>CP136054.1:232661303-233861303 GCA_032464435.1 Aegilops umbellulata | reverse complement strand
CACTGTTTCGGTAGTCACAGTCAAATGGATCGGTCAGGTCCATTGAATGAACATCTCGGGTTGTAAAATTTACTGGATTATGACCACAATATGTTGTAAATAGAAGCCCGGCACGTTCGGAAGCTCTTTTGCCCACCTGAAACTCCTTTTTTTGCTATTCCACATACCCATCCATCAAAACCATGCTGCTGATAAACTTAAGCCTGATGGACAATAGTAACCTCGCATTCAGCAGGAAGAATGTGACAAATCAAGTGTTTGCACGGTTGGCTACATATCGTTCTAGCGTTATTGTCTTCAATCGAATCTCATGAGAAGTGAGAAAATCCCGATGCTTACGAATCCACCGGTTGGTTATAACTTTCTTACCCCATCCTGTTGCCTAAATAGACATGAAGATTGAAAACAGTTAAGGTCTAAAAAAAGAGTGTCGAAAGAGCAACAACTGAACGGTTAATTCTAGTACACTATATGCGGGCTTTGAATGTGCGTGAAATTATCACCTTTATATACAACTTCTCCAGACATGGAAAGCATTGCAGCAAGCCAATAATCTTGTTCAGATCAAAACTATTCATTTGGATATATAATATCTTGATAGAATCCAGCACCATTGATAGGCCATCCATGGAGAAACTCTTCATTGAGCATAGAACATAATATTAGTACAGAATGTGTATTCCAAGATGACATATAACTTATGCGCAGAAATTTAAAATGCATCTTATGCTTACAAGTGTAGATGATAATGTAAAGTACCTGAAGAACTGTGGAGCCAAACACCATATTGAAATGAGCACAAAGATCATGTATTACACCCAAGGTCTCCAGTTCAGGCGCAGAGAGGACGGTTATTTGCAACGGTGAATAACTAGAATCAAGGATCAATCTTTGAAGTGAAGGGGCATCTTGGATGATGAGCTGCCTTCCATGAAAACAAATTCCAATCATTACAAGGTTAGGCGACTTTATTTGGAGACAACCAATTCTAACTGTGAAAACAAGCACCAAGCACTCCAGGGCAGGGCAACTGGATTGGATGATGCTGTGCAATGAGGCCTCCGATATACGAACCCGCACAAGTGAAAGTTTCTTGATAAATGGGAGTCGAAGGTTTAGTACCAGATTGTCTGGTAGGTCGCACAGCGCAAAGGTGGCGGTGTGGAGAGAGGAGGAAAACCGCGAGATGGACATCGGTGCTGAGGGCGCACGTAGATGGCGTTCGATATCTGGTAGGTGATTTGTAGGGGAATAGTAGAACTCAAGCATCTGTAGTTCTATGAATTCGGGGGATTTCAGCCAGGCATCCATCGTGCAGGGCATGGTATGCTTGCTCAGGTAGCATGACGGGATGCAGAGGCTTTGAACGGAGCCCTGGTGGGAGGAGATGATGGCTCTAGTGATTTCAAAATCATTGAAGAGAGATAGCTGACGACAGTCGAGATTAAGGGGCACGGCGCGCCATAGAGGGCGCCACTGAATTGAGAGGACTTGGGTGTGGCAGCAATCCTTGGTGGGGAGAACTAGATGATCTCCCCAAGGACGGCGTCCGGGAGATCGCTGATGCGGTCCACCGGAGATTCTACGGGTTCCTGGGATCCGGTGGGGGCGGGGTCGCCGCTTCTCCCCATGCTGCCGGGTGCGGGGTCTACAATAGGTGTCGCCGCTAGCGGGAGCCTCATCTTCTTGGCGCTGGGGTCAGCCGACTCCATTTTCCTCGAGGGCGTCGTGTCACGCTCACAAATTTGAGCAGAGTAACGAATGACGAGCCTAGTTGTAGTGCGAGTGAAGAAGAAGGGGAGCTGGGGGTTTTCTGTAGTAGTGAAGAAGAAGGGGAGCTGGGTTTTTTTGTAGGAGTGAGGTGAGGAATTTGGGGTACGAGTGGAGCGAGCTGACGTGAGGTGGGTGGGAGTGAGGAGGAAGAAGAACACCCAGGTTTTTTGGGGGGCAGTGTGCTGGGTGTGGGTAGCGCCTCTCATTCAGTAAATATATGGACTTTTGAATTGATTTTACTATTTACTAGGGTGGATGGGCTGCTTTGTCTTGGGCCTAGAGAAACAATTACTACTAGTATAGTGGAGACACTCTACAGCTACCCAGAAAAACAATTACTACTAGTACAGTGGATACAATACCGCTTCTGGCTCCTCCTAGGTCATCGAAACGTCTCCCTCTACCGAATGCCGTTATACTTTTGTTCACCGACATGCGAGCCATGCAGCGCGCGGTCCCAAATGCCATCCACCAAATTAGAAGGCTGTATGCAGGCGGAGAGTCACCCCAGTCGTAGCGCGGCAATAACGAGCCATCGTATCACAAAACCCCACCTCCCCGCAGTCTAAGTTTGACGGACGAAGCAACCATCATTTCACTCTTTGCTAAATCCCCTTCTCCCTCACCGTCTTCAAGAAAGGCAACACTCGCATCTGCCACTGTTCTTCTCTCCCAACGAAGGGAAGGTAAGCGGATCCGTGATGTTGGTATATTTTTGTTCAGCGAAAAAAAGAACTTTTGCAAAGCAGTAACTGATCCTCACTCTCTTATTTGTTTCATTGTCATTGCGATTGTGTTTTCCTTTCAGTGGTCTCCTAGTATTCGTCAGTTTCATGATGGACCAAGGAGAACCAGGCAAAGATCTGCCGATATTGGAGCAGACGCGGGAGGCTGATCTCCACGAGACAGAGAGCTCCAAGAAGATGGAGGCAGCCACCGAGCCGACCCCAGATACGCTCACGGCCACTACTAAGATGGTTAACGCCCCGTTTGAGGTTACAACCCCCGTGGCACTGCAGGAGCAGTTTTCCCCCTTCGAGGATGTGTCCCCCCCGCTGAGCTGCCCAAGGTGATTTTCTTCTTTGCCGATCTCGATTGTGGTTTTTCATCTAAGTATGTGGTGATGAATAATGCAAAATTTTATTAGCTTCGGTGCCATGCTATACATAGAGGTTTAAATAACTTGTGTTTCTTATACCGGAAAGTAATTCAGAATTTGTTTCTGTTTCAGTTAGAGCCCTGATGCAGACAAGGATTGTGTCATTGTACATGTTACTCGCTATGAGGTGGATGACCTGAATATACGCACTGGGAAAACAGAGTTTTTAGGCTGTTGGATCCTAGAAGCCATTTGCGCTTATACCAATGAAAAGTTGTATTCCAGCCTCACTGTTGTCAGGCGTGTTGTCCAGGGTGTACTGAAGCACAAGAAGTTCAAAGCTACTCCTTCGTTTGTGAGGCATACTGTTCTTGTCAAGCTTGGGCATGAAGATGACGTGGCATGCCTCCACAAACATGTTTATGAGTGGCAAGGCCACAAGGTTGTCTTCATGAAGGTTCACAGGATTGAGCTGCTGCCAGAAGTCCTCGATGATGTTCATGCCAAGGTCCGTCTTATGTCCAGCCCAAATTAGATCGAAGCATGAAATAGTTGCCCCAGCTAGTGTTTAATAGTAGTTTGGATTGTGTCTAATTATCCGAACCTTGTCTGTTATCGAGCCCTCTGGGGCTAGTACTCTGTTTGAATCCGTCTATGGGAACCGCTGCTACTTTTGTGTGCCCGTGAATCATGTGAGAACCATCGTAATTGTTGCCGAAACAGATGCGTCCTCACTAGTTTTTTCATGAATATGGCATGGTAAGACATAAGTTGTCACGGTTTATCATAAGAGCAGTGTGTGTTTTGATGAAATAGAGTACTCGTTCGAGAACTATGCGCCGACGTATACATAAGTACTTGTAAACACTATTGGTGCTACCCCACTTGTAAGCAGTTGTGCAAAACACGGCACATTGGCTCAACTCGCTTCAACACTAGGCTATCGACCAGCTAACAATCAACAATCTGCTGTCTGACATATAAGTAACTATGTATCTTGTTACAGTGGTTCATGCAGTTAACTGAGGCCACAATGTAAATTCCAAACGTTCACACGCTAGTCCAGCGTTCATGTGGAACACTCATTAAACTCGGCTTCATAGAAAACTTGAAAAACATAAGTTAAGCAATTTTATACATCTCAATGATTCATAGAACATAACAAACATATACTAGTTCACAACAAAAGACAAAGTTATGAGAAGGTTTACAAATCAGGAAAAAACAAGCAAGGCTTCTCTGAGCAAAGGGCCTCCCGGCAGGCTTAAATTTCCTGGAGTTCACTCTGGTTTTTTCTTGTTGCCACCATCCAGGGTTAGGTTCTCTTATTCCAGAATAACCAATTATAATTGTGTTATCAGCTGGAATGCTGAACTGAACCATGTAGTGTACTGACCAGCTGAAATTCTTGTGCATTCCACTAAATTTAAGCACCGCTATTTGCAGAAATAAGCAGACCACAATGCCTCTTGTCCGCGCACCTGTCCAAAAAACCGCTGTGCAGCCGTGCCAGCTAGTCCTTGGTCCATGGATGAACTGGTAGAAAGTGCATTCCGGACTAGGATGCAGTTGTTTTCGCTCGTCCCTACACTGCAATCAGGAAGTAAAACGTACGAATCAACTTCTTTTATATTGCATTGGTCATTCTACCTAGTAAGTACCAATGTAGGAATACCTAGAAGACGGGTGGTTAGACGACGGCAATGAGGGCTAGCCATCTCATTTTGCTCAGTTCTACTAAAACTGAGGTGTGTGCTTTTGATTACGCGGATAGAAACGATACAGAGACAGACATCCCGAAACAATATGGAGACAGACATCCCTGTTTACGCAAATACGAAATACGGTTATTTAAACAGTGACAGATATTTACAGTGGCGTATGATTAACATCAGCATCTATTGTGTTATAATTGGCACTAGATTGACAGTATGAAAGTGTCCTTAAGTAAGTAGCATCACATCACATCAACACAGCCACTAGATTAACATGCAGAACAATAGCATTAGTATTACTATCATGAGAGTAGCACATGGTCAGTAAATGTGCAATCAAATTTGTGCAGTTCCACTGGGATGAAGCAATGTTAGCGGTGTGAGATTTAAGCGTAACTGCAAAAACACAATTCATGGGAAATAAAGCAAGATGGAAGCACTTCATAAAATGGTGGTGGCATTGCTTCAATTTATCGACGACACTAGACCATTACTTATAGTGGCATTAGGTGGCATTGCTTAATGCTTCATGTGATTTTACATTAACGGTAGCGATATGGGCGTAGGGACAGTAGGGGCATAAAGTGGTGAGGCAGATGTGGTTGCCGAGAGCGGCAAACACTCAGGCAGCATGTCTGCATTTGTCCCATTTTTTATCTCCTCGGCTACATTTTCCTATGTGAGCACAGGAAATCTAGACCTGCTCATTCTCATTTGTGTTGTTCCCCAACACCCATCACTTTCTTTCCTTTTTCAACCAAGAGATAGGTCCACTTCCCCCCACCCTTCGCCATCCACCATGCTTTCTTCGTATTTTCAACCAAGAGACTGGTTCAGTAGCCAGTATCTACTACTTTCCCCCCGTTTCCTCTTAGAACCAAGTCCTAGATTCATGCTACAGCTTTCCCACTTTCTTCTCTATTTGAACCAACTCTTAGAGTCGACTGTATGAACTAGCTTTACCTCTAATAATAGTAAAAGTCTAGGTGGCTTTGGAACAGCAGACGGAAGTAGAAAAAGATCCACACGAAGCCAAGTGGGGAGCTGGGGCAGTAGAGCAAGGCAGGTTTCGAAGGAATATATACCTGAGGGTAGTCGGCATGTGGCAAAGACGGCGTCCGGAGGCCCCATCTTGGCCACAATACTGCAGGGAGGAAGAAGGGGTCGGAGGCCCTCCGGAGTCGGTGCTCTCTCGGAGAGAACGGCACGGCCGCCCATCGGGATGCGCGGGCAGCCGTTGGTCTCCTCCCTCGCCGCCGACGACAGCGTGAACAATGCACCTACACCCCTGCCTCGGTCGAGGTTGTCCGGCCAGATTTGTGACCAGCCGTGAGCTGAGAGAGAGTGTGGCCACCTATGTCTTGCTTAGATCTAGAGAGCATGAGAGAGTGAATGAGAGGAACCCTAATAAAGAAAGTGCTAAGGCTCCTGCTTATATATATATATAGTGGAGTGATTTTGTTGTACCAGCTTCAAAAAATATGCGCTCCTACGTGTACCCACGAGTGGGTGTGAGAGAACTAGTGCGTGCGTGCACCGCTTCTCTTCGTGAGAGTACGATATACTATGCCCAAATAACGTTCACCACAAGAGTAATAGTATAAGTGTGTGACGTGTGAGCTAAAATAAAATGTGCACGACGTCTTTTGTTTTTTAGAAGTTTTGAGGGTAGGGTGTGAAGAGCACATATGTGTGACGTCTACCTGCAGATAGACGGTGGGTGCAAGAGGACTCGGGAGGGTGCGTGTGCGTGAGAGAGAGGGGGCACGTATCAATGCAATGCATGTGTCCGTAAATCATTATCCGACAAATGTTCGCCACAAGCCTTTTCCTGACGAACGCCGTAAGAACTGTTAGATCGGCATCCGACAGTGTCAGTTTTGCCATGTCATTTAACAAAACAGCCACTCCTCCTACACACAAATCTTCCACGTGAGTGTTAGCAACTGTCGTATGCTCCCTCTGTTCCAAAATGCAGTGCATATAGCTTTATTGAAAATTCGAACCTCGCAAACTTTTACCGAGTTTTCGTGTACCAAATTGCACATGTAGAATACCCTGTATATATCATTTCATTCATCTTCGAGAGGTAACTATAAAGATGGGGGAGGAGTCTACAAAGAAAGACCATCGTATCACCTGCAACAATTTCAACCATCCTTTGGTGTGGAGGAATATCATAGGAACTCTATATGATATGCTTTTTATAGGATTTTTTCCTTTAGAGCCAATTGGTTCATAGGAATAGATTCATATACTCCACATTTCAAAGGAAATAAACATGATATCATTTCTATAGCTTTAGAGCCACTTGGTTCATATGAATGGATTCCTATACTCCCATAATTTCAAAGGAAAATAAACACTAGCGTATATTCAATAGAAAAGTTCCTATGATATGAACCAAATTACATCTCTTTTCTAATCCCTCCTCATAGGAATTGAGATACATGTCATCTCTAGATTCAATAGAAAAGTTCCTATGATGTGAACCAAATGACATCTCTTTTCCAATCCCTACTCATAGGAATTGACATACTCCATGTCATCTCTTTCCCTGCAACTTCCATGTATACATCTTCTATTCCTAAATAGCTAGTACAACCCACTAGTAGCTTTTTTTTCAAGACATGCAACTATGGCACAAGAACTATATAGTGTGCGAATAACTTGAAAGATGGTCGCTGGATGAAGCTAATCCGACAGTGCAGAGATGGAAAATCCGAGCACTACTGGCCGTTGGATATCATCAACATTCCAACAGATTTGCCAAATGTACAATTTAGAAGACTCCATGGTTGAACTTAAGCATAATGCACAAATCTCAAAACACAAGCACTTCTCCTTTGTTCTAGAATCTTCCGTATCATAATTGATTTTTTTTTCTAAATGAATTGCCACTATTTGTTTTTTACTTTATCCTTTACAATGCACAACCCCATGAATCTTAACATTTTTATAAAACTAATTGATTTTGAATGAGATGAACTATAAGAACTAAACGAACATCTACATCATGCATATATGACTCAAAGCTTTACATGCTATAGTGTGTATTTATTCATAATTTGGTTTCAAAATCTCATGCGTTCAATGCATGTGTACCTTACTAGTTTTGAGTAGAGTAGAAAATTTCACGCGGCCCCGGGTATATCAAAATGCAGGTGTCGGTGTCAAAACCGGCGGATCTCGGGTAGGGGGTCCCGAACTGTGCGTCTAAGGCGGATGGTAACAGGAGGCGGGGGACACGATGTTTACCCAGGTTCGGGCCCTCTCGATGGAGGTAATACCCTACTTCCTGCTTGATTGATCTTGATGATATGAGTATTACAAGAGTTGATCTACCACAAAATCATAGAGGCTAAACCCTAGAAGCTAGCCTATGGTATGATTGTTGTTGTCCTACGGACTAAACCCTCCGGTTTATATAGACACCGGAGGGGGCTAGGGTTACACAAAGTCGGTTACAAGGGAGGAGATCTACATATCCGTATTGCCAAGCTTTCCTTCCACGCCAAGGAGAGTCCCATCCGGACACGGGACGAAGTCTTCAATCTTGTATCTTCATAGTCCAACAGTCCGACCAAAGGATATAGTACGACTGTCCGAGGACCCCCCCCCCCCATTCTAGGACTCCCTCAGTAGCCCCTGAACTAGGCTTTAATGACAATGAGTCCGGCGTGCATATTGTCTTCGGCATTGCAAGGCGGGTTCTTCTCCAAATTATGTATTCTTGTTTGAGTAGTGTCCGGCTTCCCATAAATGTTGCACTCCTCGGCTTCTGCGCCTAATAATGGATATTCTCCACGCGTCGAGCGAATGCGAGAAGTCGGGGCATTTTTTTACAATTGCCACCCTAGCCATGTGGGTAAATTGTCTATTAAAGAGACGGGGATTCTCAGATCCAGATCACACCATCCTCCCACAACGAGTATCCATCAGAGCGCGCTCGGAAAAAATCCATTCCAACATGGTCGGTCATCACAGCTCCTCCTCTCGCTCCCGTAGCCCTAAGCCCGGCAATTGGAAGAAGTGTTCCGTCCCGCACTGCCAATTAGTAGAGTTGCAGACCCAGGGATTTCTCCCTCCAGCGTATATGGTCCCCGTTCGAGCCGGGCTCGCCACCTATAACAGCGGGGAGCAAGCGAAGATCTTTCCCAGCCCATCCATGGGGGAGCGGGTATGCCTCGTCCCTTACTTATTAAGAGGGCTTGGATTTCCAATTCATCCGTTCCTCCACGGGCTCCTGGAGTTCTATGGCCTCCAGCTGCATAATTTCACTCCCGCCTCCATATTACACATTGCTGGCTATGTTGCCCTCTGCGAGCTGTTTCTGGGCTGTGAAGCTCATTTCGAGCTATGGAAGAGGCTATTCTGCCTCGTACCTCGTACACAGGAGGGGTCACTGTACCAAGTGGGCGGAGCCGAAATATGGTGCATCGTCGGGACCGGCCTTCAAAGGACTGGCCTTCGGAGTGGTTTTATATGGAGGATGTCCCCCTTCCGGACCCTATTCGGATGGGCCTCCCTGAGTTCGACAATGCTCCCCTGAAGAAACGCCGCAGCTGGCGCCCTCGGAGCCCTCAGGTGGAAGATAACGGAGAAGTCCTTTACCTGATGGGCCGGACAAAATGCTGGCTCAACCAGGACTGACAATAATCGAGGTTATGTCAATATGTATAATGCGGGGGGGGGGGGGGGGGTACAACCACTTCAATATTGAGGGCGCCCCATGTGGCACTTTAACGGGGAAGATGATGCCACCCGCTGCGGGCGTAAGGGACCGAACTCAGTTGCTGCTCTAGCAAAAATTATGTCCGATTTGTAAAAGGGAGAGGAAGAGGAGTTCATCTGCATTAAGCCACGGGATGGATTCTCCATGTATAACCCTCCAGGCTGGGTGAGCTGTCACTTTTTACTCCCAGCCTTCCTGCATTCTTCGTCATAAGTACTTACCATGCCGTTTCATGGCAGGAACTGCGAAAAGCTGTAAGGGAGGTCAAAAGCCCGCCTCCACAATCGGAGGACCCTGACCGGGCCCTCGATCCCGGACTCGAAGAGGATCCAGACATATTTGTGGAGCTGATCGACAGGACATTCTATCAATTGAGATGGGATGATGCCATGGTGGCCATCATAGCTGACTATCCTGGGCTACTCCCTGCATCACATGTAAGTAAAATGGAGTCCCAACTTCCGAGAAGGATCCCCTTTTTTGCACTTCACCTATCGTAGACATATGGTGTCTTACAGGGAAGGCCCTCGGGACGCCATGCCGAACCCGCAGTGACTCACCAAAAGGGGCACCGAAGCCGGGTAGGCTAAAAAGAAAGGCGGTCATGACTGAGACGCTGTCGCAGAGGTATGATATAGAAACTCGCTCCGTGGTTGTCGTCTTTTAAAATATAATAACGTCCACGTTTCCTAGTAGGAAAAACACTCGCTGGACTATGTCTGAAGAGGTTGCCGATCACGCCTCCACCAGTCAGGCTCCAGGGCCGGACATAGAGGCAGAAGCTAACACGGGGCAAACGCCGGATGATCCTCCTATAGAGGATGCGGATAGATTATCCGCTACAAATTCCGAAGTGGAGAGCGCCATGAATCACAGGCATCGCCGGGCCGTACTCCGTGACGCTTGTTTCTCCCAAGAGGCGTTTGATGCCTTCAACTCAGGAGACGCGTACATCCGTGCCGCTCAAAATGGTCTTGCCAGAGCCACGGACCAGTATGTAAAGGATATACGAGTAAGAAAATATGATGATTATATATATCAATAGCCCCTGAGACTTGAAACAGTTGACACAACTGATTTAAGGATCATTATTTGTGCAGGTTCTTACAAAGAAGGATACCCACTTGTCTCAAGAACTGGAAGAGTGAAAAGCCCAGCTACGGGCCGCAGTTGCCGCGCTGAAGGAGTCCGAGAAGGCCCCCTCTGGTAACACTTGTTTCCATTGCAAAGGATGACAGGTACCAGATAGTATGCGACATGCATGCAAATCTAATCAATAGATGCTGCAGATGACTCCGGAGTGAATATGGAGGCCGTGCCGGGGAATGCACAACATGCTAATCGTCAGCTAAATGCTGGCAAGCGCGTGCTTACGCGGGTTAGGCAGGAGAAAAAGATCTCCAAGACGCCAATATCCAGCTGAGCATGGAACTGAAAGATGTTCGAGCCCAGCTTATGGACTCCGTGAAGGAGAACAAGCGACTTCGACGCAGCATTTTCAGTAAGTGCTTGAACGAACCTTTGAAAGAGTTCGGTGAAGAAGCCGGCTAACAGAGTTATGTCTGCAGGTATGCTGACGGGTCGTCCCGCGGAGGAGATGCCCGGGTCTGCGGGTGATCTTCTACCAGAGCTCTCACAACTGCACGAACAAGTTCGGCAGGTGATGCAGGGTATTGCCCAAGCCTTGTGGCCATCCGCCTCCCCGCCAGGAGGCATGGGGGAGCTTATAGTGAAGCTCAAGGGAGCGCAGCGGCGCTTCCGATTATGGAAGATATCAGCCTGCCGACAAGGTGCAAGGGAAGCCTAGGCCATGGTGAAGACACGATATACCAAAGCTGACCCAAACCACATGGCCGAGATCGGACCTGTGGGGCCCGATGGGAAAGACATCCCCATTAGTTTGGTGTATGACCAAGTAGAATTAGCCGCAAAGTATTCCCAACAGGATTGTAGGCTAGACAGCCTGTTGGATGGTATAGAAGAAGAATTTAGTCAGTCTAAGTGACTGTGTACTTCAAGTGACATATATTGTCCCTAGCCGGATTGTAAATCATTTGTCATGGTGGACCTTTTTGCTTCGACCTCTGGACCCGATAGTCCGGAGTGTATCCGAATACCCGCTTAGTTATGTAAAAACCGGGCTATGCGTGGAAACCAGGCGTAGGGGTCATAAGTGGTTGAACGGACAAGTACCCAACTAGCTATGTTATATTACATGGATAGTAAGAAACATCTTCCACGGAGAATAGTTCCGTTAAGGGTTCCTTTCCCTGGGTACGCATGCCCTAATGTGCATGTCCGAACTGCGAAAAGAGACGCAGGCTATAAACATCTGGGGGCATGTATTAGAATAAATAAAATTCATCTTTTGTTCACCGAACAAGTATTCCCTTAAGAACGCTAGCTTTCGGCTTCACCCAGTCTAAGGTACACATCCAGCTGACCCGACAGTAACAATCGCAGAGGTGGTCCCCTTTTGCCCTAGCCGAATTAACGAGAACGTAGGGCATAAACACAAGAGCCAGGCAACCCAGCTTGGCCAAAACTTAAGTCATACCGATGCATATAATGGCGAAAAAAGGTACATGTGGAAGAATAACACATGTGTGGGGCGTAAAGCCCGGAAAATAGTTATATTAAGCTTCTGTATAAGAAGCCCCCAGGTATAATGAGCGCGGTTAGCGCGTCAAGATTGTGTAGTCAAGACACAATTTAGCCTTTTAAGGCCTTCAAGAAAAGGAAAAAAGAAGAGAGAAAGAGAGAAAAGGTAGATAACGGATATGTAAAAAACTGACGGAGGTAAGGAGACGAACATAGAGTCCGACACTAGGCGTAGAACCTTCGGAGTCTGGCTGTGTTCCATGGGTTTGGCTCGAGTCGATTATCCGATGCATCCCACAGACGGTACGCTCCACCGGTCAGAACCTGGTCAATAATGAAGGGACCTTCCCATTTGGGCTTTAGCTTGTTCTTTTTCTTCTCCAGTAGGCGTAGAACGAGTTCGCCAATGTTATAAGCTTTGGCCCGTACTTCTCTGCTTTGATACCTTCAAGCCTGTTGCTGATAGAAAGCGGAACGGGCTTTTGCCACGTCACGCTCCTCCTCCAGGGCGTCCAAACTGTCATGTCGATCGAGCTCGGCATCTTTTTCTTCATACATGCGCACTCGAGGTGAGTCATGAATTATGTCGCAAGGCAGTACCACCTCTGCGCCGTACACCATAAAAAATGGTGTGTATCCGGTAGTGCGATTCGGCGTGGTCCGCAGCCCCCATAGTACGGAGTCGAGCTCCTCTACCCAGTGCGTGTTTGATTCCCTTAAGGACCGCACTAATCTAGGTTTAATGCCGCTCATGATAAGACCATTTGCTCGCTCGACTTGACCGTTAGTTTGCGGGTGATAGACAAAAGCATAATCGAGCTTGATGCCCATGTTGCTGCACGAAAGTTTTACCTCGTCGGGTGTAAAGTTCAAGCCGTTGTCGGTGATGATGCTGTGGGGGATGCCATAACGGTGTACAACCCCAGATATGAAGTCTATCACCGGTCCGGATTCAGCCGTTTTAACAGGTTTGGCTTCTATCCATTTGGTGAATTTATCCACCATGACTAGTAAGTATTTTTTCTTATGGGTTCCCCTTGTGAGGGGTCCGACCATATCAAGCCCCTAGACCGAAAAGGGCCAAGTAATGGGGATTGTTTGGAGAGCGGTATGCGGCATATGGCTTTGGTTTGCAAAAAGCTGGCAACCGACGCAACGTTGAACCAGGTCCTGTGCGTCTGCTCGGGCCGTCGGCCAATAGAAACCTGTACGGAAGGCCTTGCTTACAAGGGCCCGGGCTGCGGCGTGGTGGCCGCCGAGTCCAGCATGGATTTCTGCCAAAAGCTTCCGCCCTTCCTCTTCGTAGATGCACCTTTGAAGGACTCCGGTAGTGCTTTTCTTATAAAGCTGTCCCTCGTGGACCTTGTAGGCTTTAGATCGCCGCACTATGCAGCGTGCCTCATTTCGGTCCTCGGGTAGTTCCTGCCTGGTTAGGTAGGCTAGGAATGTTTCTGTCCACGGGGCGATGACGACCATTATCACGTGGGTTGAAGGTGTTATTTCGGTGGCAGAGCCTCCGATTGTGTCAGAGTGTTCGGTATCTGGTGTTGTGGCCGGGTCCGGACTATTGTCACCGGTGTCCCCTTCCCATACCACGGATGGCTTAAACAGCCTTTCCAAGAAGATGTTAGGTGGGACAGGGTCGCACTTAGAGCCGATACGGGCAAGGATATCCGCCGCCTGATTGTTTTCCCGAGCCACATGGTAGAATTCAAGCCCCTCGAACCGAGCTGACATTTTGAGGACGGCGTTGCGATAAGCCGCCATTTTCAGATCCTCGGCATCGAAGTCTCCATTTATTTGAGATATTGTGAGGTTCGAGTCCCCATGCACCTCCAGGCGTTGAATGCCCATGGAAACTGCCATCCAGAGACCATGTAACAGGGCCTCGTATTCGGCTGCGTTGTTGGAGTCTGTGTATAGTATCTGGAGTACGTATTGTACTGTATCTCCGGTGGGGGACGTCAGGACGACGCCAGCCCCCAGACCAGCCAGCATTTTTGAGCCGTCAAAGTGCATGATCCAACTGGAGTACGCACCTTATTCTTTAGGGAGTTCGGCTTCTGTCCACTCGGCGACAAAATCGGCTAGTACTTGCGACTTAATGGCTCGTCGTGGTCTATATGTTATGTCGAACGGGAGGAGCTCGATAGCCCATTTGGCAATCCGGCTCGTGGCATCGCGGTTGTTTATTATGTCGTTGAGTGGTACTTCCGAGGCCACCGTAATTGAACACTCTTGAAAGTAGTGTCGTAATTTTCGGGATGCCATAAATACCGTGTATGCTATCTTTTGATAATGTGGGTACCGTGATTTACACGGAGTGAGGACAGTGGATACATAATATACGGGCTTTTGAAGTGGGAATTTATGTCCATCCGTCTCTCGTTCGATGATGAGCACTGCGCTTACAACTTGGTGAGTTGTCGCTATATATAATAGCGTTGGTTCGCCGACATTTGGCGCGGCCAAGATTGGGTTGGTGGCCAGGATGGCTTTTATTTCTTCCAATCCGGCCATGGCCGCGTCCGTCCACTCAAAGTGTTCGGTGTGCCGAAGAAGGCGATAAAGGGGTAGTGCCTTTTCTCCTAACCGGGAGATAAAGCGGCTTAAGGCCACCACGCATCCAGTTAACTTCTGGATTTGCTTGAGGTCAGCTGGGATAGCCAACTGTGACAGATCTTGGATTTTAGCCAGATTTGCTTCAATTCCTCTACTGGAGACGATGAAGCCCAGGAGCTTTCCGGCGGGCACGCCGAAAACGCATTTTTCCGGATTGAGCTTGATGTCGTATGCTTGGAGATTGTCGAACGTGAGCCTCAAGTCGTCTATTAAGGATTCGACGTGTCTGGTTTTAACGACCACGTCGTCTACGTATGCCTCCACTATTTTGCCGATCGGTTTTTCCAGACATGTCTGAATCATGCGTTGATACGTTGCACCGGCGTTTTTGAGCCCGAAGGGCATTGTGTTAAAATAGAAGGGGTCGTATGGAGTGATAAATTCCGTTGCGGCTTGATCGGACTCCGCCATCTTAATTTGGTGGTAACCGGAGTATGCGTCGAGGAAGCAGAATGAGTCGTGTCCTACGGTAGCGTCAATAATTTGATCGATGCGAGGGAGGGGGAAGGGATCCTTTGGGCAAGCCTTATTAAGGTCCTTGAAGTCGACGCATAGGCGCCATGATTTGTCCCTCTTTGGTACCATCACTAGGTTTGCTAGCCAGTCTGGATGTTCTATTTCTCTAATGAATCCGGCCTCCAGTAACTTGGCTAGCTCCTCTCCCATGGCTTGTCGCTTAGGTTCAGAGAAACGCCGAAGAGTCTGCTTGACCGGCTTGAATCCCTTTAGAATGTTAAGGCTATGCTCGGCCAGCCTGTGTGGGATTCCTAGCATGTCTGAAGGATGCCAGGCGAATATGTCCCAATTTTCGTGCAGGAACTCCCGTAGTGCGGCGTCTACAGCGGGGTTTAACTGTGCCCGGGTGGATGCTGTTTTTGTAGGGTCCATTGGGTGTACTTGGAATTTGACTATTTCATCCATTGGTTTAAAAGAGGTGGACTTGGATCTTTTGTCGAGTACCACGTCGTCCATGTCCACTGTGGAGTGCAGCGCAGTTAATTCCTCGGCCGCAAGGGCTTCAGATAATTCGTCGAGGGCTAGTGTGGCTGTTTTCTTTTTGGCGCGGAGTGCTATGTCCGGATCACTAGCTAGAGTGATGATTACATTGGGCCCGGGCATTTTGAGCTTCATGTACCCGTAATGGGGTATGGCTTGGAAGATTGTGAATGCCTCCCGCCCTAGAAGGGCGTGGTATCCGCTACTGAACGGGGCCACTTGGAATGTAATTTCTTCGGACCTATAATTCTCCGGTGTGCCGAATACCACATCTAGTATGATTTTCCCAGCGCATCGTGCCTCCCGACTAGGGATGATTCCTCTGAAGGTCGTGCTGCTTTGCTCAATGCGGTTTCTGTCTATTTCCATTTTTTGAAGAGTCTCCTCATAAATGAGGTTTAATCCGCTGCCGCCGTCCATGAGCACTTTAGTAAGCCGAAAGCCGTCCACAATTGGAATATAGACCAAGGCGGCTGGTGCTTGGGTTGTTCGGAATTTAGGTTCATCACTGGCATTGAAGGTGATAGCCGTGTCACTCCATGGATTTATTGCTGCCACGTGGCAAACTTCGGCAAGGCTGCGGAGTGCTCGCTTACGCCTATTATTTGAGGCGAAGGTCTCGAAGACTGTCAATAGTGTATTGTTGTTATCCAGGGGATGGTGCTCTGCGGTATTTTTAATGAGGAGATCCTCACCACTCTTGGCCACCTGCCGGAGTACCCAACATGCTCTAAGGTTGTGTGTTTGTGTGATATCCGCTGTACTGTGAATTTTGCATGGCCCATTAAGCCATCCCTCCAATACGGTTCCACGCCCTGTAGTGGGCTTTTGCTTCTTTGTAATTAAGTCGGGCGACTTATGAGAGTGCACCCTTTTAGTTCGGACTGGGGGTTTTATCAGAGCCGGATTGTCCCAAAATTTTGTTTGGGTTTTCCAGGCGCTTTCCATCGCACACTACTTCCGTACTATGGCCGCCAAGTCAGCGAAGTGTGCTATGTCACGGCGACTTATGGCGTTGAGGATTCCCTTGTCCGTGCAATTAATGCAAAAGAATGAAATTGCGTCTTCCTCGCGACAGTCCTGGACCTTGTTCATTACAAGGAGGAATCTGGCCCAATAGTGATGTACTGTCTCTTGGGGCTCTTGCCTAATGTGGGAAAGATCGTTTATATCTGGGTGGGTGGGTGGATTTAAGTCCGGACCTTGACCCAATCTGAGACCTAGGGGCGGAGGAGTTTCCGATCTTGGCAGTTCGGGCTCCGGGATGTTGCCCAGTGGGTCTGGCCTGCTGCTTGATTCTAGGTTCAGGGTTTGGGCGATGTCCTCCCGTAGACGGGTATCCGGCTCGGAAGCTCGGGAATCCGTACATAGTTTGTCCTCAAGATAGAGGAAGAATCGTCGCATTGCTCCTCCACCACCGCTATCTGATGGGTGACCGGCGGAGAGTTAATCTCCCTTTGGTCAAGTTTAAGCCCAATCCGATCATAGTCCGTAGCGACTCCCAAAGCGGTGATGCGATCCAAGAGCTCGTTCAAAGAGGAGAGCTCCATTGGATTCATCCGCTCGGTAAGTTCCGAGCCGATGTGGAGGCTGTTTTCGATGACCCGAGAAGTCATCGTCGGCGAAGTGGCCGAACAGGCGGTCATGACGAAGCCGCCTAGTCGGAGAGTTTGGCCTACAGTCAGGGCTCCCCCATAGGTGATGTTGTCCCTGACAACGAGACGAGCCATCCTTCCTTATGATGACGGCACAGTGGAACTCTCAATGAAAGCACCAATGTCGGTGTCAAAACCGGCGGATCTCGGGTAGGGGGTCCCGAATTGTGCGTCTAAGGCGGATGGTAACAGGAGGCGGGGGACACGATGTTTACCCAGGTTCGGGCCCTCTCGATGGAGGTAATACCTACTTCCTGCTTGATTGATCTTGATGATATGAGTATTACAAGAGTTGATCTACCACGATATCGTAGAGGCTAAACCCTAGAAGCTAGCCTATGGTATGATTGTTGTTGTCCTACGGACTAAACCCTCCTGTTTATATAGACACCGGAGGGGGCTAGGGTTACACAAAGTCGGTTACAAGGGAGGAGATCTACATATCCGTATTTCCAAGCTTGCATTCCACGCCAAGGAGAGTCCCATCCGGACACGGGACGAAGTCTTCAATCTTGTATCTTCATAGTCCAACAGTCCAGCCAAAGGATATAGTCCGGCTCTCCGAGGACCCCCCATTCCAGGACTCCCTTAGCAGGGCCCATGCATCATTGCCTTTCGGTCGAACCTACGTCCACAATTTTTTGTACGTACTACATCTCCACTGGTCCCCAAACCCTAAATGCTGCCTCGTTCCCCTAAAACCAAGCAGCCCACACATATTTAAGGCGTCGACTCGAACTCAATCCCTCTCCAGTTTACTACGACGTGGCCCCGCACGCCGTAGTAGTACTCCTACAAACCCTACCGCCGCACGCATCATCGGTTTTCTTCAAGAGGACGAGGGAGAAGAAGCCGATTTGTAGTGGAGGCACTTACAAAAAAAATGATCTGTAGTGGAGACCCCTACCCTAGGGTGCCCTAGGTAGCTGCCGCACGCATTGGTTTTCTCTTTTCTTTATGCTCTTGCGCCCTAGAGTGAAATTATGGTTGCTTCGTCCGTCCAGCTTAATGCAGGAAAGGTGGGGCTTTGTGATTTGACCCCTCATCGCTCATTTTCTACTACTGAGGCGCTACGACCGGGGTGCCTCCAATTCCAACCGCTGATCTAAACTGTAATTTGGTGCATCGCACGTGGAACAAGATGGTGGATGAGCCACGTGTCGGCCAAAGGGGTCCTGTTAAGTGTGTCGCCATTTCGTGTGCGGACTGACCCTGCTTGAGTTGCTACACCAACACGACAGGTGTAGCCTACCACTTGGTTTTGCTCATTGGTGAATCCCGACTATATTGATCTAAAAAGATACGTACTGAACTACCCTCTCCGTCTCATTTTTTAGGCGTCTCGGTTTATAGGGCGTGCATGTAGTTCTAGGTCATCCATTTTACTAACTAAATATGAGTTACTATGTCACAAAAAGTATATCATTGGATTATTAAGTGGATGTAGTTTCTAAACATATACTGTTCATCACATATATAGCCAGTTAAATTCTCAACCTAGAACGATGTGCATGCCATGTAAACCGATACGGAGGAAGTATAGTAGTAAAAACGAGGTGATTTTACCGAGCGATCGGCGGGGGAGCATGGCATGTCATGCGGTCCCATGTGTCATGATGTACCAAGGCGATGTGCGAGTCCCTCTTGAGGCAGAAGCAATACTACGTGGTTTGAGATGATGGCGAACCGAAGTGTGAAATAATGGTTGCTTCATCCGTCTAGGAAGGTGCGGCATTGTGATTTGACGTCTCATTGCTCATTACTACTGCTACTGGGGCGGTACGACTGGGGTTGTCCCCCTGCTGTTCTACACTGTTATTTGGTGCTTGACACGTCGACCCGGTTGCTATATGTCCCACATGTTGGCGACAGGAAGTACAGAATTCATGAAAGCGAGCGTCGACGGAGGAGTACAAGACACGGCTTGGGTTTTTGCTGCTTCGCGCGATCCATCGATACAAACCCGGACTAAAAAGGCGAGGGTGGGTCTTTTCCCGTGCGACAGGCAGGGGAGTTTGGCATAGTCTGTTCGAGGTAAGGAGGCAGGAAGGGAAACAAGCAAATAAAGGTTGAGCGACTTAGTTTTGGGAAAAAACTGATTTTACGGAGTACGTACCCACTAGGGTTTATAGGGCTCATCTAAAAACATTCGTTTTTTCGTTTTATAAGTCTCAATTCTACTACTAGTAGTAGTACCATCACATGTTGGATTTCGAGGTGCGTTAGATCACCTGATGCAAGCAGTGTCAAGAGAAAACTCACCAATGCATGTAGAAGTTCATGGAAATTTAGTGGTCATTCATGCATTCGTTCTAATTAATGCCTCGGTAAACATAACTTCTTGAGAAAAATGAGTGTACTAATTAATTGTGCAAACTAGTTGTACGAAATTAATTCGACCACTCACCGTCTACCTTGGTTGGAGAGATTTTGAAATTGAGCCATAAACTGGAAAGGAGGGAGTAGTAACTTTTGTCTCGATTACTATTTGTGGCCTTGTATAGATGCAAAATGTATTTTTTTATAGTGGCCTTGTATAAGTAAATGGAGGGAGTACTAAAGTACATATATATTCCAAACAATATGATAATCTCTCTAACCAAGGTAGTAGGGACGAGGAGTAAACGGAGGGAGTAGTAAGATTTTCTCCTTGTCCTATGAGCCACCGCTCGCGTGGGCGAGGGAGCGAGCGTAAGGCGTACAATACTACTACTAGTAAGTAAGCTTCACCTCATCCTGCGAGCCACCGCGTCTGTGGGCGGGGGAGACGGTGTACTAAGCAAGCTTCTCCTCGTTCTGTGAGTTGACGGGACACATCAAAAGTACTCCAGTGTATAGAGCCTTGCCTCTAAGGTAAGCCCCACATGGTTTGCCTCCATTTTAACGTAACGCGTCAAGTCACAATCTGTTTGTTCACCCGTGGTAGATGATCCTCCCTCCACCAAGTGGACAACCAGTACACGGTCAAATTACCACATGGGCTGTCTTTTTCGTACAGAAATGAGCTGCACCGTGTACCCGCGCGGGTGTGGTTGGGAAAGAGACGGGAGTACGTGCGCCGTGCGTGCACCTCTTCTCTTCGTGCACGTCCCCCACCTACGTGGGTATGTTGAGAGATACAAACCTAGACAAATGGATTGTGCGGAATAACTACTCTTCATAAGCCATTGTAAGAGTGGACAAAATGGTGAAGGAGGAAATAGGGGAGCGGCGGAGGTGTGAGATTCTTGGCCGGCGTTTGGCCTCGTTTAAACAGGAGATTAAATAGATGGCGGACGGGAGGAGCTCGGCCGGCGTTGCGTTTAATGTCGGCCCGGTCATGAACGGACATGTGTCCAGAGTGGGTTTCTCGGCTTCCACACGGGCGGGTTTCATGGAGGTGTTTGAATGCGGCAAGGAGGCGTGTTCAACCGGGCATGCAGCGAGTGGCGCCCTCGACTCTGACGTAGGACACCGCGCCGCTCTTCCACTGACGTGTGGGCTCATTGGGTACATGGCCTGCATGTGAATGGCCCAACGCAGGCAACGCACAGCAGAGGAACCTTTGGTGGGCCAGGGCGGTCAGAAGCGGGCATTTCATAAACCGATGATTGTTCATTGAGTGTGATGTCATCCTTTTCAACTAGATAAGCCTACTATGTTGATAGCCCGTTCGATACGTTGTGATTCATAAAGACCGCTGCAAACATCAATGTTCTGCTTATCACAGATAAGATTGATTAATACCCGTAACAATCCATGTCCTCAACAAAGGGTGCATGCACGTATAGGTTGAGCATGTGTCTTGCGTCGTGTGCTGTGTGCATGCAGGTGTGCGAGTGTTGCGTGCATGCAAGGGTACGTTTCAGTGTTGTATGCATGTGTGCGTACGTGCGTGTGTTCGTGAGTGCATGTGTACGTGTCAGTGTTACACGCCTGCATGCGTGCGTGTGTTCATTATGTGTACGTGTCAGTGTTGCACGCCTGCATGCGTGCGTGTCTTGCGTGTGTGCATGTGTACGTGCGGGGTGAGGCTACACGTCAGTCGACTGACTTTTTCATCTCTGGTCATTAGATTTTCCAGCCGTTGGATACGAAATTAAGGGACTGCAGTTTATCATCAAACTCCACCCCCCTGAGCCGCCAGCCACCACCGACCGAACCGCCGCCCCCCGCCGCCCGCGGCCGGCCCGCGCCACCACGCCGCCCTGCCTGCCCCAAAACCACTCCCCACCGCCGGTTCGCCGCCGCACCGGCCATCCCTCTAGCCCCCCCCCCCCCCCCCGCGCGCGCGCACCGAGCTTTTTCTCCGGCGATTCCCACCCCACCGCTCAATCAACGCGCCCCCCCACCGCCGGCGACTACCAACCAAAGGTCTCACGACTTCGAGTACCCACCAACCACTAATTTATTACCATTTATGTCCTTCATATACGCGCTGACAGGTGGGCCCTATGGTAATGTGCGCTGCTGAACGTGGACCGTTTGACTGGTCAATTGATCGTGTCATCAACAAATTACGGAGCTGTATGGTGAGCCAGTGACCGTATGATCACCCTAAAATGTATTTTATTAACACAGTACAGACTCAAACTACCATTTCTTTCTTTCATATATGGGCTGACAGGTGGGCCCCACGTTTACGCGCCCCGATGGTGCAACAGTAGTTGCGCCACATGGAACGTTTGACTGGTCAATTGATTGTGTCATCAACAAACAACGGAGTTGTACGGGTGAGCCATTGACCGTATAATCATGAAATGTATTTTTTTAACATGGTACAGATGCAAATGCTCATATATACGCGCAAGCACTCACCGCTATAAGCGCACACACGCAGACCCTACCCTTATGAGCACCTTCGAGAGAGTGAGCCAACATATGATCTTGAGATTTTACGAAGTCACCATAGGTGCCTCATAGTCGAGTGGAACGTCTCCTCCCACTGAACGCACATCGCCGGAAAATTATGAAATTAACCCAGGATAAAATGCGAGCACCGGGACTTTAACCCTGGTGGGCTCGAGAAACCACTGTCCTCCTAACAATCCAACCACATGTTGGTTAGCATGATGTTGACACCAGATTTTGGCACGGTCAAGAACTTAATTAATATGGCCTCAAATGGAGAAGTGATCTATGTAAAAAAGTTTTGTATTGTCGATACGAACATCTTTGAAGTTTGGGCCATCACCATCCTATCTCATCTCGAAGGCGGAAATTGTGTTCGAAATACTGAGATTTTCTATTCAGAATACTATTCGGCTCATTACACCCTCAAGACCGCCTCGTATGGAAAAATGATCTACACGGTTTGTCTTCGTCTCGTCGAAACGATCGTTTTGATATCAAAATCGTTCCAATCCGAGTTCGTATGCAAAAGTTAAAGCCATTGGAATGCAGCTCTGTCAAGAGGCAGAAAATGACGCGCCCCACAAGACGCCATGTCTGATGGGTAGCGCAAGTATAGCCTATTTTGCGTGAGGTAGCGCGAATAATAGCCTGCTTTGCACGAGTGATTTGACCCTCAAAATGACCTCTGATCAAAAAACGTTCAACATAAAAGTTGTAAGTCTCGTCGAAACGGTCAAGATAGCTTTTGAACTCGTTTCCATCCGAGGTCGTTTACCATCACAAAAAAGACATGCAAGGTGTAACCAGTTTAAACCGAACAGTTTTGGAAAGTTTGGATAAAACCAATCCGAATTTGACTATGGTTTTGGACGTGAATCCAAACCTTTTCCTTGCACGGGAAGTCCAGCCGCCTCTTATATACCTAAGGGGTGACGGCCGATTGAACAACACACAATCGAACAAATCATCTACCACTTTTACCTTTACTTTTATCTCTCACCCTTGTTCTTCTTCCTCCTTGTCCTTCGATCGTTCTTCTTATTGCAGGGCGGCGAACCTCGAGGCCCATAGCCTCCACGCGCCCTGACGGGGTTGACAGTGTCCTGGACTAGGGGGTACTCACCACGTCGTCTCCCGATCAGTTGGATTGGGCCGAGGACCCCCATGGCCGCTTACTCATGGTCCAGTTCGGACAGCCAATGACATGCATGAGGAAGATTCCACAAGACTTGGTGATCAAGACAAGGACTCTTCTCCACCGGCGTATTCGACTAGGACTCTTGTTATCCTAGGCCTATGGTACATTATATAAGCCGAGGCCAGGCTAAGTCGCTAGATCATTATGACATTACTCATCATACCTCTAGGGTTTAGACCACAACATATGATCTTGAGGTAGATCAACTCTTGTAACCCTATATTCATCAAGATCAATCAAGCAGGAAGTAGGGTATTACCTCGATAGAGAGGGCCCGAACCTGGGTAAACATCGTGTCCCCTGTCTCATGTTACCCATCGATTCATGACACACAGCTTAGCACCCCCTACCCGAGATCTGCTGGTTTTGACACCGACAATGGTGCTTTCATTGAGAGTTCCGCTGTGTGATCGACAAAGGATCAATGGCTCGACTGCAGATCAACTGCGACGCCGACATCTTCGTCACCGGCTCGACTGGTCACCTTGGCTCGACCGAGGACGGCACTCCACATCAGATCGTCATGTTCGGACAATGAGCTACATCAACATCAACTCCGATCTCTATCATGATCATGGAGGAATCATCCATGGAGCTCGGGGGCTCAACGTCAACATTGCCCTTGAGCGACCGTGTTGTTTTTCTGGACAGCAAACTTGTATCCGCTGCCACCACCTCCTCGAGCATCGCTTTGACGATTCCTTTGTGGGAATTGTGCGGAATTAAGTCTACAACAACCATGCAAAATTTTGTCCAATTCCGATGGAGGAATCTCCGGCAATCTATGATATACCGGAGCCCTGTCAAATCTGGACGGGAATTCAGACGAGTTTAGGGCGTGGTCTCCAGAGCCAGGCTCGGAGGTCCTTTGGAAGATCCAACCGTCCATCTGCTGCGGAATTCCCATATCTACCACCCCTCCAAATTTCAGCTCGATCCGACGGTTCGAACTCTGGGAACCTTCCGATGAGTGGACCAATTTTTGGATCTGTTTTCTGCGCGAATACGAATCCGGCCTGAGTTCATGTTTCTTTTTGAACGGAATATTGGACACCTCTTTGAAGGAATTTTTTTTCTAGGGTATTGTGTGTTGTTTTTAAACACATGCCCATAAAATTTTAAGCCTCCTCTGAGGTAATCTTCACCATCACGCCGGTGTCAAACCAGTCCGGCAATATTGCTCCACGGTTGCCGACCTGCGCTAGACACGTCGTCGCGTTGTTGAGCCGATCTCAGCTTCTCCGGATCATCATCTTGACAAGCCGAACAAGAGTTCGTCATTGCAAAGGACAAATCATCATCAACATCACCGCCCCATGGATTACACGGAGCGGGCCCACAGGTATCGCCGCAGGGTTACTTCATCAAGTTACGACCTGCGTCGGCATGGCCGCACTGTTGCTTCTTCAAGCCGATGTCCATCACGCCGAACTGCTTCAACACCTCGGCTGACATGGTAGCTGCAACATCTCCTCACCGACCTGCTCCGTCACCTTGTCTGGACCGGGGGCTTCTCCATCTCTTCATCAACCTACTCTGGAGACTTCGACATCACCAGCTGACCGGCTTCGTCACGTTAGCTGGACCAGTGGCTCTGCCTCGGCGAGCCAACCTTTGCCAGCATCGCCATGCCATTGCTTCTTCGCCCATCAGGCAATGGGTGTGCGGATTGAGTCCCAATTTTGGGAGTCACTTTTCTTCAGATTGCTACAACAAATAAGCCAGGTGCTATTAATCCTAGTAATTTTTGCTTGTTCGGGTGTATTTTTCCTGACGAATTATTACTCTGGTTTGTTCCATCATCTGTACACAGGTCTATCAAATGTGGCCGCATTAATGACGGCCACGTGGTGGTTCAGTCACTTTTCGTATACAGTTCGGCGAATGCCGCATCCGGAACTCGGACCGGCCTGTGAATTCAGGCTTTGCCACGCCTTCACCACGTCACGCCGACGCCCTGCATCGACATTGACTTCGGCGCCAGGCCACATCTCTTTAAATAAATTATTTTTGCGAAAAGCAATTATCCTTTTTGGACTGTACTATTTTATGTGTGTAGGTAATCGACTTCGACTGCGTCATGTGGTCACTTCGGCAAGCCCACGTCATTGTCCCAATCGGCGTAAATCGGCCCGCGTGATCACCTTGTTGGTCGTGTTGCCATACCGACGTGTTCAGTTGCCTCGGGGACTTCGGCATCCCCGAGAGAGCTCTACCTCATCGAGTGTTCGGCGCACATGCCATATTTCTTTCATTACTCACTTTGCATAAATTATTTATTATGCAACATTTTATTATTATTATTATTATTATTATTATTATTATTATTATTACTATTATCTCCGGTTTGCACTATTTTTGTGCATAGGTAAATGATCCGGGTCGAGCAGTGTTGTCACCCCGGCGTACTGACATGCCACGTCACCTCGGCTGGACGGGGGGCTTCGTCATCACTTCATTAACCCATGCCGGGGACTTTGGCGTCACTCTGCCGGCCTGCATTGGCCGTGCTATGTCACCACTTCGGATTGCCGAGCTCTTCGCTCCGCCACCTCGGGACCGGCTTGGGGGATGGAACCTTGTCCCTCATCAAGCTCGGACCGCGTCATCAATGCAGAACACATTAACCAGCTAAGTCGCTTTCATGCTCAAAAACTTTCAGTTTTAAATTTTGTTCGGTTCGACCAAGCATTATACTTTTTTGGCAAAAAGTTGTTTGTGAAAAACTTCCTTGTCAAAACTTTGCTTGTGACGCACAAATTCAAATACCCCATTTACTTGGGGGCTTCCTTTATGAAGCCTTTCCTCTTGCATATGATTATACTTGTACGGCTTCGTTCCTTGTTCGTGTATGACGCCACAATATGCACCATGTTGACTTAAGTGTTCTGCAAGATGGGTTGCCTTGCTCCTGTGTTTACCCCTACGTTCCCGATTGTTCGGCTAGGGAGTAAAGGGAGCACCTCTGCGATTGTCACGATCGGGTCATCCGAGCTCGGACCACAGACTGGGTGAAGCTGAAAGCTAGCGCTCTTATTGTTTTCAATCATGGTCGGCACACAACGGAACTCATGAGTACAAAAAATCTATTGCACAAGTCTCATAGTAACAATGAGCAACCGAAGAAAGGTATCGGTGGAGGTACTATTTTCTTCAAAGATGCTTCTTACACTTCGTCAATAACATAGCATAAGTTCCCTGAGCGCGCTCTGTCTGTTACAGCCTTATGGCCTGATTGCCTGGTTATCGGAAACACCGTCAATATTCTCGACAGGTTGGGTACATAACACTTTTCGGCCCTTGGCTGAAGAGGGAGAAGCCGACGGTCGGTTAAGACGCGTTTAAAGTTCGGGTGAACACAGATATGATATAAGTACTTCAGTACATACAATCATTATACATAAAATTATTTTACCCAAGTCACTTGGGAGCTCTTAAATTAGTATGAGCTGTTTTTCTTCTTAGTCGCTGCAAAGTCTTTTTCTGTCACTCCTTTCTCGACGTAGGTGTGTGGTCAATAGCCGGATAGCCTTGCTTCTCTCTAAAGCCGCTCGAGTTTAGTTTGCTAAACTAGCCTCGGAGAAGCACTCCGCCTTCGGGATAAGGAGGTTGAAGCCATCGGCTGACCCGCTTGATGTCTTGAGATCGGATGTGCCATATTAATGCACGACAGAAATACAAAAATTTTAAGACCAATTTTCGGATTGGCACCGAACACTTGATCTAGTTCGGACGTCAAGTATTTAATGAAGTTTTTTTGGTTTTCCAAGCCTATGGCACTTTCAAACTATTTGTGTGTTTCCAGCATAAGTCTCGCAGTGCAACGCCGGACACCTTTAGAGATTCGGCAAAAACATTCTCGGATATAGCTATATATGCATTGGCTTCGAATTGTGTCTTCGGTCAATAGTTGGGTTGCACGGCTCCTGTGCTTGCCTCCTACGTTTCGCTTTGTTCGGCTAGGTGTGCAAAGGGAGAACCACCGTGATTGTGCTTCCAGCTCGCATGGTTAAGCACCTCAGTGGAGAAAGCCGAAAACTGACTGTCACAATAAGCGTAAACTGGTCAGCTATCCGATGACTGTGTTAAATGACGGGCCGTTCATAACATTGGCCGAAGTGTTTACGGCTTGACCTCGACTGTCGCCGAACACTAACCGGGGGCTAGTAACTGGCCTCCCAACTTTAAGCTCCTATGACCAAGTGAAAGTTATAAAGCCCGCATATCTGATTGCCTCGTTTCCGCTAACACAACCGCCTTCGGGCACCGAGACGTCGGCTAAGGGTTGTTTTGTTATTGCGACGACACCATGCATAGCGTCTACAAGGGGGTGGAAGCTGACGATGGGCCACTTTCAACTGATAAACGGTCGCAATGGAGTCAAAATAAACATATCATCGGCGTTTGTATTTAATATATGTGGGGCCATGCTCGGCGAGCCCAGATTTCGCTCACTCTAGCTCATTTAAGAGATCTTTATTCTCTTTTTGAGAAGTTTGTGTTAAACACAACAAATTTTTTCTGTCAAACGGATATTGATCCTTAATTTGGCCACCCGTGCCCACGTTAAGGCTCGGGAGCTACTAGGCTTTGTGCTCATTATTTACTAATATTAAAGGGGCACATCGATCCCCTGATCTGGTGTTGCCACCCGACCAGTGTCTCGGGGGCTACTGCATTGGCAATCCAATGCAGAAAATTTAAGTGCAATATAGTTTTAGAGGAGATTATGATCCTCAGGTTGGTCAGCCGCACCCAACCTGAGTCTCGAGGACTTTGCACACCGCTTTTTCTTATCTCGAAGTATTCTGCCGAGCTAGGAGTTGATCATTAGGCCAATTTTGTGAATCAACCTGAGTCTCAGGGGCTACTGGGATCAGCGGTCTTATGTCATCCTTCAAGTGCATCTCGGGTTTTCGACGGATACACACCTTGAGGGCTACTGGCTACATTTATCGGCAGAGAATAAATTGCACCAATCAAAAATATTGACATAAAATTGGCCCGCAGTCGGGGTGGTGCACCACCTCGGAAGTAGTCCGGCATAAAGCTCGGGCGACAGTGGCTGGCTCCATAGAGGGCATTTCCGGCATTAAGCTCGGCTAAACTCCTTCAACTTCTTTGAACCAAGGTGATCTATGACACCTAGGATATAGTCCGGCATTGCAGCTTGGATACATTCCGGCGTTGGAGCTCGGATACATTCCAACGTTGGAGCTCGGAAGCGGTCCGACGTTGGTGCTCGGCTGCAAAAGATGCCTCGAATACAGTCCGACGCTGGAGCTCGGATGCAAGAGGACACCGTCGCCCGGGAACAACTTCAAACCCGAGGTGTGGCATAAAAATAACAAGGCATTGATAAAGGTCAATAACTTAAAGGGGCTCCTCGGATACCCAACGTGCAAACTCTTCGGATTTACTTCAGCGATCCTCAAGATCGAAGACGAGAAGATTTGTTGAACCAGTTTTCAAGACCGACGACCGAAGATGAAGAACAGTTCGGAAGGATCGAGGAGCGTCCCCAACTTGAAGACCGGTTCAGGGGGCTACTGATGGTGTCCTGGACTAGGGGGTACTCACCACGTCATCTCCTGATCAGTTGGATTGGGCCGAGGACCCCCATGGCCGCTTACTCATGGGCCAGTTCGGACCGCTGATGACATGCATGAGGAAGATTCCACAAGACTTGGTGATCAAGACAAGGACTCTTCTCCACCGCTGTATTCGACTAGGACTCGTGTTATCCTAGGCCTATGGTACATTATATAAGCAGAGGCCAGGCTAGTCGCTAGATCATTATGACATTACTCATCATACCTCTAGGGTTTAGACCACAACATATGATCTCGAGGTAGATCAACTCTTGTAACCCTATATTCATCAAGATCAATCAAGCATGAGGTAGGGTATTACCTCGATAGAGAGGGCCCGAACCTGGGTAAACATCATGTCCCCTGTCTCCTGTTACCCATCGATCCATGACACATAGCTTGGGACCCCCTACCCGAGATCTACCGGTTTTGACACCGACAGGGGTCCCTCCTGGGCGTGTGGGGTTTCGGGTGTACAAAAGCGCCCGCCGGATTGTGTTGTGTACCGTGCTTCCAGCGGGTCTCCTTCGACGTGAGCTGCGGTGCATCACCTCCGGCGTCGAGGGTACACGGTGACGTGTTCGTGTGTGAACACACTTTTTGGCGACTCCGCTGGGGACGAAGCTTTGAACGGTCTCCGGCCCGTTCTTGCTATGAAGAGATCGTCATCTAGGGTTTGCAATCTACAAAGGTAGTATGAATACCCAATTCCCTATTGTAGATGCAAATAATTCATATGGTGTTACTAGATCGTTCAATGAGTATACTCTATCGGCCAACCCTAGTTGTTTCAATAATGCATCTAATTACATGCAAAGGCTGATTCAAAGTAATTTACATGCTTCAACTTCTTATGATACCAGTAACATGCACCCTATGTACTCCAACTCTCATGCATCGGCAACCCCAGAAATCGTTATGCCGATGAACAACATGATGAGTTTGGTCAATCAAGTTGAAACACCTCTTGTAGGTACTTCCAATAGCATGCGACAAAGTGTGTCACCTTTTTATTCATCAGCAACTAATTTGCAATATACTAGTTCAACCATGCCGATGGATGGGAGAATCAGCCATGCTACTACTAGCTATTCGGTCAATTACTCTCAACCGTTATATGCTACACCTCATCTCAGTAATTTTACAGCACCATACACAACTGTAGATGTTCATAATTCGGCTTCACACCTTCCTGGTCATAGCCGAATAAATGTAAATTTTACAGGAGAGGTTGTGCCCAATATTGTAGAAGATGAGGTAGTAGTGGCTGCATTGAAGAGTTTAGCCCAAAATAAGAGGATTAGAGCTCTTTGCCTTGAACAACATGAAAAGGGGCTATTTCCTGATTATGCCGCAATAAAAGCTAGAGTTTTGCAAGAAGATGAATCTTTGCCAATTGATTAAATTGGCGAGCAAAAATATGGCTTTACAACAATGCATATGCCTTCACCTAGTACTACATCATATTATACACCCCCTACACTATTGCAAAATTTCGGCAACACCCGTGTGTCATTGCCGAAAGAATCTAAAAACATTGGGGGGCAAACTAATCTAGAGCGGGCTGAAATTGAGAGGGGAGTTAAAGCTTTGCGCGATAGGGTGCAAGTACTTCGCCAAGAGATAATTGATAGGGAATTAGCTCAAAGAAAAGAAGCCTTTCCAACTGATATAACCGGTGAAAAGAATGATGATTCGAAAACTAAAAGTGCTTCACTTGAAAAAGCCGAATCAGGTAGTATATATTTCGAATCCATCAAATCCAAAGAGGCAAACATTTTTGAGAAAGGGCATGGAAAGTATAGCAAGACAACCAAACTTGATTTTTCTGAAGCTAATGCAACCTACTTCCTGCCCTATGAGTTTCGTGCCATAGAAATTGACGAGCTTCAAGAACAAGAACAAGTAGACGAAGAAAGTTTGGTGGACAAATATCTTCAAACTAATGATGCACGAAATCAAGAAAAAGATGATGACAAGGCGTTGGGGAGCTATCCGAAGGCGGAGCAAGATATTCTTCAAGTCACACCACCATCATGCTCTCCCAACATATTTGAAGAGGTATGTCTAGCAATTAATTTACCCGTTTTCAGATTTGGTCATGACTTAGTTGTTGATGCATACATTAGAAAAATCTTCATAAGAAATATTGAGAGACCAATGAAGAAGGGTAATTTATTTGTTAGGAATCAGATTGTCACGAAGCATATCGGCCAACACATTGCACCATTCAGAAAGACCGATAGCGAAAAATTATTGCAGCCAAGGCTTTCCCCATTGCTTTATCTAAAGCTCATATCTAATTGGGTAGCTTTTCTTATTTCTTACTTGGCTTACACTTGGTCTCAATTGAGACATGTATGTTCTGACTATTTTCGTTTCAGAAATTTAAATACAAGGTTAAAATCTTCTGAGCAAATCGATGCCAATATAGTCTCTTATCCAAAGACATCAGAGATAGAGTGCAAAACACAATGCATAGCCAAATGGGGTGATGCAAAATCTGAACCATTCGTTTGCTTAATTCCAAAGCCGTTCTCACAAAAAGATCGGCTAGAGAATAAAAAGTTTACCTTCAATTCAAGCATGTGTGATCAAATATTTGATTTTTTTGTTGAGAAATAATTATATTAGAATTCTTGATCACCATGTTGAGCCATCTGTCCAGGGACAAATGTATTGTAAGTTGCATGAGTCGTCCAAGCATAATTTTGAGGATTGCAACATGTTTCGTCAAATAGTTAAATCGGCCATTGATAAGGGACGATTGAAATTTGTTGAGACACCAAGAGATGACCAGTCTATTCCGATTGGACCCGATGACAGAATTTTTTTGCATCGGCTGCTTCAAGCCGGTCCATTTAAAGAGAAGGTCAAAACTGCAGGTGATGAGATCAAGCTTTCAAGTAAATAAGTTGTTGAAGAGCATAATGAACATAATCTTGAGGGCGAGAATTCCATCGAAGCTACAATGGAGACGCCAAGGACTGGGGGGCAGCAAGCAAATCCAATGATTGATGAAAGCAAACCAAAAGAAGACAAAGGCCGAAATAAGCACAAGTGTAAGAGGTCAAAAATCACCTTCGCTGAACTATTGGATAAATGTCAAAAGAAGAGCGAAGAGAAGAATGCTTATCGGCCAAATCATGCAAAGGAACCAAGATCACCCCGAGGCGCAAATATGAGGATCGGTATTGGCAAAGTGAGAATTTTAATGCAACATATTTATATCCTTATTTTGGGCCGCCAATGCCAATGTCGCGGATGCCTCCCTATGCTCATATAGATCCATATCCATCATGGGACAGGTATGATACAAGGGCACATTCTCCATCTTATTTTAGACCATCTCACCAATATTATGCAGCTCCGAGAAGATCAACATTTGAACAATCACATGTTAAAGACCATTTCAATCATAAGGAATCGCTCCAGAGCTCAAGGAAGAAGAAAGAGGTGGTCAAGCAAGTTTACCATGTTAAAAGAGATGGTCGTAAGAGTGCTACTTCACAATTGATCTCAAATGAAAAAGAGCCAATTAAAATGTTGACATTGGCTGAAGTCAATGAAATGAAGCGATCAATTGTTGAGAGTCAAAGTGCCAAATCCGAAGAAAAGAAGTTGAGAGTGCACAAGGCCAAAAAAGAATTGCCATTGGTCAAAACAGAATCGCAGCCGAGATGCCCATTCGGCCTATCATGTTGGCAAAAGAAGATATTACAAAAACTTAGTGCACAAGAATTTGACGAAAGGAACATGGCATGGGTTCCCAAAGGAAGTGCTCAAAATAAGAATTATGTGCAAGCTTCCATTACAAGAAGTGCGGCAAAGGTGAATAAGGAAAAGAGTGAAAACTATGAAGGACCAAGCCAAAGGTTTCAGCATCTTTGGTCTACACATTATCCATATTCTTCAACTATGCCATTAACGCCTATGCCATGGAATTTGTCATCAGGTATGATTGGTAATCCTCAATGGGCTTATTTTAATCCATGGATGCCATATAATTTCTTACATCATGAAAGGGTATTACCAAGTCACTATACATTTGATTAGCTACAAGTTTGTTGCTGATCCAAAGGGCCGAAATACTTGATTTGTCATTTCATTTGTTTATTTCAGCTATATGGGCTTTGAATGAAGTTTACATGGTAATGGACGATATTTATCTATTGTCCTAAGATTATGTCAATGCATGGCCGGTGTAGTACTCTAACATCGTCCTTAGTTCGATTAGAGAGCGAGATAAGGTACGTGCTCATGGAAATTTATATGTATGCTTATATTATTGATTGAATGAAGTTGAGACATCACGGCCGATGTCATTGAATATATGTTGCATAGACCAATTCATAGTTGCAGAATTGGCTAGTGGCCTTATACTTTGTTTGGATATGATTTGGCTTATGAACCTTTGAGATCTATAAGAGGCCAAATCGTAGCTGATTTTATTACTGGACATCGGATTAATGACATGCACAATATTGATATTAGCCTTGTCTCTCTAGTACTATGGAGATTATGCTTTGATGGTTCAATTAATAGCAATGGCCAAAGTGTTGGTGTTGTTTATATATCTCTTTATGGTACTATTTTTGAAGTCCCATGTCGATTAGAATATTTTTATGCAAGATTAATCACAGCCGAATATGGATTGTTATTTGGATTGAATCTTTTACTTGCTATAGGTGCTATACATACTGAGGCTTTCGGTGATTCGTTATGAGTAGTGCAACAAATATCTAGGGTTTATCAATGTTTTGACGAATCACTTATAGTTTATCTTAGGGTTTGTCTAGATGCAAAATTTACCTTGGGTTGCTTTAATATTCTTCATATATCTAGACATGACAATTGGAGAGAGTTGGCATAGCAAGCATCCGACTACCATGTCTGTCATGGTGTATTGCACATCTATCAATAGCCGATGCTTATTCCTGCCAACATAGGTAAGGCTGAATTGGATCTCACCACCTCGGCCACTAATAAAAATTTTATGCAGGCAAAGCAATGATTGGAGGAAGTTCATTCTTGATTATCTACAAAATCCTAGCTAAAAGGGTGAATAATATGGTTTGAAGGATGGCTTTGAGATACATATCTATGGAACCTTATCATCGGATTGTTATATAAGTTGAGAAGTTTCACCCAAGTTGCATCAAGAGGTTCAAATAAGCAACGACCGATATATGACTATCGTCCTAAGCAAAGACATGGCCGATAAATAACTATCGCCCTTAGCATAAACAAGGCCGATACATAATTATCGCCCTGGAGAAATATAAATGGCCGATGGAGTGTTGACATCGTCCTTAGAACAAATACATTGCAAATTATTTTTTAGCACGCAAGTTTTGCCGAAAAACAGGGGGGCATGTGTTGACACCAGATTTTGGCACGGTCAAGAATTTAATTAATATGGCCTCAAATGGAGAAGTGATCTACATAAAAAAAGTTTCGTATTGTCGATATGAACATCTTTGAAGTTTGGGCCATCGCCATTCAATCTCATCTCGAAGGCCGAAGTTGTGTTCGAAATACTGAGATTTTCTATTCAGAACACTATTTGGCTCATTACACCCTCAAGACCGCCTCGTATGGAAAAATGATCTACACGGATTGTCTTCGTCTCGTCAAAACGATTGATTTTTTATATAAAAACCATTCTAATCCGAGTTCATATGCAAAATTTAAAGCCATCGAAATGCAGCTCTGTCAAGAGACAGAAAATGGCGCGCCCCACAAGACGCCATGTCTCATGGGTAGCGCGAGTATAGCCTGTTTTGCGCGAGGTAGCGCGAATAATAGCCTGTTTTGCACGAGCGATTTGACCCTCAAGATGACCTCTGATCAAAAAATGTTCAACATGAAAGTTGTACGTCTCGTCGAAACGTTCAAGATAGCTTTTGAACGCGTTTCCATCCGAGGTAGTTTACCATCACAAAAAAGACCTGCAAGGTGTAACCAGTTTAAACTGAACAATTTTGGAAAGTTCGGATAAAACCAATCCGAATTTGACTAGGGTTTTGGACGTGAATCCAAACCTTTTCCTTGCACGGGAAGTCCAGCCGCCTCTTATATACCTAAGGGGTGACGGCCGATTGAACAACACATAATCGAACAAATCATCTACCACTTTTACCTTTACTTTTATCTCTCACCCTTGTTCTTCTTCTTCCTCGTCCTTCGTTCGTTCTTCTTATTGCAGGGCGGCGAACCTCGTGGCCCTAGGGGTGATCAGGTCGACCTAGGGCAGCCCCTAGCCTCCACGCGCCCTGACGGGGTCCCTCCCGGGAGTGTGGGGTTTCGGGTGTACAAAAGCGCCCGCCGGATTGTCTTGCGTACCGCGCTTCCGGCGGGTCTCCTTCAACGTGAGCTGCGGTGCATCATCCCCGTCGTCGAGGGTACACGGTGACGTGTTGATGTGCGAACACACGACAAAATGTATGTGGTGACCGTGATGAGCTTATTCTGAAGTCCAGCGACCATATCGTGCTTTCGCTTCAAATACAATGACCGTAAGTGTCGTCAACAAAATATGGAGCACACATCAAATGCAAAGTCCGTCAGTGTCATCAAGAAAATATGGAGACGTATCGTGAGCTAGATACCATATGATCACCACGAGAATGTATACGGTGACCGTAATGAGCATATTCTGAAGTCCAATGACCGTATAGTGCTTTAGCTTGAAATACAGTGACCGTCACGCGTGAATGTGTCGTGGGCATGCATACTTTTAGAGGGCCGAGAGATAGTTTGTGTGCGTACATGAAAGTGGTGTAGAAAGAGGGGATGTATGGTGGAGACAAGGAGAGATATGCCCTTCGTTTCTCTTTCCCGTGACTAATATTTTAGGAGAATATATAAACATTCACAATGCAGAACAAATATTTTTGGATGCAACATGCAATTAACTTTCATGTATAACATTGTACTATTGTATATGCTTATTTTCTTAGTGGCCGATTGGGTGGAGGAGCTGGTGGGCACTACGGGCTCCTGCAAACATGCTTAGCACGATGACGCTCTCAGGCGCGGCGGAGGTGGGCTCTAGCCACGGCGGTGACGAAGCGCAACGGCAGCGAGCTTCGGTCGGGGTGGCCAAAGGGGCTAGAGGAGGAAATTGACGAAGGGGAGAGAGGGGTTGGGAGAAGGGGCTCATGGCGAGTGCAGAGGTGGCCTCGGCATGCTCGGGGAAGCACCGGAGCGAGCGGGGCGGCGAGAGGGATCTCCGGCGGCCGGCGACGAAGATGATGAAGATGGCGTCGATGCAGGGCCTCCGGCGAGGCGTGGCTGGACAGAGAGGACGAGGGAGGCGTGGCGATGCTCGTGGACACGTCGGAGAGGCGCGGGGAGCATGGAGGCTGCGGTGTCACGGCGGCGCGGCTGCGGCTGCGCTCGGGCGCGAGAGGGAGAGAGAGCAGAGGAGGGGGAAGAGGTCGGGAGAGAGTGAGAGGGTTCCAGGGGGTGCGTGTCGGCGTCCAGGGCATCCAGAAGCTCGTCGGCAAACAGGAGGTGGTGGGGCGTGTGCTCGCGCACGGCGGCCACGCGCGCACTGTCCTCCTGGCGGGAGGTTGGTGATGGCTGGCAGAGGCCGGTGGGCTGGGCCTCTGCTGGGCCGTGGTGGGGCGCCAGGTAAGTTTGGGCCAGGTAGGTTTCCCTCTCTTCTGTCTTCTAATTTGGTTTTTGTTTTTCTAATTATTTGCCTCTGCTTTGAGCTTAGGAAAAATACCAAGGCATTTCCTAAAATCCTGAAAGTATTCATTGACACTTGCTGAATTATTTCAGTGGCCCAAAAATAGTTCCAACATTATTTGAACATTTAAATTATTTATAGTATTTTAAATGCCCAAAGTCAAATACAATATGATTTAATTCAAAAATCCAGAATGGCCTAGAAATATGTGCAACATTTTTGGCAGAGGTTTTCACCTTTAACAAAAATCATGAACTTTTCTAAAGGGCATTTGGATTCATTGAAGATGTTTTTATTGAACCTAGTTGATTTCATTTGGTGCTAGGGTTTCAACAATCCCCATTTCAACTTAAAGAAGTAATTTAGACAAGATGCATGGATGCTTGTGCCACTAATTGCAAACAATTCTAGGGCTGTGACACTTGTTGTCATTCCTCGACGCTTATTCTGGATACCACCAGATCTTCATGATGAAGGAAGACGAAGAAAGAACCGCGTTCATCACCCCATGTGGTACCTACTATTTTGTACGAATGCCTTTCAGGTTGAAGAGCGTTGGTTCAATGTTTGCCTGAGCAGTCCAGATTGGTTTTGAGCCCCAGCTACATAGAAATATGGAAGCTTATATGGATGACATAGTGGTCAAAACCAAGGACAGGGCTACGCTCATGCAAGATTTAGAAGAAACATTTGCAAATCTGCGCAAGATCAACCTCAAGCTCAACCCAGAGAAGTGCATGTTCGGTGTCCCCTCTGGCAAACTTCTTGGGTTCTTAGTGTCTCAACGCGGAATCGAAGCAAATCCTGACAAGATCAAGGCAATCGAGCAGATTGAGGCACCAAAATGGGTCAAAGACGTCTGTAGGTTCACCGGCTGCGTTGCTGCCCTGAGTAGGTTCATCTCCAAATCTGCTGAGTGTGCCCTTCCCTTTTTCAATGTTTTGAAAAAGGCGGGTCCAGTAAAGTGGACTCCGGAGGCAGAGGCGGCGCTGCAAGATTTGAAGAGGTACCTCTCCTCCACGCCAATACTGGTCGCGCCTAAACCACAAGAGTCGTTGCTGCTATACTTAGCAGCAACGAATCAAGTGGTCAGTGTTGCGCTGGTGGCGTAGAGAGAACTTGAGGAAGAAGCAGCAGAGCCGTCGAATGACGGGCTGGGGCCCTCCCCGGCAGAGCCTGACGTCGGCAAGGCGGAACCCCCGGCAAGGCCCGGTCCCGGCGAGACAGAGTTTGAGCAGATGGGCGAAGTGGGACAGAAAAAGAAGGTGGTGTAGCACCCCGTTTATTTTGTCAGTTCCCTCTTGCAGGGGATAGATCAAGATATTCTGGTATGCAAAAGCTACTTTTTGGCCTCCTCATGGCCTCGAGAAAGCTGCGTCACTATTTCCAAGCGCATGAGATCACCGTCGTCACCCGCCTCCCTTTGCAATGGATTTTGCACAACCTAGATGCGACAGGGAGGATTGTGGAGTGGGCATTGGAGTTGTTGAGCTTTGGCCTCAAGTTTGAAAGTACTTCAATGATCAAGAGCCGAGCCTTGGCAGAATTCATAGCGGAATGGACTGCAACACCCGATGAAGAGGTTCAGGAAAGCACCCTTCCCGGCAAGGAGACCTGCCGCGATTGGGATATGTACTTTGGTGATGCTTTATCACTGCAAGGTGCTGGTGCCAGTGTGCTGCTCGTCGCGCCCACCGGAGAGCACCTCAAGTACGTAGTCCAGATGCACTTTCCCCGGGAAAAATCGATGAACAACATGGCGGAGTACGAGGGATTGCTTGCCGGTCTCAGGATGGCGGCAGACCTCGGAATCAAGAAGCTCATCGTCAGAGGTGATTCACAGCTTGTCGTTAAGCAAGTCAACAAGGATTACCAGAGCCCATTGATGGAGGCCTACGTGGATGAAGTGAGGAAATTGGAAGAGCGTTTTGACAGATTGCAAGCAGAGCATGTCCCCCGAGCGTAAAACGGCATTGCTGACGACCTGTCGAATCGCGCTGCCCTGAAGTTGCCTGTGGAACCAGGTACCTTTGTGCTTCAATTAACTCAACCGTCCGTTGAGCCATCAGCAGGACAGAACAAGTGAAGGAAGGCGGGCACTGGCAAGTACTTTCCCGCTGAGATCCCAGGAGCCACCGGCAAGGACATTGTCGGGTTCCCCAAGCTTGCCGGAGAGCAGCAACCCCCTGCAGAGCCTCGAGCTCTGGCCGTAGAGGCAGCTGCCCTTGCGGCCGAAGATGTGCCTTTAGCCCTTGCCGTCGAGCCTCAGGCTCCAGCATGGGCACATCACACCGTACATTTCCTCCAAACAGGGGAGCTTCCTGAGGAACAAGAAGAAGTAGAGAAAGTAGCCCGTCGGTCCAGCATGTACCAGTTTGTGGATGATGCCCTATACAGAAGGAGACCGAACGGCGTGAAGTTGAAGTGCATTCCTCGGGAAGACGGACTGAGGCTGTTGGTAGAGATACATGGAGGCATGTGTGGCTCCCACATAGGGTCGAGAGCCCTTGTCGGCAAAGCGTTCCGGCAAGGCTTCTTCTGGCCCACCGCCCTCCAGGATGCAACTGCCCTAGTAACCAAGTGTGAAGCGTGCCAGTTCCATTCAAAGAAGCTTCATCAACCAGCCCAAGCTCTTCAAATAATCCCTCTTTCCTGGCTGTTTTCGGTCCGGGGGCTCGACATACTGGGCCCCTTTCCCCGAGCTGTCGGGGGCTTTGAGTACTTGTACATCGCAATCAACAAGTTCACGAAGTGGCCGGAAGTGGAACCAGTGAGAAATGTGACAACACAGTCAGCCGTCAAGTTCTTCAAGGGGCTAGTCTGCCGTTTTGGTGTGCCCAACAGAGTCATCACCGACAACGGCACACAGTTCACGAGCCACACCTTCATGTAGTACATCCAAGACCTCGGCAGCAAGGTCTGTTTTGCTTCTGTTGCTCATCCCAGAAGTAACGGCCAGGCCGAAAGGGCGAATGCAGAAGTGCTGCAAGGCCTCAAGACTAGGACTTTTGACAAGCTGCACAAGTGCGGAAGGCGTTGGGTTGATGAGTTGCCAACAGTTGTTTGGTCGAACAGAACGACGCCAAATCGAGCTACTGGCCAGACACCATTTGCCCTGGTTTACGGGGCAGTTCTCCCCACGGAACTCATATACGAGGCACCTCGAGTGCTCGCTTATGATGATCTTGAGCAAGAGCAGTTGCGCCAAGAGGATGCGACGCACCTTGAGGAAGATCGTCTTCGGGCTGCTATGCGAGCCGCTCGCTACCAGCAGGCCTTGCGCCGCTATCATAGCCGCAAGGTTCACGCCCGAAGCTTTGAGGAAGGCGACCTTGTTCTTCGGCGGATTCAATCCGCCAAGAATTCAAACAAGTTGACGCCAAAGTGGGAAGGCCCTATCGGGTAATACGAGTCACCAGGCACGGCGCAGTCTGCCTGGAGACCGAAGATGGCATTCCACTGAGCAACTCCTGGAATATCGAACATCTTTGCAAGTTTTACCCCTAAGGAGCGGTTGCCGGGAGCCCTGGCAACCCCCATTTTGTACTAGCCTTGCCTGCAAGGCATATAACCCTATGTACAAAGCCAGGCACAGACCCTGTGCGCAGTCAGGGAAAGGAATCCCTTAGTATGTATAGTTTCCTGTCGATTTCCATGTTTATGTGTATACGTATATGCATGCTTGTCTAGGGTACTGCACTGCTTTTTGATTCCAATAAATGTTAGTGGACCACTGAAAGGATCGAGAAGAGGTGTCTAGAGGGGGATGAATAGACTCTAAGAAGAAAAGTTGCAGTTTTTAGTTTCCTTAAGTTGATGTGGAGTTTTGGCGCAAGTTTAAAATTCACAATACATATCAAGCAAGCATGACAAGAGTATATGAGTAACGGAAAGTAAAGCATGCAAGTTGCAAGAATGTAAAGGGATGGGATTGGAGTGTGCAAACGCAATTTGAAGACATGGGGATTTTTTATCCGTGGTTCCGATAGGTGGTGCTATCGTACATCCACCTTGATGGAGACTTCAACCCACGAAGGGTAACGGTTGCACGAGTCCACGGAGGGCTCCACCCATGAAGGGTCCACGAAGAAGCAACCTTGTCTATCCCACCATGGTCGTCGCCCATGAAGGACTTGCCTCACTCGGGTAGATCTTCACGAAGTAGGTGATCTCCTTGCCCTTACAAACTCCTTGGTTCAACTCCACAATCTTGACGGAGGCTCCCAAGTGACACCTAGCCAATCTAGGAGACACCACTCTCCAAGAAGTAACAAATGGTGTGTTGATGATGAACTCCTTGCTCTTGTGCTTCAAATGATAGTGTCCCCAACACTCAACTCTCTCTCTCACAGGATTTGGATTTGGTGGAAAGATGATTTGAGTGGAAAGCAACTTGGGGAAGGCTAAAGATCAAGATTTATGTGGTTGGAATGGAATATCTTGACCTCAACAGAAGTGTAGGTGGTTCTCTATCAGAAAATGTATGTTGGAAGTGTAGGCATGTTCTGATGGCTCTCTCCACGAATGAAGAGTGGGTGGAGGGGTATATATAGCCTCCACACAAAGTCTAACCGTTATACACAATTTACCAAACTCGGTGGGACCGAATCGTTAAACTCGGTCAGACCGATTTAGTTCATAATGTGACCGTTAGGATTTTCGGTGGGACCGATACGTCAACTCGGTGGGAACGATTTTGTTAGAGTTAGGGCATAATGTAATCTCGGTGAGACCGATTACACAAACTCGGTGAGACCGATTTTGGTAATAGACAAACAGAGAGGTAGTCAGGCAAACTCGGTGGGACTGATTCGCTCATCTCGGTTGGACCGAAACGTTACGAAGGGGCGACAGAGACTTTGCATTGCAATCTCGATGGGACCGATTGCTTATTTCAGTGAGACCGAAATTATTGCAATAGGCAACAAAGAGTTTGCAATCCCATCTCGGTGAGATCGAGATCCCTATCGGTGAGACCGAAAAGACTAGGATTTCTGGCAGTGGCTATGTCAAGAGAACTCGGTGGCGCCGGATAGAAAGATTCGATGGGGCCGAGTTTGACTTTTGGTTTGGGACATATGTGGATGTGAGAAAGTGGTTGAGGTCTTTGGAGCATATCACTAAGCACTTTGAGCAAGCAAGCCATTAAGCAACACCTCATCCCCTCTTAATAGTATTGGCTTTCCTATGGACTCAATGTGATCTTGGATCACTAAAATAGAAAATGTAGAGTCCTGAGCTTTGAGCTTGAGCCAATCCTTTGTCCTCAGCAACTTGAAGGGGTTCCACATCCTCTAGTCCATGCCACTCCATTGTTGAACTTATCTGAAACATACTAGGTAGAAGCATTAGTCCAACAAGAGATATGTTGACATTAATTACCAAAATCACCCAGGGAGCACTTGTGCTTTCAATCTCCCCCTTTTTGGTAATTGATGACAACATACATCAAAGCTTTAGATAAAGATATAGGGAATAACAAGTAAAGCTTTGCAAGGACATGTAACATGCATAGGCTCCCATGTATGCAATCATGTGAATATGGAACATAAGTGCATATGAGTGCATAATCATAACAGAGCAAGCAATGAGTTACATGTATCTTGGCTATATGCATCAGAGCAAATGATGTAAATATGGGAAATGTACCTTCATGCTTATGAGTTCTTCTTGCAAACAGTATGTACAACAGCAAGAAATCCTCATACACATGACTATGATGCATATACTTACCTTGTGGTCTTGAGTTGGCTTAGGAAGGAATGAACCTGAGTAAACAAGGTTAGATAACACCGATACACATACTAGCCAGAGCAAACAACAGAAACCACAAGAGTACCAAGACTGGGATGACATGTAGAGAGTGAGTATTGAGTACTCTATTGGATATAGACATGTCCCCAAGGGTAAAGATTTGCAAAGAATTCAAGAATTTCCTTCCCTTAGATGTCTTGCTCCCCCTGAATCTAGCATGGATACTAGGAGAAGATAGGGAATGGAAAAACAGAGCAAAGACAAGAAACAGAGCTAATGCAAACAATCAAATATGAACATGTCTTTCCCCTCTTAAAGGCATGTGACTTCTCTCCTCTTGAACACCAAGCATCTGGGGTTTCTACACTCTCCCCTTAAAAAATGATTAAGCTTTTGATGTGATCTCTCTTAATCTGGGGTTTCTACACTCTCCCCTTAAAAATGATTAAGCTTTTGATGTGATCTCTCTCTCCCCCTTTGACATCAATTTCCAAGAAGGGTTCTTCTGGATTTTTGTTTCAAATGGGTTTGGTCCTGGAGTCACAGAGCACAACAGCAAGTCGAATGTGATGCTGGTAGAGGACAAGAATCATTGAGTGGAGCTGGAGTAAAAATAATGCAGGAACAAGTGGCAAACTATCTTTTCTGCAGTGAGATCGGTAGCACCGAGTTGTGTGCTTCGGTGGCACTGAAATGATTCGGTTGGTCCGAAGAAAACAAATCGGTGTGACCGAGTTCAGCACAGTGAAAACACTTGTCACCTCAGCTCACTAGGCAAATAAGACCTCACAAGGATTGCAAGGAATTAGCTAAAAGATTTGCAATGAATTGGATGCAGGGAATGCAGAACAGAACAAAGAGAAGTAAAAGAAAAGATCTAGATGAAGTTTTTTTGAAAGGGGAAACAAATATGCATGAGACAAATGCAAGAGGCACGAAGAAACACAAGAGAACTTCATCTAGAATTGGTCGGTGACAAAGTCACCTATTGTCGGTGTCAAAACCAGCGGATCTCGGGTAGGGGGTCCCGAACTGTGCATCAAGGCCGGATGGAACAGGAGACAAGGGACACGATGTTTTTACCTAGGTTCGGGCCCTCTCGATGGAGGTAATACCCTACTCCTGCTTGATTAATATTGATGATATGGGTAGTACAAGAGTAGATCTACCACGAGATCAAGGAGGCTAAACCCTAGAAGCTAGCCTATGGTATGATTGTTGTGTATGGAGTTGATTGTCCTACGGACTACAACCCTCCGGTTTATATAGACACCGGATAGGGTTAGGGTTACACAGAGTCGGTTACAATGGTAGGAGATCTTGAATATCCGCATCGCCAAGCTTGCCTTCCACGCCAAGGAAAGCCCCATCCGGACACGGGACGAAGTCTTCAATCTTGTATCTTCATAGTCCAGGAGTCCGGCGAAGGTATAGTCCGGCTACCCGAACACCACCTAATCCAGGACTCCCTCTGTAGCCCCTGAACCAGGCTTCAATGACGACGAGTCCGGCGTGCAGTTTGTCTTCGGCATTGCAAGGCGGGTTCCTCCTCCAAGTCCTTCATAGAAGATTGTAAACACCAAGAATAGTGTCCGGCTCTGCAAAACAAGTTTCCACATATTGCCATAGAGAGAATAATGTTAATACAAATCAAATCTGCTGACGTATTCCGTAGTGCGTCATCACACTATGACCAAGTCCTTTACTCGAATCGTTTTTTACTTTTCCACCTTAGCATGTTTTGCGAGGCGGTTTCCTTGGCACGTCTTGTCAAAGCAGAGATCGTGTGCCCTTTTTACGGGATTCTCATCAATACGGACGTGGGTAACCCAACCGTGCCCATTAGCACGTTTCCTCGATTAAAGGCGAGTCCCAAACGGTTATGGGAAGGGCTCTTGGTATTCGACCTCTTATAAAGAGACCAAGGCCTTACTCCTTTTTTCAATCTCAAGCGAGTTCGCCCGTCGCCTCGAGTTCCAACACCCTAGGCTCTAGATTCCAGGCGCTTCGGACCTTCGACAATGTCCGGTTCTGACCTTCAAGGCCGATGGACGCCTTCCTCCGTCACAGAGGAGGACGTACTAAAGTTGAGGGAGGCTAAGTTCCTGACCGGCAAAATTTCGCATAGGTTGCCTGCTCAAGGGCAGGTCATTCCCAGTCCCCAGCCCGGTGAGAGTGTGGTGTTCATGTCTCACTTCCTTCGGGGGTTGGGCTTCCCAATGGATCCCTTTGTGAGGGGACTGTTGTTTAATTACGGGCTAGAATTGCATGATTTAGCTCCGGAGTCCATCCTCCATATCTCCTCGTTTATTGTCGTGTATGACGTTCCTCCACGTTACCCCTCACTTCGGATTATGGCTCAAGACCTTCAAAGTGGAGCCGAAGATGATCAAGGGACGGCACGCAGAGTGCGGAGGCGCTATTATAAGCAAAAATGCCGATGCTCCATGGCCCGAGGGCTCTTTTCAAGAGGAGCTTGGCTTGTGGCAACGAGAGTGGTTTTATATCACCGCTCCCCGGGGCACCAAGTGGGTGGCTACTCCTGCCTTTCGCTCGGGTCCCCCACCACGGCTAGCGTCATGGGTTAACAGAGGGTTGGATTGGGGTTTGCCCAAAGACGTGCCCTTGTTGCAGGGCCGCATTAAGGATCTCTTGGAAGGAGACCTCAGCCTGGTCAAGGTGACACAGGTCATGCTGATTCGCCGAATATTGCCCGGCAAACGTCGCTCCCTTCGCCTGTGGGAGTTTAATCCAGAGGGACCACGAGCTCTCCGAAATTTTATGGGCGCAATGCCCGCGGAGATGTATAAACTGTTCTTCGGATCACAAGAGATGTGTCCGGATTTAACCGAGGACGCAGGCCTAAGCTGCAATCGCCTGGATACTCAAGTAAGTAACCTTGTGCCCGGACCTTCTATCCGTATAATTGTCATAAAATTGCCCCTAAAAGAGTTTTTCTTTTAAACAGGAGTGGATAGCGAAGGTAAAGCTGATCAAGTGTCCGGCTCCCCTTCCCGAAACCAGGCCGGATCCCGTGCTGGTCAGGATGCTGGAGATAATGCCTTTGGAGGGAAGCAAGGGGGAGGACAAGGAAACTATGGCCTCCTCGAAGGAGGCCGCTCCGAAGGGAGGAACCGACAATTCCTCTCCTAAGGGGAAGAAGAGAGCCGCCTCTGAGGACCCGGAGACCGTGGCCTCGAAGCGGGGGAAAAAATCCTCGTCAGAGGGTCCTACGCCGGGGAGTTCCTCGGCCGGACTACGCCCTCAAGGGGATCAGCCCTCCAGCGAACCGTAAGTAGAGAAAGATTTTCCTTTTGAGGGATGAGAGAAATCCTTGATTTATACCTGAGAATATTAACCGAATTTTTACCTTGTAGCTGGGACCTCAGCCCTTCTCAGCAGAGCTCATCTTCGGGGGATCTCCTTCCGGAGATGATGGAGAGTGGGACGCCTCCTCCTGCCGTGCCGCCTAGTGAGGCGGGCGACCCTGAGGTGTCGCCGTGGAGGGTTTCTCCGAATCTGGCAGGGGCGGAAGATAGCTATGTGGCCCCCCGAGGTTTTCCGTGTCCGACCTTCGAAAGAGGTCATGGGACAAGTCCGGCACCGTCTGGTGTTCGGCCAGAGGAGCTAAAGATTCTGCTGGGGCGAGCTTCTATTTCGGAGGAGCACCGTGCATTGATGGGCACGGTGATTGAAAGGATCTCATCCGCAGAGAGCGGATTGCGTGAGGCCGTCAAAAGTTCACTGACGGGTTTTGAGGTACATTAGATAATGTACACTTTTGTCAGTTGTGCATAAATAAGATGCGCCCTGTGTAGATAGTAGCCCCTGAGACTCTGCGCGGCGTCAAGGAATGACGGCACGCGGAGGACCATAATCCCAGGTCTAAGATGTTGCCTTTGAATGTAGGCGGCAGGGTGTCCGGAATCAAGCCGGACTGATGATTTTGCCGAACTAAAGCGGCAACTGGACGTGGCAGATGCCGACATTGCGCTTGTCAACAAGCGGCTTGATGAGGCTCAAAGTATGTAATTCCTCGGGCGGCATTAGGTAAGAAGAGTTTTATGCCAGTGTCTTACGATGTGTGTGCTTGACGCAGATGGTGCGGCCGCCGTGGAGAGTCTTAGGGCAAAACTTGCCCGAGCTAAAGAACAAGCCAGAAAAAGTGATGCGGCTGCCAAGAAAGCCCTTGAAGAGCTGAGAGCCGAACAGGCTGCTCATTGCCGAAGCAAGGAAGAGATGGCCGAGATGGCCGAAAAGTTAAAGAGCGCTGCAGACCGTTGCAGACTTCTTGAGAAAGAAGACCAGGCGAAACGAACGGACCTAGAGAAGGCCGTTGCCGATGCCAAGGACGCGCGTTCTGCGATGAGAGCTGCGAAGGAGGAGCTGCGTCAGGCCGAAGAGATTGTGGCTGGAAAGCCCTTTATGCTGCGAAGGAAATTTTGCGATCCGAAGTTTGCTCCGTTGGACCGGATGTGGAGTGTGGAGGATACCTATCTGTATTTGGCAGCGAGTGTTGCTGATGCGACCGAACACTTTCGGGATCAAAAAGATCGCGAAGTGGAAAAGCTTTTCTGGTCGCAGTTTCACAATCCAGAGCGTCCACTTGCAGTGGACGATCGTTTGGCTCAATGGGCCGAACTGAATAGGTTGTCGGGACTCGCCATGAAGTACGTCATGGGTCATCTGTGGCCGGGGAGATCGGAGCCGAAGAGTTATTTCAGCTTGGTGCAGCAATTCCTTGACGTGGTGCCGCGTATTAGTGCAATGAAGAGATCAGCATGCATAGAGGGCGCAAGGGTGGCTCTTGCCCGTGTCAAGACATGATTCGGAGCTGATGCATATAATGCCAAAACTCGCGACGCCGAACACTCCCTAAGGTGTTCGGTCTTTATGAGTGCGGGCGAAACAACACTCTTTATTAAAACGAAAGCCCCTAGTGTCCAGGTACGTGCAAAAATTCTGACGTGGCCACATGCCAATACGCCAGCCTCCTCCTTGGTTATATCGGAAAAAACCAGGGGATGTGTAGCAACAAGAGACAGTAAAAAAGGTTTATGCAGGGTCTTAATCTAAAAAGAATCCTTTAGGACGGGTCCCTACTGCACGTCTGCGCCTGTGTCTCCGTTGTGCCGTATCCTGGACGGGCGCCGCACGACGTTCATCTGTAAAAGAGATGAACTGAGTTGAAAACGGGTCGTGCCGAACAAAAGTTTAAAATGGACAAAGTAGAAAGTAAATTATATGAAATTGAGCTGTATTGTCTCTGCATGTAGCCCCTAGTGCGGGGGTGTATGGCCACTAAGCCTGCATCAATGATGATTTTGTATCGAACTCGTCTATCCGCGTTCGTGGTCTTTAATGACCTATTTCGAAGTTTTTTGGCCGGTGAGGCCATTTTACTGTGGGGCTGTAAAAGCGGCCGCACAGTCCTCCGCTTGGGGGAGGCGCACTTTAGTGTTTCCCCTTTAAAGAGATGATGCCTCGTGGACCGAGCATCTTAAGCGTGAGGGATGCATAATGCGCTATCGCGTTAAAGCGAGCGAAAGCTTCGCGTCCCAGTAGTGCTTGATAGCGACTTGAGAATGGGACGATATGGAAGGTCAGCTTTTCACAGCGGAAGTTATCGACGGAGCCGAATATAACTTCGAGCCGGAGAAAACCCATACAATGGGTGTCCGGACCAGGTGTTACCCCTTGAAAGGAGGTTTTGCTGCGGCGGATTCTTGCTGGGTTTATCCCCATGTGATGGATTGTATCCTGATATATCAGGTTTAGTCCACTGCCGCCGTCCATAAGGACATTTGAAAACTGGAGTCCGCCAATTATTGGATCGAGTATCAAGGCAATCCGGCCTGCATTCTTGATATTTCTAGAATAATCTAGCTGATCGAAGATGATTGGTTTTGACAACCAGTGGCGGGACCCTTTGGGGATAGGTCGTGTGGTGCGTGCCTTTATGGGTGCCGCACGTTTTGTTATGTGAAGTAAGTTCACTGTTTTTACTTCTTGTGGGAAGTTCTTTTGTTTCCTGGTGCTCTGCTTTTGGGGTTCGTCCTCGTCTTCACTTGGTGTGCCGAGCCCCTTGTGTTCGGCATTGAGTCTGCCGGATTGTTTGAAAACCCAACAATCTCTGTGGGTATGGTTAGCAGGCTTCCCGGGAGTACTGTGTATCTGACATATCCTGTCCAGGATTTTATTTAAGTTGGATGGATCATCCCTGTTATCCTGGAGGGGTGGTTTTGTCTGATTTTGTCGTGAGCCTTTGAATCCGGCATTAACTGTCGTGCTCTTTGGACTTTTTTCCTTAGTCCGGCGAAGGTCCTTGTTGCGTCGCGGTTTTCCGTTTCTATCCCTAGTTTCGGATGTACTTGGGTCGCTGGGGCTGCACCTTGCCAACCAGCTGTCCTCTCCTGCACAAAAGCGGGTCATGAGGCTTGTTAGTGCGGCCATTGTTCTTGGCTTTTCTTGGCCGAGGTGTCTGGCGAGCCATTCGTCTCGGACGTTATGCCTGAAAGCTGCTAAGGCTTCGGCGTCCGGACAGTCGACTATCTGATTCTTTTTAGTGAGGAATCTATTCCAGAACTGTCGAGCTGATTTTCCGGGCTGTTGAGTTATGTGACTAAGATCGTCTGCATCCGGAGGGCGGACATAGGTCCCTTGAAAATTTGCTCAAAAAGCATCCTCGAGCTCTTCCCAACTTCCAATTGTGTTTTCGGGAAGGCTTTTAAGCCAATGCCGGGCTGGCCCTTTAAGCTTAAGGGGTAAATATTTGATGGCGTGGAGATCATCTCCTCTGGCCATATGTATGTGGAGGATATAGTCCTCGATCCAGACTCCAGGGTCTGTTGTTCCATCATATGCCTCTATGTTGACGGGTTTGAATCCCTCTGGAAATTCGTAGTCCAGAACCTCATCGGTGAAACATAGGGGGTGTGCGGCGCCCCTGTATTTGGGTGTGCCGGATTCTGATGATGGCTTTATTGCATTGCTTATGAGAGCTTGCCTTCTTGGCCCGTAAATGGACCTAACTGGGCCATGATGCGAATCCTTAGGTGGGTCGCATGCCGTTTTAAGTGCGGCGCTGCTTGCCGCTTTATGGGGTCGTCTATCCGACCATGTGGCTTTCTTATTTTTTGAATGCGAGGGCTCTAGGGCCTCTTCGTCGAATTCAGGCAGTAGCTTTCTTTTCGGATAGCTTTTAGTGCGGCGACCGTGCCGTATTTATCTGCGGTATTGATTACTTTGCTCCATCTAATCCGGAGTGCATCTTCCGCTGTTTTTAGCTTCCGCTTCTGCTTTTTCAGGCTGCGTGCAGTTGCAATGAGCCTCTTATGGAGACTATTGTGCTCCATGGGTTTATCCGGCGTAAGGTCATCCGGAATGCCGTTTTCGCCGGGGGAGGGATGTTTGGTTTCTCTATCCGTGTTGCCCTATTCGGACGGTTGCTCTAAGGCCTGCTCGTCGTCTACCGGCTCGTCCTGCTCTATGGCTGGGTTTTTATCGAGGCGGGGCTTGGGTCGGCATTTACGCCGACGCTTTGATTGCTTTTTGGGGGGTCGATCTCCCGTTCCATCCCCTTTTTCCTCGTTGTCGCTTCCTTTAGGGGTATCCACCATGTACACATCGTGAGATGGGGTGGCTGTCCAATGCCCTATGGGCGTTGGTTCATCGGTATCTCCTGCATCGTCATCCATGCTGTCGATATCTGCGGAGTCGAAGTTGAGCACGTCGTTTAAATTGTTGACAGTGGCTACAAAGTGGGTGGTGGGTGGGCTTTGAATTTCTTCGTCGTCCGTATCCCATCCTTGCTGACTATAATCCAGCCAGGGCTCTCCTGATAAAGAGAGAGACTTAAGAGCATTCAGGATGTCGCCAAAAGGCGAGTGCTGAAAAATGTCCGCGGCGGTGAACTCCATTATTGGCGCCCAATCGGATTCGATTGAAAGGGGCGCGGGGGGTTCGGAGTCCGGAGAGGAGTCCGGATCCTCGGAGTTATGAGTCACGCGGAGTGCGGGGCTGGCGTTCGGCTCAATCGCCTTTGAGATCGCAGCCCCCGAGGTGACGTCCAACCGCTCATCCTCGACCGGCGCAATAGGCTCCAAGCTAAGGGTCGGAACCGGTGCGGGTGCGGCCTCCAGGACACTGTTCGGAGGCAGAGCTAGATCATGCCCCTCGAAATAGTGCGGCGCGCTTGGCCGTGGCTCGAATCCGTCGAAGATCGAATCTCCACGGATGTCTGCCGTGCAGTTTAGGCTTCTAAACCTGACCTGATGGCCAGGGGTGTAGCTTTCGATCTGCTCCAGGTGACCAAGCGAATTGGCCCGCAGAGCAAAGCCGCCGAAGGCGAAGATTTGTCCGGGGAGGAAAGTCTCACCCTGGACCTCATCGTTGCTGATGATCAAAGGAGCCATCGGGCCTAAAGGCGATGACACAGAGGAACTCTCAATGAAAGCACCAATGTCGGTGTCAAAACCGGCGGATCTCGGGTAGGGGGTCCCGAACTGTGCGTCAAGGCCGGATGGTAACAGGAGACAAGGGACACGATGTTTTTACCCAGGTTCGGGCCCTCTCGATGGAGGTAATACCCTACTCCTGCTTGATTAATATTGATGATATGGGTAGTACAAGAGTAGATCTACCACGAGATCAAGGAGGCTAAACCCTAGAAGCTAGCCTATGGTATGATTGTTGTGTATGGAGTTGATTGTCCTACAGACTACAACCCTCCGGTTTATATAGACACCGGATAGGGTTAGGGTTACACAGAGTCGGTTACAATGGTAGGAGATCTTGAATATCCGCAGCGCCAAGCTTGCCTTCCATGCCAAGGAAAGTCCCATCCGGACACGGGACGAAGTCTTCAATCTTGTATCTTCATAGTCCAGGAGTTCGGCGAAGGTATAGTCCGGCTACCCGAACACCCCCTAATCCAGGACTCCCTCACCTATGTTAGAGTATATTGACTTAGGAGTCAAGTGAGGTCACTTGATCATTGGTCATACTCATCGTTTAAGCTCAAAATGGGGTTACCATTTTTCGTTTAAGCATCTTGATGTATTCACATCTTGTTGAGTTGCTTTGACCCATGACTTGGAGCAAAGCTTCTCTAGGATGGAATAACATACCTTGGGTGGTGGTGTTTGATCTTGATCATGTAGTTGAACTTGTGTGGGATGCACAAGGTTGATGTAGCTCATCGAGAGTCGGGAGCACCACTTGGAATTTGAGTTCATCTACCTACATGGATTATTCTTGCAAGGAAGAGCACTTGTGTATCCAAAATGACAATCATAAGACTTAATATAGAATTGTCAAAGGATATGTGTGAAGGGTTTCATGCTTCCTTGTCTTCAACCACTATTTTGTAGAGACTTGGTGATGTAGAAATTGCTCAAGATGTGAGTGAGTTGCAATCTCATAGATTTAGATTCATCCAAGTACCTACAAGGGTTAGATAGCATGCAAGGGTGCAAATATATCCAAGACATATAAATAGCATCATGAGAGAAATATCAAGGATTAGTCAAAGGCTCATGCCTTGCATGTATCCAAATGGAGTTCCTACTCCAAGTTTGAAGCATCAATGATGTTCAATTCACCTCTCAAACGACAAAAGTCTTTCTCATCAAGCGGTTTGGTAAATATATCCGCCAATTGCTTATCGGTGCGAACATGCTTAAGATCAATGTCCCCTTTGGCAATGTGATCTCGAAAGAAATGATGACGAACTTCAATATGCTTAGTTCGAGAATGTTGCACGGAAATGTGAGCAAGCTTGATAGCACTTTCATTGTCACAAATCAATGGAACATGTTTCACATGTATCCCATAGTCTTTAAGAGTTTGGGTCATCCAAAGCAACTGAGCACAACATGAACCAGCGGCAATGTATTCCGCTTCGGCAGTGGATAAGGATACCGAGTTTTGTTTTTTGGAGGACCAAGACACAAGAGATCTACCAAGAAATTGACATGTACCCGAAGTGGACTTTCTATCAACCTTTTCTCTGGCATAGTCCGAATCGGAGTAACCAACAAGATCGAAAGAAGACCTCTTAGGATACCAAATGCCAAAATTTGGTGTGTGTATTAAGTATCTCACTATCCTTTTCACAGCCTTAAGATGACATTCTTTGGGGGCCGCTTGATAACGTGCACACATGCACACACTTAGCATAATATCGAGACGAGAGGCACATAGATATATCAATGAACCAATCATGGAGTGGTAAACCTTTTGATCAACCGGTTCACCATCTTTGGTCAAGTCAAGATGTCCACTAGTAGGCATGGGTGTAGTCATACCTTTGCATTCTTGCATATTGAACTTCTTGAATAAGTCCTTGGTGTACTTTGTTTGAGAGACAAAGGTACCTTCCTTAGTTTGCTTGATTTGCAAACCGAGAAAGAATTTGAGTTCACTCATCATAGACATCTCAAACTTCTCCGACATTAGCTTTCCAAACTTCTCACTAAAATGAGGGTTAGTCGAACCAAATATAATATCATCAACATAAATTTGGCACACAAATAGTTCTCCATTAACCCTTTTAGTAAAAAGAGTAGAATCTATTTTTTCAATTTCAAAGCCTTTTTCAATAAGGAACTTGGTCAAGCATTTATACCATGCTCTAGAAGCTTGTTTAAGACCATAAAGAGCTTTGTGAAGTTTGTAAACATGATTAGGTTTCTTAGGATTGACAAAGCTGGGAGGTTGCTTAACATAAACTTCCTCCTCAATTTCACCATTTGGGAAAGCACTTTTAATGTCCATTTGGTACAAGGTGATATCATGGTGATTAGCATAAGCAAGTAAGATGCGAATGGACTCAAGTCTAGCAACGGGAGCATATGTCTCACCATAGTCCATACCTTCGACTTGAGTGTAGCCTTGGGCTACGAGACGTGCTTTGTTGCGAACTACTTGTCCATCTTCATCTTGCTTGTTGTGAAACACCTATTTGGTACCGATGATGTTGTGGTTGTTGTCGGGCTTTTCAACCAATGTCCACACTTGATTTCTCTCAAAGTTGTGTAGCTCTTCATGCATAGTGTTTATCCAATCTGGATCTTCCAATGCTTCTTCAACCTTCATAGGTTCAATGCTAGAGATGAATGAATAATGTTCACAAAAATTAGCCAAACGAGTTTTAGAGCGAGTGATTCTCCCGGTTTGGATATCATTGTAGATTTGCTTGACGGGATGGTCTTTGGCGACTCTTGCTCGAACTCGTGGGAGCTTTTGCTTTGATCGGGGTGGAACATCTTCTTCATCTTGTCCTTCTTCTTGGCCTTCTTCATTGTTGATGTTGTCGTTCTCTTGTCGTGGTGGAGAAGGAGGTTGTTGATGTTCATCTTGGTGTACTTCCTCGTTTTCTTCGTCTTGGTGTGTCCCACTTGTGGATGCTTCCGTATCAATTCTTGGTTCACCTTGTCGTGAGGTAGAAGCTTCCACTTGGATAGACGAGGTACTTTCCTTCACCTCCGTAGGACGAACCTTGCCAATAGACAAGTCTTGGATTGCTTCCGAAGGGTCTTTGTCTCCTACATCAATTGGCAATTGCTCTACTTGCGAGCCGTTAGATTCATCAAACTTCACATCTATCGTCTCTTCAACCTTTCAGGTGAAATTGTTGTAGACATGGTAAGTGTGAGAGTTTGAGCCATAACCAAGTAAAGCCTTCATGAGATTTAGGAGCAAATTTAGAACAACGATGCTTATCAAGAATGTAGCACTTTGAGCCGAATACTCGAAAGTATCCAACTTGCGGTTTGTTACCGGTGAGGAGCTCGTATGCCGTCTTGCCGAGTAGCTTGTGAAGATACATGCGATTTATTGCATGACAAGCTGTCTCAACCGCTTCCACCCAAAATTGTTTTGGAGTCTTGTACTCATTAAGCATCGTTCTTGCCATCTCAATAAGAGTACGGTTCTTCCTCTCAACAACTCCATTTTGTTGAGGTGTGTACGTGACCGAGAACTTGTGTAAAATCCCCTCTTCGTCAAGAAAGGTATCCACATTTGCGTTCTTGAACTCCGTTCCGTTGTCGCTCCGAACCTTCTTGATCTTCACTTCAAATTGATTTTGGGCCTTCCTAACGAAGCTTTTGAAGATATTTTGGACCTGCGATTTATCATCTAGAAAGAACACCCACGTAAATCTTGAATAATCATCGACTATGACTAGACCAAATGACTTACGACCGAGACTCTTGTAAGCATTGGGACCAAAGAGATCCATGTGAAGTAGCTCGAGCGGTCTTCTCGTGGTCATGATGTTCTTCACCGGGTGACTTCCTCCAACTTATTTTCCTGCCTGACAAGCACTACAAAGTCTATCCTTGCCAAATATAACATCTTTTACTCTAAGGATATGATCACCTTTAATAAGCTTGTCAAGATTTCGCATGCCCACATGACCTAACCTTCTATGCCACAACCAACCTTTAGAAGATTTAGCAATTAAGCAAGTTCTAGGTTGAGCCTTTTTAGTGAAATCGACAATGTAAAGATCACCTCTACGTATACCGGTAAAGACCATTTTATGATTGTCTCTCCGAAACACTTGGCAATCTACTTAAGTGAAAAGGACATTGAAACCGAAATCGGCAAGTCTAGATACTGAAAGTAAATTGTAACCAAGAGATTCAACGAGCATGACGTTTTGTATGGAGCTATCATGCGAGATGGCCACCTTACCAAGGCCAACCACCTTACCCTTTGAGTTATCACCAAAGGTGACATACTTTCGAGGGTCGTCGTTTTCAGCAAGCTCACGGAACATATCCTTGTCTCCGGTCATATGGTTAGTACATCCACTATCAAGGACCTATTCCTTTCCTCCGGCCATGTAGCCACGAAGGTTAGCCATAAGACCAAAGTGTCTCATCGCATCATCAAGATCATAGTCACTATCATCATCCTCATCATAGTATCCATGTTCAACATTGTCTTGTGATTGATCAACTCCTAGAGAGGGTAATTCATTAGATAAATGATCATCACAATGGTCATCTTTATGAATTCTAATAGCTTCAGAAATGATATTGCTAATAATTCCAACATCTCCTTTGGCACGCATGAGATCATGAAGCTCAAATAGACAATCATCAAATTTAGGATCACTAGTACTCATCTTACTCAAGGCAATAGACTTATGGAGAATTTCATCTAAGTTTTGCAAGGAATAGTTTGGAAATCTTTACTCAAGAAATCTCCATATAGTGTAGGCACACTCAAGAGTAGGCAAACATCCAATCAAGTTTCTAGGCAATCCTCTAGTGATAAGATTAACAGTTCTAAGGTTGTGGATCATGTCAATAGACTCATCAAGGGTAGGATGCAAAGGATCAACATGAGGTGCACAAGGGCTAGTAATGTACTTGTTCAAATGATATTCATTGAAAATATCAAGCGTCTCATTTTTTCATTCGTGAAAGAACTCTCCATCAAGAATAGGCACTCTATGTCTAAGACTCCCCAATGTAGACACATCCATCTTCCTCCAATGGTGATTAAACCAAGGCAATGGAGACCAAAGCTCTAATACCAATTGAAAGGATCGGAAAGAGGTGTCTAGAGGGGGGTGAATAGACTCTAAGAAGAAAAGTTGCAGTTTTTAGTTTCCTTAAGTTGATGTGGAGTTTTGGCACAATTTTAAACATTCACAGTACATATCAAGCAAGCATGACAAGAGTATATGAGCAGCGGAAAGTAAAGCATGCAAGTTGCAAGAATGTAAAGGGATGGGATTGGAGTGTGCAAACGCTATTTGAAGGCACGGAGATTTTTTTATCCGTGGTTCCGATAGGTGGTGCTATCGTACATCCACGTTGATGGAGACTTCAACCCACGAAGGGTAACGGTTGCGCGAGTCCACGGAGGGCTCCACCCACGAAGGGTCCATGAAGAAGCAACCTTGTCTATCCCACCATGGCCATCGCCCACGAAGGACTTGCCTCACTCGGGTATATCTTCATGAAGTAGGCGATCTCCTTGCCCTTACAAACTCCTTGGTTCAACTCCACAATCTTGATGGAGGCTCCCAAGTGACACCTAGCCAATCTAGGAGACACCACTCTCCAAGAAGTAACAAATGGTGTGTTGATGATAAACTCCTTGCTCTTGTGCTTCAAATGATAGTCTCCCCAACACTCAACTCTCTCTCACGGGATTTGGATTTGGTGGAAAGACGATTTGAGTGGAAAGCAACTTGGGGAAGGCTAAAGATCAAGATTTATGTGGTTGGAATGGAATATCTTGACCTCAACACAAGTGTAGGTGGTTCTCTCTCAGAAAATGTATGTTGGAAGTGTAGGAATGTTTTGATGGCTCTCTCCACGGATGAAGAGTGGGTGGAGGGGTATATATAGCCTCCACACAAAATCTAACCGTTACACGCAATTTACCTAACTCGGTGGTACCGAATCGTTAAACTCGGTCAGACCGATTTAGTTCATAATGTGACCGTTAGGATTTACGGTGGGACCGATACATCAACTCGGTGAGACCGATTTCATTAGGGTTAGGGCATAATGTAATCTCGGTGAGACCGATTACACAAACTCGGTGAGACCGATTTTGGTAATAGACAAACAGAGAGTTGGTCAGGCAAACTCGGTGGGATCGATTCGCTCATCTCGGTTGGACCGAAATGTTATGAAGGGGTGACAGAGAGTTTGCATTGCAATCTCGGTGGGACTGATTGCTTATTTCGGTGAGACCAAAATTATTGCAATAGGCAACAGAGAGTTTGCAATCCCACCTCGGTGAGACTGAGATCCCTATCGGTGAGACTGAAAAGACTAGGCTTTCTGGAAGTGGCTATGTCAAGAGAACTTGATGGCGCCGGATAGAAAGATTCGGTGGGGCTGAGTTTGACTTTTGGTTTGGGACATATGTGGATGTGAGAAAGTGGTTGAGGGCTTCGAAGCATATCACTAAGCACTTTGAGCAAGCAAGCCATTAAGCAACACCTCATCCCCTCTTAATAGTATTGGCTTTCCTATGGACTCAATGTGATCTTGGATCACTAAAATAGAAAATGTAGAGTCCTGAGCTTTGAGCTTGAGCCAATCCTTTGTCCTCAGCAACTTGAAGGGGTTCCACATCCTCTAGTCCATGCCACTCCATTGTTGAACTTATCTGAAACATACTAGGTAGAAGCATTAGTCCAACAAGAGATATGTTGACATTAATTACCAAAATCACCCAGGGAGCACTTGTGCTTTCAACCACCGAGGTTCCATGCTCTTGCACTCTCTTCTTTCCAGCCACGGCAAGGGTGTGCGATCCCGCCAAGGACCCAGCTCCGACAAGAAGTCGAGAAGACCACCCGACACGGCGATCCCCGACAAAACAAATAGATAAAGGTTACCTCTTGCCCATTCATGTTCGTAACCTATGACTTGTGCATTAGAAAACCTCGCCACTCTTCTTTAAAAACTCGGGTGCTCCCATTTCCGGCCCGAACGTTGCTTCGGTCGGAGTAGCCCTTGCTAAAAGGAGGTGGGCGGGGGCTGGACCCTTTGTCTATAACCCGGCAGATATGATTCTCCGGCAGGTGCAAATGGCACCGGCAGGGCGGCTTGCCGAGAGGACTCGTTTATTTACATTAAGGAGGCATTTCTCTGTGCGAGCTTACGCGTGCACAGGTTCCCCGCAAGGCTAGACTTTTTCATTAACATGTTGATACAAGAACAGAGGTTACAGGACACAAGCATGGGCTCGAGAGATTACATTATCTAGAAATTAAGATTTGGCAAGTGCCTACAATTTAAAAGAAAGATAGGTGCCCCGTGATCTCCGTCTTGCCCCTTTCCTCCCAGGTGCGGCAGGTGAAGGCAAAGAGGAAGCGGCGGAGAACGCGCCGATGGAGAGCTTGACGAGGAAGACCCTTGGCAGGGCGCGTGGCCGAGGGAGGAGGGCGACGTGGTCAGTCAGAGTCTGCGTCCTCCCGCTTGACGCCCTCGTAGTCGCTGTCGCTGTCCCCCTCGTCACTCTTGCTCGAGGAGGAGGTTTCATCGTCAGTGGAGCTCTCCACGCAACAGCTTAGGCGAGTTCCCGAGGTCCCAAAGACCTTGACGGAAAGTAGGCCGCTCTCCGTCAATGCAAAGTGGAGGATGAGCCCCTCCGACAGGCTATGGACGCGGGAGAAGGTTTTCCACCCGCGGCGGAGATACATGACGTGGGGGGCGGGGAAGTCGACGTCGACCCGCATGCTGCCATTCCCGCAGCCCCTCATATGCAGCCTCAAAGCCTGTGGCGGGTCGAGCTCCATCTCCCGAGCGAACGGAGTGGGGAGACGAAGGCGACCGCGCACTGGCTTGTGCAGCCTGATGAAGAATTCGCGGGGTCGGTCTCCGACGTGGCCCTCCATTGGGGGAGGAGCCGCTGGCGGAGGTGTGTCCGGTGCGCCGCCCCGTCCTCCTCTCCCCCGAGCGCCATGGCGGCCTCGGCCTCGCCCCTCCCTCTTCCTCTCGTAGTCGGCTCCGCCACCACGAGCTCTTGGGGAGGAGGGGCACGCTGTCGAGCAGAGAACCTCGTCGCTGCCATCGGAGCACCGACGCGCCCTCTCGCCATAGCGAAGGAAAGGAAGGAGTCAAGATGGAAGGATATGGATGTTGAAGGATTGAATGGCGCCATCCCCCTCCCCTTCTTATACAGGGGCAGGGCCGGGGCTCAGCGGCCCCCCTCCCCTTATAACCAATCCGGTCGCCAGGGGTGCAGGGAATCGGGACCGACCCGCGTCTCCAATCAGCGACGACCCGGTTTCCCGCCTTGCCATTAAGGCCCGTGCCCTCCGTGTCCACCACCTACCATCCTTGGGGCATGGAGGACACGTGGAGAGCAGGCCAGAATTGAGAAGACAAGTGAAGTGAATGTTTTCCACCACGTGATCATGGGGCGCGGGCGCCTTGAAGGCCACGACCCGAGTCCACTTAGTAAATGAGCCGCGCCCCTGCGTTTTCCTCTTTTTATGGGGAAGGCGTGAGCCGCCTCTTTACTATCTGCCATGATGTGATGCAGGCGTGCTGCAACCGCCCCATGCACGACCCCCACGTCACACATTCGACGCGGGTCGTGGGGAAGCGCAACTGTGCGGGAGTTACTGCGGTAAAACTCTGCCACGCGTACCCGTGCACCGTTCTGGGCCTGGCCCAATAACGCTCTGCGCTTATATGTGGCCCAGGCCCAGGGGCTCCTGTCGGTGTACAAAAGTAGGGGTCCTTTTTACCCCTTTACTTGTGCGCGTGCAGTCGCAGCCACACGCCTGCGGCCGCGCTTGGCGGGGCAGAAGAGGAAGCAAAGACAAAAGACTACCAGAGCAACGCCAAGACAGAGGCGCGAGGAGCGAAGGGGCAAGGTGGGCTCTCCCTGGCAGGAGCCTTGCCGGGGCAGCTTACGTAGCCCCGGTAAGGGCCTTGCCGGGGCAACTTGCCCAACGCCACCAGAGCCGCCACCCTTGAGCCTAAGAGTTCCGACACCATCCACAACATTGGAACCAAGGTTCGGGAGGCGCCTGCGTGCTGGCATTCAGATCTTTGTGAAGACCAAGAACCTACAGTACTAGATGAGAACCAGAAGACAGAAACCCCCCGGCAAGACCCTTGCCAGGGGCACCTGCGAGACCCCGGCAAGTCCCTTGCCAGGGGCACCTGTGGCCGGAGACATCTACGGGGCCGCAACCAGGCTCCCACCTGCCAAGGCTCCACCGCCGTTCCAACACAGCAGTCAACCCGCCAACAAGGCAGGCACCTGCGTGGCGACGTGCAGCTTCCAGGCCAACTCAGCAAGCACCTGCGTGGTGGGCGTGCAGATCTTCATGAAAACTCTGCCACCGCACCAACTCAGCAGCCAGCCAGCGTGGCGCTGCACGCCGAGTCAGCCTGGACGCGTGTCGTAGCGAGACGAAGCGGCGGCGGACGGGACGAGTTTCCTTGTCGTCCCCGATAAAGTGAGAGGGCACGTCGGCAGCGCATTAAATGCGTTTGTCCTACGGTGCCAGGCGATGGAATTGTATACAGTACAAACTTTCCACCTCCAGTGTGCCACTTTGGCGACCCCTTTGGCTATAAAAGGAGGCCCAAGGCATAGTGGAAAAGGATTCGGACTTTTTGGACCCCGCACGCTTTATAGCTAGTCCAAGAACACTAGATAAATGTAGGATCGGAAGTATGTCTAGAGGGGGGGTGATTAGACTACTTGACCAAATAAAAACTTAACCTTTTCCCAATTTTACTTCTTGGCAGGTTTTAGCTACTCTAGGACAAGTCAAGCAATCATCACACAATTCAAGCAAGCATGCAAAGAGTATATAGGCAGCGGAAAGTAAAGCATGCAACTTGCAAGAATGTAAAGGAAGGGTTTGGATAATTCAAACGCAATTGGAGACACGGATGTTTTTCCCGTGGTTCAGATAGGTGGTGCTATCCTACATCCACGTTGATGGAGACTTCAACCCACGAAGGGTAACGGTTGCGCGAGTCCACAGAGGGCTCCACCCACGAAGGGTCCACGAAGAAGCAACCTTGTCTATCCCACCAAGGCCATCGCCCACGAAGGACTTGCCTCACTAGCGGTAGATCTTCACGAAGTAGGCGATCTCCTTGCCCTTACAAACTCCTTGGTTCAACTCCACAATCTTGTCGGAGGCTCCCAAGTGACACCTAGCCAATCTAGGAGACACCACTCTCCAAGAAGTAACAAATGGTGTGTTGATGATGAACTCCTTGCTCTTGTGCTTCAAATGATAGTCTCCCCAACACTCAACTCTCTCTCACAGGATTTCGATTTGGTGGAAAGAAGATTTGAGTGGAAAGCAACTTGGGGAAGGCTAGAGATCAAGATTCATATGGTAGGAATGGAATATCTTGAGCTCAACACAAGTGTAGGTGGTTCTCTCTCAGAAAATGTGTATTGGAAGTGTAGGCATGTTCTGATGGCTTTCTCCACGAATGAAGAGTGGGTGGAGGGGTATATATAGCCTCCACACAAAATGTAACCATTACACACAGTCTGCCAAACTCGGTGGGACCGAATCGTTAAACTCGGTCGGACCGATTCAGCAAACCTAGTGACCGTTAGGATTTTCGGTGGGACTGAGATGCAACTCGGTAGGATCGATATGGTTAGAGTTTGGGCATAACATAATCTCGGTGTGACCGATTACACAAACTCGGTGGGACCGATTTTGGTAATAAGCTAACCAGAGGGTTGGTTAGGTAAACTCGGTGGGACCGATTTGCTCTTTTCGGTGAGACCGAAAAGTTACGAAAAGGAAACAGTGAGTTTACATTGCAATCTCGGTGGGACCGATCGCTCACTTCGGTTAGACCGAAACGTTACGAAGGGAAACAGAGAAATTGCAATCCCATCTCGGTGAGACCGAGATCCCTATTGGTAGAACCGATTTGCTAGGGTTTGGCAGTGGCTTATGACAAGTGAAACTCGGTGGCGCCGGGTTGAAAGAATCGGTAGGTCCGAGTTTGGCTTAGGGTTTAGGTCATTTGTGGATATGGGAAAGTAGCTGAGGATTTTGGAGCATATCATTAAGCACATGAAGCAAAAGGCTCATTAAGCAACACCTCATCCCTCCTTGATAGTATTGGCTTTTCCTATGGACTCAGTGTGATCTTGGATCACTAAAATGTAAAATGAAGAGTCTTGAGCCAATCCTTTGTCCTTAGCATTTTGAGGGTTCCACTTTCACCATCCATGCCATGCCAATCATTGAGCTTTCCTGAAATAATTGTCTTGGAATAGCATTAGCTCAATGAGCTATATGTTGTTATGAATTACCAAAACCACCTAGGGATAGTTGCACTTTCAATAAACACAAACCAGCAGGAGTAGGGTATTATGCATCACTTGCGGCCCGAACCTGGATAAATTCCCCATGTTGAACTTCTAAACCCGCTCTTTCCATAGCCCGCACCCGCCGACCGTAGAAGGGATTCCCCGTGATCCCATAGGTGTCGTTTCCACCGACAATTGGTTATTGACCGGAGATGTGTCTCAGTCATGTCTACATAGTTCTCGAACCCATAGGGTCCGCACGCTTAACGTTCGATGACGATTTGTATTATGAGTTATGTGATTTGATGACCGAAGTTTGTTCATAGTACCGGATGAGATCACGGACATGTCAAGGAGTCTCGAAATGGTCGAGAGGTAAAGATTTTATATTGGAAGGTAGTATTCGGACACCAGAAGGGTTCTGGAGTGTATCGGGTACATACCGGAGTATCGGAGGGGTTACCGGAACCCCCTGGGGAAAGATATGGGCCTTATGGGCCATAGGAGGGAGGCTAACCAGCCCACAAGGGGCTGGTGCACCCCCCACAAGGGAGGAGGCCGAATTGGACTTGGGAAGTGGGCGCCACCCCCCTTTCCTTCTCCTACTCCCTCTCCTTCCCCTTTTCCCCCTCCGGTAGAAGGAAAAAAGGGTGGGGCCGAATCCTACTAGGACTGGAGTCCTAGTAGGACTTCCCTCTCCCTGGCGCGCCCCTTGTTGGTCGTCCTCCTCCTCCCCTCCTTTATATACGGGGGCAGGGGGCACCCCAAAGGCACAACAGACAATCTCTTAGCCGTGTGTGGTGCCCCCCTCCACAGTTCAACACCTCGGTCATATCGTCGTAGTACTTAGGAGAAGCCATGCGACGGTAACTTCATCATCACCGTCGCCACGCCATCGTGCTGACGAAACTCTACCTCGGCCTCAACTGGATCAAGAGTTTGAGGGACGTCATTGAGTTGAACGTGTGCTGATCGCGGAGGTGCTGTACGTTCGGTGCTTGGGTCGGTTGGATCGCGAAGACGTTCGACTAGATCAACCGCGTTACTAAACGCTTCCGCTTTCGATCTACGAGGGTATGTGGACACACTCTCCCCTGCTCGTTGCTATGCATCTCCTAGATGGATCTTGCGTGATCGTAGGTAAATTTTTTGAAATGTTGCGTTCCCCAACAGTGGTATCCGAGCCAGGTCTATGCGTAGATGTTATATGCACGAGTAGAACACAAAGAGTTGTGGGAAATAATAGTCATACTGCTTCCCAGCAATGTCTTACTTTGATTCGGAGGTATTGTTGGATGAAGCAGCCCAGACCGACATTACATGACCACGTTCATGAGACTGGTTCTACCGACATGCTTTGCACACGGGTGGCTGGCGGGTGTCTGTTTCTCCAACTTTAGTTGAATCGAGTTTGACTACGCCCGGTCCTTGTTGAAGGTTAAAACAACACACTTGACGAAAAATCGTTGTGGTTTTGATGCATAGGTAAGAACGGTTCTTGCTAGAAGCCCGTAGCAGCCACGTAAAACTTGCAACACCAAAGTAGAGGACGTCTAACTTGTTTTTGCAGGGCATGTTGTGAAGTGATATGGTCAAAACGTGATGATATATAAATTGTTGTATGAGATGACCATGTTTTGTTAAAGTTATCAGCAACTGGCAGGAGCCTTGCGGTTGTCTCTTTATTGCATAAGAATCAAGCGCCATATAATTGCTTTACTTTATCGCTATGCAATAGCAATAGTTACAAAAGCAATAGTTGGCGAGACAACCATGTGACAACACGTTGATAAAGATCAAGATGATGGAGATCATGGTGTCATGCCGGTGACGATGGAGATCATGACGGTACTTTGGAGATGGAGATCAAAGGCACAAGATGATGATGGCCATATCATGTCACATATTTTGATTGCATGTTATGTTTATCTTTTATGCATCTTATTTTGCTTATTACGCCAGTAGCATTATGAGATGATCCCTTACTAAAAATTTCAAGGTATAAGTGTTCTCCCTGAGTATGCACCGTTGCGACAGTTCTTCGTGCTGAGACACCGCGTGATGGTCGGGTGTGATAAGCTCTATGTTCACATACAACGGGTGCAAGCCAGTTTTGCACATGCAGAATACTCGGGTTAAACTTGACGAGACTAGCATATGCAGATATGGCCTCGGAACACTGAGACCAAAAGGTCGAACGTGAAACATATAGTAGATATGATCAACATAGTGATGTTCTCCATTGAAAGCTACTCCATCGCACGTGATGATCGGACATGGTTTAGTTGATATGGATCACGTGATCATTTAGATGACTAGAGGGATATCTATCTAAGTGGGATGTCTTAAGTAATATGATTAACTAAACTTAAATTTATCATGAACTTAGTCCTGATAGTATTTGCATATCTATGTTGTAGATCAATAGCTCGCGTTGTAGCTCCCCTATATTTTTTATATGTTCCTAGAGAAAACTAAGTTGAAAGATGATAGTAGCAATGATGCGGACTGGGTCCATGATCTGAGAATTATCCTCATTGCTGCACAGAAGAAGTATGTCCTTAATGCACCGCTAGGTGACAGACCTATTGCAGGAGCAGATGCAGACGTTATGAACGTTTGACAATGCTCGGTATGATGACTACTTGATAGTTTTGTGCACCATTCTTTACGGCTTAGAACCGGGACTTCAAAAACGTTTTGAACGCCACGGAGCATATGAGATGTTCCAAGAGTTGAAATTGGTATTTCATACTCATGCCCGTGTCAAGAGGTATGAGACCTCTGACAGTACTTTGCCTACAAGATGGAGGAGAATAGCTCAACCAGTGAGCATGTGCTCAGATTGCCTGGGTACTACAATTGCTTGAATCAAGTGGGAGTTAATCTTCTAGATAAGATAGTGATTGACAGAGTTCCCTAGTCACTATCACTAAGTTACTAGAACTTCGTGATGAACTATAATATGCAAGGGATAACGGAAATGATTCCCAAGCTCTTCGCAATGCTAAAATAGGTGAAGGTAGATATCAAGAAAAAGCATCAAGTGTTGATGGTTGACAAGACCACTAATTTCAAGTAAAAGGGCAAGGGAAAGAAAGGGAACTTCAAGATGAATGGCAAGCAAGTTGCCAGTCCCATGAAGAAGACCAAAGCTAGACCTAAGCCTGAAACGGAGTGCTTCTACTGCAAAGGGAACGGTCACTGGAAGTGGAACTTCCCTACATACTTGGCGGATAAGAAGGATGGAAAAGTGAACAAAGGTATATTTGATATACATGTTATTGATGTGTACTTTACTAGTGTTTATAGCAACCCCTCGGTATTTGATACTGGTTCACTTACTAAGAGTAGTAACTCGAAACAGGAGTTGTAAAGTGAACAGAGACTAGTCAAGGACAAGGTGACGATGTGTATTGGAAACAATTCCAAGGTTGATAAGATCACCATCGCACACTCCTTTTACCTTCGGGGTTAGTGTTGAACCTAAAATAAGTGTTATTTGGTGTTTGCGTTGAGCATGAATATGATTGGATCATGTTTATTGCAATACGGTTATTCATTTAAGTCAAAGAATAATTGTTGTTCTGTTTAGATGAATAAAACCTTCTATGGTCATACACTTAATATAAATGGTTTATTGAATCTCGATCATAGTGATACACATAATATTGATGCCAAAAGATGCAAAGTTGATAATGATAGTGCAACATACTTGTGGCACTGTCGTTCAGGTCATATTGGTGTAAAGCGCATGAAGAAACTCCATGCGGATGGACTTTTGGAATAATTTGATGCTTGCGAACCATGCCTCATGGGCAAGATGACTAAGACTCCGTTCTCCGGAAAAATGGAGCGAGCCACGAACTTATTGGAAATAATACATACTGATGTATGCGGTCCGAAGAGTGTTGAGGCTCACGGCGGGTATAGTTATTTTCTGACCTTCACAGATGATCTGAGCATATATGGGTATATCTACTTAATGAAACACAAGTCTGAAACATTTGAAAAGTTCAAAGAATTTTAGAGTGAAGTTGAGAATCATCGTAAGAAGAAAATAAAGTTTCTACGATCTGATCGCGGAGGCGAATATTTGAGTTACAAGTTTGGCTTCATTTGAAACAATGTAGAATAGTTTCGCAACCCATGCCACTTGGAACACCATAGCGTAATGGTGTGTCCGAACGTCGTAACCGTACTTTATTAGATATGGTGCGATCTATGATGTCTCTTACCGATTTACCACTATCGTTTTAGGGTTATGCATTAGAGACAGCTGCATTCACGTTAAATAGGGCACCGTCTAAAAATCCATTGAGATGACACCGTATGAACTGTGGTTTAGCAAGAAACCTAAGTTGTCGTTTCTTAAAGTTTGGGGTTGCGATGCTTATGTGAAAAAGTTTTAGCCTGATAAGCTCAAACCCAAATCGGAGAAGTGCGTCTTCATAGGATACCCAAAAGAAACTGTTGGGTACACCTTCTATCACAGATCCGATGGCAAGATCTTTGTTGCTAAGAGTGGATCCTTTCTAGAGAAGGAGTTTCTCTCGAAAGAAGTGAGTGGGAGGAAAGTAGAACTTGATGAGGTAATTGTACCTTCTCTCGAATTGGAAAGTAGCTCATCACTGAAATCAGTTCCAGTGATGCCTACACCAATTAGTGAGGAAGTTAATGATGATGATCATGAAACTTCAGATCAAGTTACTACAGAACCTCGTAGGTCAACCAGAGTACGATCCGCACCAGAGTGTTACGGTAATCCTGTTCTGGAAGTCACGTTGCTAGACCATGATGAACCTACGAACTATGAGGAAGCGACGATGAGCCCATATTCCGACAGATGGCTTGAGGCCATGAAATCTGAGATAGAATCCATGTATGAGAACAAAGTGTGGACTTTGATGGACTTGCCCGATGGTCGGCAAGCCATTGAGAATAAATGGATCTTCAAGAGGAAGACGAACACTAATAGTAGTGTTACTATCTACAAAGCTCAACTTGTCAAAAAGGTTTTTTTTTGACAAATTCAAGATGTTGACTATGATGAGATTTTCTCACTCGTATCAATGCTTAAATTATGTCCGAATCATGTTAGCAATTTCCACATTTTATGAAATTTGACAAATGGATATCAAAGCTGCATTTCTTAATGGATTTATTAAAGAAGAGTTGTATATGATACAACCAGAAGGTTTTATCAATCCTAAAGGTGCTAACAAAATGTGCAAGCTCCAGCGATCCATCTATGGACTGGTGCAAGCATCTCGGAGTTGGAATATACGCTTTGATAAGTTGATCAAAGCATATAGTTTTATACAGACTTGCGGTGAAGCCTGTATTTACAAGAAAGTGAGTGGGAGCACTACAGCCTTTCTGATAAGTATATTGAATGACATATTATTGATCAGAAATTATGTAGAATTTTATGGAAAGCATAAAGGAGTGTATGAAAGGAGTTTTTCAAAGAAAGACCTCAGTGAAGCTGCTTACATATTGGGCATCAAGATCTGTAAAGATAGATCATGACGCTTGATAAGATTTTTCAATGAGTACATACCTTGACAAGATTTTTGAAGTAGTTCAAAATGGAATAGTCAAAGAAGGAGTTCTTGCCTATATTGCAAGGTGTAAAGTTGAGTAAAACTCAAAACACGACCACGGCAGAAAATAGAAAGAGAATGAAAGTCATTACTATGCCTCAGCCATAGGTCCTATAAAGTATGCTATGTTGTGTACCAAACCTATTGTGTACCTTGCCATGAGTTTGGAAAGGGGGTACGATATTGATCCAGGAGTGGATCACTTGACATCGGTCAAAATTATCCTTAGAAGACTAAGGAGATATTTCTCAGTTATGGAGGTGATAAAGAGTTCGTCGTAAAGAGTTACGCTGATGCAAGCTTTTACACCGATCCGGACGACTCTGAGTCTCAATCTGGATACATATTGAAAGTGGGAGCAATTAGCTAGAGTAGCTCCATGCAGAGCATTGTAGACATAGAAAAATTGCAAAATACATACGGCTCTGAATGTGACAGACCCATTGACTAAGCTTCTCTCACAAGCAAAACATGATCACACATTAGTATTGTTTGGGTGTTAATCACATAGCGATGTGAACTAGATTATTGACTCTAGTAAAACCCTTTGGGTATTAATCACATAGCAATGTGAACTAATCACATGGTGATGTGAAATAATGGTGTTAAATCACATGGCGATGTGAACTAGATTATTGACTCTAGTGCAAGTGGGAGATTGAAGGAAATATGCCCTAGAGGCAATAATAAAGTTGTTATTTCTATTTCCTTATATCATGATAAATATTTATTTTTCATGCTAGAATTGTATTAATCAGAAACTTAGTACATGTGTGAATACATAGACAAAACAGAGTGTCCCTAGTATGCCTCTACTTGACTAGCTCGTTAATCAAAGATGGTTATGTTTCCTGACCATAGACATGTGTTGTCATTTGATGAATGGGATCACATCATTAGAGAATGATGTGATGGACAAGACCCATCCATTAGCTTAGCATAATGATCGTTTAGTTTTATTGATATTGCTTTCATCATGGCTTATACATGTTCCTCTGACTATGAGATTATGCAACTCCCGAATACCGGAGGAACACCTTGTGTGCTATCAAACGTCACAACGTAACTGGGTGATTATAAAGATGCTCTACAGATGTTGAAAGCACAAGTGCTCCTCAGCTGGTTTTGGTAATTAATGTCAACATATCTCTTGTTGGACTAACGTTTTTATCCAGTATATTTCAGATAAGTTCAACAATGGAGTGGCATAGACTAAAGGTTGTGGGAACTCCTTCAAGATGCTAAGGACAAAGGATTGGCTAAAGCTTCAAGCTCAAGACTCTTCATTTTACATTTTAGTGATCCAAGATCACATTGAGTCCATAGGAAAAGCCAATACTATCAAGGAGGGATGAGGTGTTGCTTAATGAGCCCTTTGCTTTATGTGCTTAATGATATGCTCCAAAATCCTCAACTACTTTCCCACTTCCACATATGACCTAAACCCTAAGCCAAACTCGGTTCTACTGATTCTTTCTATCCGGCACCACCGAGTTTCATATGTCATAAGCCACTGCCAAACCCTAGCAAATCGATACTACCGATAGGGATCTCGGTCTCACCGAGATGGGATTGTAATCTCACTGTGTATGTCCATTGTCAAAATCGGTCTCACCGAGTTTAGGCAATCGGTACTACCGAGATTGCAATGCAAACTCTCTGCTTCCCTTTTGTAACTTTTCGGTCTCACCGAAAGAGCAAATCGGTCCCACCGAGTTTGCCTGACCAACTCTCTGGTTAGCTAATTACCAAATCGGTCTCACCGAGTTTGTGTAATCGGTCTCACCGAGATTACGTTATGCCCAAACCCTAACCATATCGGTCCTACCGAGATGCATGTCCGTCCCACCGAAAATCTCTAATGGTCACTAGGTTTACCTTTTCGGTCTGACCGAGTTTGTTGATTCGGTCCCACCGAGATTGGTAAATTGTGTGTAACGGTTGGATTTTGAGTGGAGGCTATATATACCCCTCCACCTCCTCTTCATTCGTGGAGAGAGCCATCAGAACACATCTACACTTCCAACTCATATGTTCTGAGAGAGAACTTCCTACCCTTGTGTTGAGGCCAAGATATTCCATTCCTACCATATGATTCTTGATCTCTAGCCTTCCCCAAGTTGCTTTCCACTCAAATCTTCTTTCCACCAAATCCAAATCCTGTGAGAGAGAGTTGAGTGTTGGGGATACTATCATTTGAAGCACAAGAGCAAGGAGTTCATCATCAACACACCATTTGTTACTTCTTGGAGAGTGGTGTCTCCTAGATTGGCTAGGTGTCACTTGGGAGCCTCCGACAAGATTGTGGAGTTGAACCAAGGAGTTTGTAAGGGCAAGGAGATCGCCTACTTCGTGAAGATCTACCGCTAGTGAGGCAAGTCCTTCGTGGGCGATGGCCATGGTGGGATAGACAAGGTTGCTTCTTCGTGGACCCTTCGTGGGTGGAGCCCTCCGTGGACTCGCGCAACCGTTACCCTTCGTGGGTTGAAGTCTCCATCAACATGGATGTAGGATAGCACCACCTATCCGAACCACGGGAAAAACATCCGTGTCTCCAATTGCGTTTGAATTCTCCAAACCCTTCCCTTTACATTCTTGCAAGTTGCATGCTTTACTTTCCGCTGCCTATATACTCTTTGCATGCTCGCTTGATATGTATTGTGTATGTTGAAATTGTGCCTAAAACTCCACTCAAACTGAAAAGCTTAAAAATTGCTACTTTAGCACTAAGTGTCTAATCACCCCCCCCCCTCTAGACACACCTATTTCTAGATCCTACGAGTGGTATCAGAGCTTTGGTCTCCATTGCCTTGGTTTAATCACCATTGGAGGAAGATGGATGTGTCTACTTTAGGGAGTCATAGACATAGAGTGCCTATTCTTGATGGAGAGTATTTTCATGAATGGAAAAATGAGATGCTTGTGATTTTCAATCAATATCATTTGAACAAGTATATTGCTAGTCCTTGTGCTCCTCATATGGATCCTATGCATCCCACTCTAGATGAAGATATTGACATGATTCGCAATCTTAGAACTGTTGAGCTCATCATTAGAGGATTGCCCAAATACTTGATTGCTAGTTTACCTACTCTTAATTGTGCCTATACTATATGGAAATTTCTTGAGGAACGATTCCCCGATTATTCCTTGAAAAACTTGGATGAAATTATCCATAAATCTATTGTCATGAGTAAAATGAACTCTAGTGATCCTAGTTTTGGTGATTGTCTACTTGAGCTTACTAATCTCATGCATGCTAAAGGAAATGTTGGAATCATTAGTGATATTATATCCAAAGCTATAAGAATTCATAAAAGTGACCACTTTGATGATCATTTATCTAATGAATCACTTTCTCTAGGAAATGATGAATCACAAGATCATGTTGAACATGGATACTACGATGAGAATGATGATAGTGAATTCGATCTTGATGATGCAATGAGACACTTTGGTCTTATGGCAAACCTTCGAGGATATGTGTCGGGAGGAAAGGAATGGGTTGTCGACAGTGGATGTACTGATCATATGAGCGGAGACGAAGAGATGTTCCGTGAGCTTGCTGAAAATGACGGCCCTCGAAAATATGTCACCTTTGGTGATAATTCAAAGGGTAAGGTGGTTGGCCTTGGTAAGGTGGCCATCTCACACGATAGCTCCATTCAAAATGTCATGCTTGTTGAATCTATTGGCTACAACTTACTTTCAGTATCTAGACTTGCCCTAATCTCTCTCGGGAGGGCTAATCTGGAGTCCGTTCGGGGCCCCGGAGAGGGGAATCCGTCGCCATCGTCATCATCAACCATCCTCCATCACCAATTTCATGAATCTCAGCGCAGTGCGTGAGTAATTCCATTGTAGGCTTGCTAGACGGTGATGGGTTGGATGAGATTTACCATGTAATCGAGTTAGTTTTGTTAGGGTTTGATCCCTAGTATCCATTATGTTCTGAGATTGATGTTGCTATGACTTTGCTATACTTAATGCTTGTTACTAGGGCCCGAGTGCCATGAGTTCAGATCTGAACCTATTATGTTTTTATGGTTATATGTGAGTTCTTGATCCTATCTTGCAAGTCAATAGTCACCTACTGTGTGTTATGATCCAGCAACCCTGAAGTGACAATAATCGGGACCACTCCTAGTGATGATCGTAGTTTGAGGAGTTCATGTATTCACTAAGTGTTAATGCTTTGGTCTGGTACTCTATTAAAAGGAGGCCTTAATATCCCTTAGTTTCCAATAGGACCCCGCTGCCACAGGAGGGTAGGACAAAAGATGTCATGCAAGTTCTTTTCCATAAGCACGTATGACTATATTTGGGATACATGCCTACATTACATTGATGAACTGGAGCTAGTTCTGTGTCACCCTGTGTTATAACTGTTGCATGAGGAATCGCATTCGACATAATTATCCATCATTGATCCATTGCCTATGATCTTTTTATATATTGATCTTTGCTTAGTTACTTTTAAGGTGCCACTGTTACGATTGCTACAAAAACTATTACTGCTACTTTTGCCACTGTTATTGTTACTATTAATACCCCTCAGATTATGAACATGAATATGATTTGTGTGTAGTTATGTTTGTTCCTGAGGACATGGGAGAAGTCTTGCTATAAGTAGTCATGTGAATTTGGTATTCGTTCGATATTTTAATGAGATGTATGTTGTCTTTCCTCTAGTGGTGTTATGTGAACATCGACTACATGACACTTCACCATTATTTGGGCCTAGAGGAAGGCATTGGGAAGTAATAAGTAGATGATGGGTTGCTAGAGTGGCAGAAGCTTAAACCCTAGTTTATGAGTTGCTTCGTAAGGGGCTGATTTGGATCCATATGTTTCATGCTATGGTTAGGTTTACCTTAATACTTCACTTGTAGTTGCAGATGCTTGCAATAGGGGTCAATCATAAGTGGGATGCTTGTCCAAGAAAAGGCAGCACCCAAGCACCGGTCCACCCACATACCAAATTATCAAAGTAACGAATGTGAATCATATGAGCATGATGAAAACTAGCTTGACGATAATTCCCATGTGTCCTCGGGAGCGTTTTCCTTCATATAAGAGTTTGTCCAGGCTTGTCCTTTGCTATAAAAAGGATTGGGCCATCTTGCTGCACCTTACTTACTTTTGTTACTTGTTACCCGTTACAAATTATCTTATCACAAAACTATCTGTTACAGATAATTTCAGTGCTTGCAGAGAATACCTTACTGAAAACCGCTTGTCATTTCCTTCTGCTCCTCGTTGGGTTCGACACTCTTACTTATCAAAAGGACTACAATAGATCCCCTATACTTGTGGGTCTTCAAGAATCTTTTCTGGCGCCATTGCCGGGGAATGAAGTGCCTTTGGTAGGTGGAATTTGGTAAGGAAAAATTTATATAGTGTGCTAAAATTTACTGTTAGTTGTTACTATGGAACATAATCCTTTGAGGGGTTTGTTCGGGGTATCTTCACCCTCGACCAATAGAGAAAAGAGTTACTCCTCAACCTACTGAACCTAATGAAAATGTTTACTTTGAAATTCCTTTGGGTATGATAGAGAAACTGCTAGCTAATCCTTTTGCAGGAGATGGAACATTGCATCCTGATTTACACCTAATCTATGTGGATGAAGTTTGTGGATTATTTAAGCTTGCAGGTATGCCCGATGATGTTATCAAGACGTAGGTCTTCCCTTTATCTTTGAAGGGAGAGGCATTGACATGGTATAGGCTATGTGATGATATGGGATCATGGAACTACAAACGATTGAAATTGGAATTTCATCAGAAGTTTTATCCTATGCATCTTGTTCATCGTGATCGTAATTATATATATAATTTTTGGCCTCGCGATGGAGAAAGCATCGCTCAAGCTTGGGGGAGGCTTAAGTCAATGTTATATTCATGCCCCAATCATGAGCTCTCAAGAGAAATGATTATTCAAAATTTTATGCTCGACTCTCTCTCAATAATCGCTCCATGCTCGATACTTCTTGTACTGGCTCTTTTATGATGAAGACTATTGAATTTAAATGGGATTTATTGGAAAGAATTAAAGGCAACTCTGAAGATTGGGATCTCGACGAAGGTAAGGAGTCAGGTATAACACCTAAGTTTGATTGTGTTAAATCTTTTATGGATACCGATGTTTTCCGTGAATTTAGCACTAAATGTGGACTTGACTCTGAGATAGTAGCTTCTTTCTGTGAATCCTTTGCTACTCATGTTGATCTCCCTAAGGAGAAGTGGTTTAAATACAATCCTCCCATTGAAATAAAAGTAGTTGCACCTATTAAAGTTGAAGAAAAGACTATCACGTATGATGATCCTGTTGTTCCTACTGCTTATGTTGAGAACCCACATTTTCCTGTTAGAATATAAAGCTTCAACTGTAGTCAACAAAAGTAATATTAGGACACACAAACCCCATGAGCAAGTTAATGTTGAACCTAAAATTGCTATGGTTAAAGATCTCTTGGCTGATAATATCGATGGGCATGTTATTTACTTCTGTGATGAGACTGCTAGAATTGCTAAACCTGGTGCTAAAGATAAACATAGACATGTGGTAGGCATGCCTGTTATTTCTGTTAAAATAGGAGATCATTGTTATCATGGCTTGTGTGATATAGGTGCTAGTGCTAGTGCAATACCTCATTCTTTATACAAAGAAATTATGCATGATATTGCACCTGCTGAGATAGAAGATATCGATGTTACCATTAAGCTTGCCAATAGAGATACTATTTCACCGATTGGGATTGTTAGAGATGTTGAAGTCTTGTGTGGGAAGGTTAAATATCCTACTGATTTTCTTGTTCTAGGTTCCCCACAAGATAGCTTTTGTCCCATTATATTTGGTAGACCCTTCTTGAACACTGTTAATGCTAGGATAGACTGCGAAAAGGATGTCATTACTATTGGTTTGGGTGATATGTCTCATGAGTTTAATTTTGCTAAATTTAGTAGACAACCCCGTGATGAGGAATTGCCTAGTAAAGATGAAATTATTGGTCTTGCTTCTATTGCCGTGCCTCCTAGTGATCCTTTAGAACAATATTTGCTAGACCATGAAAATGATACGTTTATGAATGAAAGAAGGGAAATAGATGAAGTGTTCTTTAAACAGGGACCTATTCTGAAACACAACTTGCGTGTTGAAATCCTAGGGGACCCTCCTCCACCCAAGGGTGATCCTGTGTTTGAGCTTAAACCATTACCTGATACTCTTAAATATGCTTATCTTGATGAAAAGAAGATATATCCTGTTATTATTAGTGCTAACCTTTCAGAGCATGAAGAAAAGAAATTATTGAAAACTCTGAAGAAGCACCGTGCTGCTATTGGATATACTCTTGATGATATTAAGGGCATTAGTCCCACTCTATGTCAACACAAAATAAATTTGGAGAAAGACGCCAAACCAGTTATTAATCACCAACGATGGCTAAATCCTAAGATGAAAGAAGTGGTAAGAAAGGAAATATTAAAGCTCCTTGAAGCAGGTATAATTTATCCTGTTGCTGATAGTCAGTGGGTAAGTCATGTTTATTGTGTCCCTAAGAAGGGAGGTATTATTGTCATTCCTAATGATAAAGATGAATTGATTCCGCAAAGAATTATTATAGGTTATAGGATGGTAATTGATTTCCACAAATTAAATAAAGCTACTAAAAAGATCATTACCCTTTGCCTTTCATTGATCAAATGCTAGAAAGATTATCCAAACATACACATTTTTGCTTTCTAGATGGTTACTCTGGTTTCTCTCAAATACTTGTGTCAGCTGAGGATCAAGAAAAGACCACTTTTACTTGCCCTTTTGGTACATTTGCTTATAGACGCATGCCTTTTGGTTTATGTAATGCACCTGCTACCTTTCAAAGATTCATGATGGCTATATTCTCTGACTTTTGTGAAAAGATTTGTGAGGTTTTCATGGATGATTTCTCTATTTATGGATCCTCTTTTGATGATTGCTTGAGCAACCTGGATCGAGTTTTGCGGAGATGTGAAGAAACTAATCTTGTCTTGAATTGGGAGAAACGCCACTTTATGGTTAACAAAGGCATTGTCTTGGGGCATAAAATTTCAAAAAGAGGTATTGAAGTTGATAAAGCTAAAGTTGATGCCATTGAAAAGATGCCGTGTCCCAAGGACATCAAAGGTATAAGAAGTTTCCTTGGTCATGCCGGTTTTTATAGGAGGTTCATTAAGGACTTCTCAAAAATTTCTCGGCCTCTGACTAACCTATTACAAAAAGATATACCTTTTGTCTTTGATGATGATTGTGTGGAAGCATTTGAAATACTTAAGAAAGCATTGATTTCTGCACCTATTGTTCAGCCACCTGATTGGAGTTTACCCTTTGAAATCATTTGTGATGCTAGTGATTATGTTGTAGGTGCTGTTCTAGGAAAAAGAGTTGATAAGAAATTAAATGTTATTCAATATGCTAGTAAAACTCTAGACAATGCCCAGATGCTACTACTGAAAAAGATTTTTTATCAGTTATATTTGCTTGTGATAAGTTCAGACCTTATATTGTTGATTCTAAAGTAACTGTTCACTTGGTCAGACTACTGCTATTAAATATCTCATGGAAAAGAAAGATGCTAAACCTAGACTTATTAGATGGGTTCTCTTGCTACAAGAATTTGATTTGCATATTATTGATAGAAAGGGAGCTGAGAACCCCGTTGCAGACAACTTGTCTAGGTTAGAGAATGTTCTTGATGACCCACTACCTATTGGTGATAGCTTTCCTGATGAACAATTAGCTGTCATAAATGCTTCTCGTACGGCTCCATGGTATGCTGATTATGCTAATTACATTGTTGCCAAATTTATACCACCTAGTTTCACATACCAGCAAAAGAAAAAGTTTCTCTATGATTTGAGACATTACTTCTGGGATGACCCACACCTTTATAAAGAGGGAGTAGATGGTGTTATTAGACATTGTATACCTGAGCATGAACAGGAACAGATCCTACGCAAGTGTCACTCCGAAGCTTATGGAGGACACCACGCTGGAGATAGAACTACACATAAGGTATTACAATCTGGTTTTTATTGGCCTACTCTCTTCAAGGGTGCCCGTAAGTTTGTCTTGTCTTGTGATAAATGTCAAAGAAATGGTAATATTAGTAGACGTCAAGAAATGCCTATGAATTATTCACTCGTTATTGAACCATTTGATGTTTGGGGCTTCGATTATATGGGACCGTTTCCTTCCTCTAATGGTTATACACATATTTTAGTTGCTGTTGATTACATTACTAAGTGGGTAGAAGCTATTCCAACTAGTAGTGCTGATCATAACACATCTATTAAGATGCTTAAAGAAGTTATTTTTCCGAGGTTTGGAGTCCCTAGATATTTAATGATTGATGGTGGTTCGCATTTTATTCATGGTGCCTTTCATAAAATGCTTGCTAAGTATGATGTTAATCATAGAATTGCATCTCCATATCACCCACAGTCTAGTGGTCAAGTAGAATTGAGTAATAGAGAGCTCAAATTAATTTTGCAAAAGACTGTTAATAGATCTAGAAAGAATTGGTCCAAGAAACTTGATGATGCATTATGGGCCTATAGAACTGCATATAAAAATCCTATGGGTATGTCTCCGTATAAAATGGTTTATGGAAAAGCATGTCACTTACCTCTCGAACTAGAACATAAGGCATATTGGGCCATTAAAGAGCTCAATTATGATTTCAAACTTGCCGGTGAGAAGAGGCTATTTGACATTAGCTCACTTGATGAATGGAGAACCCAGGCCTATGAGAATGCTAAACTGTTTAAAGAAAAAGTCAAAAGATGGCATGACAAAAGCATACAAAAGCGTGAGTTTAATGTAGGTGATTATGTGTTGCTATTCAACTCTTGTTTAAAATTTTTTGCAGGCAAACTTCTCTCTAAATGGGAAGGTCCTTACATTATCGAGGAGGTCTATCGTTCTCGTGCAATAAAAATCAACAACTTCGAAGGCACAATGCTACCTCTTGAGCACTGCGTTGGATTTCCCCGAAGAGTAAAGGATGATGCAGCAAAGTAGCGTAAGTATTTCCCTCAGTTTTTGAGAACCAAGGTATCAATCCAGTAGGAGGCTACGCGCGAGTCCCTCGTACCTACACAAAGCAAATAACTCCTCGCAGCCAACACGAATAGGGGTTGTCAATCCCTTCACGGTCACTTCCGAGAGTGAGATCTGATAGAGATGATAGATAATATTTTTGGTATTTTGGTATAAAGATGCAAAGTAAAATAAAAGGCAAAGTAAAAAAGCAAAGCAATAATAAATTGAAGGAAGATTAATATGATGAAGATAGACCCGGGGCCATAGATTTCACTAGTGGCTTCTCTCAAGAGCATAAGTATTTTATGGTGGGTGAATAAATTACTGTTGAGCAATTGACAGAATTGAGCATAGTTATGAGAATATCTAGGTATGATCATGTATATAGGCATCACGTCCGAGACAAGTAGACCGACTCCTGCCTGCATCTACTACTATTACTCCACTCATCGACCGCTATCCAGCATGCATCTAGAGTATTAAGTTCAAGAAAACAGAGTAACACCTTAAGCAAGATGACATGATGTAGAGGGATAAATTCATGCAATATTATAAAAAACCCATCTTGTTATCCTCGATGGCAACAATACAATACGTGCCTTGCTGCCCCGACTGTCACTGGGAAAGGACACCACAAGATTGAACCCAAAGCTAAACACTTCTCCCATTGCAAGAAAAACCAATCTAGTAGGCCAAACCAAACAGATAATTCGAAGAGACTTGCAAAGATAACCAATCATACATAAAAGAATTCAAATAAGATTCAAATATTGTTCATAGATAATCTTGATCATAAACCAACAATTAATCGGCCTCAACAAACACACCGCAAAAAGAAGATTACATCGAATAGATCTCCACGAGAGAGGGGGAGAACATTGTATTGAGATCCAAAAAGAGAGAAGTAGTCGTCTAGCTACTAACTATGGACCCGAAGGTCTGAAGTAAACTACTCACACTTCAGCGGAGAGGCTATGGTGATGATGTAGAAGCCCTCCGTGGTGGATTCCCCTTTCAGCGGAGCTTCGGAACAGGCCCCAAGATGGGATCTCGTGGATACAGAAAGTTGCGGCGGTGGAATTAGGTTTTTGGCTCCGTATCTGATCGTTTGGGGGTACGTAGGTATATATAGGAGGAAGAAGTACGTCGGAGGAGCTTCGTGGGGCCCACGAGGGTGGGGGCGCGCCCTAGCGGGGTGGGCGTGCCCCCTACCTCGTGCCCACCTCGTGGCTTTCTTGACGTAGGGTCCAAGTCTCCTGGATCATATTCGGTGAGAAAATCACGTTCCCGAAGGTTTCATTCCGTTTGGACTCCGTTTGATATTTCGTTTCTTTGAAACACTGAAATAGGCAAAAAACGGCAATTCTGGGCTGGGCCTCCGGTTAATAGGTTAGTCCCAAAAATAATATAAAAGTGGCAAACAAAGCCCAATACGGTCCAAAACAGTAGATAATATAGCATGGAGCAATCAAAAATTATAGATACGTTGGAGACGTATCAGGCATCCCCAAGCTTAATTCCTGCTCGTCCTCGAGTAGGTAAATGATAAAAAAGAATTTTTGATGCGGAGTGCTACTTGGCATAATTTCAATGTAATTCTTCTTAATTGTGGTATGAATATTCAAATTCGAAAGATTCAAGACAAAAGTTCATATTGACATAAAAATAATAATACTTCAAGCATACTAACAAAGCAATCATGTCTTCTCAAAATAACATGGCCAAACAAAGTTATCCCTACAAAATCATATAGTCTGGCTATGCTCTATCTTCACCACACAAAGTATTTAAATCATGCACAACCCCGATGACAAGCCAAGCAATTCTTTCATACTTTTGACATTTTCAAAACTTTTTCAATCTTCACGCAATACATGAGCGTGAGCCATGGATATAGCACTATATGTGGAATAGAATGGTGGTTGTGGAGAAGACAAAAAGGGAGAAGATAGTCTCACATCAACTAGGCGTATCAACGAGCTATGGAGATTGTCGGTGTACTAAAGTAGGGGTACCTTAGTACCCCGAACTTGTGCACGGGCAGTCGCAGCACCCCGCGGCAAGGCTCGCCAGGGGAACGCCAAAACCCTCGATGGTCCCTTTCTGGGCCATTCAAGAACAAAGTACTTGAGCCAAGAAGACAAGGCCCCGGCAAGAGGAGCTTGCCGGGCCAAGGAGACAAGACCCCGGCAAGAGGAGCTTGCCGGGACGACCAAGCCGAAGAACAAAGACCCCGGCAAGAGGAGCTTGCCGGGAAGGCCAACCAAGGCATCTCAGGAAAGCTCGCCGCGACGCGCCACGCGTCCCGGCCAGGCCTGGCGAGCGGCAAGTTCCCAGGTGCGCAAGACAGCCATCGCGGCAAGCCACTTGCCGCGGCAAGTCACCACCTCAGGACTGCGCTCCAGCTCACCCACCCACGCGTCACTCTGGGGCTCTCCCAGAGGCAAATGGCGGGGCGCTGCGCAGCCAGAGGCATGCGGTGGCATGCGGCGCTGACAAGATTGCCATCATGGCAAACGGGGGCGCCCCTAACGGTCCATTTCAGCACTGTTCGGGCGACCCAGACGGGCATTTAATGCCCTTGTCCCCTGCCGTCAGAGTTAGGTGCGATAGCACTGTGCAGCCACTGTACACACAGTTCTTTTCCATTTTTACCCTCATCTGCGTTGCCACCTGTGGGTAGCCCCTTGAGCATATAAAAGGAGGCCCATGCGCACGTAGGGGAGGAGGAACCCAGAGGACGCCCATTCACGTCCAGCCCCCAAGCATACTGTAGCATCTTGCGTCTCGAGCAAGAACCCAATACAATCAGACAAGCAGCAGTAGGGTTTTACGCATCCGTGCGGCCCGAAGCTGGGTAAAATCATTGTTTGTGTCGCCTCGATCCGCTCTTCGCGCAGCCTCCGCCCCCCGCCGAACCGAGAAGGGGCTCCGTCCCCATAGGTGTTCGAGGAGGCCGATTTCCCCCGACATCTTTGGCGCGCCAGGTAGGGGGCGTCGAGGTTTTGTGAACCTGATCCGGCGTCCGCGCAGGCTAGATCTCCATCGTCTTCATCGACATGCCACCGAAGAAGAAGGCTCCGGAGGTGGCTGGTCTGTCCGCGTCGAACCCACCGCCCCTGGAGCAGACGGGTGGTGGGGAAGGCGCCGGCGGAGGAACGGGCATCGTCGAACCAGTTCATGGTACCACGGCGTCCGAACTCGCTCCGCGCCCCTCCCAGGAGGCACGGAACCAGCAGCGTCTTGGTACCCACGGTACCATACGCTCGCTGGACCCAGATCGAGCCGGCGAACCCCAGGGCGCTCAAGGCCAGCACACGCACCAACGTGCTGGCGCGAGCGTGGCACGGCTGCCTGGACCGGGTGCTGCTCCTTCTAACGTGGTTAGAAGTTCGAGCACATCCCGCTCCTCGCGCCGTTCGCCACCGCTGCCCGCCACTCCGGCAGAAGCTCTAGCACAAGCTCAACTGCTCCTATACTACCCTCCGACGGCGGACAAGCTCGACGGTTGGAGGGCCACCATTCAGAGCCTCATCGGTTTTGCCAACGGCGACACCCCGCGGCAGCCTAGTGCGTCGCAGCCGCGGCCGGTCGCTCAAGCAAGAACCGACGGCGCCAAGACTGGTGGGGGTGCGACCACCGTGCACTCTCCCCACCAGAGGCAACGGTCGCCGACTCGCCGGACCCACCACGACAACGACTCCACTGCGTTGTCGAATCCGCGAACTCGTCGCGACCAACGCCAAGTTCTTCAAGAACGGAAGGAAGAAGACGCTCGAACCCGCATCGAGCGCAGAAGAGAAGCGCGGCGTCAATCAGACCAGTGCGCTGAGCCCTCTGGCGACATGCATGCACCGGGGGAACCAGGCGACCTGTCGTACTCGGTAGGCTGCCCTGCGTTTACCCGTGAGCTGCGGCAAGTCCAGTGGCCCAGCACAAAGAACTTCAAGCCAGACGTGCCCGAGAAGTACGACGGCAAGTCGCATCCGTCAGAGTTCCTCAGCATCTACACCATTGCGGTGCAAGCTGCCGGGGGACGAGACGACAAGATCCTTGCCAACTACTTCCCGCTGGTACTCAAGCCCAACGTCAGATCCTGGCTCATGCACTTGCCGGACAACTCCATATCCTCCTGGCCAGACCTATGTCATCAATTTGTTGGCGCCTTTACGGGCGGCCACAAACCTCATGGTCAAGCGAGCGACCTTCATCTGCTCGTCCAGAAGGAAGGAGAGCCTCTGCGCAAGTTCATTCAGAGATTCAGCCGTGTGCACTACAACATCCCAGACGTCCACCCCGCCGCGGTCATCAGCGCGTTCCATCAGAACGTGCGTAACCGCAGGATGCGGGAGGAGATGGCGATGTGCAAGATCAAGGATGTCAGCGAGCTGTATGCCCTGGCCGACAAGTGTGCACGCGCTGAGGAGGGGAGGAAACTCCCCGGAGAGAATACTGGAGCAGGAGAATCTGACAGTGAAGATACCGCCCCGGCAAGGAAAGGCCGGCGGCGGAACAACAAGAAGAAGAAGAACCAAGAAGTGATGGTTGTTGAGCAGTCCGGCAGTGAAGGCGCTACCAAGAAAGCCCAGGCTGGTGGCTCCGGCAAGGAGGTTGCCGGATGCACCAACTGCCAGGCAGTGGCGGTCGCCGACAAGCGGGACGGCACCAACAAGCAGTACTGCAAGATCCACCGCACCAAGGGCCATGACCTCCAGAGTTGCAAGCAGGTCGAGCGGCTCATCGAGCTGCAAAGGGCCGAGTACGAGCGACGTGACAAGGAGAGAGCCCAAGGAGGCGGCGGAGGATCCGGCACGAAGCGCCCCGACCAGGGAGAACGCCGCGGCAAGGACAAGCAGCGGCAAGCAGACAGACCTCCCCGAGGCCGCGACAAAGACGAAGACGACGACGATGATGAAGACATGGATGATGCCGAGACCAGTGAGCAGGAGTTTCAGAAAGCCACAGAGGTTTTGTGTGTTGACGGCGGTGCTTCTCTGCACACTTCTCACCGCCAGCTCAAACAGTGGGCGCGGGAAGTCAATGCAGCGGAACCGCCCGTCGAGTCGCGCAAGCCTCTGAAATGGTCCAGCATGCCTATCGTCTTTGATATTGAGGACCACCCTGATCGCACAACCGCGATCGGGTGCTTGCCGATGTTGGTTTCACCAACGGTCCGCAACCTCAAGATCACTAAGATGCTAGTTGACGGCGGGGCCGGCTTGAACCTGATCTCCTCCGCTGTGCTCCGGAAACTCCAAGTCCCCGACAGCGAGCTCGAAGAGACCGGCACATTCCAAGGAATCAACCCGGGAAGGAGCAAGCCGAAGGGGAAGATCACGTTGCCAATAACATTTGGCAGCGAGCTGAACTTCAGGACTGAGAGGGTCACCTCTGACATTGCCGACTTTCCGTTGCCTTACAACGGAATCCTCGGCCGTCCAGCGCTCGCCAAGTTCATGGCGGCCTCTCACTATGCATACGACATGCTCAAGATGCCAGGCCCGATAAGCGTCATCTCTGTCCCTGGCGACAAGAAGGACGCCCTTATCTGTGCCGACAAGATCTACCGGGAAGCAGCGGCCGCAACGGATCACGGTCCACTTGCCGCTGAAGCTCCCGGGGGAAAGAAGAAGACCAAGTCCGGCAAGTGCTCTGATGCCCACTCCGGCAAGCGCGCCTCTTCGGAGTGCTGCGCTACCGTCGAGGACGCACCATCGAGCTCCACCGGCAAGAAGACCAAGCCCGGCAAGTGCTCTGATGCCCACTCCGGCAAGCGCGCCTCTTCGGAGTGCTGCGCTACCGTCGAGGACGCACCATCGAGCTCCACCGGCAAGTGCAAGAAGACGATGGCAGCTCCGCCAGCTACCAAGAAGGTGCCCGCCAAGGAGGACGGCACTGGTGGTACCTTCACCATCAGTGCCACTCTCGACCCCAAATAGGAAAGCGCGCTCGTTACTTTCCTGCGGGCGAATGTCAATGTGTTTGCCTGGCAACCATCTGACATCCCCGGTGTTTCCAGGAAAGTGATTGAGCACCACCTTGCCGTCTGTCCTCATGCGCGGCCCGTCAAGCAGAGAGTCAGGAAACAAGCAGTGGAGCGCCAAGAGTTCATCGCAGAAGAGATCAGGAAGTTGGAAGCGGCAGGCCTCGTCAGAGGTGTGCTCCATCCGACGTGGTTGGCCAATCCTGTTGTCGTGTGCAAAGCAAACGGAAAATGGAGGCTTTGCATCGATTTTACCAATGTTAACAAAGCTTGTCCCAAAGATCCATTTCCCTTGCCGCGCATTGACCAGATTGTTGACTCCACGGCAGGATGCGACCTGCTTTCATTCCTTGACGCATATTCTGGATACCATCAGATCTTCATGGCTGAAGAAGATGAAGAGAAGACCGCATTCATCACTCCATGTGGCACGTACTATTTCGTACGGATGCCTTTCGGACTGAAGAATGCTGGTTCAACATTTTCAAGGGTTGTCCATACCGCTTTTGAGCCACAGATCCACAGAAATGTGGAGGCCTACATGGATGATATAGTGGTCAAGAGCAGGGACAGGGCAACCCTGATTCAAGACTTAGAAGAGACCTTTGCGAACCTGCGCAAGATCAGCCTCAAGCTCAACCCCGAGAAGTGCGTGTTTGGAGTCCCCTCCGGCAAGCTTCTCGGGTTCTTCGTGTCTCAGCGGGGGATCGAAGCCAACCCCGACAAGATCAAGGCCATCGAGCAGATTGAAGCACCAACACGTGTCAAGGATGTGCGAAGACTTGCCGGCTGCATAGCGGCTCTCAGCAGGTTCATTTCCAAGTCTGCAGAATGCACCCTGCCTTTTTTCAAAATTTTGAAAAAGGCGGGTCCAGTAAAATGGACTCCGGAAGCGGAGGCTGCGCTGCAGGACTTGAAGAAATACCTATCCTCCGCTCCAATACTTGTCGCGCCTAAACCACAAGAGAAGTTGCTGCTGTACTTGGCGGCAACCAATCAAGTGGTTAGTGTTGCGTTAGTAGCGGAGAGGGAGGCAGATGACTAGCTAGCGACCGCGGCAAGCACATCCAGCGGCAAGCAGGGGGCTTCCCCTACAAGCTCTGGCCCCGACAAAGATGGATCTGCGCAAATACAAGAGGAGGTGCAGAAGAAGAAAATGGTGCAGCGCCCAGTTTACTTTGTCAGTTCCCTCTTGCAGGGGGCTAGGTCAAGGTACTCTGCTGTGCAGAAATTGCTTTTCGGCCTCCTTATGGCCTCGAGAAAGCTGCGCCATTACTTCCAAGCACACGAGATTACAGTCGTCACTCGCTTTCCGCTGAAGAGGATACTGCAGAATCCCAAAGCAACAGGCAGGATCGTCGAGTGGGCACTGGAACTGTCAAGCTTTGGCCTCAAGTTCGAGAGCACTTCAACTATCCAAAGCAGAGCATTGGCAGAATTCATAGCAGAGTGGACGCCAACACCAGACGAAGAAATTCCAGAGACGAGCATCCCCGGCAACGAAGCAAGCAAAGAGTGGCTGATGTACTTTGATGGGGCCTTCTCGCTGCAAGGCGGCGGAGCTGGCGTGCTGCTTGTCGCGCCCACCGGAGAGCACCTCAAGTACATCATCCAAATGCACTTTCCCAAGGAGCAAGCAACCAACAATACAGCAGAGTATGAAGGTTTGCTTGCCGGTCTCAGGATCGCGGCAGAACTTGGGATCAAGAAGCTCATTGTCAGGGGTGACTCGCAGCTTGTCGTCCGCCAAGTGAACAAAGATTATCAGAGTCCGTTGATGGAAGCTTATGTTGATGAAGTGAGAAAGCTAGAAGTGCGCTTTGACGGCCTGCAAATGGAAAACGTTCCAAGAGCTGAGAACGACATTGCCGATGGCCTGTCAAAGTGTGCCGCACTAAAGTTACCTGTGGAACCAGGGACCTTTGTGCTCAAGCTGACTCAGCCATCCGTAACACCGTCAACTGGACAGAGCAAGAAGAGGAAGTTGGTCTCCGGCGACTATCTTCCGGCAGAGCTTCCCGAAGCCGCCGCCAAGAGAGTCCCCAGGATCGACGCCAAGAGTGCTGAGGAGCAGTCTGCTCCGGCAAGCCCCAGGGTTTGTTCCGTCGAAGCAGGCGCTCCCGACAAGCTCTGCTCCGGCAAGCTTGCCGGGGAACGTCAAGCTCCGGCTGAGCCCCAGATTCTCGCCGTAGAAGCCGATGTTCCTGCAGCCACAGACATGCCTTTAGTCCTTGTTGTCGAGCCACAAGCTCCAACATGGTCGCAGCAGATCGTCCGTTTCCTTTAGACAGGAGAACTTCCCGAAGAGCAAGAAGAAGCGGAAAGAGTAGCCCGACGGTCCAGTATGTACCAGTTTGTTGATAGCACACTGTACAGAAGAGGACGCAATGGGGTGAAATTGAAGTGTATCCACCGGGAAGACGGACAGAAGCTGTTGGCGGAGATACATGGAGGCATATGTGGTCACCACATTGGCGCAAGAGCACTTGCCGGCAAAGCGTTCCGGCAAGGTTTCTTCTGGCCGACAGCCCTCCAGGATGCAACTGCACAAGTAACCAAGTGTGAAGTGTGCCAGTTCCATTCCAAGCAGATACACCAACCAGCTCAAGCTCTCCAGACGATCCCTTTATCCTGGCCATTTTCGGTCTGGGGGCTCGACATCCTCGGCCCCTTCCCCCGAGCTGTCGGGGGCTTTGAGTACTTGTATGTCGCAATCGACAAGTTCACAAAGTGGCCGGAAGTGGAACCAGTGAGGAAGGTGACAGCTCAGTCCGCGGTCAAGTTCTTCAGGTCGATTGTTTGCCGCTTCGGGATCCCTAACAGGATCATCACCGACAATGGTACGCAATTCATGAGCCACGCCTTCATGCAGTACATCCAAGACCTCGGCGCCAAGATCTGCTTCGCTTCTGTTGCTCATCCCAGGAGCAACGGTCAAGCGGAAAGGGCCAATGCCGAGGTGCTGCACGGGCTCAAGACCAGAACCTTCGACAGGCTGCACAAGTGCGGACGGAACTGGATTGAGGAGCTGCCAGTGGCTCTTTGGTCGATCAGAACGACGCCAAATCGAGCCACTGGCCAGACACCATTTGCTCTAGTCTATGGAGCAGAAGCAGTTACCCCCACGGAACTCGTATACGGGTCACCTCGAGTGCTCGCTTATGATGAGCTTGAGCAAGAGCGGCTGCGTGAAGATGACGCGCTGCTCCTTGAGGAGGATCGTCTTCAGGCTGCTGTGCGAGCCGCTCGCTACCAGCAAGCTTTGCGTCGCTATCATAGCCGCAAAGTTAAAGCCAGAAGCTTCGAGGAAGGCGACCTTGTTCTTCGGTGCGTTCAGTCGGCCAAGAATCACAACAAGTTGATGCCAAAGTGGGAAGGCCCTTACCGGGTGAAACGAGTCACGAGGCCCGGCGCCGTCCACCTCGAGACCGAAGATGGCACTCCGGTGAGCAACTCCTGGAATATTGAGCATCTTCGTAAGTTTTACCCGTAAGGCGCGGTTATCGGACCCTGTCCGGCAACCAACCTTTTGTACAAGTCTTGCGGCTGTTGCATGTAATCCTTTGTACAAAGCCAGGCGCAGACCCTGAGCAGCAGATAATGAAGCGCTGGCGCCCTAAGTTTTAGCATGCATGCTGAGTCGAGTCTCGTCCTTGGTTAGGGTTGATAGTGCCTAACAGCCGCTAACCCCTAGCTTAGAGGTCGAGTCTGCGTCCCTTTTTCTGTTCTTTTGCTTCCTTTGGTTCGCAGGGTTTTGCATATCCTGGCCAGACCACTTGAGGACGAAGAAGTGAAGAAGGACGAGCTAGCACCTGCTGCCCGGCAAGCCAAGGTTGCCGGGGGCTGCAAGTGCGAGGATTCACCCGCGGCAAGCCCAAGTTGCCGGGGGCTGCAATCTCAGATAAGTTTTTGCATCCCTTGTCATGCATTCTCTTATGAACTGTGGAATACGAAAACCTTGTTTCCTCCTAAAAGCTACCGTGCTCCCTTAACTAAGGGCCCCAGAGCGCGTTCCTGGGGCCCGTTTTGGTAGTAGCCGCGGCAGCAAAGGGGCGAAACAAGGGGCCAGAACCCGCCTTCTCCCTGCCTCCGCCAAGGGCGTGAGAGAGGTCGAGTGGGGCGGGAAGATGGCAGGACTTGTTTCCAGGCAAAGAAGTGTCTATCTTAACGATACAAAGGGCTCGCTCCTTGGCGTGGGTTTCACCCGCGAGACAAGTAACCCGGCAAACATCCCCTTTTCATTAAAAACATTCCGCTCAGGTACAGTTTAGAGAGAATGAAAAACATGAAAGATGGGATTACAAGATTTAAATGCAACTAAGGCCTGAGGGCTTACAAGCTAAAAAGAGATAAGGTGCTCGTAATCCCTTTCTTCTCTCTCTCCTCAAGAGGTAGGGCAAGGAGGCGAGAAGGGCAAAAGGGGTGCCTAGGCGAGCTACGGGTGGCAGAAGACACCAACAGAACGCCCGGGGGGCCGTCCGGAGGCTCCGGAGGCTGGATGGTGACGGCGGCGCCGGAAGTGGAGCTCGAAGATGAGGCAGCGGAACGCCAACACGCTGTCGAGGGCATCTAGCCCTCGTACTCCGAGTTGACGGCCTTGCCGCCTGCCCTCTTCCTCTTCCGCAGCCTCGCCACTCCAGCCGCCCAAGGAGACGACCCCGGGGAGTTCAAGGAGCCAGCGACGCGGATGATGGGGTCGCCGGTGCCACACGGAGCTGCGACCGGCGCCTAGTCGGACCCGTCATCCCGACGGCCGCTACCCTCATCTTCGTTGTTGCTCCCCTCCTCGTCACTCTCGCTCGAGGAGGAGCCTTCGCTGTCGGAGGAGCTATCCATGCAGCACCGAGCCCGGGTGCCGAAGTCCCCGAAGACCTTGACGGAGAGGAGATCGCCCTCCATTAACTTAAAATGGAGGGTGAACCCCTCCCTCAAGCTGTGGATGCGGGCGAACGTCTTCCACCCTCGACCAAGATACATCACGCCGGGGGCTGGGGACTCAACGTGGACTCGCGTGCCACTGATCCCGCAGCCCCTCATGCGCAGTCTCAGCATCTCGGGTTGCTCCACCTTCATCACGCTCACAAAGGGAGCCAGGAGGCGGAGGCGATGACGAGGTGCCCGGCGCAGCCTGACAAGGAACTCGCAAGGGTCGTCCCCGAGGTGGACCGCCGTGAGAAGAGGGGCTGCTGGCGGAGGCGAGGCCGGCGCGTCGTCCCGACCGCCTCGCCCTTGAGCGCCTCGACCTCGTCCACGACCTCGTCCAGGACCTCGTCCACGACCTTGCCCCCTCCCCCTTCCCCTTACGGCTGGCTCTGCCGCCGCGGGTGCAAGGGCAGGAGGGGCGCGCTGCCTAGCAGCGACCCTCGCCGCCACCGATGAAGAACCAGGGTTCCCTTTCTCCATGACAGATGGAGAGAGGGGATCAGAAGCCGAAGAGAAGAAGAGATGAAGGAGTGCGGATTTCCGTCGCCCCCTTTCGCTCCTTATAAAGGAGCGGGGTGGGGGCTCGGCCGCTTCGCTCAGCCAATCAAGACGGAGGAAGAGCAGGCGACTGGGGGCCGACCCGCTGCCTCGACCCACGACGGCCCGGCTTCCTGCCTCCACCGCCGTGACCCCAAGTGCACGGAGACCACGTGGCAGGCGCGCAGAGCTGAGGCGATGGGTGAGGCGACCTCTCCCCACCCCGTGATCGTGGGGAGCGGACGCCCCGAAAACCACGCCTCGGCCCCGTTCGTTCACCGAACCGCGCCTCCACGTCTCCCCCCACCTGTGGAGAAGGCGCGAACTGTCCCCTTTATTACGACGTGACGCATGCCTGCGGGGCTCAGCCCCGCGCACGCCACCCACGTCACGCACGCCTCACCCCACGACGCCGCGTTCGACGCGTGCCACTTGGGGAAGGCACGATGGATGCGGAGTTAAGATGCAGCGTGACCCAGGCCGCGTGTGCCCATGCACTGTTTTGGGCCTGGCCCAACAGCGCTCGGCACCGTGTATGGCCCAAGCCCGGGGGCTCCTGTCGGTGTACTAAAGTAGGGGTACCTTAGTACCCCGAACTTGTGCACGGGCAGTCGCAGCACCCCGCGGCAAGGCTCGCCAGGGGAACGCCAAAACCCTCCATGGTCCCTTTCTGGGCCATTCAAGAACAAAGTACTTGAGCCAAGAAGACAAGGCCCCGGCAAGAGGAGCTTGCCGGGCCAAGGAGACAAGACCCCGGCAAGAGGAGCTTGCTGGGACGACCAAGCCGAAGAACAAAAACCCCGGCAAGAGGAGCTTGCCGGGAAGGCCAACCAAGGCATCTCAGGAAAGCTCGTCGCGACGCGCCACGCGTCCCGGCCAGGCCTGGCGAGCGGCAAGTTCCCGGGCGCGGCAAGACAGCCACCGCGGCAAGCCACTTGCCGCGGCAAGTCACCACATCAGGACTGCGCTCCAGCTCACCCACCCACGCGTCACTCTGGGGCTCTCCCAGAGGCACGTGGCGGGGCGCTGCGCAGCCAGAGGCATGCGGTGGCATGCGGCGCTGACAAGATTGCCATCGTGGCAAACGGGGCGCCCCTAACGGTCCATTTCAACACTGTTTGGGCGACCCAGACGGGCATTTAATGCCCTTGTCCCCTGCCGTCAGAGTTAGGTGCGATAGCACTGTGCAGCCACTGTACACACAGTTCTTTTCCATTTTTACCCTCATCTGCGTTGCCACCTGTGGGTAGCCCCTTGAGCATATAAAAGGAGGCCCATGCGCAACGTAGAGGGGAGGACTCACTCACGCTCGGCCTCGTCAGCTGCTGGTGTGTACTGTAGCACCCAGCGCTTCGAGCAAGAACGCAATACAAACCACAAAGCAGCAGTAGGGGGAAACTGCCTCCACGAGCACCTATGGGGACGGAGCCCCTTCTCGGTTCGGCGGGGGGCGGAGGTCGCACGAAGAGCGGATCGAGGCGAGGCACACGAGGGGTTTTACCCAGCTTCGGGCCGCACAGATGCGTAAAACCCTACTGCTGCTTTGTGGTTTGTATTGCGTTCTTGCTCGAAGCGCTGGGTGCTACAGTACACACCAGCAGCTGACGAGGCCGAGCGTGAGTGAGTCCTCCCCTCTACGTTGCGCATGGGGCCTCCTTTTATATGCTCAAGGGGTTACCCACAGGTGGCAACGTAGGCAAGGGTAATTTTGGAAGAGCGCTGCAGTTGGGTACAGCTATGTGTACAGTGGATGTACAGTCTATCATACCTAACTCTGACGGCAGGGGACAAGGGCATTAAATGCCCGTATGTGTCGCCCAAACAGTGCAAAAAGGGACCGTTAGGAGCGCCACAGTTTGCCATGACGGCTATCTTGTCAGCGCCTGCTCGCCACCGCACACCCCTGGCTGCACAGCCTCCCGCCACGTGCGCCTGGAAGAACCCCAGAGCGACATGTTGGTGGGTGAGCTGGAGCGCAGGCACGGGGTGATAGCTTGCTGCGGCAAGTGCCTTGCCGCGGTTGTTATCTTGTCGCATCCGGGAGCTTGTCGCTCATCGGGCCTTGCCAGGACGCGGGGCGTGCTGCGGCAAGTTCCTTGGTTGGTCTTCCCGGCAAGCTCCTCTTGCCGGGGTCTTTGTGCTTCGAGTGGCCTTCCCGGCAAGCTCCTCTTGCCGGGGCCTTGCGCCTCGAGCGGCCTTCCCGGCAAGCTCCTCTTGCCGGGGCCTTGTCTTCTTAGCTTGAATACTTTGTTCTTGAATGGCTCTAGGGGAGCCGCGAAGGAGCTTGGCGTTCTCCTGGCAAGCCTTGCCGCGGGGTGCTACGACCGCCCGTGCACAAGTTTGGGGTACTAAGGCACCCCTACTTTAGTACACCGACAGGAGCCCCCGGGACTGGGCCATACACGGTGCCGAGCGTTGTTGGGCCAGGCCCAAAACAGTGCACGGGCACGCGCGGCCTGGGTCACGTCGCATCTAACTCCGCATTCATCGCGCCCTCCCCAAATGGCACGCGTCGAACGCGGCATCGTGGGGAGAGGCGTGCGTGACGTGGGTGGCGTGCGCGGGGCTGAGCCCCGCATGCATGCGTCACGTCGTGGGAGGTTTCTTTATTCGTAAAGGCGACACATCCGCCCCCCCCCCCCCTCTCCCCTTATAAGCAGGGGAAACAGGGGCAGTTCGCCCATCCGCCAGTTGCTGTTCCTCGAAAATCTCCGCCACCTCCTTCCTTTCCAAAGAGAGCAGCGCTCTGCCCCCCATCACCACCAGCACCACCGACGCCGACGACTTTTCTCCCCACTTCCGCCATGGCTCCGAAGACCGGGAGGGGGAAGGCCATGAAGTCGGCCGAGGCGCTTCGGCTTGAGGCGCTGCGAAGGGAGCGGGCAACTTTCCCCCCTCAGCTCGACGCGGTGGACCTGAGGGATGAATTCTACCTCTTCTGGTCGACGGCGACGCGAACGCATCCGCACACGCGGGTTCTTCCAGCCGCCGCTCAGAAGAAGTATCCGATCGGGTATCCCTTCTTTGCTGTGTTCTTCTATTGCGGGCTCTGCCCGCCCTTCTCTGAATTTTTCTGCGACATCATGAACACCTACGGGTTCCATCTCCTTGACTTCACCCCCAACGTTGTTCTGACCATGGCAGTTTTCGCACACCTCTGCGAAAACTTTGTCGGAGTCCACCCCAATGTAGCCCTCTTTCGCCACTTCTTTTCTCCTCGGGTTGAGAAAGGAGAGCCTTTATCCGGCGGGATCGCCTGGATCTCAAAGACTGGCAAGAAGGAGGCTTATCTGGAGGGAGAGCTCCGCAGCAGATGGGAGGAGTGGACAGCAGACTGGTGCTTGATCGTCGAGGAGAACCCGCAGCCATTTACTGCCGTGCGCCGAACTCCAGTGGTGCGCGGCCGTGATTGGAGCGACGTGGCCCCGGACGACGACAAGCTAGAGATTGCCGTCACCCGGATCCTACGCCTCAGGCTTGCCGGGCTCACCGTGGGCGCCGTTGGCGCGGATTTCCTTCGCCGCCGCATCGCCCCCCTGCAGGAGAGGGGGAGGTCTGCTTGGGAGTTCCAGAACGTGGCGGACATCATGAGGCTGCGCCCGGGCCTCAACTTCAATTTCACTGTCTTGGAGCTTGACGGGATGCTCAGGGAGCTTTTCAAGCACGACCCTGACCACCCCGAATGGTTCAGGTTGCCGCAGGGCGTCGTTCCATTGTGCAACAACTCGTTGCTCAGCCGTATCCTTGCAATGATGCTGTTGTGCGACTCGCATGGAATCGACTCAACCTGGCAGGAGCCTGCAGACGACGTCGTGCAGGCGTTCTTCGATGACTTGGTGGAAGTGCCAGTCAATCCCGACGAGAAGAAGGGCCTCACCCGAGACACCACCGCCGAGGAGTTGGCGTACATCGCCACCAGGATGGAAGAGGCAGCGGCCGCCGCAGCCGCGGGTGAATTTGGATTCACCGGGGCTGAGGCAGATGCAGCGGAGGTGGCAAGCCTTGCCGAGCGAGCGGAGTTTGTCGGCGAGGAAGAGCCTGCCGGGCGCAGCGTCGAGTCGGGCAAGCCCGCGAGGATACGGGCGGCTTGCCGGAGACAGACGCCTCTTCCTCCCAACCTTTGGGAAGCTCGTCGCAAGCAGAGCCCCCGGCTCCGCCAAGGAGGCGTCTCCGCAAGGCTGGGGACGTGGTGGGGCGGCAGACGAGCCAACAGCCGCAGCGCCGCGTGACGCGCTCCACTGTGGCAACAGGAGCGGGGTCTTCGCGGGCCGCTGCTTCCACTCCTGCCGCTTCCCACGCCGCGGCGGCAGCCGGGGCGGGGCCGTCTCAGACCACCACCACCACTGCTCCCGCCAAGCGGCCAAGGGAGCCTACCCTCCGCCTCCTCGCGCCATAAGCGGGCCGGTCTTCGACTTTTCCGCGCTCAGCTCCGACGAGGAAGAGGAAGAAGAGTAAGACCCTTGTTGAGCTCGCATTTCTTCAATTCTTGTTGTCTTGTCTTGCATCTCATTTGCTTTTCTCTGAACTTATTCCCTTTCAGGACTCTGATCCAGAGGGCGGCAAAGAGGGCCAGGGTCCCGCTGGTCATCATCGAGGACGAACCCACCCCGACCACAGGGGGTGCGCCCGAGACGACCTTGTCGGACCCGGCAGCTGATCTTCGAAGCAGCCCCCAGCGCATCCCCCAGCGTAAGTATATGGTTTACTTCCGCTGTTTGGCACGCGTGGGTGCCCTTCTTCTTTTTCGCTGTTGATATCTGGCTGTTGGTTGGTGCAGGAGCAGAGCAGCTCCAGCAGGAGCGTCCGGAGACCACCCCCGTCGAGCCGTCTGCTTCGACTACACCGCCAAGGGGGAGTTCTCCGACAAGGGAGAGGCCTCCGACAAGGGGGAGTTCTCCGGCAACGGAGAAGTCTCCGGCAAGAGAGAGGTCTCCGGCAAGGGACAGCACCAGCAACCCCTCGGCGTCGAAGACCGCGACCGCCGATCCTGCGGCAGGTAATCCTCTCGCTTGAAAACTTCCCTTGGGTTCTTCTCTTGATCTTCTTTTTGGAAATTTGCTTGACCTTTCTCCCTTTTCCGGCTGTCAGACCCCTCGGACACGGAGGCGATGGAGACCGAGGTCACCGGCGAGGAGGACGCGCGCGGCAACACCGACGACGTCGCCGCCACTGACGAAGCAGGCGGTGCTGATGATCCCGCCGGCGAAGAGGCCGCCAAGGCTGCCGCCGCAGCAGCTGGCGAGGGGACGGGCGATCGCACCGACGGCCATGAGGCCGCGGGGGCGCCAGGCGCTACACCGACCGCCGATCACGCCGCTGCCGCAGCGTCAAGCTCCGAAGAGCCCCAGCCCGGCGCCTACTTGAAGGCCGGTGAGGGTGTCTTCATCAAGCTCCCCTGGGAATCGAGCTCCAGGGCGCCGGTCGAGGGAGAGACCTTCGACGGAGAAGTGCTCGCCTCCGTCGGGCTGACGCTGGTCGACGTGCCAAGCAGCAGCAGCGAGTCCGAGGAGGAGCGGCTGCTTCGGAAGCTGGTGTCGCTCTACCGCGCCCGGCAGGCCAAGCTGGAGTCCCGCGAGGCGCTTGCCGCGAAAGCGGGAGCGGATCTTGAGAGACGCGCGGAGGAGCTCCGGGGTCAGAGACAGGAAGCTCTCCGGGCCCTGGCGGAGGAGCGGGAGCAACTCGCCGAGGCACGGACAGCCTTCATCCTCGAGAAGGCGGAGGCTGAGGAGCTACAGCGACTTGCCGCCGAGGAGCTGTCCGTGCGGGAGGGTGAGCTGGCGCAGCAGAAGGCCAACCTCCACAGCCACGAGGAGGAGGTTGCCGCGCGAGAGGAGACGGTTGGCGGGGCTCTCAAGCAGGCCAAGGACGCTGCCGCGGCTGCTGAGGCCGCCAAGAAGGAGCTGGAGGCGAAGGTGGCGCGGCTCGAGACCGACCTCAAGGTGAGCGGTGAAGCGCTTGCCGCGCTCGAGCAAGAGCGCGAGAAGGACGCCTACACCTTCGGCGAGCTGCAGGGTCGCCTCGCCGAGAAGATCAAGGAGCTTGACGCCGCCAAGGACTCCAAAGCTGATCTTGAGTTGAAGCCGACCACTTTGACCAAGACGCTAGACAGCGCCAAGGAGCAGGAGGCGGCCTTGAAGAAGGAGATCAAGGCCAACGAGGCGCTGCTGGAGAGCGCCGGCGTCACCCAAAACGCCTTTAGGGAGACGGTGGAGCAGTGGACGGAGGGTCTTGTGGACATCGCCGCAGCCATCGACAAGGAGCTGGCGCTGCTGGGGGTGGAGGGACACGGGTATCCCTCCGGCGAGAACCTTCCCTCCAGCGCCAAGCTAACTTTGTTCTTCAAAGGCGTGGCGACGGCCCTGCAGCGACTCCGGGATGGGATCCCAGAGCGGCTGGCCGACGAGACGCGCGAGGCCTACGCAGGAGTCCTTGAGAAGGTGTTGGTGAAGGTGGTCTTCCGCAACCCAGGCCTCCGGCTCACCAACGTCCTCAGGTCCCTGCCGACGGACGCTGATCTGGAGGAGATCAAGGCCCTTGTCGCACCCATTGTGGAAAGGGTGAGCGGGATCAACAGGATCGAGGGCGACCGTGTGGATTAGGCCGCCCGCCTTCTTCTTTCCTTGTCGCTGCTGGCCGTGTTATGAAAACAGTTTGTTAGAGCCGCGACAAGTTATCTTGTAATATAACTTTATCTTGGGTAGTCATTGCATTGTTATTTCCTCTACTTGACTCCGCGCTTTGTATGTTTTTGCCCTACGCTTTTGGGGACTTGCCGGCATAGGCCTCCCCCTTGCCGCGAGCGCTGAGTGCGGGACGTCAGCAGCCTGCTGGTGGTGCCATCACCGACAAGAAACCTTGCCGCGACTAGTTGCAGCTCACTTAAATTGTTGAGCAGGCTCAAAACAAAGTAAGTGTTGTGACTGCAGTCGCAACAAACTTAAGTTGTTGAGCGAGCTCGAAACAAAGTAAGGATGCGACTCTGGTTGCAGCACACTTAAGTCAATGAGCGGACTCGAAACGAAGTAAGGGCGCAACTAGCCACGAGCCGGTCCCTTTGCGCACAGGTTTTCCATACAAAGCACGGTCGTTCAAGGAAGATAACTTAAAAATTAAGAAATTTGTTTGCTCAAACTCTGGCAACTTAGCTTTTCTGTCGCTTGCCACCCGGCAAGGCGAAGCTTTCTTGGGCGTCGCCTGGTCCGCACTGTCATCTTCTCCTCCCCCCCCCCGGCAAACTTGTGGGCGAGGGACCCTTCCTTTTCTTAAGAGAAAAGAAAGAAGAGAAAATAAAGGTTCGGAGCCTCACGGCTCGCTATTGCTTACCGGGGGTAGGTGCTGCACAACGTGTCAGATAATACATGCACAAAGTAGAAAGCATGAAGTCGACAAGATGTGCGAAGCACATGAGCTATGCACGGGATCTGCGCCTGGCTTTGTACCAAGGATTACATGCAACAACGGCAAGACTTGGACAAAGGGGTGATTGACGGAACGGGTTCCGACAACCGCGCAGGCAAGGGTCTCCCCACGGTCGGCGTCAACTTGTTGGGATCTTGGCGGACTGAGCGCGCCGAAGAACAAGGTCGCCTTTCTCGAAGCTTCTGGCACTAAATTTGCGGCTATGGAAGCGGCGCAAAGCTTGCTGGAGGCGAGCAGCTCGCACAGCGGCCTGAAGACGGTCCTCCTCAAGGAGCAGCTGCTCTTGCTCGAGCTCAGCGTGAGCGAGCACTCGAGGTGGCCTTTATACGAGTCCGTGAGGAGAATTGCCTCCGCTCCATGGACTGGAGCGGAAAGGTACCTGGCCATACCTGGGCTTACCTGTGACCGCCACCCCCTACCTGGCGCGTCAAAGATGTCGGGGGAAACTGCCTCCACGAGCACCTATGGGGACGGAGCCCCTTCTCGGTTCGGCGGGGGGCGGAGGTCGCACGAAGAGCGGATCGAGGCGAGGCACACGAGGGGTTTTACCCAGCTTCGGGCCGCACGGATGCGTAAAACCCTACTGCTGCTTTGTGGTTTGTATTGCGTTCTTGCTCGAAGCGCTGGGTGCTACAGTACACACCAGCAGCTGACGAGGCCGAGCGTGAGTGAGTCCTCCCCTCTACGTTGCGCATGGGGCCTCCTTTTATATGCTCAAGGGGTTACCCACAGGTGGCAACGTAGGCAAGGGTAATTTTGGAAGAGCGCTGCAGTTGGGTACAGCTATGTGTACAGTGGATGTACAGTCTATCATACCTAACTCTGACGGCAGGGGACAAGGGCATTAAATGCCCGTATGTGTCGCCCAAACAGTGCAAAAAGGGACCGTTAGGAGCGCCACAGTTTGCCATGACGGCTATCTTGTCAGCGCCTGCTCGCCACCGCACACCCCTGGCTGCACAGCCTCCCGCCACGTGCGCCTGGAAGAACCCCAGAGCGACATGTTGGTGGGTGAGCTGGAGCGCAGGCACGGGGTGATAGCTTGCTGCGGCAAGTGCCTTGCCGCGGTTGTTATCTTGTCGCATCCGGGAGCTTGTCGCTCATCGGGCCTTGCCAGGACGCGGGGCGTGCTGCGGCAAGTTCCTTGGTTGGTCTTCCCGGCAAGCTCCTCTTGCCGGGGTCTTTGTGCTTCGAGTGGCCTTCCCGGCAAGCTCCTCTTGCCGGGGCCTTGCGCCTCGAGCGGCCTTCCCGGCAAGCTCCTCTTGCCGGGGCCTTGTCTTCTTAGCTTGAATACTTTGTTCTTGAATGGCTCTAGGGGAGCCGCGAAGGAGCTTGGCGTTCTCCTGGAAAGCCTTGCTGCGGGGTGCTACGACTGCCCGTGCACAAGTTCGGGGTACTAAGGCACCCCTACTTTAGTACACCGACAGATCCAAAAAGAGAGAAGAAGCCATCTAGCTGCTAACTATGGACCCGAAGGTCTGAAGTAAACTACTCACACTTCATCGGAGAGGCTATGGTGATGATGTAGAAGCCCTCCATGGTGGATTCCCCTTCCGGCGGAGCTCCGGAACAGACCCCAAGATAGGATCTCGTGGATACAGAAAGTTGCGGCGGTGGAATTAGGTTTTTGGCTCCATATCTGATCGTTTGGGGGTATGTAGGTATATATAGGAGGAAGAAGTACGTCGGTGGAGCTTCGTGGGGCCCACGAGGGTGGGGGCGCGCCCCCTACCTCGTGGCCACCTCGTGGCTTTCTTGACATAGGGTCCAAGTCTCCTGGATCATATTCGGTGAGAAAATCATGTTCCCGAAGGTTTCATTCCGTTTGGACTCCGTTTGATATTCCTTTTCTTCGAAACACTGAAATAGGCAAAAAACAGCAATTCTGGGCTGGGCCTCCGGTTAATAGGTTAGTCCCAAAAATAATATAAAAGTGGAAAATAAAGCCCAATATTGTCCAAAACAGTAGATAATGTAGCATGGAGCAATCAATAATTATAGATACGTTGGAGACGTATCACACAAATCCAAAGGTGGTGAACGGTCAAAGAATCAAACATTATATCTTAGGTAATCCTATAAATGTTGAAACTAATGTTATTGAAACCGTAACCCCGGAGGAATACATAAGTGAAAGTGCAACTATCCCTAGGTGGTTTTGGTAATTCATAACAACATATAGCTCATTGAGCTAATGCTATTCCAAGATGATTATTTCAAGAAAGCTCAATGATTGGCATGGCAAGGATGGTGAAAGTGGAACCCTCAAAATGCTAAGGACAAAGGATTAGCTCAAGCTCAAAAGCTCAAGACTCTTCATTTTATATTTTAGTGATCCAAGATCACATTGAGTCTTTAGGAAAAGCCAATACTATCAAGGAGGGATGAGGTGTTGCCTAATGAGCCTCTTGCTTCATGTGCTTAGTGATATGCTCCAAAACCCTCAGCTACTTTCCCATATCCACATTTGACCTAAACCCAAAGCCAAACTCGGCCCTACCGATTCTTTCTACCCGGCGCCACCGAGTTTCACATGTCATAGCCACTACCAAACCATAAGCAAATCGGTTCTACCGATACGGATCTCGGTCTCACCGAGATGGGATTGCAATTTCTCTGTTTCCTTTTCGTAACTTTTTGGTCTCACCGAAAGAGCGGATCAGTCCCACCAGATTGCAATGTAAACTCTCTGTTTCATTTTTGTAACATTTTGGTCTCACCGAAAGAGCAAATCGGTCCCACCGAATTTACCTGACCAACTCTCTGGTTAGCTTATTACCAAATCGGTCTCACCGAGTTTGTGTAATCGGTCTCACCGAGATTACGTTATGCCCTAACCCTAACCATATCGGTCCTACCGAGTTGCATGTCAGTCCCACCGAAAATTCCTAACGGTCACTAGGTTTACTAAATCGGTCCGACCGAGTTTGTTGATTCGGCCCCACCGAGATTGGTAAATTGTGTGTAACGGTTGGATTTTGTGAGGGGGCTATATATACCCCTCCACCTCCTCTTCTTTCGTGGAGAGAGCCATCAGACTAAGCCTACACTTCCAGCATCCTATTTCTGAGAGAGAACTACCTACTCATGTGTTGAGCTCAAGATATTCCATTCCTAACATATGAATCTTGATCTCTAGCCTTCCCCAAGTTGCTTTCCACTCAAATCTTCTTTCCACCAGATCCAAATCCTATGAGAAAGAGTTGAGTGTTGGGGAGACTATCATTTTAAGCACAAGAGCAAGGAGTTCATCATCAACACACCATTTTTTACTTCTTGGAGAGTGGTGTCTCCTAGATTGGCTAGGTGTCACTTGGGAGCCTCCGACAAGATTGTGGAGTTGAACCAAGGAGTTTGTAAGGGCAAGGAGATTGCCTACTTCGTGAAGATCTACCGCTAGTGAGGCAAGTCCTTCGTGGGCGACGGCCATGATGGGATAGACAAGGTTGCTTCTTCGTGGACCCTTCGTGGGTGGAGCCCTCCGTGGACTCGCGCAACCGTTACCCTTCGTGGGTTGAAGTCTCCATCAACGTGGATGTAGGATAGCACCACCTATCTGAACCACGCCAAAAACATACGTGTCTGCAATTGCGTTTGAATTCTCCAAACCCTTCCCTTTACATTCTTGCAAGTTGCATGCTTTACTTTCCGCTGCCTATATACTCTTTGCATGCTTGCTTGAATTGTGTGATGATTGCTTGACTTGTCCTAAAATAGCTAAAATCTGCCAAAACTCTAAAATTGGGAAAAGGTTAAGTTTTTATTAGTCAAGTAGTCTAATCACCCCCCCCCCCTCTAGACATACTTCAAGGTCCTACAAGTGGTATCAGAGCTTTGGTCTCCATTTGCTTTGATTTCCATAGCTTTTGGTGGTCATAGTCTTGGTTTCATAACCTAGGAGAGTATGGCGTCTAGCGAGGGAAATTATCACCGTAGAGGTCCTTACTTTGATGGTACTAATTTTGCTAGTTGGAAGCATAAAATGAAAATGCATATTCTCGGACATAACCCCGCCGTTTGGGCTATTGTGTGTGTTGGTTTGCAAGATGACTTCTTTGATGGGAAAGAACCAAACCGTGAAGCTACCGCGGAAGAGTTGAAGATGCTGCAATACAACGCTCAAGCTTGTGATATTCTCTTCAACGGATTGTGCCCCGAAGAATTCAACAAAATCAGCGGCCTTGAGAATGCAAAGGAAATTTGGGATACTTTGATTGATATGCACGAAGGTACCGACTCCGTCAAGGAATCCAAATTGGATGTGCTTCAAAGTCAACTTGACAAGTTCAAAATGAAGGATGGTGAAGGTGTCGCTGAAATATACTCTAGGCTTGCTCTCATCACAAATGAGATTGCCGGCTTAGGGAGTGAAGAGATGACCGATAGATTCATCATCAAGAAGATCCTAAGAGCCTTGGATGGAAAATATGATACCGTGTGCACATTGATCCAAATGATGCCCAATTACAAAGATCTCAAGCCAACGGAGGTCATTGGAAGAATTTTTGCTCATGAGATGTCACTCAAGGATAAAGAGGAACTTCACAACAAATCAAGTGGAGCTTACAAAGCCTCATGTGAAGCCCCCACATCATCAAGTGAGAAACAAATCTTCAATGAAGAATTGAGTTTAATGGTGAAGAACTTCAACAAGTTCTACAAGAATAGAAGAAAAGATAGAAGCTCCAAGTCAAGGTCCTATAATGACAAAAGATCTTCTAGTCGAGAGCGAAACTGCTACAATTGTGGAAGACCCGGATACTATTCCAATGAGTGTACGGCTCCCTACAAGAGAAGGAAGACTCTCCCAAAAGAAGAAGCAAAAGAGAAGAATCACCACCAAGAGAGAGAAGGAGTAGAGATGATCGTTATGAACGAAGATACTCACGGAGAAGCAAGGATTCGGAAAGAAAGGAAAAGTCATCAAGGAGCTACAAAAAACGAAGACATCAAGCTCATGTTGGTGACTGGGTATCCGGCTCCGACTCCGACAACCACTCCGAGAGAAGTTATCACTCTGATTTCGAATATACTCAAGATGAAGGTGTTGCCGGTCTAGCACTTGTGTCAACCGACTCCTACGACATATTTGATTCACCAAATGAAGGAGTTGGAAGATGCTTCAGGGCCAAAGGTCCTAAGGTAACACATCCCGAGTATGTTGATTTCAATAGTGATGAAGATGACTTGTTAGGTGATGATGATTTACTTGTTGACAACTGTAGTGATGAATACTATGATGAAACGTCAATTAATCATGCTAACCAAGATAAAACGAATGACAATGATAAGGAGAAGAGTGAGGCTCTAACTAAAGAACTAAACACTCTTAAGTTAGCTCATGAAACTATCTTCGAAGATCATCGAGAACTTTTAAGAGCTCATGAGAAGTTATGCTTTGAAAAGCTCAATCTCGAGAAAGAGCATGAGTTTTTAAAGGCAATAAATGATGATCTCCGCAAGAAAAGTTCTTCTTACATTGCCAAGCGTTTACTCTTATCCACTTACATGCCTCAAGTCAAATCTAGTAACAATAACAAGAAAGATTCTTCCTCTAGTAGTAACAATGATCACGCTAAATCCAATATTGTTGCTTCTAGTAGTTCTCTTGATTCCACTGATGATTCTCTTAGCCAAGTTACACTTGAGCAAGAAAATAGCTTATTGAAGGGAATTATAGAGAAAGGAGTCTACAAGAGCCTTGTCGGAAGTAAGCAAATCGAGGAAATTGTACGCAAGCAAGGAAGGCACTGGAAGAATCAAGGTGTTGGTTTTGAATGAAAGTTCAATGCCAATGGAGTTGAGTGGGAAGAAGATAAATACCCCAAGACAAAGTTTGTTCCTCAACAAGAGAAGTATGATCCTACTTCCTTCAAGGGGACACAAGCTCAATATGATCTTCCACCACAAGACTACAAGCAAAAAGGCAAGGACAAGCTTCAAGAGGAAATTGATGCATTTGAAGAAGCTCCTAAGACCTTAGTCAAGTGGATTCCCAAGACTACTTCAAGTTCCACTACATCAAGTATGACTACAACTCCAAGGATTCCCATCAAGATGGTGTGGATCCAAAAGAAGAAGAACTAGAGAGTTCTTGAGGGTGACTCCGCCAACATACTTCACTCTTATCATTTTGGCAAGAACAAGTGCAATCAACTTCCACATCCCGCACTAGTTCAAGGAGTTACAAACCCTCTTGTTGGTAAGTCAAGGGACAAGGTAACCTAAGAGCTTTCATGGACAACATCTTGTGTGTGAATCACTCTATGTCTATGGATATTCTTGTTTGTTCCTTGTGGGACTAACCCATGTAGGTATTGAAAGTGCAATTCACTCCAATGGATAGCTCCAATTGTTCTACATCAACATTGAGCATCCACATCTTCAACATCTACATGAAGTCATCATCGACAAAACCCAAGGTTAGTTCATCCCTCTAAGGGGGCATATCACATCTAGGGGGAGCTTTACTCTTAGACTTGAGCTAAAGCAACTCTAATGATGTGAACACAACAATGCTTTATGTAAAAGTGGTAACCCCACTTGTGCTTAAACGATGAGTATGACCTATGATCAAATGTTCTCATTTGACTCCTATGTAAATATACTCATATATAGATGACCTAGTCATCGCCAATTGCTTGATAGATGCTAGAATTGGTTGTGCATGCTTTGCCACGTATTTCAATTGTCATTTTATTGTGTGAGCATGTTGGTTGCATATTTTACTCATTCGAGGACATCCACTTGTTGTTTTGATTGATTGGTTTTCTCTTCTTTTGCCAAGTGGATGGACAAGAATGCCTAAGAACCTCCTCTAGCTATCTATGCTTTCCTCGTCTCAAACTCTATTCATGCTACATCACAAAATTTGATCAAGTCAGATTCGAACCACTCTGTGTGAGGAGCACTCGGAGTCCCCGATTCATCATAGACTTAAACTTCCAAAACTTCTTTGTGATTCTCGGTCTGACCAATATCTTTTTTTCGGTCCTACCGAGATCGTTAAGTCGATCTATGTTTTCGATCTCGGTGCAACCGATTTGAACCATTCGGTCACACCGAGTTGCAATAACTGTATAGAGTTTTGCATCTCGGTGCCACCGAGTTGTTCCACTTGGTCACACCGACAGGGTCGGGCTATATATAGACACGGGCAAAAATTTGGAAATTTCTCCAAACCCCTTCGCCCGCGCGATAACTCACTCTGCCAACGTGGTCTCCGAATCGTCTCCTCGCCGCCAGCCGCCTCCAGTCGCTGGTCTCCATCGCCGTCAACGAAATTCAACCCCGCCGTTGCCGCCGTAGCGAGTCTCCGCCGAACTAGGGTATGGACTCGATCTTTGTGCTATTCCCCATCTGATTCCTAGCACATTGTGATCTTATTGATTCTAGCCACGATTGAATCACTCCTATCCAGTCAATGCAATTCGTAGAATAGGTTTGATTCAAAAAATTTAGGGTTAGGTTTCCGCCGAAACCATCTCGGACCCACCGAGTTGAAAAACTCGGTCCCACCGATCTGGCTCATGCCATTGCACAAGTGAGACTCGGTCTGACCGAGAATTACTAATCGGTGTGACCGATTTTGGAACTTTGTGAAACCCTAGCAGTCTCGGTGCTACCGAACTGTGACTCGGTCTGACCGAGTTCACTAGTTTAGGTTCCAAAACTGCTTCGGTATCACCGAGTTTAAAAATCGGTAGATCCGAAATGATTTCTGTGGGAAACTAAAACTAAGATTTTGAATCATTCTTTTGCTAAAAAACTCTGCATTTTGTGATGCTCATCCACTCTACCTCATCTATAAACTCTTCACAGGGTCAGCAGTCAGCTTTTACATCATGTCTGATCAGAGTGACAGCCAGAACATGTCAGCAGAGCAAGTGCACATGAGTGAGGGAACTAGTCCCTCGAGTTCTTCAGATGAAGGCAGCAGGAGCACCCCTAGCAATTTTCCAAAAGCTGTCACCAGACAAAGGAAGAAGAGAACCTCAGACTCAGAGGATGAGGATTATGTGGCAGAGGAAGAGGAAGCTACTTCCAAGAAAGTAGTGCTCAAAAAGGAGTATGGCTCAGCACAGAGCACAAAGCCAGGTATGCAGAAGAAGGCACCTGCAAGGAGAGTTCCTACTTCCAAGCCTAGGAAGGTTGTACCTGAAGAAACCATGAAGCTCACCATGGAATCAGAAGAGGAAGCAATTGGCCAGGATAAGAAAAATAAAAGAGTCAGAACTACCACAGCCAGAGTTATTGGCAAACCCTCTATGAGGAGAGACTCAGAAGAAGAAGAAGAAGAAGAAGAAGAAGAAGAAGAAGAAGAAGAAGAAGAAGAAGAAGAGATTGCTGCACCAGCACCTAAGGCACCAAAGCTTATGGGTGATGCTATCAAATCAGGGGCTACTGCATCCAAGCCCAAAGAAGCACCCAAAGCTGCCTCCAAGACCAAATCAGCTCCAAAGAGAAATACAAGGAGCATACCAGCTGCTGAAAAGAACAAGGCCCCGGTGCTTGACATTGCTGAAGAAGAAGAAGGTCAAGTGCTAAGAAAGCTTAAGCCCAAGATCCCAGACCACAATGATGCTCATCCTGTGGCTGAGGACATGAAGATTAGAAGAGATTCAGGGCTGAAGAAGTGGAGAGAAGCAGATCCATATGCTTCTAGGAGAAGAACTGTTGTGGACTACAGGTTTCATACCAAGGAACAGCAGGAGTTCTATGAGACAGTGCTACTTGATAAGAAGCCCATAGTTTGTGACATGAGATGGGTTGATTGGAAGTACATCAAGGAGAATAAAGAGCACTATCCTGGAGTATATGACAGCTTCAAGGGTTGTGGAGTTGTAGACTTTGTTGGGCAGAAGCTCACAAAGTGGAATGAAGAGCTGATCATGCAATTCTACTCCACATCACACTTCTATCCAGATGGCAGGATTGTGTGGATGTCAGAAGGAACCAGATATCAGTCAACAGTTGCTGAGTGGGCACAGCTCATTAATGCCCCAGAAGAGCAGGAAGATGACCTGGACATATATGCCAAGAAGAAGATGGATCACAATTCCATGTCCAACATGTACAAGGAGATCCCAAACAAGGCACTTGATACATTCAAGTTTGGCTCAGTGCATTATCTTCTGTCAGGGCTGCCAACTATTAATTGGATTCTGAGGCACACTCTATTGCCCAAGTCAGGTGATCACAAGATGATCAGAGGTCATGCCATTAACATGCTCCATATATTTGATGTGCCACAGAAGTTCAAGGTGATGAGCCTCATGGTGGAGACTATCAAGAGAACAGCAGCTGATCAGAAGAGGAGCTGTGGATATGCCCCACAAATTCAAGAGCTGATAAACTCAAGATGGGCACAGGCACATACCTGCTGGACAAGGAACACCTGCCCATCCATCCAGACTATGAAGACAATCAGGTTGTCATGAACAAGGATGATCCATCATCTGCACATGCTCAAGCACAGAAGGAGAAGGCAAGGAAGGAGAAAGCTGCCAAGATGCCAACTCAAGAGGAGGCATCTGAGTACTTCTTGAAAACCAAGCAGGAGCAGCTTAGTTACTTGATTGCATCTACACTGAGGATTGAGAAAGGACTGGCCACCCTCACTCAGAATCAGGAGAGCTTAGAGAGAATCATAGAACAAAAGTTCTATGACTTGGATGTAAAAGTAACAGAGATTCAGTCTACAGTGGAGCAACTTCAAGATGACATGCAGGAGAGAAAAGGGAAGACTACAACTGATGCATTTGCCAGAGTGCCACGAGCTCAGAGGTCAACTGCAGTGCCAGTTCCTGACACCAGAGCTACCACCTCAGCTCCAGCTACAGCACCAGCCCAACCAGCTCCAGCATTCACCTCGGCTCCAGCTCCAACCACCTCTACAGAAGCCTTTGTCCTTGGAGTAATCCAGACTCCACCACCACCAGAAGATCAAGCCTGAGAGTCGATCTAGCACTATGCATTCTCTAGGAACTTTTTGGTAACTTGTTGCCAAAGGGGGAGAAAAATGTATAGATCATAGGCTTCGAGAGAGAGAGAGTGTGTTGCCTTTATTCTCTCTTGCTTTATTTGGTGGTTTTTCAAACTTTGTTTGCTTTTGGTTGAGATACTATGATATGCTTGTGAGACATTGATGATCATGTGTTTGATCATAAGCTACACTTATGCATGCTTGATATTATCCTATCTATCTTATGTGATCATTCACTTTTCTTGGTGATGAGTGCATGTATTCAATTCTTATCATTTTGAGCGCTCCACCAAGATGTATGTGACATGGAAGAGTAACCTATGATTCTAACTCTTTGTGCATTTGTAGTCCAAAGCAAATTTTAAAATATGCACAAATTTAGGGGGAGCTCTTACTTATCACATACTTCTCAAAGCGACGATATATTTCATTCTTATTATCATTTGTCGAAGCTTTGATCTATATGTTGTCATTAATTACCAAAAAGGGGGAGATTGAAAGTGCAACTATCCCTAGGTGGTTTTGGTAATTCATAACAACATATAGCTCATTGAGCTAATGCTATTCCAAGATGATTATTTCAACAAAGCTCAATGATTGGCATGGCATGGATGGTGAAAGTGGAACCCTCAAAATGCTAAGGACAAAGGATTGGCCCAAGCTCAAAAGCTCAAGACTCTTAATTTTATATTTTAGTGATCCAAGATCACATTGAGTCTTTAGGAAAAGCCAATACTATCAAGGAGGGATGAGGTGTTGCCTAATGAGCCTCTTGCTTCATGTGCTTAGTGATATGCTCCAAAATCCTCAGCTACTTTCCCATATCCACATTTGACCTAAACCCAAAGCCAAACTCGGCCCTACCTATTCTTTCTACCCGGCGCCACCGAGTTTCACATGTCATAGCCACTGCCAAACCCTAAGCAAATCGGTTCTACCGATAGGGATCTCGGTCTCACCGAGATGGGATTGCAATTTTTCTGTTTCCTTTTCGTAACTTTTTGGTCTCACCGAAAGAGCGGATCAGTCCCACCAGATTGCAATGTAAACTCTCTATTTCCTTTTTGTAACATTTCGGTCTCACCTAAAGAGCAAATCGGTCCCATCGAGTTTACCTGACCAACTCTCTGGTTAGCTTATTACCAAATCGGTCTCACCGAGTTTGTGTAATCGGTCTCACCGAGATTACGTTATGCCCTAACCCTAACCATATCGGTCCTACCGAGTTGCATGTCAGTCCCACCGAAAATTCCTAACGGTCACTAGGTTTACTAAATCGGTCCGACCGAGTTTGTTGATTCGGTCCCACCGAGATTGGTAAATTGTGTGTAACGGTTGGATTTTGTGTGGAGGCTATATATACCCCTCCACCTCCTCTTCATTCGTGGAGAGAGCCATCAGACTAAGCCTACACTTCCAGCATCCTATTTCTGAGAGAGAACTACCTACTCATGTGTTGAGCTCAAGATATTCCATTCCTACCATATGAATCTTGATCTCTAGCCTTCCCCAAGTTGCTTTCCACTCAAATCTTCTTTCCGCCAGATCCAAATCCTATGAGAAAGAGTTGAGTGTTGGGGAGACTATCATTTGAAGCACAAGAGCAAGGAGTTCATCATCAACACACCATTTGTTACTTCTTGGAGAGTGGTGTCTCCTAGATTGGCTAGGTGTCACTTGGGAGCCTCCGACAAGATTGTGGAGTTGAACCAAGGAGTTTGTAAGGGCAAGGAGATCGCCTACTTCGTGAAGATCTACCGCTAGTGAGGCAAGTCCTTCGTGGGCGACGGCCATGATGGGATAGACAAGGTTGCTTCTTCGTGGACCCTTCGTGGGTGGAGCCCTTCGTGGACTCGCGCAACCGTTACCCTTCGTGGGTTGAAGTCTCCATCAACGTGGATGTAGGATAGCACCACCTATCTGAACCACGCCAAAAACATCCGTGTCTCCAATTGCGTTTGAATTCTCCAAACCATTCCCTTTACATTCTTGCAAGTTGCATGCTTTACTTTCCGCTGCCTATATACTCTTCGCATGCTTGCTTGAATTGTGTGATGATTGCTTGACTTGTCCTAAAATAGCTAAAATCTGCCAAAACTCTAAAATTGGGAAAAGGTTAAGTTTTTATTAGTCAAGTAGTCTAATCACCCCCCCCCCCTCTAGACATACTTCAAGGTCCTACAATAAGGGACACTTTCCAGAATGTTTCAGACTCCGAAAAGGAATAGGTATGTGGTACGGTAAGTAAACCGACTCCAAAACAGTTCTAATGGCAATTTTTCTCCGTTTTGGAATATTTAAGAAAATAGGAAAATAAGAAGTAGTCCGGGAAGCACACGAGGCTTCCATGAGGGTGGAGGGCGCGCCCTACCCCCCCCCCCCCAGGCGCGCCCCCTGCCTCGTGGGCACCTCGTGTGCTCTCCGGACTCCGTTTTCTGGTACGATACTTCTTTTGGTTGGTAAAAATTCATTATATAATCTCCCAAAGGTTTTGACTCTCATACCACGCAAATATCCTCGGTTTTCGTTTCGAGCTGGTTTTTCTGACAGATCCAGATCACCATGACGTCTCCAAGCGCCCCCAAGGACAAGTTCTTCGAGAAGGTCATCAACCCTACCTCTTGGAGGTGCTGCAACACCCTCAAACCATTGAGATGCATGATGGGTTGCTGCACATCCACGATATTGAGGAACCAAGGAGGACAGGAAGCATGGAGACAAGGCTCGAAGCAATGGAGCAACAAGTTTTCAAGTGCTAGGGGATGGTGGAATGTGGACTCAACACTAATCACATGATGATCGCGGAGTTCACCAACAACCACAGGCCGGATGCCAAGAACATTGGGGAGACCATCTTCAAGCTTCACGAGAAGATCGAACATCTCCAAGCCCAAATCTATGACCTGCAAAACCAAAACTGTGAGTATGAATATAGATTCAAGAGGATGAGTTTGGCTGCATATTTGAGGATCCCGGAGACTCGATCATCCTTTTATGATGGTGAGCCTATGCCCTGGAAGATGGACGACAAGCCTACATCATCATCAACCCCACCATCCTCTTCACCAGCAAGGGAGACATAATCACATGGGTATGGGCACTCCCCTTGGCTACTGCCAAGCTTGGGGGAGGTGCCCCGGTATCGTATCACCATCACACTCCTATCTTTACCGTTTTTCTTAGTTCGGTCCTTTTGGTAATATCTTAATCTAGTAGAATAAAGTGTTAGTATGATCTAGTTTTGAGTTTTGCTTTATGATCCTTCTATGTAATCGAGTTCGTGAGCTATATATAATAAAGATTAGTGTTGAGTCAAGGGCTTGATTATCTTGCTATGATCGTGAGGGAATTAAAGAAAAAGAAAGAATAAAAAGAAATAAAGAGATCATATTGATCTTATGGAGAGTAATGACTTCACATATAAATAGTATGATGAATTAAAGTTGTTGAAAGTTGACAAACATAGTTTTGGTCATCATTGCAATTAATAGGAAGTAATAAAGAAAGAGAGGTTTTCACATATAAATACACTATCTTGGACATCTTTTATGATTGTGAGCACTCATTAAAGTATGACATGCTATAGAGTCGATGTTGGACAAGGAAGACAACGTAATGAGTTATGTTTTCTTATATCTGAAATAAAGTATATTGTCATGGATCATCCAACATGTTGAGCTTGCCTTTCCCCCTCATGCTAGCCAAATTCTTTGCACCAAGTAGAGATACTACTTGTGCTTCCGAATATCCTTAAACCCAGTTTTGCCATGAGAGTCCATCATATCTACCTATGGATTGAGTAAGATCCTTCAAGTAAGTTGTCATGTTTCTTGCAATAAAAATTGCTTTCTAAATATGTATGATCTATTAGTGTGGAGAAAATACACTTTATACGATCTTGTGATATGGAAGCAATAAAAGCGACGGACTGCATAATAAAGGTTCATATCACAAGTGGCAATATAAAGTGACATTCTTTTGCACTAAGATTTCGTGCATCCAACCATAAAAGCACATGACAACCTCTACTTACCTCTGCGAAGGGCCTATCTTTTACTTTTACCTTATGCAAGAGTCATGGTGATCTTCACCTTTCCTTTTTACATTTTATCTTTGGCAAGCACATTGTGTTGGAAAGATCCTGATATATATATATCCAATTGGATGTAAGTTAGCATGAATTATTAGTGTTGACATTACCCTTGAGGTAAATGGTTGGGAGGCAACACTATAAGCCCCTATCGTTCTCTGTGTCCGATTAAAACTCCACACCCATAAGTATTGCGTGAGTGTTAGCAATTGTGAAAGACTATATGATAGTTGAGTATGTGGACTTGCTGAAAAGCTCTTATATTGACTCTTTCCGATGTTATGATAAATTGCAATTGCCTCAATGACCGAGATTATAGTTTGTTGGTTCTCAATGAATTTTCTGATTCATACTTTACATTGTGAATACATTATTACTTGAGAATAAGAGATCAGATGATAGTATTCAAATATGTTGATGTTATAAGAATGATCATGATTCCCTCATGTCTGTATTTTATTTTATCGACACCTCTATCTCTAAACATGTGGACATATTTATCGTTATCGCCTTCCGCTTGAGGACAAGCGAGGTCTAAGCTTGGGGGAGTTAATACGTCCATTTTGCATCATGCTTTTATATCGATATTTATTGCATTATGGGCTGTTATTACACGTTATGTCACAATACATATGCCTATTCTCTCTTCTTTTACAAGGTTTACATGAAGAGGGAGAATGCCGGCAGCTGGAATTCTGGGCTGGAAAAGGAGCAAATATTAGAGACCTATTCTGCACAGCTCCAAAAGTCCTGAAACTTCAGGGAAGTTATCTTTGGAATTGATAAAAAATACTAGCGAAAGAAAGTACCAAAGGGGGCCCACACCCTGGCCACGAGGGTGGGGGCGCGCCCTACCCCCTGGGCACGCCCCCTGCCTCGTGGGCCCCCTGGCAGGCCTCCGGTGCCCATCTTCTGCTATATGAAGTCTTTCGTCTGAGAAAAAATCATAAGCAAGCTTTCGGGAAGAAACCCCGCCGCCACGAGGCGGAACCAACCTAGGGCTCCGGCAGAGCTGATCTGCCGGGGAAACTTCCCTTCGGGAGGGGGAAATCATCGCCATCGTCATCACCAACAATCCTCTCATCGGGAGGGGGTCAATCTCCATCAACATCTTCACCAGCACCATCTCCTCTCAAACCCTAGTTCATCTCTTGTATCCAATCTTTGTCACAATGCCTCAGATTTGTACCTGTGGATTGCTAGTAGTGTTGATTACTCCTTGTAGTTGATGCTAGTTGGTTTATTTGGTGGAAGATCATATGTTCAGATCCATTATGCATATTAATACCCCTCTGATTATGAACATGAATATGATTTGTGAGCACTTACGTTTGTTCCTGAGGACATGGGAGAAGTCTTGCTATAAGTAGTCATGTGAATTTGGTATTCGTTCGATATTTTGATGAGATGTATGTTGTCTTTCCTCTAGTGGTGTTATGTGAACGTTGACTACATGACACTTCACCATTATTTGGGCCTAGAGGAAGGCATTGGGAAGTAATAAGTAGATGATGGGTTGCTAGAGTGACAGAAGCTTAAACCCTAGTTTATGAGTTGCTTCGTAAGGGGATGATTTGGATCCATATGTTTCATGCTATGGTTAGGTTTACCTTAATAGTTCTCTTGTAGTTGCGGATGCTTGCAATAGGGGTTAATCATAAGTGGGATGCTTGTCCAAGAAAGGGCAGCACCCAAGCACCGGTCCACCCACAGACCAAATTATCAAAGTAACGAACGCGAATCATATGAGCATGATGAAAACTAGCTTGACGATAATTCCCATGTGTCCTTGGGAGTGTTTTCCTTCATATAAGAGTTTGTCCAGGCTTGTCCTTTGCTACAAAAAGGATTGGGCCATCTTGCTGCACCTTACTTACTTTTGTTACTTGTTACCCGTTACAAATTATCTTATCACAAAATTATCTGTTACCGATAATTCCAGTGCTTGCAGAGAATACCTTACTGAAAGCCGCTTGTCATTTCCTTCTGCTCCTCATTGGGTTCGACACTCTTACTTATCGAAAGGACTACGATAGATCCCCTATAATTGTGGGTCATCACCGTCCTGCTGCACCGAGGGGTGCAGCGGGGATGCTTGCTGCTCGTTTCCCGCTGGGCCGGTGGCGGCATTGGCGGCAGGTGACGGAGAACGATGGGGAGGCCCACCGACAGGAGCAGTCTGAGCGACGCGGGCAGCGAGGGCGGCCCGACGCTCAGTGCGGGCTCGACGAGCATCCGCCATGGAGACGACGAAGCGACGGGACGCGGATTGACAGAAGGAAAGCTTCAGCGCACCCCTCCCTGGCGCGCCAAATGTCGGATTTCGGGTTCTGGCAAAACCCTCAAGGTTCGAACACTGGGGTGCGCACGAAGATCTTCCCCTACCTAATCACGCCCTTAGCCTCACCGCGATCTCAAAGCCTAGCTCGACGAACCTGCAACACAAGAGACACGAGATTTATACTGGTTCGGACCATCGTTGTGGTGCAATACCCTACTCCAGTGTGGTGTGGTGGATTGCCTCTTGGGCTGAGGATGAACAGTACAAGGGGAAGAACAGACTCCTGAGGAGAGGTGTTCCTGTGCTTGGTGAACTTGTGTGGGTGAGGATGGATCTAGTCCAAGGCGAGATGAATTGCCTCCTACTGTGGTGGCTAGTCCTATTTATAGAGGCCCCCCAAATATTGAGCGGGAAGGGAGCCAACAACGGCCAAATTCGAAGGGAGACAACTAGTACAAGCTATCCTGACTAAAGGTGGTCTTCGCCTGCCAAAGGCTCTGGCGGTGACACCGTCTTGGGCTCCACGGTGACCTCCGTCCTGTTGTCCTGCTGGTCTTGGTCTTATTGCACCGATATGGAAACCTTTGCCTGATGCCTCAGGACTCCTCGCCTGCGCTTGCACCTTTAGCATCAAAGAGGAAATGAGGACACTGTGTGCACTGACGGCCGCCTGGCCTTGATCGTCACGACCGACATCGTAGGAAACTCGCGAGGTTCCCTTCCTTGATCTCTCCGCCCCTCGCGAGCCAGCCTGGTGAGGCCGCTCTCGAGGAGGTCTTGTGTCTTCCGCCTCGCGAGGCTTGGCCCCTCGCGAGGGTCTTGAATGTTTGCTGGTGAAGATGGGCCGTACGGGGCCACTGGCGGAGCCGCGCCGTGGGCCGCAGGTAGGCAAGTCTGGGGACCCCCGTTCCCAGGACGCCGACAGTACCAACTATACCATGCTCCATTAAAAGAAACTATGTTAAAACTGCTTTATGTGATCTTGGAGCCGGTGTTAGTGTTATGCTTCTCTCTTTGTATCGTAGACTTGATTTGAATAAGTTGACACCTACTACAATATTTTTGCAAATGGACGATAAATCAACTGCTATACCTGTTGGTATTTGTGAGGATGTGCCTGTTGTGGTTGCAAACGTTACTATTTTAACGGACTTTGTTATTCTTGAAATTCCCGAGGACGATAGTATGTCAATTATCCTTGGTAGACTCTTTTTAAATACTGCAGGGGTTGTTATTGATTGCAACAAAGGCAATGTCACTTTTCATGTTAATGGTAATGAGCATACGGTACACTTTCCAAGGAAACAACCTCAAGTCCACAGTATCAATTCTATTGGAAAATTTTCAACGATTATTATCGGAGGTTTTGAATTCCCTCTTCCTACCGTCAAGAAGAAATATGATATTCTTATTGTTGGGGATGTGCATATCCCAGTTGAGGTAACCTAGTGTTATTCGAAAATTCTCTAGTTTCATGTTATTCTGAAAGAGTTTGTTAACAAGACTTGATCAACCTTGCTAGTGGATTCCTTTTGATGAGCATGAGGTGGATGAAGTTAAAAAGCACAACTCTTTGTACCCTCCTTTTACTTTCTGTTATTTAGATTAAATAAAGCAAAAATAGTATTTTCTGTCTGTTTTCTGAATTATCCTTGCAATAAAAAATACCCCAAAAATAAAAGTTCTCCAAATATCCTGAAAATGAAATATGATTTTTTATAGAATATTTAAGAATTTCTGGCACTGAGAACACACCAGGGGGACCCACCATCTGGCCACGAGGGCACAGGGCGCGCCCCCTGCCTCATGGGCCCCACGTGGACCCCCTCCACTTATTCCTGCACCCACTCAAACCCGTGTTCTAGCTCACCTTGCTGCCATTTTCAATCTCCTTGCTCAAAGCTTCATTCACAAAACTGTTTTGGGGGATTGTTCTTCGGTATGTGACTCCTACAATGGTCCAATTAGTTTTTGTTCTAGTGCTTTATTTATTGCAAATTTTTACTGCTTAGGTGACCCTGTTCTTGAGCTTGCATGTCAAATTTATATGGTCCCAAGTAGTTCTAATGCATGATATAGTCTCTAGGCACTTGTGGGAGTAGTTGCTAGCAATCTTGTTTAGTTTTATTCACGTTTATTTTGAGTCACTAAAATTTTAGAAATTTTTCAAAGAAAGAAAAATGCATAGGAAAATGTACCAAGGTGGTTCCTCAAGGAAGCAAGAACCAAGGCTCACGATACGTGAGCCGGATGATGTACCACCGAGGGAAGCTCAAGTGCGGCCTTGTGAATGGCCGTCGGAGGAGTTTATTGTCCAAGCAGGTATCAAGGATGAATTTGACGTGTATGTGCGTAATGCTGATCTTGAGAACTTCGTGTCAGATAAGTGCTTACAATACTACTACCTAACTGATTCCTTTGTGAGGAGGTTTAAATTTACATCTTCGCGTAATTCTCACACTGTCTTATCTGATCTTTATGATAAATCATATACCGTGGACTTAGAAGATTTTAATACTGCTTGTAAACTCCCGCAGTGGGGCAATGTTAGTGAACCTCACAAATCTGAATATAAAGACTTCCTTGCTAGTATCATTGTGGGGGAATCTAGGGAAATCACACAAGCTACCATAGGAAGCATTCATTTCCCTTCCATACACTATTTTGCTCTCTTTATAGGTAGACGCATTAACGGTAAAGATGAGGCTTGTCACATGTGCGTTCCAGATCTTAGTGTCCTCAAGAGTGCGGTATTAGGTGATAAACAATATAACTTGGGGGCCATTGTTGCACGAAGGTTGCATCTTAACGGTATAAGTGGAGATTTGTTTGGTGGAATTTATGCAACTCGTGTAGCCAATTATCTTGGTGCACCCATACATGAAAATGATAGGGAGTTACCTCCTGCTTATATAGATTACAGTGCTATGGTTCGCCATCAGTGTCTTGAGAGGAATGAACAGTTCCTCCAGTACCGACTAATCTTTGACAGACAACGCACTGTCCATGTTGCCCTCCATGCTCCTACTTTTTTAACTTTCAGGCAAAAAGGAGATATGTTATAACCAGGGAGGAGGTGAACGAGTATGAGAGGATGATGGAGGCAGCTCGCCTCCAAGCTGCAGCTCTTGAGGCAGTAGCCGCTGCATCTCAGTACGACCCCAGTTACAACTTTGGATATCCGCCAGGCAAGTAGTGGCCATAGACCAACTTAGGCCAAAAGCCTAAGCTTGGGGGAGTACGTATTTCTCACCGACATTACATTCATGATCACACACTCATTCTAGTTGTCGGTGCTCATACTTTTTCATTGTACTATCCATGCTAGTTTATTTTATTTTCTAAGCCTTCTTCCTGTGTGTTTGAAAAACCTTAAGAAAAACCAAAAAAAATAGTTGTAGCTTTTAGCTAGTTTACTTTCCATGTCTGTAGTAGTAGTAATTAAAAGAAAGCCCAAAAAGATTTCTCGTTCTTCTTTTGTTTGTTGGGAGCTTTCCCGTGTAAATAGTTTTATTTCTTTTCTTATTCTTTGGGGGTCGAGAGGAGAAGACCATTATAAAAATGTTGAGTGGCTCTCATATGCATTATTGTTGATTTAACCAAGAGCCCATATTACCTTTTCTTCTACCTTGTATTAAATGCTTGCAGATTCCAGCTTAGTCCAATGCATGTGCACTATTATTATCATCCACACCATTCGGTCGTGCGAGTGAAAGGCAATAATGACGATATATGATGGACTGATTGAGATGAGAGAAGCTGGTATGAACTCGACCTATCTTGTTTTTGTAAATATGATTAGTTCATCGTTCCTAATTGTCGGTGGAAACGACAACTATGGGATCACTGGGATCCCTTCTATGGTTGGCGGGCACGGGGTTGTGCAAAGACCAGGTCTAGGAGCCAGCACAAAGATCGTTTACCCAGGTTCGGGCCGCGAGGATGCATAAAACCCTAGTCCTGCTTTGGTGTATGTACTTGAGTGTTCTTGAGTTCTTGAACTAGCTACGGTGCGTATCTAGTCCAAAAGATCTGAATCCCTCTCCTGGTCGCCTTGGGCCTCCTTTTATAGGCAAAAGGGGTTGCCACAGTGGCACACAGGAGGTGGAAAGGTGTACAGTACACGAGCTTATCGTCCGTCATTACGGGACAAGGCGCATTAAATGCACTCCTTAGGTGTCCCATTGCTTTATTGGGGACGGCAACGAGGCTCGTCCCGTCCGTCGCCGTTCCATCTCGCTCCGACACGCACCCAGGCCAACAAGGCATGCAGTGCCACGTAGGTTGGCAGGCTGCTGAGATGGCGTGGTGGTAGGGTCTTCACGAAGATTTGCATGCCACCACGTAGGTGTTTGCTGAGTTGTCCTGGAAGCTGCCTGTTGCCACGCAGGCTCCTGCCCAGCTGGTCGGGCTGGCATCTGCATGGGAAACGGCAGTGGAGTCTTGGCGGATGCGGGCCTGGCTGCGGCCCCATAGGTGTCTTTGGCAAGGGCCTTGCCGGGGCCCCGGCAAGGGTCTTGCCGCGGCATTGTGGTCATCCCCGGCAAGGGTCTTGCCAGGGGTCTCGTGGATTTCTTCGGCTAGGATCCCACCGAGGATCATCGTCTTCTGGTCCTCATCTGATCTTGTGTGTTTATGATCTTGACAAAGATCTACATGCCACCAGAGAGGTGTCTCCCGAGCCTTGGCTCCAATGTGGTTGTTGGCGGCGTTGGAACCCTCGGGCTCAAGGGTGGCTTGCTCTGCTGGTGTTGGGCAAGTTGCCCCGACAAGGCTCTTGCCGGGGCCGCGGAGGCCACCCCGGCAAGGGTCTTGCTAGGGAGTCCGCCTCGCCCTCTTGCTCTTTGTGTCCCTGGTCTTGGCGTCGTTTTGCCCGTCTTGTGCTTCTGTCTCCTCCCTTTGCCCTGCTAAGTGCAGCCGCCGGCACGGCTCTAACTACTCGTGCACAACTAGAGGGGTCCAAGAAGGGCCCCTACTTTTGTACACCGACAGGAGCCCCCGGGCCTGGGCCACACATAAGCGCAACGCGTTGTTGGGCGAGGCCCAGAATGGTGCGCGGGCAGGCGGGGCGGATTTTTAGTGCAGTAATTCCTTCACTCGCTTGCGCTTCCCCATGACCCGCGTTGAATGCGCGTCGTGGAGGGCCGTGCGTGACATGGGGGCATGTGTGGGGCGGCCGCTACCCTCATACTTCACATCGTGGTAAATGGTAACGGGGCGGCCGGCGCCTTCCCCATAAAAAGGAGAAACCACAGGCGCGACGCCCATTTACCCTCCGTTTCTTCCCCAATCTCGGAACCGTCGTCCCTTTCCTCTGCCTCCTCAAACTCTCGCTTTCGCTCGCTGCTGCCACCGCGCCCTTGCTGTCCCTGTTGCTCTTGGTTCTTCGTCCCCCCTCCAGCCGCCATGGCACCAAAAACCAGCAGGGGCAAGGGAGTGGCCAAGGATGCCGGGAGAAAAGAGGCACCGGAGAGTGAGGCGGCGGCGCGTTGGATGTAGCTCACCTACTATCCGTCGACGGTCGACGTGATCCACCTCCACGACTACTTCAAGCCCCTGTGGGGGTGCAAGACGAAGGGGCACCCTGCCACGCGCATCATCCCCGCCGGCTGCACCGAGGCCGGCCCGAATCGGTACCCATTCTTTGTCGACTACTTTTCCTGCGGGCTTTGCCTCCCTTTCTCCGATTTATTCAATGATGTCATGCACACCTACGGCTTCCACCTCCTGGATTTTACTCCAAATGCCGTGGCGTGCATGGCTCTTTTTGCCCATCTCTGCGAGGGCTTTGCCGGGGTGCATCCCTACACGGCGCTCTTCCGCCACTACTTCTTTCCCCGAATCCAAAAGGGGGCGCCATTTCCGGTTGTGTCGCCTGGATCCCAAGGAGCCAGGGGAAGGGGACATATCCAGAGGGCGCCCAAAAGGAGAGGTGGGAGGAGTGGCGGGGCCGGTGGTGCTGGATTGAAGAGGAGGAACCGCAAGAATTTTGCCAGGTTCGCCAGGCGCCGCCGGTTCGCAGAGACGATTGGAGCAATGTCGACGCCAATGATGAGAAGCTCACGGTCGCCACCACCAGGATTCATCGCCTCACCAAGGCCGGGCTCACCCTTGAGATGATCGGGGCGGATTTCATCCGCCACCGAATCGCTCCACTGCCCAACAAGGGGAGGCCGGCTTGGCTCTTCACGAATGCGGCCGACATCATGAGGCTTCGCCCTAGCTTGGACCACAATCTCACGATAATCAGGCACGTCCACTTGTGCTAGAGCCTTTTTCAGCTCGACGTGTACCACGACGGGAGGTCCGGCAAGGCTGCGAAGGCCGGCAAGGTCGTCAAGGGGCCCTTGTTTGGGCTGCCGGCGGGAGTGGTTCCGCTAAGCAACAACTCTCGCCGTAACGACATCATCGCCATGATGCCGGACTTCAACGCGCACGGGCTTGACCCGAATTGGGCCGTGCTGGGGGAGGATCAGGTGCAGGAGTTCTTCGACAAGCTTTCGGAGAAGTACGTCCATGCCGAGCCATTTCTTATCTAGGACACCAGCCAAGTGGAGCTGGACTACACCGCCAGGGCAGCAGAGGCGTAGCTCGCCGAGGCGGCTGGCAGCACCGGCCATGTGGAGGACGAGGCCGAGGTTGCCGTGGAGGATAAGGAGCTTGCCTGGTGGGTGGAGTCCGCTGGGGAGGCCAGCAGCACCGACACCGGGGCCCCTCTCATTGAAGACGTGGTCGACGAGTCGACCGAGGAGGAGGCTGAGGCTGACGATCCTCCGCCCTTGGAGAGAAAGCGCGTCCTGCAGCGGGCCACCTCTGGCGAGCCGGTCCGGCCCGGCAGGACCGAGCAGCGGCAGGAGACCCAGGGGAGTTTGTGCGCCTGACGAGGTCCGCGGCAGCGAGGAAGGTGGTGAAGGCCGCGATGGCGAAGAGGAAGGCGTCCGCATCTTCTCCTCGGATGCCACCCGCTTCCCCTCCTCCCGCGGACGTCGACACGGAGGTCGTCTTCGACCTTGGGTCTCTGAGCCCGAGGAGGAAGAGGAAGGCAGCGGAAGAGGAGGCGGAGGATGAGTAAGCACTTTGTCTTCTGTCATCTCCGTCCCCTCAGATCACGCCGCTTTTCTTGACTTGTTTTTATTTTTGCAGAGACGTGGAGAAGTCGGCCCAGAGGGTGGCAAAGAGAGCCAGGGCCTCGTTGGGCGGCTAGCCCCCGGCAGGCACCTTGAGTACGCCGCTGGTGGTGGAGAGCAGCCCGGATAGCAGCCCCCAGCACAGCCCCCAGCGTACGTTCACCACTCACTCCCTATCGATGTGCGTTGGGGTATGATCTCTTAGCGCTGACCTTGCCGTGGTTGCAGGAGGAGGACGGCAGCAGGAGGAGCCTCTGAGGGCTCCCCCCAACACGCCTTCCCCATCGACCATGCCACCCCAAGGGGCGTCCCTGGCAAGGGAGCCAAGCACCGAGCCCATGCACACGGAGGAGAAGGAGGAGGAGGAGGAGGAGGTGAACCCAGGCGCCGGCGGCTCCGTCCCGGCACCGTATCTTGGCGGGGAGGGGGCTACTTCTTCCGAGCCGGGCAAGGGTGAGTTTTTTGCCTTCTGCCCCTGTTCGTTCTTTTTTCTTTTTGAACCTTGGTCTTGGCTTTTCCTCATCCTCCTTGGGATCTAGGCGCTCCCTCGGTGAACCAGGAGGACATCGATACTGTCATTGGGGAGGTCGCCAGGGACGCTGAGGCCGAGGCTAACAAGATCGCCCCCGAAGAGGCCGCCAAGGGTGCTGCCGAGGACACCGCCAAGGGGGCGGCTGGGGAGGCCGGCAAGGCCACTGCCGAGGAGGCCGGCAAGGAGCCTACCGAGGAGGGGCGGTCAATGACCAACCTTCCTCCTCCACTGCCTCTGGCTCGGGCAGGTACCTAAAGGTGAGCAACGACTTGTTCGTCCACCTCCCATGGACGGCGAGCACCGGGGCGCCCACCGAGGGGGAGGTGTTTGATGACGAGGTGCTCGCCGCCGCCGGGCTCGAGGTTATCGATGAACCGAGCACCGGTGGCGGCAGTTCCCAGGAAGAGCGGCTCCTCCAAGCCATGAGCGCCAACTTCCAGAAGCTCCAGGCGCTTCACCACGCCCTCCTGGACAAGGCCAAGTCCATGATGGCGGTGGTGGACAAGGCGGAGGCGGAACTCGAGGGGCGCGTCCTGAGGCGCAGGCTTGGTTCCGCCAGGCCCACAAGGACTTGAAGGCCGCCCAGGACGTGGTGGCTAAGCGCAAGCTGGAGCTTGTCATGAAGCAGGCCGACATCAAGAAGGCCTGGGAAACGGCGAAGCAGCAGGCCGCCCAGGACGAAGCAGCTCGGCACCAGCACCTGGCCGTGTTGAACTCCCAGGAGGAGGACCTTGTCGCTCGCGAGGAGAATCTCGCTGCGACACTCCGAGGCAAGGACGAGGAGGTGGAGAAGCTTGTCGTGCAGCAGACCCAGGAGCTAGAGCAGAGGCACAAGGAGGCACTCAATGCTCAGGCCCAGGTCCAAGCCGGCAAGGTGAAGGAGCTGGAGGTGGAGCGGGATGGGCTGAAGGATCAGGTCCTGAAGCTATCCACAGAGAAGGACACGCTCAACGGCGCTCTGGTTGAGGCGCAGGCCGCAGTCCTCGGCAAGGCTGAGCAGCTCTCCAAGGCCAACGAATCCGTCAAAGACCTGAAGCTAAAGCTGGAGAGCCTTGAGGGTACGCTTTTGGAGGCCCAAACCCAGGAGGAGGCCCTGACCAAAGCCCTGGAGGACGAGAGGCAGCTACGGAAGAACAACGCCGCCAGCCACGAGGATTACGTGAAGGGCGAGAACCTCTGGCTCAGCCGCCTCACCGCCGTCGCCGACAAGACCACCACACAGCTGGCTTCATGGGGATGTCGAATGTGAGGTACGCCCCGGAGCCAAACTTGAGTCCCAACTACAACCTGACCTTGTTCTTTGAGAGGGTTATTGGAGCCTTGGAGCGGCTCCACTCCAACCGGGCGACCTCTCTGGCCAATGAGGCCTGGAGGCTCTGCTGGGGTGTCATGACCAAGGTCCTCACCAAGGTGGCGTACTGGAACCCCAACCTTGACTTCGACGCCGCGCTGGAGAGCTTGCCGGAGGATGCGGACCTCGCAGCACTTGAGGAGCATATTGAGCCCGTCATCAGCCACATCGATGGAGTCAAGAGGGTAGAGGTCCAGCGCCGGGATTAGGCACCCCGTTTCTTATCGCCGCTGCGGGTTCATGACCAAGACAATTTTCATCTTTAGTTAGAACCGCAGCAACAATTGATGTAGTATAACTCTGCAGCACTTTTAATATTATGCATGCTATCTTCCCGTTAGATCTCCCCTTGTATGTTCATACCCTACGCTTGTTGAGATAAGGCTGCCGGCGCGTAAACCCATGCCATGGTGCTTTAGGGACGGATCCTTAGCACCCTGCCGGAAGGGCGCTTCCTGCCGGGCAAGCCACCTTGCCGCCGCCAGAGCGGTCGCTTGAATTGTCGAGCGGACTCGAGGCAGGACAAGAGCGCTGCTGGCAACGGGTAGGCCACCTTGCCGCTACTAGTGCGGCCGCATGAACTATCGAGCGGGCTCGAGACAGAAACAAAGGCATTGCCAATAGTGGAAGGGTCCCATCGCGTGCAGGTTTCCCGTACAAAGAACGAGATCTCTCGGGGAGAATAGCCTTATATAAGTGAAAATAGCCAAGATTTCGCATGACTTAGCTTTTCTGTCGTTGCGTGAGCGTTCACCGCATCCGCAGGCGATGCCACCCGCTTGGTCGTCTTCTTCCTTGGAGTGACAACCACCATGAAGCCGCTGCTCCAACCAGACCAGATTTCCACAACTACGCCCCCTACCTGGCGCGCCAAAGATGTCGGTGGAAACGACACCTATGCGATCACCGGGATCCCTTCTACGGTTGGCGGGCGCGGGGTTGTGCAAAGAGCAGGTCTAGGAGCCAGCACAAAGATCGTTTACCCAGGTTCGGGCCGCGAGGATGCGTAAAAGCCTAGTCCTGCTTTGGTGTATGTACTTGAGCGTTTTTGAGTTCTTGAACTAGCTATGGTGCGTCTCTAGTCCAAGAGATCCGAATCCCTCTCCAGGTCGCCTCGGGCCTCCTTTTATAGGCAAAAGGGGTTGCCACAGTGGCACACACGAGGTGGAAAGGTGTACAGTACACGAGCTTATCGCCTGTCATTACGGGACAAGGTGCATTAAATGCTCCCCTTAGGTGTCCCGTTGCTTTATTGGGGACGGCAACGAGGCCCGTCCCGTCCGTCGCCGCTCCGACACGCGCCCAGGCCAACGAGGCATGCAGCACCACGTAGGCTGGTGTAGGATCGAAAGTATGTCTAGAGGGGGTGATTAGACTACTTGACCAAATAAAAGTTATCCTTTTCCCAATTTTAGTCTTTGGCAGATTTTAGCTATCTTAGCACAAGTCAAGCAATCTTAACACAATTCAAGCAAGCATGCAAAGAGTATATGAGCAGCGAAAAGTAAAGCATGCAACTTGCAAGAATGTAAAGGGAAGGGTTTGGAGAATTCAAACGCAATTGGAGACACAGATGTTTTGTTGTGGTTCCGATAGGTGATGCTATCGTACATCCATGTTGATGGAGACTTCAACCCACGGAGGGTAACGGTTGCGCTAGTCCACGAAGGGCTCCACCCACGAAGGGTCCACGAAGAAGCAACCTTGTCTATTCCATCATGGCCATCACCCACGAAGGATTTGCCTCACTAGTGGTAGATCTTCATGAAGTAGGCGATCTCCTTGCCCTTACAAACTCTTTGGTTCAACTCCACAATCTTGTCGGAGGCTCCCAAGTGACACCTAGCCAATCTGGGAGACACCACTCTCCAAGAAGTAACAAATGGTGTGTTGATGATGAACTCCTTGCTCTTGTGCTTCAAATGATAGTCTCCCCAACACTCAACTCTCTCTCACAGGATTTGGATTTGGTGGAAAGAAGATTTGAGTGGAAAGCAACTTGGGAAAGGCTAGAGATCAAGATTCATATGGTAGGAATGGAATATCTTGGCCTCAACACATGAGTAGGTGGTTCTCTCTCAGAAAATGTGTATTGGAAATGTATATATGTTCTGATGGCTCTCTTCACGAATGAAGAGTGGGTGAAGGGGTATATATAGCCTTCACACAAAATCTAACCGTTACACACAATTTACCAATCTCGGTGAGACCGAATTGAGAAACTCGGTCGGACCGATTTAGTAAACCTAGTGACCGTTAGGATTTTTGGTGGGACTGAGATGCAACTCGGTAGGACCGATATGGTTAGGGTTAGGGCATAACGTAATCTCGGTGAGACCGATTACACAAACTCGGTGGGACCGATTTTGGTAATAAGCTAACCAGAGAGTTGGTCAGGTAAACTCGGTGGGACCGATCCGCTCATCTCGGTGAGACCGAAATGTTACAGAAGGGAAACAAAGAGTTTACATTGCAATCTCGGTGGGACCGATTCGCTCATCTCGGTAGGACCGAAACGTTACAAAGGGAAACAGAGAGATTACAATCCCATCTCGGTGAGACCAAGATCCCTATCGGTGAAACCGATTTGCCTAGGGTTTGTGGTAGTGGCTATGACATCTGAACTCGGTGGCGCCGGATAGAAAGAATCGGTGGGGCCGAGTTTGAATTTTGGTTTAGGTCATATGTGGATGTGAGAAGATAGTTGAGGGTTTTGGAGCATATCACTAAGCACTTTGAGCAAGCAAGCCATTAAGCAACACCTCATCCCTCCTTGATAGTATTGGCTTTTCCTATAGACTCAATGTGATCTTGGATCACTAAAATATAAAATGTAGAGTCTTGAGCTTTAAGCTTGAGCCAAACTTTTTGTCCTTAGTATTTTGAGGGGTCCACTTTCCTCATCCATGCCATGCCATTCATTGAGCTTTTCCTGAATATTAATCTTGGAATAATGTTAGCTCAATGAGCTATATGTTGTTAGGAATTACCAAAACCACCCAGGGATAGTTGCACTTTCAGCTGGCAGGGTGCTGAGATGGCGTGGTGGTACGGCCTTCACGAAGATTTGCATGCCACCACGTAGGTGTTTGCTGAGTTGGCCTGGAAGCTGCATGTTGCCATGGAGGCACCTGCCCAGCTGGTCGGGCTGGCAGCTGCATGGGAAACGGCAGTGGAGTCTTGGCGGATGTGGGCCTGGCTGCGGCCCCATAGGTGTCTTCGGCAAGGGCCTTGCCGGGGCCCCGGCAAGGGTCTTGCCGCGGCATCATGGTCATCCCCGGCAAGGGCCTTGCCGGGGGTCTCGTGGATTTCTTCGACTAGGATCTCGCCGAGGATCGTCGTCTTCTGGTCCTCATCTGATCTTGTGTGTTTATGATCTTGACAAAGATCTGCATGCCACCACAGAGGTGCCTCCCAAGCCTGGGCTCCAATGTGGTTGTTGGCGGCGTTGGAACCCTCGGGCTCAAAGGTGGCTTGCTTTGCTGGTGTTGGGCAAGTTGCCCCGGCAAGGCTCTTGCCGGGGCCGCGGAGGCCACCCCGACAAGGGTCTTGCCGGGGGAGTCCGCCTCGCCCTCTTGCTCTTTGTGTCCCTAGTCTTGGCGTCGTTTTGCCCACTTATGCTTTTGTCTCCTCCCTTTGCCCTGCTAAGTGCGGCCGCAGGCGCGGCTCTGACTGCCCGTGCACAAGTAGAGGGGTACAAGAAGGGCCCCTACTTTTGTACACCAACACTGATTCAGCTTATTATGAATGAAACATGTTTGCAATGACAATTAGAGATTATAGTTGCTCATGCCATGCTTAATTAGCTACGAGTTTATAATGGTTTACCTTGCATGCCAACATGTTGTTAAGATGGTTGTGATGTGGTATGATAGGGTGGTGTACTCCTTTGAACGATTCGAGTGGCTTGACTTGGCACATGTTCACCCATGTAGTTGAAACAAAATCAACATAGCCTCCATGATATTTATGTTCATGGTGATTGATATCCTACTCATGCTTGCACTCATTGTTGATTAATCTTAATGCATGTTCATGACTGTTGTCGCTCTCTAGTTGGTCACTTCCCAGTCTCTTTCTAGCCTTCACTTGTACTAAGCGGGAAAACTGCTTGTGCATCCCTTCCATAAACCCCAAAGTTATTCCATATGAGTCCACCATACCTTCCTATATGCGGTATTTACCTGCCATTCCAAGTAAATTTGCATGTGCCAAACTCTAAACCTTCAAATGAAATTATGTTTTGTATGCTCGAATAGCTCATGTATCAACTAGGGTTGTCTATATCTTCCATGCTAGGTGGGTTATTCTCACAATGAGTGGACTCCCCTCCTCATTCACGATAAAATGGCCGGTAACCGGGATGCCCAGTCCCATGCTCAAATCAAAATAATTGCAAACAAAACTCCCCGAGGATTGTTGTTAGTTGGAGGCACCCGTTGTTTCGGACAAGCCATGGATTGATGTTTGTTGGTGGTGGGGGATTATAAACTTTACCATTCTGTTTTGGAACCGCCTATAATGTGTGTGGCATGGAAGATATCGAGATCTCTTTGTTGTTATGTTGACAATGAAAGTATGCCACTCAAAATATTATTTATCTCTGTTTCAAAACTTGAGCTCTGGCACCTCTGCAAATCCCTGCTTCCCTCTGCGAAGGGCCTATCTATTTACTTTTATGTTGAGTCATCATCCTCTTATTAAAAAGCACCAGTTGGAGAGCACCGTTGTCATTTGCATGCATTACTATTAATTTACATTAAGTATGACTGTGACTGGATCTCTTTTACCATGAATTACAATGTCTAGTCGGTCCTTGATCTTCAGGGGTGCTCTGCATTTATGTTTTGCGGTCTCAGAAAGGGCTAGCGAGATACTATCTTGTTATATCATATTATGATTGTTTTGAGAAAGTGTTGTCATTCGAGATTTATTATTATTGCTCGCTAGTTGATTATGCCATTGATATGAGTAAACATGAGACCTAAATGTTATTGTGAATATGGTTAGTTCATAATCTTTGCTGAAAACTTGAATGTTGGCTTTACATATTTGCAACAACAAGATCAAATAGAGTTTGTAAAAGTTTTTCTTTATCACTTTCAGTTTGTCAACTGAATTGCTTGAGGATAAGCAAAGGTTTAAGCTTGGGGGAGTTGATACGTCTCCAACGTATCTACTTTTCTAAACACTTTTGCCCTTGTTTTGGACTCTAACTTGCATGATTTGAATGGAACTAACCCGGACTGACGTTGTTTTCAGCAGAATTGCCATGGTGTTATTTTTGTGCAGAAATAAAAGTTCTCAGAATGACCTGAAAATCCACGGAGACACGTTTCGGAAATAATAAAAATACTGGCAAAAGAATCAGCATCAGGGGGCCCACACCTGTCCACGAGGGTGCAGGGCGCGCCCACCCACCTGGGGCGCGCCCCCTGCCTCGTGGGCCCCCTGAGACTCCACCGACCTCAACTCCAACTCCATATATTCACGTTCAGGGAGAAAAAAATCAGAGAGAAGGATGCATCGCGTTTTACGATACAGAGCCGTTGCCAAGCCCTAATCTCTCTCGGGAGGGCTGATCTGGAGTCCGTTCGGGGGCCCCGAGAGGGGAATCCGCCGCCATCGTCATCATCAACCATCCTCCATCACCAATTTCATGATGCTCACCACCGTGCATGAGTAATTCCATCGTAGGCTTGCTGGACGGTGATGGGTTGGATGAGATTTACCATGTAATCGAGTTAGTTTTGTTAGGGTTTGATCCCTAGTATCCATTATGTTCTGAGATTGATGTTGCTATGACTTTGCTATGCTTAATGCTTGTCACTAGGGCCCGAGTGCCATGAGTTCATATCTGAACCTATTATGTTTTTATGAATATATGTGAGTTCTTGATCCTATCTTGCAAGTCAATAGTCACCTACTATGTGTTATGATCCGGCAACCCCGAAGTGACAATAATCGGGACCACTACCGGTGATGATCGTAGTTTGAGGAGTTCATGTATTCACTAAGTGTTAATGCTTTGGTCCAGTACTCTATTAAAAGGAGGCCTTAATATCCCTTAGTTTCCAATAGGACCCCGCTGCCACGGGAGGGTAGGACAGAAGATGTCATGCAAGTTCTTTTCCATAAGCACGTATGACTATATTCGGGATACATGCCTACATTACATTGATGAACTGGAGCTAGTTCTGTGTCACCCTATGTTATAACTGTTGCATGAGGAATCGCATCTGACATAATTATCCATCATTGATCCATTGCCTACGAGCTTTCCATATATTGATCTTTGCTTAGTTACTTTTCCCTTGCCACTGTTACGATTGCTACAAAAACTATTACTGCTACTTTTTCCACTGTTATCATTACTTCCATACTACTTTGCTACTAAATACTTTGTTGCAGATATTAAGTCTTTCAGGTGTGGTTGAATTGACAACTCAACTGCTAATACTTGAGAATATTCTTTGGCTCCCCTTGTATCGAATCAATAAATTTGGGTTGAATACTCTACCCTCAAAAATTGTTGCGATCCCCTATACTTGTGGGTTATCAGCTAGTATTCGGACACCAGAAGCGTTCTGGAGTGTATCGGGTACATACCGGAGTACCGAAGGGGTTACCGGAACCCCCCGGGGAAAGATATGGGCCTTATGGGCCATAGGCGGGAGGCTAACCAGCCCACAAGGGGCTGGTGCACCCCCCACGAGGGAGGAGGACGAATTGGAGTTGGGAAGGGGGCGCCACCCCCTTTCCTTTTCCTACTCCCTCTCCTTCCCCTTTTCCCCCTCATGTAGAAGGAAAAAGGGTGGGGTCGAATCCTACTAGGACTAGAGTCCTAGTAGGACTCCCCTCTCCCTGGCGCGCCCCTTGTTGGCCGGCCTCCTCCTACCCTCCTTTATATACGGGGGCAGGGGGCACCCAAAGGCACAACAGACAATCTCTTAGCCGTGTGCGGTGCCCCCCTCCACAGTTCAACACCTCGGTCATATCGTCGTAGTGCTTAGGAGAAGCCCTGCGCCGGTAACTTCATCATCACCGTCGCCACGCCGTCGTGCTGACGGAACTCTACCTCGGCCTCAACTGGATCAAGATTTCGAGGGACGTCATCGAGATGGACGTGTGCTGATCGCGGAGGTGCCGTACGTTTGGTGCTTAGGTCGGTTGGATCGCGAAGATGTTCGACTACATCAACTGCATTACTAAATGCTTCTGCTTTCGATCTACGAGGGTACGTGGACACACTCTCCCCCGCTCGTTGCTATGCATCTTCTAGATGGATCTTGCGTGATCGTAGGTAAATTGTTTGAAATATTGCGTTCCCCAACACAAACCCTTGTTGCTAACCTCAAAGGACCCATTCAAAAATGGATACCTAAATCCAAGCATTGATCTCTTGTAGGAGTTTGCTTCTAGTGGCGTGTCATGGTTGCTCGATAGTGGAGCAACAAATTATATGACCTGGAGCAAGGAATTGGTGGTGGACTTACAACCTATTCCATCCATGCCCACACATGTCCAATTCGGTGATGCTTCAACATCGAAGGTATCGGGTCTTGGCAAGGTGGTCATCTCTCAAGATTTATCTATTGAGAAGGTCATGCGTGTTGAGTCCCTTGCATACAATTTACTTTCTGCTCGTCAGCTTGCACTCATGGGCTTTGCAACATTCTTTGATCTTGATTTTGTGGCCCTTTCTTGGAGCAAGACTCTTAAAGTAGCTTTTGTTGGCATGTCAAGAACAGTCTCTATGTGGTCAACTTTTTGGAGCGACCCACTAAGATCGCGACTTGCCTAATGGCTAAAGTTGATGTGGGATGGCTTTGGCATTGCCGACTAGCCCATGTCAATATGAAATCTTTGCGAAGTATTCTCAAAGGGGACCATGTTCCTGGACTAACAAATGTGAGTTTTGCCAAAGATCGTGCTTGCAGTGCTTGTATTGAAGAAAATCTTCATGAAACGGCTCACCGACTCACGACTATCATCTACTCGAAGTGGCCCTTGGAGCTCCTCCACATGGATCTCTTTGGTCCTCCATCGTTCGATAGTCTTGGGGGAAGAAAGTACTGCTTGGTGATTGTAGATGATTACTCAAGATACACATGGGTATACTTCTTCAAGAGGAAGAGTGAGACTCAACAAACCGTCATCAACTTTGCAAATGAAGCTCAACGTCAATATGAAGCAAAGATCTTGATGATCCGAAGTGATAACGACACCTAGTTCAAGAACTACACCTTGGATGAGTTTCTTAGTGATGAGGGGATCAAGCACCAATATGTCGCACCCTATACCCCTCAACAAAATGGTGTAGCGGAGAGGAAGAACCGGATGTTCATGGACGCGGCAAGGACCATGATGGCGGAATTCAAATCTCCATACAACTTTTGGGACAAAGCCATCAACACCGCATGTCATGCATCCAATCGGCTATACCTCCGCAAAGGCTTGAACAAGACTCCATATGAGATACTTACCAGTAACAAGCCCAACCTCAAGTACTTTCGGGTGTTCGGTTGTAAGTGTTTTATTCTAAAGAAAGGTGTTCGTTTTTCTAAGTTTGAACCTATAGCTTAAGAGGGCATATTTGTTGGTTATGCTACAAACTCTCTTGCTTACCGTGTCCTCAACAAGTCCACCGGACTCATCGAGGAGACGTGTAACGTGGAGTTTGATGAAAATAATGGCTCCCATGTGGAGCAAAGTGGTCTTTGTGATGTAGGTGATGAAATTCCTCCCCAAGCCATAAGAAGAATGGGGATTGGTCAAATACTCCCCATTGAGGAACCCCTTGTGTCCGAAGGAGAAGGAGAATGCTCTACTCAAGTGGAGCCATCACCGACGCTAGACCCACACGCTTCCGAAGAACAAAGTGAAGGCCCTCAACCAAGTGAACAAGATCAAATGCAAGATCAACCTCATGATGATGGTGGTTCACCAAGTGATGCCCAAGATCAAGTTCATGACCCTGAGCAAGCTCAAGACGGTGCTCAAAGTGATCAAGTTGATGCTCCTCAAATTCCTATTGAGGAACTTTTGGAGCGCCATGCTGCCAAGGTGGCTTCCAAGCTCAAGCATCAACAACATTTCTTGGAGAACATGCTAGGAAGCTTGAAAAGGGGGTAACTACTCATAGACAATGGTCAATTTTTTGTGAGCATCACGCGTTTGTTTCGTGTGTTGAACCCCAAAAGGTACATGAGGCGCTCGATGATGTGTATTGGCTTGAAGCCATGCATGATGAACTGAACAACTTCGAGCGCAACCAAGTTTGGGAATTAGTGCCAAGGCTAACGGAGGACCACAATGTCATCGGGACCAGGTGGATCTTCAAGAACAAGCAAGATTCGAGCAGTGTGGTTGTTCAAAACAAGGCAAGATTGGTGGCACAAGGCTACTCCCAAGTCGAGGGTATCGACTATGGTGAAACCTTTGCCCCCAATACTCGTCTTGAATCTATTCGTATGTTGCTCGCATATGCATCTCATCATGATCTCAAATTGTAGCAAATGGATGTGAAGAGTGCATTTCTTAATGGTCCTTTGAATGAGTTCGTATATGTCAAACAACCCCCGGGATTCGAGGATCCCTAGCTCCCCAATCATGTATACAAACTCAACAAGGCACTCTATGGCCTTAAACAAGCCCCATGTGCATGGTATGAGCACCTTACTGAGTTGTTGCAAGATCGTGGGTTTGAAATTGGGACTAAGAGGGTCAAACAGGATTTGTTCATATGCCAACTATATGTTGATGATATCATATTTGGTTCTCCTAACAAATCTTTCAATGATGAGTTTGTCGCACTAATGACCAAGAAGTTCGAGATGTCTATGATGGGAGAGTTGAAGTTATTTCTTGGGTTCAAAGTCAAGCAAAGATGATAAGGAACCTTCATCAATCAAGCCAAATATACCCAAGACATGCTCAAGAGATTCAAGCTAGATGATGTCAAGCCGGTCAAGTTTCCTATGACTACCAAATGCAAGCTTGACATTGATCCCAAGGTAAAGCGGTGGATCAAAAGGTATATCGCTCCATGATTGGATCCTTCCTTTACCTTTGTGCATCTAGACCAGATATTATGTTGAGTGTGGGAATGTGTGCAAGGTTCCAAGCCTCACCTAAGGAAAGTCACTATGTGGCGGTCAAGCGAATCTTCCGATATTTGGCTCATACCCCAAACTTTCGCCTATGGTACCCCAAAGGAGCAAGCTTTGATCTCATGGGTTATTCGGACTCGGATTGGGCGGGAGATGTTGTGGACGGGAAGTCAACTTTCGGAGGGTGCCAATTTCTTGGTCGCTCTTTGGTAAGTGATGTCGCTTGAAGCTACGTCGGTATTTCCCCAAAGAGGAAGGGATGATGCAGCACAACGGCGGTAGGTGTTTCCCTCAGATATGAAACCAAGGTTATCGAATTAGTAGGAGAACCAAGCAACACAACGTAAACAACCCCTACACACAGATAACAAATCCTCGCAACTCGACATGTTAAAGGGGTTGTCAATCCCTTCCGAGGTACGGCTCCTCAAGATAGGCAAACCGACGTGAGATAAATTTGTAGTAAATTGATAGATCAAACGCCAAATAAAATAAATAAGAATAAATTGCAGCAAAGTATTTTTGTATTTTTGGTTTAATAGATCTGAAAATAAAAGCAAGGAAAAAGTAGATCCAGAGGCCGTAGGTTTCACTAGTGGCTTCTCTCGAGAAAAATAGCAAATGGTGGGTGAACAAATTACTGTTGGGCAATTGATAGAACTTCAAATACTCATGACGATATCCAGGCAATGATCATTATATAGGCATCACGTCCAAGATTAGTAGACCGACTCCTGCCTGCATCTACTACTATTACTCCACACATCGACCGCTATCCAGCATGCATCTAGTGTATTAAGTTCATGGAGAAACGGAGTAATGCATAAGAACGACGACATGATGTAGACAAGATCTATCTATGTAGAGATAGACCCCATTGTTTTATCCTTAGTAGCAACGTTACATATGTGTCGGTTCCCTTTCTGTCACTGGGATCAAGCACCGTAAGATCGAACCCACTACAAAGCACCTCTTCCCATTGCAAGATAAACAGATCAAGTTGGCCAAACAAAACCCAAATATCACAGAAGAAATACGAGGCTATAAGAGATCATGCATAAAGAGATCAAAGAAACTCAAATACTTTCATGGATATAAAAAGATAGATCTGATCATAAACTCAAAGTTCATCGATCCCAACAAACACACCGCAAAAGAGTTACATCATATGGATCTCCAAGAGATCATTGTATTGAGAATTCAGAGAGAGAGAGATGAAGCCATCTAGCTACTAACTACGGACCTGAAGGTCTACAAAAATCTACTCACGAATCATCGGAGAGGCACCAATGGAGGTGGTGAACCCCATCTGAGATGGTGTCTAGATTGGATTTGGTGTTTCTAGACTCTGCGGCTGCCGGATGAATATTTCATCGATGCCTTTAGGGTTTTGGAAATATTGGGGTATTTATAAAGCAAAGAGGCGGTCCGGGGGGCACCCGAGGTGGGCACAACTCACCAGGGCGCGCCTGGGCCTCCTGGCACGCCCTGGTGGGTTGTGCCTCCCTCAGGGCACCCCCAGGCGCAACCAGGGCCCATTACGTTCCTTCCGGTCCAAAGAAAATCTCCGTAAAGTTTCATTGCGTTTGGACTCGATGTAAAAAACATGCAGAAAACAACAACTAACACTTGGCACTATGTCAATAGGTTAGTACCAAAAAATGATATAAAATGACTATAAAATGATTATAAAACAACCAAGATTGATAATATAACAGCATGGAACAAGCAAAAATTATAGATACATTGGAGACATATCAGTAAGTTGGTCTTCGAAGAAGCAAAATTGTGTGTCTCTCTCATCCACCAAGACCGAGTATGTAGCCGTTGTGAGTTGTTGTGCACAATTGCTATGGATGAGGCAAACTTTAAAGGATTACGGTGTCACGTGTAACAAACTGCCTCTTCTATGTAACAATGAAAGTGCTATCAAGATCTCCTACAATCCGGTGCAACATAGCAAGACGAAGCATATTGAGATTCATCGTCATTTCATTTGGGGTCATATCAAGCGTGGGGAGATTGAGATTATCTACGTCAACACTCAAGAGCAACTAGCGGACATTTTCCAGGAAGTCCTTGGATGAAGCAAGATTTTGTGAGTTAAGGAATGAGCTAAATATCATTGATTCGAGCAACGTGGCTTGAATCTAGGAACACCCCACCGCATTCATCATATTATCTTGTTCTAGATGTAGGCACGAACATAGGGGGGTGTTGTTCTCTTAATGACCCCCCCCCATTATGCATAAATTGATCAAATCTTTCACGTTAGCCATTTTTTATGGTACTTGTGCTTCAAATATGAGTTTTGTTCATGGGCCCAAGGTTAAAATCTTCACGGTGCCATACCTATTGACTCAAACATAGGTGACCTCGATCACCGCCCTCTCTCTTTGAGAGGTTTGGCTCCTTTTGGTTCGAGGTGTGCTTTCATTTCTTTGGCTTTCGGTTGTTGGATTACTCCATGTGTGCTCTCCTTTTTGTTTTTTCTGACCTTGGAGTACCCCTTCCCTTTTGTTGTGTTTTCGTGTCTGCAACCTAAGCCTTTACGTGCCTCAACCTCTCATATGTTCCATAAGCCCTTATTCCCGTCTTGACCATGGGCAGTTCTTTTGGTAGCAGGCGGTACTACCGCTTTGGGCAGTACTACTACACTCGCTGGCGGTACTATGTTGAGTACAGTGTGTTGACCTCCTGTCAACGCACTGAGGCAGTACTACCGCTGTGGGGCACGGTACTACTGTTGACTGATACGTCTCCAACGTATCTATAATTTTTTATTGTTCCATGATGTTATATTATCAATCTTGGATGTTTTATATTCATTTTATAGCAACTTTATATCATTTTTTGGGACTAACCTATTTGACATAGTGCCCAGTGTGAGTTGTTGTTTTTTGCTTATTTTTTACTTCGCAAAATATTAGTACCAAACGAAGTCCAAATGCCACGAAACTTTTTGGTGATTTTTTTCTGGATAGAAGACAACTTGGGAGCCAAGGAAGTACCCGAGGGGAGGCCCGTGGGGCCCACAAGGCACCAAGGCACACTAGAGGCCCCTAGCGTGCCCTGGTGGGTAATGGGGCCCACAGGCCCCCTCTCCACCGCCTATCAGCTCTATAAATACTCGAAAATCCCCAAAACCCTAGGAGAGCAGAGAGATCAGAGTTTCCACCACCGCAAGTTCTAGAACCACGAGATCCAATCTAGAGGCCTTTTTCGGCACCTTGCCGGAGGGGTCAGCAATCACGGAGGGGTTCTTCATCAACAACCTTGCCCCTCCGATGATGCATGAGTAGTTTACCACAAACCTACGGGTCCGTATGCAGTAGATAGATAGCTTCTTCTCTCTATTTGATTCTCAATACAATGTTCTCCTCGATGTTCTTCGAGATCTATTTGATGTAACTCTTTTTTGCGGTGTGTTTGTTGAGATCCGATGAATTGCGAGTTTATGATCAGTTCTATCTATGAATGTTATTTGACTCTTTGTTGAACTCTCTTATGCATGATTATTATAGCCTCGTATTTCTTCTCTGAAACTTTCACTACTACAGGATGCTGCTAACACGACACTACAATCAGAGACCCTTTCACGAAACTGTGTGCGATGCACTAATCGCAAACGGGGATGTAAAGAAACCGTCAAAAAGGTGCAAAATGTTTGCGATGGAGGATGCATCAAACACGGTTCAGATTTTAGTTGCGTGTGCGATGCAGGGCATACGGTTCAGTTCAATGAACTATTTGTGATCAGGAGGAACAAAAGAAATAGGCAGCCAGATGAAGGTGTGTGTGATATACAGCATACGGTTCACTCGGATGAACTGTTTGTGATTAGGCAACACAAAAGAAACAGTCAGCCAGATGAAGGTGTGTGCGATATATGGCATGCGGTTCACTCGGATGAACTGTTTGCTTTGAGCCAAGAGAACAGAAACGGTTCAATATAACAAGATGTGTGTGATACACGGCAAATAGGTCTGTAATCAGAAATGGGTGCGAAGATCCATAATAACACAGGCGATTGCTGCTAATAAGTCGTGTGTGTTGTGGGCAAACGCTTGGTGGTATACAATTGTCAGCGATTGATTAAATCATCACCGACGGGTTCCCCAGGAGGGTCCGTGTGCGATGTCATTGCACACAGAACAACAACATATGTACTTATACCTTATAAGGACTTGATTCCATAAACAGATTGAACATCTAATTACATATGTGGCTAGTACACACATGACCTTTGCACACACGAAAGTATGTTCCAAAATGCCTAGGAAACTCAAATAATGTATAAAAAGGCAAAACGAACCGTGAATAATTTCATATTTTTAGGACGACACTACTATATATAGTTGCATGTTGCCTCTGTAAAATAAATCAAGGCGGGAAGAGATAGCGTATGTCGTTTCGCACACATAGGTGATAAGGTCCCTCTCGGAACCATGAGCCTTTTTGAGAGAAGCTCCGGTTTGTAAGAAGTTTGTACCAAAACTTGTCAAAAATTGGACTAACAGTAACAGTGATGTTCTTTCCCTATGTTGTGAATTCTTATAATATTTATGTCTTAATGAAAGAAATGGCAAGCCATTGGCCCAGTATGAAACAAAATATGGGTCAAAACCGAGTTGAAAAGGGAAACAATATCTAACTCCAGCTTACAAACAGTACAAAAGCACGAGGATTAATTGCCCATCAGGTTTACACAAAATCCAAATTGAACAGGACAATGACATCTAACTCAACCAAAGTTTTCGGTAGTCACAATCAAATGGATCGGTCTGATCCATAAAATCAAGATCCCCGTCCAGAAATTCTACTGGTACATGATGACAAGCTGTTGTAAATAGAAGCCGAGCACGATCAGAAGCCCTTAGGTCCACCTGAACTTCTTTTATGTTGTTCAACACTTGCAATCGTAAGAAATTTCTTCTCGAAAAACTTAATCCTCACGGACAATAGTGCCGTCGCATTCAACATGAAGAATGTGACAAAGCTAGTGTTTGCATTGTTGGATGCATATCCTTCCAGTGTTACTGTCTTCAAACGAATGTCGTGAGATCTGAGAAAATCCCGATGCTTCTTGAACCATCGATTGGTTATACCTTTTTCTCCATGTGTTAGCGCCTAAATAGAGATGAAGATTGAAAACAGTTAATGTCTAAAAAGATTATGTTGAAAGAGTGATAGCTCAACGATTAATTATAGTACATTATATATGGGCTTTCAATGTGCGTGAAATCATCACCTTTATACACAAATTCTCCAGACATGGAAAGCATTGCAGCAAGCCAATAATCGTGTTCAGATCAAAACACCACATACTGATATGTAAGATCTTGATAGAATCCACCACCACTGATAGGACGGATAAGCTCTTCATTGAGCATAGAACATAATATTAGTACCAAAAGTGTACTCCAAGATGATACTTAACTTATGCGCACAAATGAAAAAGGCAGATTATAAAAGTTTATGTGAATAATATACAGTACCTCAATAGGTGTGGAGCCAAACACCATTTTGAACCATCTAAAAGGATCACGAATTGCACCCAAGGTCTCCAGTTTAGCCGCAGAGACTAAAGTTATTTGCGAAGGTATTATACCAGAATCAAGGAGCAACCTTTTAAGTGAAGGGCATCTTCGATGACGAGATCATGTCCAAAAAAACAAATTCCCATGCTTACAAGGTGGGGCGACTTTATTTTGAGACAACGGATATGAATTTCCATTGCAAAAACAAGCAGCAAGTGCTCCATGGCAGGGCAGCTGGAGTGGATGATGCTGTGCAGTGCGGCCTCCGACAGATCAACCACCACAAGCGCAAGTTTTTTTAGCAGTGGGAGTCGAAGCATTTGTACCCGATTGTCTGCTAGATGGCACCGAGCGAAGGTGGCGGTGTGGAGAGAGGAGGAAAACCACGTGATGGACATCGGTGGTGAGGGCACAGATACATTGGTTCGTGGTATGTTACATACATAGTCATGATAGAACTCAAGTTGTTGGAGTTTATCGAATTGGCGGGATGTCAGCCAGGTGGCCACCGTGCAGGGTATGTCTAGCAGGTAGCATGCCAGGATGCACATGCGTTGAACGGAGCCCCCATGGGAGGAGATGATGGCTCCGGGGAGTTCAGGATCATCATCGACAGATAGCTGACGACAGTCGAGATTAAGAGGCGCGGTGTGCCACAGAGTGCGCCACCGAGATGCAAGGACTTGTGTGCGGCAGCCATCCTTGGTGGGGAGAAGGGAGATGATCTCCCCAAGGATTCCGTCTGGGAGATCGCTGATGCGGTCCGCCGGAGATTCTACTGGTTCCTCAGGTCCAAGGGGGCGCTTCTGGCCGCACAACCGGGTCCAAGATCTACGTCCATTGGCGGCGCCGGTCGGAGCCTCATCTGTGTTCATACCAATCTGAAAGAAAAAATGGCATAACATGTAGGACATTCGAAATCAATTCCAAAGATCAGGAAGAAAAAAGGCACAAACATATATGTAGGTGACTAACCGGTTTTCCGTCGGAGTCGCAGTTGTTGCCGAAGTTGCTGTTGACCTCCGGCTCTAGCTGGGGGGGGGGGGGCACAACAGCGGCGACGAAAACCTCTATGGCTAGCTTGACGCGTTGTGCGGGTGCTTCACCAGCCCCGGCGTCGCCACTCCCTCCGATGGTGCGCTTCGGCGGCATCGTCATACACTCCGGAGTCCAGATGTCGGTGACCACTGTGGACCGGGAGTGTGGCCGCCTATTATGGCTGGCGGCTCAGGTGCGCAATTAATACGGACTAGTGGGAGCGAGAAGGGCTGCGGTCAAAAGTTGTCTCGCCTCCCGATGAGCCTGCACGGCGGACGTCTGCCATTCCTACCATCATTTCACACAACTACTCGCACGCCTCCCCATCAATACACACACCTGCACGTACGCCTCTCGGTATGCCTGCGCGACGAACTGCTCGCATGCGTCCCGTCAACTCACGCCAGCTCGCACGACACACGGGGCGTGTGGCAGCACGTATATATTTTGGTTTATTTTCTGCCGCTTTATTACTTCACTGAACCGTTTGCATTGAAGAGATGCACAAATCCTGCATTGAACATCTCACACGCTTCCCGGTGAACCTGCGCACCGGAAGAGTTTTGGATTTACTAGAATTTAAAAACCAGGCATCTAAATGTTTTGCCAGCAATCAACAGTGCCCTGGTGTTTGAAATGCATTCCCATTTCTTGCATGGAACCTAAGCATGCACATAAGGACACATATTTGATTTTTCAACCAATTTATAGTCACTCGAGCATGCGCATGTAGTTCAAATTTGAATTATGCACATAAATGCATTGAAAACTCAGTTAATGCATAAAAATGTCCAAATGAACCCTGAAAAATCACAAAAATTCACACAACACTCCTGTTGTTCTATGTTGACACGAGAAAAAAATTTGAAAGCAATAAGAGGCAATGGATATCATTTCGTCCCCAAAGGTGGGACGTTCCCTATCGATAACCAGCATGCTTGTTGTGAGAAGCTCCGGTTTGTGAGAAGCATACACCCAAACCTGTCCCAAATGGGACAAAAAATGTACCACGGCATGTTGATGTCGCTCCATGATAGCATGCCAATTTCATGAATTTCTAACGAGTTTTGGATTTACTAGAATTTAAAAACCAAGCATATCAATGTTTTGTCGGCAATCAATGGTGCCCTGGTGTTTGAAATTCATTCTCATTTCTTGAATGGGACCTAAGCATGCACCCAAGGACACAGATTTGATTTTTCAACCAATTTATATGCACTGGAGCATGCGCATGTAGTTCAAATTTGAATTATGCACATAAATGCATTGAAAACTCAGTTAATGCATAAAATGTCCAAACGAACCCCGAAAAATCACAAAAATTGACACAACACTCCTATTGTTCTATGTTGACACAAGAAAAAAATTGAAAGCAATAAGAGGCAATGGATATCGTTTCGTCCCCGAAGGTGGGACGTTCTCTACCAAAAACCATCATGCTTGTTGTGAGAAGCTCCGGTTTGTGAGAAGCATATACCCAAACCTGCCCCAAATGGGACAAAATATGTACCACGGCATGCGGGTGCCCTTCCATGATAGCATGCCAAGTTTCATGAATTTCAGACGAGTTTTGGATTTAGTTGAATTTAAAAACCAGGCATCTCAATGTTTTGCCGGCAATCAACGGTGCCATGGTGTTTGAAATTCATTCCCATTTCTTGCATGGGACCTAAGCACGCACCCAAGGACACAGATTTGATTTTTCAACCAATTTATATGCACTCGAGCATGCACATGTAGTTCAAATTTGAATTATGCACATAAATGCATTGAAAACTCAGTTAATGCATAAAAATGTCCAAACGAACCCCGAAAATCACAAAAATTGACACAACACTCCTATTGTTCTATGTTGACACGAGAAAAGAATTGAAAGCAATAAGAGGCAATGGATATCGTTTCGTCCCCAAAGGTGGGACGTTCTCTACCAAAAACCATCATGCTTGTTGTGAGAAGCTCCGGTTTGTGAGAAGCATATACCCAAACCTGCCCCAAATGGGGCAAAATTTGTACCACGGCATGCGGGTGCCCTTCCATGATAGCATGCCAAGTTTCATGATTTTCAGACGAGTTTTGGATTTAGTTGAATTTAAAAACCAGGCATCTCAATGTTTTGCCCGCAATCAACGGTGCCATGGTGTTTGAAATTCATTCCCATTTCTTGCATGGGACCTAAGAACGCACCCAAGGACACAGATTTGATTTTTCAACCAATTTATATGCACTGGAGCATGCGCATGTAGTTCAAATTTGAATTATGCACATAAATGCATTGAAAACTCAGTTAATGCATAAAAATGTCCAAACGAACCCCAAAAATCACAAAATTTCACCCAACACTCCTGTTGTTCTATGTTGACACGAGAAAAAAATTGAAAGCAATAAGAGGCAATGGATATCGTTTCGTCCCCAAAGGTGGGACGTTCCCTACCGAAAACCATCATGCTTGTTGTGAGAAGCTCTGGTTTGTGAGAAGCATATACCCAAACCTGCCCCAAATGGGACAAAATTTGTACCACGGCATGTTGATGCCGCTCCATGATAGCATGCCAAGTTTCATGAATTTCAGACGAGTTTTGGATTTACTAGAATTTAAAAACCAGGCATCTCAATGTTTTGCCGGCAATCAACGGTGCCCTGGTGTTTGAAATTCATTCCCATTTCTTGTATCGAGCCTAAGCATGCACCCAAGGACATGAATTTGATTTTTCAACCAATTTGTATGCACTGGAGCATGCGCATGTAGTTCAAATTTGAATTATGCACATAAAAGCATTGAAAACTCAGTTAATGCATAAAAATGTCCAAATGAACCCCGAAAAATCACAAAAATTCACACAGCACTCCTGTTGTTCTATGTTGACACGAGAAAAAAATTTGAAAGCAATAAGAGGCAATGGATATCGTTTCGTCCCCAAAGGTGGGACGTTCCCTACCGATAACCAGCATGCTTGTTGTGAGAAGCTCCGGTTTGTGAGAAGCATACACCCAAACCTGTCCCAAATGGGACAAAAATTGTAGCACGGCATGTTGATGCCGCTCCATGATAGCATGCCAAGTTTCTTGAATTTCTGACGAGTTTTGGATTTACTAGAATTTGAAAACCAAGCATCTCAATGTTTTATCGGCAATCAATGGTGCCCTGGTGTTTGAAATTCATTCTCATTTCTTGCATGGGACCTAAGCATGCACCCAAGGACATAGATTTGATTTTTTTCAACCAATTTATATGCACTGGAGCAAGCGTATGTAGTTCAAATTTGAATTATGCACATAAATGCATTGAAAACTCAGTTAATGCATAAAAATGTCAAAACGAACCCCGAAAAATCACAAAAATTCACACAACACTCCTGTTGTTCTATGTTGACACGAGAAAAAAATTGAAAGCAATAAGAGGCAATGGATATTGTTTCGTCCCCAAAGGTGGGATGTTCCCTACCGAAAACCCTCATGCTTGTTGTGAGAAGCTCCGGTTTGTGAGAAGCATATACCCGAACCTGCCTCAAATGGGACAAAATTTGTACCACGACATGTTGATGCCGCTCCATGATAGCATGCCAAGTTTCATGAATTTCAGACGAGTTTTGGATTTAATAGAATTTAAAAACCAGGCATCTCAATGTTTTGCCGCCAATCAACGGTGCCCTGGTGTTTGAAATTCATTCCCATTTCTTGCATGGGACCTAAGCATGCACCCAAGGACACAGATTTGATTTTTCAACCAATTTATATGCACTGGAGCATGTGCATGTAGTTCAAATTTGAATTATGCACATAAATGCATTGAAAACTCACTTAATGCATAAAAATGTCCAAACGAACCCTGAATAATTCCAATTCTTTTAAGATCACTTCAGATAAAAGGTCTAGCAATTCAAACAATGTCCATGGCCGCTGAGACCCCATTATGTAATTCAAATCAAGACCAAATATCAAGTAGATCCCACACAGTTTATTATAACCCACCGTGTGAGATGCAGCACAAAATATCTTTGGACCGTGTCTGAATAAGGGACCGTGTCTGATGACACTTTGCGCGCCAGTTTTTTGGCTAAAGCGATTCCAAATTTTTGGCTTCCGTGGAAATATCTACCTCCCCTCCCCCTCCCCCTTACCAAAAGCCACATTTCCCCCCTTTCCGCCTTCCTTTCCAAGTTGAAACCTTCACTCCTTGCTTGCAGCAGCGTCGCCTCCTCGCCGGCGCCCCTCCTTCACGCTGCTCGGCCTCGCCTATCCAGGCAGGTAATCCACACCCGATCCCCATCCTCCTCCTCCTTCCACATCCCACATGCCCCGACCGCCGGCGCGAGCGCGACACCTTCCACCCAAATCACCGACCCCTCCACCAAATAAGCGCCGGCCTAAGACATGGTGCACGCAGTATAGCCAGGACCTCAAGGAGCATTTGGCAGCAGAGAAGCAAATCGCGGCCGCACGCGCAGATGAGGTCGCGATGGCTGCCATTCGTGTCGACCCCCAGATCTTGGAGGAGCACCTCGTCGTCGAGGCCACATTGACACCTCGCGCGCCGACGCCGCGACGCGGTTGGCTGCTTGAAACGACAGTTCGTGGCGTTTTCTCGAGGCCACAGTCGGTGCCTTCGGCAAAGACTACGAGGTGTTTTATCATCGTGCACGTGCTTACCTCATCTCGAGAGCCAGCAGGTTGGTGCCCAGAGCGGCTCAGGCAACTCACCACTACAACGAGGGCACCCACGATGCGGAGGCCTCGCCCTCTTCCATGTCCAAGGAGCCAATCATCATCGATATCTCTGACAATGAGAAGTAGCTTGTCTTATTAGCTCACTATAAGGACCCATGTTCAGTTTGCTAGCTACTGCCTTTCCTTAACAAATTCTAGTGAATTGTGCTATCTACTTTCACCATGCAATCTTCTGCTATAGTGTATATGTTCTATATGTCGTGCAATGTGGTGTTCAATTAATTGCTTGGTTCAATTCTGCAAATGTGATGTTCAATTCTTCAAGGTGCAATATTTCCAAGTTGTTAAGCATGCTTGGTTTGGTTAACTGTCTGATCTTCTATTAGGAGTATGTTATATTGTTCAAGTGGTGTTTAGTTAACTGCTTGGTTCAATTCTGCAATGCGATGTTCAATTGTTGTGGCTGCATTCTGTTATTGTATACCATGTGAGGAATAAATCAAATTTGGTTGCACTAAATAGATGAGAAACAAATACAATTGCTATATTTCCAAGTTATTAAGCATGCTTGGTTTGGTTAACTGTCTGATCTTCTATTAGGAGTATGTTATATTGTGCAATGTGGTGCTCAGTTAACGTTTGGTTCATTTGTTGTGGTGTTTAGTTAACTGCTTGCTTCAATTCTGCAATGCGATGTTCAATTGTTGTGGCTGCATTCTCTTATAGTATACCATGTGAGGAATAAATCGAATTTGGTTGTACTAAATACATGAGAAACAGATACAATTGCTATATTTCCAAGTTGTTAAGCATTCTTGGTTTGGTTAACTGTCTGATCTTCTAATAGGAGTATGTTATATTGTGCAATGTGGTGCTCAGTTAACATTTGGTTCATTTATTGTGGTGTTTAGTTAACTGCTTGGTTCAATTCTGCAATGCGAAGTTCAATTGTTGTGGCTGCATTCTGTTATTGTATACCATGTGAGGCATAAATCGGATTTGGCTGCACTTAATACATGAGAAACATATACAAGTGCTATATTTCCTAGTTCTTAATCATGCTTAGTTTGGATAAATGGGTTTTCCATGTGGCTTGAATTAATCTGATGAATCTGTAATGTGCTTATTTATCATCAACATATTTTACTGATAGCATGCGAACCCTTACTTAACCTGATGACTAACTACCTTATATGTGTTGCAGGGAAACAATGGGAAGCAGTGAGGTTTACAAGATGGTACTAATTATTATACCTTGCCTTTTTGTATTCCTTTGCCCCATTTCCAACATAGAGAAGATATTTATGCACATCCTTGTTTTCAGGCTTCCCTGATGATTACTCCCTCCGTTCCAGAATAGATGACCCAACTTTGTACTAACTTTGTACTAAAGTTAGTATAAAGTTGAGTCATCTATTTTGGAACGGAGGGAGTACCTCTCAAACCACCTCTATGGTCAGGAGGCGAGGAAAGTTTTCATACAACACCCACGGTTCAATATTGAAGTGTTCCTGAAGAGGTCGAAGGATGGACGGTCAATCATCCACAGGCACTGGCCTAAAGTTGCAAAGACCTTCAACATGAATGAAGGCTCAATATTCACCTTCCGCTTCAGCAGTTTCCCAGATGAGATGCATCTCTTTATGTACCATCTATGATACTAATTTCGAAAGGTTATAGATGTTGCACGTGAAACTTGCTGATGGTGCAGTTGTGTAATGGGGTAGCTGAGTGCCGAAGCTATATCATGTTGTACTCTGATGTATTTCAATTATGAAATCCTGCTTCCTTAATATGGAAATGTAATATATTATGTGCTTAATATGAATGTCAATTAGATTAGTAAATGGATTATTAATAATAGGCCAATTAGCTTGCTAATTGGGTTTTCCTATTGCAAACGGTTAATGAGAAAACACCGTGGGCGATGACCTAAGGCAACGCACACAGTTTCTAGGAATAAACCGTGTTGGATCAATGAACAATCACACACGACATTCTCTTCAAAACTGTTTGCGTTACGCCACCTTGCGCAAACGTTTTTCTTGCAGTGACTGTGTGGGATGTATATACGAACGGAAACGTTTAGTGGTGACTGACTGTGTGGGATGTACTTACGGCCAGAAATGATTTTGCCTGTATAATTGTATTTTTTAGCACTACTGTACGTATTTCTGTATTTGAGTGCTCGTCGGTCGCACACGACCTCATTTTGCCGAGCGTGTGTGCCAGGAGGGCATATCCCCAACGGTTTCTGGGTCGTGTGGGAAAGACCCCCTATCGCCCACACTCACTTGGCGACGGTTCCGAATGCCGTCGCGGAAAGGGGTTAAAAACCGTTTGTTTAGGACTGACGCGCACCAGTGTTTGGTTTAGTTTGGCCAACTAGATTGATTTTTCTTGCAATGGGAAGAGGTGCTTTGTGATGGGTTCGACCTTGTCGTGTCCTCACCCAGTGACAGAAGGGGTAGCGAGGCACGCATGTATCGTTGCCATTAAGGATAAAAATATGGGGTCTATTCCTACATGAATAGGTCTTGTCTACATCATGTCATCGTTCTTATTGCATTACTTCGTTTCTCCATGAACTTAATACACTAGATGCATGATGGATAGCGATCGATGTGTGGAGTAATAGTAATAGATGCAGGCAAGAGTCGGTCTACTAATCTTGGATGTGATGCCTACATACATGATCATTGCCTTGGATATCGTCATAATTATTTGCTCTTTTATCAATTGCTCAACAGTAATTTGTTTACCCACGGTATGCTATTTTCTTGAGAGAAGCCTCTAGTGAAATCTACGCCCCCCGGGTCTATTTCCTATCATATTGTTTTCAGATCTATTAACCCAAAAATACCTTGCTGCACTTTTTCTTTACTTCTTTTGTTTTTGTATTTTTGTTAGATCTATTTATCCAATCTTATACAATTTAATCTACCTCAATACCTAGGAGGGATTTACAACCCCTCTTACGAGTTGGGTTGCAAGTTTTTGTTATTTGTGTGAAGGTACTACTTACATAGTCTGGGTGGATCCTCCTACTGGATTGATACCTTGGTTTCATAACTAAGGGAAAACTTATTGACATTGTGCTGCATCACCCTTTACGCTTGAAGGGAAAAAACAACGCGATATCACAAGTAGCGGGAAGCACTGACCCCAGTGGTACTACCGCTTCGAGGACTCGTGTGGGGGTTAAGTGCTAGGCACGGGGAGTTCTAACTCCCCCATACCCATTCACTTCTTCTTCCCCCAACTTCTCTCTCTCTCAGGCGACCCAAAACTACTCCGAAGGCCTGCTTGAGCTCTCCGAATCCGTGTCGTCTTCTCTATTTCCGACCCGTGGGATCGATCCCCACCTTCTCCTCTTGCCATGAATACCTGTATTGTCCTCGTTTTCCTCTGCTACTGTTCTATTCTTTGAATCTTGGGTCTAGGGCAATGCACGTGGTTTTCTTAGATTTTTGGCTAAATCTAGGCATGCGTAGGATGAGGTATGACTGCTAGATATGAGTATAGTAGTATTTGCCAAGATTTTGCTTGTCTACGTCACCGGTACTACCAGATCCACTCTGCGGAAGTTTTCCCATCGGGTGGGTGGTACTACCGCTTGGGCGCGGCCGGTACTACCTCTTGAAGCAGTACTACCGCTCGTGTCCAGCGGTACTACTGCTTACCCTTCGGTGGTACTACCGCGGCTGGACATGGTACTACCGCTATGACCTGGAACTTCAAACTTTCTGCACTTACTTGTATCTTCATTTTGTGTCCCTTGGCTTATACAATGGCTTTACACCTGCTTTCCCCTCGTCCTGTGTTTGTGGGTTCCAGGTGGTGGTAGCTCCGCTCATCAAGCCTGTCGCAAGAACCCCGATCGTCCTGGTTCCAAGCGCTACAGTGGTCCTCCCAGGCAGAATGTGAAGACAACTGCAAGCAAGCGGAAGGAGAAGGAGAAGTACACCCCTCCTGATGAGATGACTGCAAAGGAGTTTGAGGAGTTCCACATTTGCAATCTGTATCGTCGTACTCAGGATGCGGCTCTTGTTGGGCGTCCCTTCTAGAACAAGGAGCAATCGTTGATCTTCCTGGACATTCTAAAGGCCAAGAAGAACTTGTTTGTGAATGTCAAGTCTACTGATGTCTCTCGTATGGAGAAGGATCCAACATACTTTGGAGAGGCTCTTGCTCTTTGCCATCAATTGGGACTCATTCCCTTCATCACCTACAACAAGGACTATGATCCAGAGATTGTGGCTCGATTCTATGCCACGGTCCACTTTCATGCCAATGAGGAGAGATCTATGTCATGGATGACCGGTGGGAGAAGATTCGGGGTTGATTGGAAGGAGATCATGGATTTCTTGGGCATTGCTGATGAAGGAGAAGACAACCTGGTAGGTCTTCGGCCTCATAGGGAAGGGCCGACCACACACAAGTCAATTTCGCTACTCCAGGATGGTGAAGACTCTCAAGGGGACTCGCACGGAGCTCATTCCGTTTCTGGATATTATGCATAGGATCTTTAGCAACACTCTCTTCCCTCGCATTGGGAATTTGGACATGGTGCACTCCTACTTGGTGGATCTTCTCTTGATGTGCATCAAGGAGTAGAGCAATACTTTGGACATCTTCCACATCATGTGGCATGAGCTTCCGTCCGCCGTGCTTGAAGAAAGGTGCTCATCTATGGCCTTGTCTTTTTAAACTGATTGAGGTGAAGTGGGCAGCTGAGTATCTGGGATAGGCGCTTCCTACTGAGTGTTTGCTCACTCATCTGATTCTGAATCGGTGCCAGAAGGAGAACTGGGGGGCTGTGCCTGCTGGCCCCGGTGAGGAGATTGCCCCTACGAATTTTGATGATGGGGCTGAGCCAGATTACGAGTTTGTTCACTCTCCTGGGAAGCTACCCTCTTGGGCATCCAAGCTCAAGTCAAAGATGAAGAGATTTTTCTGCATGGAGGCCAAGGGCCAGTATAGGGCACATGCGGCTGAGAAGGTTGCTCACACTCGCCATAAGACCATGATGAGAGCCCTCGGTCAGGAGATCACTAGTGGCTCTGAGTAGCAAGTTACTGATGAGGAGACTTGGGTTTCTCAGCACTACAAGTGGTCAGACTCCGAGACAAAGCATCAACATGCAACAACAGAGGAGTCTGAGGGGCACGAGGAGTCCGAGGAGCATGAGGACTCAGATGAGCACGATGAGTACTGATGAGCTGGCGCTTCACCATCACCTTGGTTGTGTCTAGTGCTCTTTGCCCTTTTGGTGTCTCAAGTCCAAAGGGGGAGAGAGCTTAGGGATTTGCCGAGTCATGAGTGTGTCTTCTTTGTTGTTGCTTTCGTTCTCTCATGAACTCTTTCGTTTGGTTTGCTTAATGTTCGTGTGTGGAACCTTTAGTACCTATCATATGGTGTGAGACATATGCTACCTTATCTTGATATTATGTCTTCGTATTAGCTTGTGAGATGTTATCTATCTTGTGCCTTATCTTTATGCACACATGCTATTTACTTGCATCCTTGCTTATTCATCTCATATTATTGTTGCAAGTATGGTTAGTCTATAAAGTATAAAAGAAATGTCATTCCAAGTGTGTGTGATTTTCATTTCAAAGGCATACACAAATAGTGCACACATCTAGGGGGAGCCGCCTATATTTCGTAGATGTTGGGATTGCATGTTATATTATCATATCCTTGTGCAAATCTCGTGTTGTCGTCAATCCACCAAAAAGGGGGAGATTGTTAGGGCATATTGCTCCCTTAGGGTTTTGATGATTGATGACGATGCTTTTCCGGACTAATCGTGTGCATTGAGCATTTCAAATAAGCTATCTTATGGCACGAGACGATTTGTACCCCTCGGGATTATTATGAACACGGTGTTTTTCTTGCGTTTCTTTCTTGGCGGACTTGAGTCGTAGGAACACCGTACTATTAGAGGGGGTCTGCTTCGAAAAGGTTTAGGTGGAATCAACACGTACACTTTCTCTTTGCACCCTTGTTCTTTCCCGACATTTGAGCTTGTCCCTCCTTTATGTTTAGACCTTGTCAGAACAGGCTAAGCGGTAGTACCGCTCTGCCCAACGGTAGTACCGCTCCTGATGTACTGTCGTTGTGCAGTTCAGCTCCCACTTCCACTTATTTTGATGGTTTTGTGAATGGGCGGTAGTAGAGCAGCAGTTATGCATGGTAGTACCGCGCTCTTGCGGTACTGCGGGCATAACCACCACCCTACTACCGCGGGTTTACTAAACCCGCTATAGATAGGCGGAAGTACGACACCACGCCATGGTAGTACCGCTCCGGCGGAACTACCACTGGCTTGTGCCGCATAACTTTGTTGTCCTGGACTGGTTTGTTCCACAAGCGGTAGTAGAGCGACAGTTTCCTACGGTAGTACAGCCCCAGGCGGTTCTACCACCCTGCCCTCCCCTACTACCGCGGGTTACAGCTGCAGTTCAACACCACGCGGTAGTACCGTTGGTGGGAACGGTAGTACCGCTCCGGGGGCACTCCCGTCCCACTGACTTGTTCAGACTGAACCTTGTGTCCGAAACTTCCGTGTCAATGGAAGTACCACTCATCCAAGTGGTACTACCGCTTATACACGGATAGCGGGAGCATAACGATTGGATCCCTTCTCCCACTATATAAGGGAGTCATCTTTGTTCTAGTTGACTACCTCTTCCTCCCCCAAGCTCCATTGTTGCTCTCAAGCTCATTTGTACCTGATCTCTCTCCCTAGCCAATCAAACTTGTTGATTCTTTAGGGATTGGTTGAGAAGGCCTAGATCTACACTTCCATTAAGAGAAATTTGATTCCCCCCTTTAATCCCTTGCGGATCTTGTTACTCTTGGGTGTTTGAGCACCCTAGACGGTTTAGGTCATCTCGGAGCCACATTCCATTGTGGTGAAGCTACGTGGTATTGTTGGGATCCTCCAATTAAGTTGTGGAGATTGCCCCAACCTTGTTTGTAAAGGTTCGGTCGCCGCCTTCAAGGGCACCACTAGTGGAATCACGGCATCTCGCATTTGTGTGAGGGCGTGAGGAGAATACGGTAGCCCTAGTGGCTTCTTGGGGAGCAATGTGCCTCCACACCACTCCAACAGAGATGTACTTCCTCTCAAAGGGATGGAACTTCGGTAACACATCCTCGTCTTCACCGTCTCCACTTGTCATTATCTCTTACCTTTACTTTGTGCAAGCTTTACTTGTGTTACATCATTTGCTTGCTCGTGTGGCTTGTGTTATTAGCATCATATAGATTGCCCACCTAGTTGCTTATCTAGGCAACCTATTTGTTTCTAACCCTAATTTATTAAGAAAAGTAAAAAAAAAAGTTGGTAGTTGCCTATTCACCCCCCTCTAGTCAACCATATCGATCCTTTCAGGGGAAAATGCCATGTTTTTGTTTTTAGGTTGGTTCTTTTTATGGTAGGGTATAGTCGACATGTGTGTTTATCATATCTATTTAAACTTGAGATTTTTGTGTCCACCTACATGATGTGTCCTTTTGTTGTTGTTGTTCACATGTTTTTGATTTTGCAATATGCCAGGAGAGGATCTGAACAATAGCGATGATGATTCTATGGATATTCTAGGCGAGGAACGTCGGGGCGTCAATGATCCCTTAGAGCAGGCATTGGTAGTTTTTCCCAGCATCATTTGATCATCACATTCTTTATTGTTTTGTCATGCAGAATTGTTGGATGCGTTGATGTTGATGGCCCTGCGGCATCTACAAACGTTATTTTTGAACTATAGTTAGTCATCTTACAAGTAGGTGGCGATTTTTCACCTTTACTTGCATGGCACTTTTATAGTTGTTGCAGTTGGCATTTTTTCAGGTGTTCTCAGTTGGCATATGCAAATGTCATTTTGGAATTATAGTTAGCCATCTTGCATGTAGCTGGCAGTTTTTCACTTTCACTTGTATGGCACTTTCATACCTATTGTAGTTGGCATTTTTAGTTGTTCTCACATGGCATATATATGTTTCTACTGGATGGCATTTTAATCATGTTTTCTTCATGACATTTTTTTTCATGTAATCATATTTATGATTGCAGATTTTATGTAAGATGGCATTTTATTAGTTTTGTGTGGCAGAAACAATTCATAGTGTGTTAGTAATGGAAGATTTTATGTGTGCAAGTAATGGCACATTGGTTAGATGTTTTTGTTTATTTATCAATTGTTTCATATTTGATTCGATGGTGGCAGATCGTGCCCAAGTTTTTTTTCCAACTACTTGAACATATAGGGCCACAATTGGTTTCCCCCCTAGGAAAAACCACACCCCAAGTCGACAAAACTTTCGTCCCCCTTTATGTGTTTTTATGGTTTATGCAAAATCATGCCACAACGAAGCGATTTTTTGCAATACCAGGTTTCTCCTTTTTAAGAATATAATGTTTTTTGTACTTGAACATATAAAATGGGATGGCAACGATTAGCTCTAGATGGCAAAGCGCTGGCGGATCATGAAGACCGTACGCTTGCAACCAAGTACGGAGGCCGTGCTTTCGGTCTTCCATTCGAGAGATCGTTCAAGGGACTCCAAGTATGATCTACACCGACTTGTCTGTTGGGGAACGTAGTAATATCAAAAAATATCCTACGCACACGCAGGATCATGGTGATGCATAGCAACGAGAGGGGAGAGTGTTGTCTATGTACCCTCGTAGACCGTAAGAGGAAGCGTTTATCAACGCGGTTGATGTAGTCGTACGTCTTCACGATCAAACCGATTCAAGTACCGGACGCACGGCACCTCCGAGTTCTGCACACGTTCAGCTCGATGACGTCCTCACCTTCTTGATCCAGCAAGACGGGCGAAGTAGTAGATGAGTTCCGGCAGCACGATGGCGTGGTGATGGTGTTGGTGAAGAACAATTTCCGCAGGGCTTCGCCAAGCACTACAGAAACTATGACGGAGGATAAACTAGAGGGGACAGGGTTGCCGGCACACGGCTTGGTGTTTCTTGATGTGTCTTGGGTGCTAGCCCTACCCCTCTATTTATATGTTGATCCTTGGGGTCCAAACTTGGAGTAAAAGCCTCCACAAAGTCAGTTTCACCCGAAAGGCAAGAGTCCTTCTCGGACTCTAGGGCTAGACGCCAGGGTTCCCGGCGTCTAGACCCAGACGCCAGGGACCCTGGCGTCTGGCCCCTAGACTCCGCAAAACTTCCTTTTGCGCTTTCCAAAAACCTCGTGGGCTTTCCCCTTTGGCCCAGATAAAGTGTTCTCGTGCCCAAATATTTCGAGAAACATACGGAACCCCTTCCGATGGATTCCGGAACCCTTCCGGAGATCAAACACTACTATCCACATATCAATCTTTACTTCCGGACCATTCCGGAGTTCCTCGTCATATCTGTGATCTCATCCGAAACTCCGAACAACAATCGGTCACCAACATACATAACTCGTAGTACTATATCGTCAACGAACGTTAAGCATGCGGACCCTACGGGTTCGAGAACTATGTAGACATGATCGAGACACCTCTCTTGTCAATAACCAATAGCGGAACCTGGTGCCCATATTGGCTCCTACATATTCTACGAAGATCTTTATCGGTCAGACCGCATAACAACATACGTTGTTCCCTTTGTCATCGTTATGTTACTTGCCCGAGATTCGATCGTCGGTATCTCAATACCTAGTTCAATCTCGTTACCGACAAGTCTCTTTACTCATTCCATAATACATCATCCCGCAACTAACTCATTAGTTACAATGCTTGCAAGGCTTATAGTGATGTGCATTACCGAGTGGGCCCAGAGATACCTCTCCAACAATCGGAGTGACAAATCCTAATCTCGAAATACACCAACCCAACAAGTACCTTCAGAGACACCTGTAGAGCACCTTTATAATCACCCAGTTACGTTGTGACGTTTGGTAGCACACAAAGTGTTCCTCCGGTAAACGGGAGTTGCATAATCTCATAATCAAAGGAACATGTATAAGTCATGAAGAAAGCAATAGCAGAATACTAAACGATCAAGTGCTAAGCTAACGGAATGGGTCAAGTCAATCACATCATTCTCCTAATGATGTGATCCCGTTAATCAAATGACAACTCATGTCAATGGCTAGGAAACATAACCATCTTTGATCAACGAGCTAGTCAAGTAGAGGCATACTAGTGACACTCTGTTTGTCTATGTATTCACACAAGTATTATGTCTCCGGTTAATACAATTCTAGCATGAATAATAAACATTTATCATGATATAAGGAAATAAACAATAACTTTATTATTGCCTCTAGGGCATATTTCCTTCAGTCTCCCACTTGCACTAGAGTCAATAATCTAGTTCACATCGCCATGTGATTTAACATCAATAGTTCATATATTTATGTGGTTAACACCCATAGTTCACATCGATATGTGACCAACACCCAAAAGATTTACTAGAGTCAGTAATCTAGTTCACATCGCTATGTGATTAACACCCAAAGAGTACTAAGGTGTGATCATGTTTTGCTTGTGAGATTTTCCGCTTCAGGAACTGGTGCAGCCACTCGTTTGTTCTGATATTATATTGGGCTTGATAATACGTCAAATCTGCCTCTTCTACCAATTGACAAGCCAGAGGGCGCACCGCCCGGTTTATTGCTCTCAAATCATCTTCATTGAATTCTGAGCCGTCTTCCTTCAAACTGGGATAGCCCTGAGCTGCCTCCACAGGATCAAAGTCTGGCACCCATGCCTTCACTCGGATTAAAGCATTGATGGCACCGGTTCGAGCAGCAGATTTTTCAGCTCTTCAATCCGGGCGGGAAGCATTGACAATCTCTTCAGAGTGTCTTGGATCAAAGTGGGTGCCGGATTGTTATGTGATGCAGTCGTAATAATCCGCTGCGCTCCAGTGTACAGTTGTTCGATCAACGTATAAGCAGCTTTCAATTTCATCCGAACATCTGATCCCAAGTGGCTGATGCGGGTGCCTGCAACGTGATAGAACAGTTCACAAACCGGACCTATCATAGGAAGATCAAAATTATCACAGAGGTAAAAGGATGTTTACCAAAGATAGCGGCGGTCATTGCATGCACTTGTCGCTTTACGCTGGTCAACTCATCTGTCACCGGTTTGAGGGCAGCTTCAGCAGTTTCAATTTTCTTGATCAAAGCATTTTTCTCAGTGGCCCAATCCGCCCGATCTTTCTTGAAGCCCTCCTTCAGCTGTTCCATGCCGCTTAAAGCGCTGGTCAACTCCTCTTTTGCCTTGGAGGTTTCAGCTTGTTGGGACTTTAAGTTCTCTTGAAGGTCGGTGACTTGATTTTCTTTGGTCTTCAGTTCAGCCTGCATTCAGGCAGTTATATGGTTCAACAAACGGTACAGAAAGTGAAGTACCAACCACATAACGAGTTATGCACTTAGTACTTGGGGGCTAATGCCTATTTGATCTAGAGCTATCAACTGGTCGCAAAGTCTCAAGCTCAATACAAGTATTCAACTTGGCACTTGGGGGCTAATGGCTATTTGCTCCAAATATGTTCTGATGCTACTATTTAAGTCCCGGTTTAACTTCATTCAGTTGAACCGGCCCTTGGGGGCTACATCAGCACATTCTGAAGTATGCAGCTTTATATATCACAAGTCTCGATTTGAAAGAAGATTCCAAACCGATCCTTGGGGGCTAGGAGAATCAGCAAGACTAAAAAGATATACAAGCAGGAGGCATATGAAAGTTACCTCAAATTTCTCCTGCATCATGTTCACTAGGCCAGCTTCATAATCACGACTGGTATACAGCCGGTTCAGATACCCGGAATGAAGATCTTGGGCACTCAGTGCAGCGTATGTTGCCAAATCAACATTCCACTTGCCCTTGTCCATTGCAGCAAATTCGTCCTTGGCAGTATGCTTGGACAAAGCGACGGGGTTGCTTGGTTCGGTATGACCAACACCAATAATAACAACTTCGTCATCCTGGGCATCACCGGTTTGCGCTGTGGCTGTCGGTTTACCAGTGGTCTTGGATGGACTTGTGGATTTTTCTATCAGGACGGGGTTTCTTGGCTGATCAGCAGGGCCGGAGGTATGAACAGGTCTCTCTTCAGCAATAAAAACCTCATCTTGCGCTCGCGGATCATTGGGCACATCTTCATGAATGGCCGCTTCATCATCTGGGGTGGCACCCGGTTCAGGAGCAGTGTCTTCTCCGGCCGCTTTATCCACACGAGCCTTCTTGCTTGGCCTCGGTTTGGCCCTAAAAGGAGTGGCAAAATCAAAAATACTATATGTTGAAAGCTGCAAATACCAAGAATATTATGATAAGTGCAAGCTTACCCAAGCACGGTTTTAAGCGGTGGCAGCTGGGTACCCGTTGACTCGCCAGAGGAGGAGTGAGAGGTAACCTGATAATCGGAGTCAGATGGGTTAAGCGGTTGACGAAAACAGCCCGCTTTAGGACAAGCATTGGCAAGCAAATTAGAGACCTCTGAACGGCGTCTCCAAACCGGGCTGTTTGGTAAACCGGCGGAAGTAACTACCTGGCCACTGTGCCGAGTTGTGCGGCGCACTTCATGTTGTTGAGTCTTCATAAGAAAGTTGGGATCCAAGTGAGCAAGAGGATGAGAAAATTTAACTTTTCGGTTTGCCTAACGCATTTTTCGTGAAGGTAGAAGACTCGAATCAGAAGAAAGAGTAATTACCTCTGCATCATCAGCATGGCTAGCCTCGGCATCATCCTGACAAATATTATCATCAATAAGGTGTGTAAAAAGCAAACCGAGTGAATCAAGTTCTGCCTCAAGGTCCGGATTACCCACATCATCATCAGCGGGCGGATCAGAGGATGCGGTGGTTTTCCTTTTGTGAGCAGGCTTCTTAAGGACCTTTGTCTTGGGCCGGGTCGGTCTTTCCGGTTTGTCTGCCTTCTCCTGCGGGAGCTTCTTGTTCCAAAAAGGATCATCACCCTGTTTCAACACATATTGGTATCAAATAATAAGCAGATATTGTATCATCAGGGTTGGCGAAAGGAAAAATTCAGACTTACAGCTGACGGTTTGTTGGTGGCACAGAAGGGAAGCAGACCGGTTCGGGCGCAGACATATTCTGGTTCATTTAAAATTTTCTTTACAGCTTCTGTGACTTCTTCATCAGTAAGCTAGATGTTCACGTGTCGCAGTGGGTCGTTAACACTGCCTGTATATTCACACATCAAACCGGAGCGTTGGCTGAGAGGCAGTACGCTCCAAGATATCCAGCAACGGGCAAGATCAACCCCTGTTAAACCGTTGGCCATGAAGGCTCTGAGCTTAGACAGTTGGGGAGCATATTTAATCCTCTCTTTGGCAGTCAGTCTCTGCGGAAAGGGGTGCGTGTTGCTAAGCCGCTCCGGACGAAAACCGGGCAAAGGATTCTCATCAGCAGGAGAGGTATCTTTGCAGTAGAACCATGTTTGATTCCATTCTTGGGGATGACTGTGCAGTTTTGCGTGAGGATAAGTGACCTCTTTCCGTTTCTGAATCGCCATGCCACCCAATTCCATATTGGAGCCATCAGTAAATTCAGTGCGGCGGTTTAGGTGGAACCAATCTCGGAATAGCTCGACTGTAGGTTCCTCTTGGAAGAACACCTCACAGAGCACTTGAAAGTGGCATATGTTGGTGACAGAATTGGGGCCAATATCTTGCGGACGGAGTTGGAAGTTGGCCAAGACATCCCGGTAGAATTTTGAACCGGGCGGGTTAAAGCCTCGGGCTAAGTGATCCGCAAAAACTACCACCTCTCCTTCTTGAGGTGTGGGAGGACATTCTTTGCCTGGGACCCTCCAATGGATGGTATTTCTGCTGCTTAAAGCACCGGTCAGAACTAAATTGTTCAGCTGTGTTTCTGTGACACGAGAAGGCACCAAGTTGCACTCATATACTTGTTTAGCCATGGTGGAGTCTACAGAACAAAGTGATTCCGGTTCAAGATTATGTTGGATACAGAATATACGCTGATATGATCAATGTTAAACCGAGGATAATTGTATTTGAACCGACGTTCTGTGAAGTGATGGATTATGGCTCAAGGATCCTGGTGGTTCAATAAGGGGACTAATGGTGTATATCGGTTTATTAACTTTTTCTATGATAAGTTAAACCGCCTGATCTAAGTATTGAAAGCATTGGAGATTGCGAAATGGCTAAGTATGCAGAAACAGGTTTCAAAGAAATTCTGTTGCAGCAATGGATCTGAGGCAACTTCAGAAAAACAGAAAAAATATATTTAAAGGCCTCGAAACAGAGCGGAAGTGAATCAATGGGCAGATAAAGCAGATGAGATCCACGGACTTGAACACGAGACTATAAGTGGATACGAAAAACTAAAGTGGTATTTAGCACAAGGTTTACAGATCCGTACGAAGGATAATGCATGAACAGGAGCAGTCGATGAACGTCACAAGAATAGCGAACCCTAGAACAGATCTAGGTTAATAAGAACAGAGGACTTACTGGGGCTGAGGAGGATGCGGACGGTCACCGCAGTTCTCTGGTACGCTCAGGTCGATGCAGCGGCCAAGGTCGAGGCTGGAGGCGACGGCGGCGGCGGAGCTTCGGAGCTGACGACGCAAGGAAGACGAAGATGGGAAGGCACGAAGAGGGAAAAGGAAATGACCCTTCGGTCCTATTTATAAGGCAAAAAGACATGTGTCAGGCGCGACAAACCAGGGGCCACGGAACGGAGCTGTCGCCTCGATTTTCGCAAAACTTATTAAAATGAAGAGGTATTATGGGTACTTTCTTTATGACAGATGACGTCACCTCGGTTTAACAGCAATTGGAGAAGATGACGTCAAGACGGTTCAGCAATTATAAGAAGGTGTTGAAGATGAAGATTTCTGCTAAGGATTGACATGAACCCATTCAAATCAATCTGGGGCCTAATGTTGGGGATATTACTACTGGGCGTAAACCGACCTGCATGGGCCGGATTAACTTCATCAGTAGTTCAAGAGTGTTAAAGCCCAAGAAGCAAAGGGCCCAAGGCCGTAGTCGGTTCAACACTTGTAGCCGTAAACCGTTTTGTATGTAAACTTGTATTGTAAGTTAGGAATAAGGAGAGACCAACCCGGATACGAGTATGAACCGGAGATTGGGACTCTGTGAACCGACGGGAGTCACCCGTGTATATAAGGGGACGACCCGATAGCGGTTCAAGGGAGAGACAACCACAACTCGAGACTTAGGCGAAGCTTGTTTGCTCCCTAGTCATCGAAACCCCATCAATTCCATCACAAACTAGACGTAGGCTTTTACCTTCATCGAAGGGGCCGAACTAGTATAACTCTCTGTGTCCCTGTGTCCGCTTTAACCCCTTCGAGTTAACCCGTTGCGATGGCTCCATGACTAAGTCCTTTCGCTAGGACATCTGCCGTGACAAACCCACGACAGTTGGCGCCCACCGTGGGGCTATCGCACGATGGTTTCAAGTTCTTGGAGGGCCGCTTTGAAGGACTCGAGGGATACGCTGTGGGCCGGATGACCAAGAGTCGTCGCGGCAAGATCTACATCGACGATGCAGGCTGGGGCCCCGAGGCCGACTCGATTGAGTACGGGTACCGAGTCCCCTTTGGTGGCATACACGTCTTCATCGGCAAGATCGGTGAACCGGGCCCTGAGCTGGACACCTGCACCGACCTCGTCGAGACAGCTCAGCGTGCGCGACCTGCCCGGGTTAAGCCGACCGTGAAGCGCGCCTTCGTGGGAGTCATCCATGGAGGAAGCTATGAGGATGGATCAGGATCTGGTGGCGAAACCGTCGTTTATTCTGGCGACGAGTCGTCAACCGGAGAAACTGAGTCTTTGTATCAGCTACAAGATGGCCGGATTGGGGGCTGTTTCGATGGCGACAGTATTCCAGACCCCTCTGATCTGCCTAACCGGGTTGGAATATTCATGGCCGGTACACAAGCGGCGCTTCATTCATCGACTGCCGCAGCGATGGTTTCCGGTTCAGCAGCGGCAACGGCTGCCGGGGCAGGAGGCTCTGTGCGCCCGCCGGCTGAAGTGTTATCCGATCTGTTCGACGCATTGGCTGCACTCATGGCAGAGGCTAACCCGGCGGATCAGGATGCTCATGAAACAGAAATTGCGAAGGTAAGGGAGCAGATCACTCAGGCCAAAGCAGATCTAGCAGCTGAAGAAGTCAGGATGACTGCGGAGCGGGCTGCTTTGGATGCGCAAGCTTACAAACTCATGCTGGACCAGAACGCATCACAAGAAGTCATGAGGAGGAAGTAGCGATCTCGTTTGCCTTCAGTTTTCGAAGGAAGGGACCTCTTCAACACCCCTGGAGCAGGGACCAGTAATCCGCCGGTGGTAAACCGAACGAAGGCACCTGGGATGGGCGCGCCGGTTCAGCCCCGTGTAATAAATCTGCCCCGTCATAACACTGGTGTATCGCAGGCTGTGCCCACGCCTCCGGATCACTACTCCAATCCGTTGGATAACCTTGTTGCAGCTGCGGCCCGATTGGAGGCTATTCCAGTCGAAGGTGATTCATTGCAGGCGATAGAGATGCGTCGGGTCAAAGAGCTCCTTAGGACGGCGTTGGTCCAATAGGAAGCCTATTCATACAGCCGTGACCGGATTCACTCTACCCCATGACCAAGCCGGAGTTATAGCAGACATATGGAGGAACCAGCTGTGTCAAGTAATGCACTGCGTGGAGCACCCCGTGGCAACAATCCGGCCGGTGGTGTCGATAATGCTCAGGAGGTGGTAGACCGGGCCCGAGCACGCAGGGAAGCCGAGTTAGCAGCACAGCATCAGGCTCGTCAGTTTACGCTGGTTCGTCCAACCACTTCGGTTGAACCGGGGCTCACTTCTAGTGCGTTGGGGGTGCCCTGCCTTGTCCCCGCTTTATGCAATGTGCGCCTGCCTAAGGATTTCAAGGGCCCATGCAAGGTACCAAACTATACGGCGGATCAACCCCCAGAGACATGGGTGGAGAGCTATGAGATGGCCATGGAGATGCTTGATGTGGATGATGCGGCGTGTGCAAAATATTTTACCATGATGCTTGAAGGGACGGCCCGTACCTGGTTAAAGAGCTTGCCACCCAATTCTATCAATTCATGGGCCCAGTTGCGAGCCCGGTTCATCAATAATTTCAAAGACACGTGTAAGCAGCCTATGTCGATAGTGGATTTAGCTGCATGTGTCCAGGAGGAAGGGGAATCAACTACTCATTGGGTGCGCCGTGTCTCACAAGTTCTGCATTCATTAAACCGCATCAACGCTGACACCGCAGTTATAACCTTGGAAGGCAACTGCCGGTTTGGACCCCTGAAGTTGAAGTTAGGATGGATGAAGCGCCATTGCACTGACATGGGGACTCTCATGGCCGCTTTGGTAAAGTATGTTGATTCTGATAGTACCAAGGATCCCGAGTCTGATGATGAGAAGACAGGGAAGGGAAAGAAGAAGAACAACTCCAAAGGTCAGCAGCATCACTCAGCAGGTAATGGTGGGGGTGGCAAGCGTAAAGCGGACGGCAATATGGACTTTGTGGCTAATACAAACGTGCAGGACAAGGGCCAGCGACGTAAGGGTAAGAACCGCAGTGGAGCGCCTAGTCCTAATCCGGACCGCCTAAATTATCTATTGAACCAGCCCTGTCCAAAGCATGGGACGAAGGAGGTACCAGCGAACCACCTTTGGAAGGATTGCTACATTATGCAGGAGTTCAAGAGCTCTAGTGCTTTTCGGTACGATCCCAGCTCCGGCGATGGCTCTGGATCCGGGCCGGGTTACGGTGGAGGAAATTCCGGTTCAGGATTTAATGGTAATCCGGGCGGACATAACAATCAGAATCATCAGAACAACCAGGGTGGTTACAATCAGCAATAGCAGCAGTCGGGTTACCAGAGCAACCCAAAGCAGCTGAATAGTGGGCAATATCATGTATTCACCACTAGCTTGGACAAGCGGGACCGGAAGGTCCAGAAGCAGGCAGTTAATTCTGTTGAACCGGCCGTACCCCGGTATCTACGCTGGTCAGAGCAGCCAATCATATGGAGCAGAGAGGATCACCCTCCCCTGGTTGATAATCCGGGTCAGCTGGCTCTGGTGGTGGCGCCTCAGGTGGGAGGTTACAAGTCCACCAAGGTACTCATGGATGGGGGTAGCAGCATCAACATCCTGTACTATGAGACCTTCCGTCGTATGGGGCTAACAGATAAAGATCTCCGACCGTCGAATATGGTTTTCCATGGTGTGGTACCTGGTAAGTCAGCGTACCCCGTTGGCAAGATAGCACTGGAGGTGGCCTTTGGAGATGATCATGATTCCAGATCAGAGACGCTGACGTTTGAGGTGGTGAAAATCCAAAGCCCGTATCACGCTCTGTTTGGTCGACCGGCCTATGCCAAGTTCATGGCACGGCCCTGCTACGTGTACTTGCAGCTCAAGATGCCGGGTCATAAGGGGACCATCACGGTTCACAGAAGCCGTAAGGTCGCTTTAGAATGTGAAGAAGGAGATGCAGCTTATGCAGAGTCAATTTGTGCCACCGAGGAGCTGAAGTATTACAAGGACAATGTTGATCCGGCGGATATGACTCCTTTGAAGAAGCCTACCACGGAGCATGATCCGGCTCTGAAGTTCACATCGGCAGCTGAGACTAAGCTTGTTGACTTCGTACCTGGCGATTCGTCCAAGTAGTTCAGCATCAGCGCCAATTTGTATCCGAAATAGCAAAGCGCGCTCATCGAGTTCATCCGTGAGAATCGGGACATTTTTGCATGGAAGCCTTCTGACATGCCAGGTGTACCGAGGCGACTCGCTGAGCACACTCTTAATGTGGATCCTAAATACAAACCAGTGAAACAGTTCCTCCGACGGTTCAACGAAGAAAGACGCAAGGCTATTGGGGAAGAAGTGGCTAGGCTATTGGCAGCTGGTTTCATCATTGAAGTTTTCCACCCTGAGTGGCTTGCTAATCCGATGCTGGTCCTTAAGAAAAACGGCACCTGGCGCATGTGTGTGGATTACACTGATCTTAATAAAGCTTGCCAAGCAGATCCTTTTGCCCTCCCCCGTATTGATCAAATCATTGATGCTACGGCGGGTTGCGAGCGGTTAAGTTTTTTGGATGCGTATTCCGGCTATCACCAGATCAAAATGGCAATTAAGGACCAGGAGAAGACAGCATTCATAACTCCCTTTGGAGCCTTTTGCTATGTATCTATGCCTTTTGGGCTCAAGAGTGCCCAGGCCACCTATCAACGGTGTGTGCAAAATTGTCTTCACAAGCAGATTAGCCGCAATGTACATGCTTACGTGGATGATATTGTGGTTAAATCGAAGAAGAAGGAGACTTTACTGGATGATTTGAAGGAGACCTTTGATAACCTGAGTACGTATAAGATGATGCTCAATCCGGCTAAATGTGTCTTTGGTGTACCGGCAGGCAAGCTATTGGGTTTTCTGGTGTCCAACAGGGGAATTGAGGCTAATCCGGAGAAGATTACGGCCATCACCTCCTTGGCTAAACCGAAGTGTATCAATGACGTTCAACGTTTGGCTGGTCGGATTGCCGCGTTAAGCCGGTTTATCAGCCGCCTTGGTGAGAAAGCAATCCCCTTGTATTAGATGTTGAAGAAGACGGATCAATTCGTCTGGAGTGCTGCGGCTGATCAGGCGTTTGAGGACTTAAAGCGGCAATTAGCCAATCCGCCCGTGCTCGCCGCTCCCATTGACAAGGAGCCATTGCTCCTGTATGTTGCTGCTAATGCTCGCGCGGTCAGTGTAGCTATTGTGGTGGAGCGGAAGGAGGCAGGCAAAGAGAATCCAGTTCAGCGTCCGGTTTATTATATCAGCGAGGTGCTTATTGAATCCAAACAAAGGTATCCACATTGGCAGAAGCTGGTATATGGAGTTTTTATGGCAAGCCGGAAGCTGAAGCAGTATTTCCAAGGGCATCCCATTACAGTGGTCAGCTCTACCCCCTTGGGTGATATCATCCAGAACCGAGAAGCGACGAGCCGGATTGCCAAGTGGGCTATAGAGCTTGGACCGCACGGTTTAAAATACGTGCCTCGGACAGCGGTGAAGTCCCAAGCACTTGTCGATTTCATCAATGATTGGACGGAGCTGCAGGCCCCTGAAGAGAAACCGGACAACACATATTGGACCATCCATTTCGACGGATCACGGCAATTGGAGGGCTCGGGGGCTGGAGTCGTATTAACTTCCCCACGAGGTGACAAGTTCTATTATGTTCTCCGCTTAATGTTCCCTTGTACTAATAATGCAGCTGAGTATGAAGCCTTGCTCCATGGTCTCCGGATGGCTAAAGAGATGAATCTAAGCTGGGTTAAGTGCTTCGGTGACTCAGACCTAGTGGCTCAACAGGTGTCTGGCACTTGGGATTCTAAAGACCCACTCATGGCAGCATATCGTCGTGAGGTGGATATTGTTGCGGGTCACTTCAAGGGTTGTCAGGTGGACCACGGGGACCGTCGGAAGAATGAGGCGGCGGATGCCCTGAGCCGGTTGGGCTCCTAGCATAAACCGGTCCCACCTAATGTTTTTCTTGATGTATTGCACAACCCGTCGGTCAAGCTCCCAGGTGAAGCGGATTTGGCCGTTCCTGACCCGGAGGCTCAATTGGTGGCGGCTCTTCATGTCATTCCGGATTGGACACTTCCTTACCTGGCGTACATGAACTGGGCCGAGTTACCAGAGGATGAGACTCTGTCCAGACAAATAATACGGCGGTCCAAGTCCATGACGATTATCAATGGCGAGTTGCACCATTGCAGTGTATCGGGAGCGTTTCAACGCTGTGTGTCTCCTGAGGAAGGCTGTGAAATTTTGCGTGAGATCCACGAAGGGGATTGTGGTCACAACGCCGGTTCAAAATCTTTGGTGGCTAAAGCGTTCCGCCACGGTTACTATTGGTTAACTGCCCATGTTGATGCGGAGGATCTGGTCCGACGATGTGATGGTTGCCAAAAGTTTTCAAGACGCGCTCATGTTCTGGCTCAAGAATTGAGGATGATTCCAATCACTTGGCCGTTTGCGACTTGGGGGCTAGATATGGTTGGGCCTTTCAAAAGGTCCAAGGATAAGAAGACCCACCTCCTGGTGGCGGTTGATAAATTTACAAAATGGGTGGAGGCAGAACCTGTTAGCAAGTGTGATGCGGCCACCGCGGTTCAGTTCATCAAAAAGGTGATTTTCCGGTTTGGCTTTCCACACAGTATCATCACAGACAATGGTACCAATCTGTCCAAGGGTGCCATGAAGGAGTTCTGCGAACGAGAGCATATCCGCCTTGACGTTTCTTCAGTGGCGCACCCACAGTCCAATGGTCAAGCAGAACGAGCTAATCAGAAGATCTTGAGAGGCATCAAACCCCGGCTTATGGTTCCTTTGCAGAGAACGCCAGGTTGTTGGGTTGAGGAGTTGCCATCTGTATTATGGAGCATTAATACGACACCCAACAGATCAACAGGTTACACGTCGTTCTTCATGGTCTATGGAGCGGAGGCGGTTCTCCCTAGTGATATCCGTCACGATTCACCTCGTGTGACGGCTTATGTTGAAGCGGACAACGAGACAGCTCGACAAGACGCTTTGGATCGGTTGGATGAAGAGCGAGACATAGCAGCTGCCCGCTCGGCGATTTACCAACAAGATCTTCATCGCTATCACAGTCGTCGGGTCAGAACCAGAACCTTTCAAGAAGGAGATTTGGTGCTTCAGCTCATTCAAAATCAAACTGATATGCATAAGTTATCTCCACCTTGGGAGGGACCTTTCGTGGTCAGCAAGAATCTGCACAACGGGTTATACTATCTAATCGATGTTCGAGAGCGAAAAGACTCACGCAAATCAGAACAGGAGACCAACAGGCCGTGGAACATAGCTCATCTTCGGCCTTACTATACTTGAGCCATTGGTTCTGCTTATGTACATATTATGACAATGTATATATTATAAATACAATAAATCGGATCCTCCGCTAAAGCGGGGTATCTGTTCTTTTACATCATGCGTGGTTACATGGAGTTGTTCTGTTTTAAAGCGGCCTCCGGTTTACCCCTTGCAAAAATCATAAATATAATTAGGGGGCTCGGTCATGTCTGAACCGATGCAACACCTTTTGACAGGCGAAAGCCACCAGATCACTTGGGGGCTCGGTCATGTCCGAACCGTTGCAACACTTTTTGATCGGCGAAAGCCACCAGATCACTTGGGGACATGGTCAAGTCTGAACCAGTCACACCTCTTGATCGGCCTAAAGGCCATAGAGTCACTTGGGGGCTTGGTCGAACCCGAACCATTGCCATGCCACTTGATCGGCATAATGCCACGGTTTCATTTGGGGACCTGGCTGACTTGAACCACAGCTACGCCTATTGGGAGCTTGGTCGTGTCCGACCATGGTAACACCATCTGATCGGCTCAGTAAAGCCTCTTTTTTGCAAACGGTTTTATCATTGCCTTTGCTTCAATATCTTTTCTTGATAAACTGCTGTTTTGTTTTGGTTGCGTTCTTAAACCGACAACGTCTTACACCGGTTCAAACAGCCGAATTGGCGGAACACGGTCCATTCTTAAACCGGAGATTATTTACCCGGTTTGATTTTTTCTGTTAACATCCTTTTTTGGAGTAACAAAAGGTTTATTATGACCAAGCACGGTTTACACAGTAAACCGGCATTATATATATACAGGAGCTATTTTCTCCCATAACGATGCAGGTTTATCAAACCGCCGTTTCAAGATTGGCTAAGCCTACTTTGTGCCCAATGATGGCAGGTATTTTGTATCACAAAATTTGCTTATATATGTCAATCTCCTTGCATCCATATGAAGTTCATAAGCCGGCTGGCGGTACAACCGCCCTGGTAGTTTAAGATATTTTGATTGCAGGAGATATAAATTGGCAGTTTTCGATCTTTCAAATAAAGGTATCAGCACAGATGCATGAAGGCATCTCAGAAGCAAAAGTGTTGGCTATCCTATTACAAGGCAACATGGTGCCCAAATAAGATCATTGTTTTTCTGGCAGAAAAGAATAAGGCAGCCTATTAAACCGGTCTTCGGTTCAAGCTTGGTCACCGTCTTGATCTGATGGTCGTGGGTCATCCTGCATCGCTTCAGTTTCTTCTGCCCTACCCAGCGGCTGGAAGTCAACAGTGGTCCAGTCGATTCCCATTAAAGCTTGAAAAACAGCTTCATCATGGATCAGTGAAGACGGTTCAATATCAGGAGCATAAGTATGCTTACGGATTGGCGGGATCAGATTTTCCGCTTCAGGAACTGGTGCAGCCACTCGTTTGTTCCGATATTATATTGGGCTTGATAATACGTCAAATCTGCCTCTTCTACCAATTGACAAGCCAGAGGGCGCACCGCCCGGTTTATTGCTCTCAAATCATCTTCATTGAATTCTGAGCCGTCTTCCTTCAAACTGGGATAGCCCTGAGCTGCCTCCACAGGATCAAAGTCTGGCACCCATGCCTTCACTCGGATTAAAGCATTGATGGCACCGGTTCGAGCAGCAGATTTTTCAGCTCTTCAATCCGGGCGGGAAGCATTGACAATCTCTTCAGAGTGTCTTGGATCAAAGTGGGTGCCGGATTGTTATGTGATGCAGTCGTAATAATCCGCTGCGCTCCAGTGTACAGTTGTTCGATCAACATATAAGCAGCTTTCAATTTCATCCGAACATCTGATCCCAAGTGGCTGATGCGGGTGCCTGCAACGTGATAGAACAGTTCACAAACCGGACCTATCATAGGAAGATCAAAATTATCACAGAGGTAAAAGGATGTTTACCAAAGATAGCGGCGGTCATTGCATGCACTTGTCGCTTTACGCTGGTCAACTCATCTGTCACCGGTTTGAGGGCAGCTTCAGCAGTTTCAATTTTCTTGATCAAAGCATTTTTCTCAGTGGCCCAATCCGCCCGATCTTTCTTGAAGCCCTCCTTCAGCTGTTCCATGCCGCTTAAAGCGCTGGTCAACTCCTCTTTTGCCTTGGAGGTTTCAGCTTGTTGGGACTTTAAGTTCTCTTGAAGGTCGGTGACTTGATTTTCTTTGGTCTTCAGTTCAGCCTGCATTCAGGCAGTTATATGGTTCAACAAACGGTACAGAAAGTGAAGTACCAACCACATAACGAGTTATGCACTTAGTACTTGGGGGCTAATGCCTATTTGATCTAGAGCTATCAACTGGTCGCAAAGTCTCAAGCTCAATACAAGTATTCAACTTGGCACTTGGGGGCTAATGGCTATTTGCTCCAAATATGTTCTGATGCTACTATTTAAGTCCCGGTTTAACTTCATTCAGTTGAACCGGCCCTTGGGGGCTACATCAGCACATTCTGAAGTATGCAGCTTTATATATCACAAGTCTCGATTTGAAAGAAGATTCCAAACCGATCCTTGGGGGCTAGGAGAATCAGCAAGACTAAAAAGATATACAAGCAGGAGGCATATGAAAGTTACCTCAAATTTCTCCTGCATCATGTTCACTAGGCCAGCTTCATAATCACGACTGGTATACAGCCGGTTCAGATACCCGGAATGAAGATCTTGGGCACTCAGTGCAGCGTATGTTGCCAAATCAACATTCCACTTGCCCTTGTCCATTGCAGCAAATTCGTCCTTGGCAGTATGCTTGGACAAAGCGACGGGGTTGCTTGGTTCGGTATGACCAACACCAATAATAACAACTTCGTCATCCTGGGCATCACCGGTTTGCGCTGTGGCTGTCGGTTTACCAGTGGTCTTGGATGGACTTGTGGATTTTTCTATCAGGACGGGGTTTCTTGGCTGATCAGCAGGGCCGGAGGTATGAACAGGTCTCTCTTCAGCAATAAAAACCTCATCTTGCGCTGGCGGATCATTGGGCACATCTTCATGAATGGCCGCTTCATCATCTGGGGTGGCACCCGGTTCAGGAGCAGTGTCTTCTCCGGCCGCTTTATCCACACGAGCCTTCTTGCTTGGCCTCGGTTTGGCCCTAAAAGGAGTAGCAAAATCAAAAATAGTATATGTTAAAAGCTGCAAATACCAAGAATATTATGATAAGTGCAAGCTTACCCAAGCACGGTTTTAAGCGGTGGCAGCTGGGTACCCGTTGACTCGCCAGAGGAGGAGTGAGAGGTAACCTGATAATCGGAGTCAGATGGGTTAAGCGGTTGACGAAAACAGCCCGCTTTAGGACAAGCATTGGCAAGCAAATTAGAGACCTCTGAACGGCGTCTCCAAACCGGGCTGTTTGGTAAACCGGCGGAAGTAACTACCTGGCCACTGTGCCGAGTTGTGCGGCGCACTTCATGTTGTTGAGTCTTCATAACAAAGTTGGGATCCAAGTGAGCAAGAGGATGAGAAAATTTAACTTTTCGGTTTGCCTAACGGATTTTTCGTGAAGGTAGAAGACTCGAATCAGAAGAAAGAGTAATTACCTCTGCATCATCAGCATGGCTAGCCTCGGCATCATCCTGACAAATATTATCATCAATAAGGTGTGTAAAAAGCAAACCGAGTGAATCAAGTTCTGCCTCAAGGTCCGGATTACCCACATCATCATCAGCGGGCGGATCAGAGGATGCGGTGGTTTTCCTTTTGTGAGCAGGCTTCTTAAGGACCTTTGTCTTGGGCCGGGTCGGTCTTTCCGGTTTGTCTGCCTTCTCCTGCGGGAGCTTCTTGTTCCAAAAAGGATCATCACCCTGTTTCAACACATATTGGTATCAAATAATAAGCAGATATTGTATCATCAGGGTTGGCGAAAGGAAAAATTCAGACTTACAGCTGGCGGTTTGTTGGTGGCACAGAAGGGAAGCAGACCGGTTCGGGCGCAGACATATTCCGGTTCATTTAAAATTTTCTTTACAGCTTCTGTGACTTCTTCATCAGTAAGCTAGATGTTCACGTGTCGCAGTGGGTCGTTAACACTGCCTGTATATGCACACATCAAACCGGAGCGTTGGCTGAGAGGCAGTACGCTCCAAGATATCCAGCAACGGGCAAGATCAACCCCGGTTAAACCGTTGGCCATGAAGGCTCTGAGCTTAGACAGTTGGGGAGCATATTTAATCCTCTCTTTGGCAGTCAGTCTCTGCGGAAAGGGGTGCGTGTTGCTAAGCCGCTCCGAACGAAAACCGGGCAAAGGATTCTCATCAGCAGGAGAGGTATCTTTGCAGTAGAACCATGTTTGATTCCATTCTTGGGGATGACTGTGCAGTTTTGCGTGAGGATAAGTGACCTCTTTCCGTTTCTGAATCGCCATGCCACCCAATTCCATATTGGAGCCATCAGTAAATTCAGTGCAGCGGTTTAGGTGGAAGCAATCTCGGAATAGCTCGACTGTAGGTTCCTCTTGGAAGAACACCTCACAGAGCACTTGAAAGTGGCATATGTTGGTGACAGAATTGGGGCCAATATCTTGCGGACGGAGTTGGAAGTTGGCCAAGACATCCCGGTAGAATTTTGAACCGGGCGGGTTAAAGCCTCAGGCTAAGTGATCCGCAAAAACTACCACCTCTCCTTCTTGAGGTGTGGGAGGACATTCTTTGCCTGGGACCCTCCAATGGATGGTATTTCTGCTGCTTAAAGCACCGGTCAAAACTAAATTGTTCAGCTGTGTTTCTGTGACACGAGAAGGCACCCAGTTGCACTCATATACTTGTTTAGCCATGGTGGAGTCTACAGAACAAAGTGATTCCGGTTCAAGATTATGTTGGATACAGAATATACGCTGATATGATCAATGTTAAACCGAGGATAATTGTATTCGAACCGACGTTCTGTGAAGTGATGGATTATGGCTCAAGGATCCTGGCGGTTCAATAAGGGGACTAATGGTGTATATCGGTTTATTAACTTTTTCTATGATAAGTTAAACCGCCTGATCTAAGTATTGAAAGCATTGGAGATTGCGAAATGGCTAAGTATGCAGAAACAGGTTTCAAAGAAATTCTGTTGCAGCAATGGATCTGAGGCAACTTCAGAAAAACAGAAAAAATATATTTAAAGGCCTCGAAACAGAGCGGAAGTGAATCAATGGGCAGATAAAGCAGATGAGATCCACGGACTTGAACACGAGACTATAAGTGGATACAAAAAACTAAAGTGGTATTTAGCACAAGGTTTACAGATCCGTACGAAGGATAATGCATGAACAGGAGCAGTCGATGAACGTCACAAGAACAGCGAACCCTAGAACAGATCTAGGTTAAGAAGAACAGAGGACTTACTAGGGCTGAGGAGGATGCGGACGGTCACCGCAGTTCTCTAGTACGCTCAGGTCGATGCAGCGGCCAAGGTCGAGGCTGGAGGCGACGACGGCGGCGGAGCTTCGGAGCTGACGACGCAAGAAGACGAAGATGGGAAGGCACGAAGAGGGAAAAGGAAATGACCCTTCGGTCCTATTTATAAGGCAAAAAGACATGTGTCAGGCGCGACAAACCAGGGGCCACGGAACGGAGCTGTCGCCTCGATTTTCGCAAAACTTATTAAAATGAAGAGGTATTATGGGTACTTTCTTTATGACAGATTACGTCACCTCGGTTTAACAGCAATTGGAGAAGATGACGTCAAGACGGTTCAGCAATTATAAGAAGGTGTTGAAGATGAAGATTTCTGCTAAGGATTGACATGAACCCATTCAAATCAATCTGGGGCCTAATGTTGGGGATATTACTACTAGGCGTAAACCGACCTGCATGGGCCGGATTAACTTCATCAGTAGTTCAAGAGTGTTAAAGCCCAAGAAGCAAAGGGCCCAAGGCCGTAGTCGGTTCAACACTTGTAGCCGTAAACCGTTTTGTATGTAAACTTGTATTGTAAGTTAGGAATAAGGAGAGACCAACCCGGATACGAGTATGAACCGGAGATTGGGACTCTGTGAACCGACGGGAGTCACCCGTGTATATAAGGGGACGACCCGATAGCGGTTCAAGGGAGAGACAACCACAACTCGAGACTTAGGCGAAGCTTGTTTGCTCCCTAGTCATCGAAACCCCATCAATTCCATCACAAACTAGACGTAGGCTTTTACCTTCATCGAAGGGGCCGAACTAGTATAACTCTCTGTGTCCCTGTGTCCGCTTTAACCCCTTCGAGTTAACCCGTTGCGATGGCTCCACGACTAAGTCCTTTCGCTAGGACATCTGCCATGACAAAACCACGACATGAGGCATAGGGAATAACTTTATAGAACCTAATGGATCACTGGTGCTTACACACTTTGTTAGCATCTTTTGGATTGACAAAACCTTCTGGTTGCATCATATACAACTCTTCTTTAAGAAATCCATTAAGGAATGCAGTTTTGACATCCATCTGCCAAATTTCATAAAATGCGGCAATTGCTAACATGATTCGGACAGACTTCAGCATCGCTACGAGTGAGAAAATCTCATCATAGTCAACACCTTGAACTTTGTCAAAACCTTTTTTGACAAGTCTAGCTTTGTAGATAGTAACACTACTATCAGCGTCCGTCTTCCTCTTAAAGATCCATTTATTTTCTATGGCTTGCCGATCATCGGCCAAGTCAACCAAAGTCCACACTTTGTTCTCATACATGGATCCCATCTCAAATTTCATGGCCTCAAGCTATTTTGCGGAATATAGGCTCATCATCGCTTCCTCATAGTTCGTAGGTTCGTCATGGTCAAGTAACATGACCTCCAGAACAGGATTACCATACCACTCTGGTGCAGATCTTACTCTGGTTTACCTACGAGGTTCGGTAGTAACTTGATCTGAAGTTACATGATCATCATCATTAGCTTCCTCACTAATTGGTGTAGGAGTCACAGGAACAAATTTTTGTGATGAACTACTTTCCAATAAGGGAGCAGGTACAGTTACCTCATCAAGTTCTACTTTCCTCCCACTCACTTCTTTCGCGAGAAACTCCTTCTCTAGAAAGGATCCATTATAAGCAACGAATATCTTGCCTTCGGATCTGTGATAGAAGGTGTACCCAACTGTCTCCTTTGGGTATCCTATGAAGACACATTTCTCCGATTTGGGTTTGAGCTTATCAGGATGAAACTTTTTCTTATAAGCATCGCACCCCAAACTTTAAGAAACGACAACTTTGGTTTCTTGCCAAACCACAGTTCATATGGTGTCGTCTCAATGGATTTAGATGGTGCCCTTTTTTACGTGAATGCAGCTGTCTCTAATGCATAACCCCAAAACTATAGTGGTAAATCGGTAAGAAACATCATAGATTGCACTATATCCAATAAAGTACGGTTATGACGTTCGGACACACCATTATGCTGTGGTGTTCCAGGTGGCACGAATTTGTGAAACTATTCCACATTGTTTTAATTGAAGACCAAACTCGTAACTTAAATATTTGTCTCCGCGATCAGATCATAGAAACTTTATTTTCTTATCACGATGATTTTCCACTTCACTCTGAAATTCTTTGAACTTTTAAAATGTTTCAGACTTATGTTTCATCAAGTAGATATACCCATATCCGCTCAAATCATCTGTGAAGGTCAGAAAATAACGATACCCGCCGCGAGCCTCAACACTCATCGGACCGCATACATCGGTATGTATTATTTCCAACAAGTCAGTGGCTCGCTCCATTGTTCTAGAGAACGGAGTCTTAGTCATCTTGCCCATGAGGCATGGTTCGCAAGCATCAAGTGATTCATAATCAAGTGATTCCTAAAGCCCATCAACATGGAGTTTCTTCATGCGCTTTACACCAATATGACCTAAACGACAGTTCCACAAATAAGTTGCACTATCATTATTAACTTTGCATCTTTTGGCTTCAATATTATGAATATGTGTATCACTACAATCGAGATCCAACAAACCATTTTTATTGGGTGTATGACCATAGAAGGTTTTATTCATGTAAATAGAACAACAATTATTCTCTAACTTAAATGAATAACCGCATTGCAATCAACATGATCAAATCATATTCATGCTGAACGCAAACACCAAATAACACTTATTTAGGTTCAACACTAATCCCGAAAGTGTAGGGAGCGTGCGATGATGATCATATCAATCTTGGAACCACTTCCAACACACATCGTCACTTCACCCTTAACTAGTCTCTGTTCATTCTGCAACTCCCGTTTCGAGTTACTACTCTTAGCAACTGAACCAGTATCAAATACCGAGGGGTTGTTACGAACACTAGTAAAATACACATCAATAATCTGTGTATCAAATATACCTTTGTTCACTTTGCCATCCTTCTTATCTGCCAAATACTTGGGGCAGTTTCGCTTCCAGTGACCAGTCCCTTTGCAGTAGAAGCACTTAGTCTCAGGCTTAGGTACAGACTTGGGCTTCTTCACTTGAGTAGAAACTTGCTTGCCGTTCTTCTTGAAGTTCCCCTTCTTCCCTTTGCCCTTTTCTTGAAACTTGTGGTCTTGTCAACCATCAACACTTGATGCTTTTCTTGATATCTACCTTTGTCGATTTCAGCATCACGAAGAGCTTGGGAATCGTTTCCGTTTATCCCTTGCATATTATAGTTCATCACGAAGTTCTAGTAACTTGGTGATAGTGACTAGAGAACTCTGTTAATCACTATCTTATCTGGAAGATTAACTCCCACTTTATTCAAGTGATTGTAGTACTCAGACATTCTGAGCGCATGCTCACTAGCTGAGCAATTCTCCTCCATCTTGTAGGCAAAGTACTGTCAGAGGTCTCATACCTCTCGACACGAGCATGAGTATGAAATACCAATTTCAACTCTTGGAACATCTTATATGTGGCGTTCAAAACATTTTTGAAGCCCCGGTTCTAAGCCGTAAAGCATGGTGCACTAAACTATCAAGTAGTTATCATACCGAGCTTTGTCAAACGTTCATAACGTCTGCATCTGCTCCTGCAATAAGTCTGTCACCTAGCGGTGCATCAAGGACATAATTCTTCTGTGCAGCAATGAGGGTAATCCTTAGATCACAGATCCAATCCGCATCATTTCTACTAACATCTTTCAACTTAGTTTTCTCTAGGAACATATCAAAAATAAAACAGGGGAGCTAAACGCGAGCTATTGATCTACAACATAGATATGCTAATACTACCAGGACTAAGTTCATGATAAATTAAAGTTCAATTAATCATATTACTTTAAAGAACTCCCACTTAGATAGACATCCCTCTAATCCTCTAAGTGATCACGTGATCCATATCAACTAAACCATGTCCGATCATCACGTGAGATGGACTAGTTTCAATGGTGAACATCACTATGTTGATCATATCTACTATATGATTCACGCTCGACCTTTCGGTCTCAGTGTTCCGAGGCCATATCTGCATATGCTAGGCTCGTCAAGTTTAACCTGAGTATTCCGCGTGTGCAACTGTTTTGCACCCGTTGTATTTGAACGTAGAGCCTATCACACCCGATCATCATGTGGTGTCTCAGCACGAAGAACTTTCGCAACGGTGCATACTCAGGGAGAACACTTATACCTTAAAATTTAGTGAGAGGTCATCTTATAATGCTACCGTCGATCCAAGCAAAATAAGATGCATAAAAGATAAACATCACATGCAATCAATATAAGTGATATGACATGGCCATCATCATCTTGTGCTTGTGATCTCCATCTTCTAAGCGCCATCATGATCACCATCGTCACCGGCTCGACACCTTGATCTCCATCGTAGCATTGTTGTCGTCTCGACAACTATTGCTTCTACGACTATCGCTACCGCTTAGTGATAAAGTAAAGCAATTACAGGGCGCTTGCATTGCATATAATAAAGCGACAACCATATGGCTCCTGCCAGTTGCCGATAACTCGGTTACAAAACATGATCATCTCATACAATAAAATATAGCATCATGCCTTGACCATATCACATCACAACATGCCCTACAAAAACAAGTTAGACGTCCTCTACTTTGTTGTTGCAAGTTTTACATGGCTGCTACGGGCTGAGCAAGAACCGTTCTTACCTACGCATCAAAACCACAATGATAGTTCGTCAAGTTAGTGCTCTTTTAGATGAAGTAGTCGTACGTCTTCCCGGTCCGACCGATCCAAGCACCGTTACTCCGGCACCTCCGAGTTCTTAGCACACGTACAACTCGATGACGCTCCCCGGGCTCCGATCCAGCAAAGCTTCGGGGAGGAGTTCCGTCAGCACAACGGTGTGGTGACGATCTTGATGTTCAACCGTCGCAGGGCTTCGCTAAGCACCGCTATAATATGACCGAGGTGGAATATGGTGGAGGGGGGCACCGCACACGGCTAAGGAACGATCACGAAGATCAACTTGTGTGTTCTAGGGTGCCCCCTGCCCCCGTATATAAAGGAGGGAGGGGGAGGTGCGGCCGGCCCCCAAGGGGTGCGCCTGGAGGAGTCCTACTCCCACCGGGAGTAGGACTCCCCCCTCTTGCCTTGTTGGAGAAGGAAAGGGGGAAGGGGAAGAGGAAAGGGGGGCGCCGCCCCCCTTCCTTGTCCTATTCGGACTAGGGGGAGGGGGCGCGCGGCCTGCCCTGGCCGGCCCTCCTCTTCTCCCTTGTGGCCCATGTAGGCCCAATAACCCCCCGAGGGGGGGGTCCGGTAACTCCCCGATACTCCGGTAAAATCCCGATTTCACCCGGAATGATTCCGATGTCCAAATATAGGCTTCCAATATATCGATCTTTATGTCTCGACCATTTCGAGACTCCTCGTCATGTCCGTGATCACATCCGGGACTCCGAACAACCTTCGATACATCAAAATGCATAAACTCATAATAACTGTCATCGAAACCTTAAGTGTGCGGACCCTACGGTTCTAGAACAATGTAGACATGACCGAGACACGTCTCCGGTCAATAACCAATAGCGGGACCTGGATGCCCATATTGGCTCCTACATATTCTACGAACATCTTTATCGGTCAGACCGCATAACAACATACGTTGTTCCCTTTGTCATCGGTATGTTACTTGCCCGAGATTCGATCGTCGGTATCCAATACCTAGTTCAATCTTGTTACCGGCAAGTCTCTTTACTCGTTCCGTAATACATCATCTCACAACTAACACATTAGTTGCAATGCTTGCAAGGCTTGTGATGTGCATTACCGAGAGGGCCCAGAGATACCTCTCCGACAATCGGAGTGACAAATCCTAATCTCGAAATACGCCAACCCAACATGTACCTTTGGAGACACCTGTAGAGCTCCTTTATAATCACCCAGTTATGTTGTGACGTTTGGTAGCACACAAAGTGTTCCTCCGGTAAACGGGAGTTGCATAATCTCATAGTCAAAGGAACATGTATAAGTCATGAAGAAAGCAATAGCAACATACTAAACGATTGGGTGCTAAGCTAATGAAATGGGTCATGTCAATCAGATCATTCAACTAATGATGTGATCTCGTTAATCAAATAACAACTCTTTGTCCATGGTTAGGAAACATAACCATCTTTGATTAACGAGCTAGTCAAGTAGAGGCATACTAGTGACACTCTGTTTGTCTATGTATTCACCCATGTATTATGTTTCCGGTTAATACAATTCTAGCATGAATAATAAACATTTATCATGATATAAGGAAATAAATAATAACTTTATTATTGCCTCTAGGGCATATTTCCTTCACATCCTTACACTTAACGATATTCTAAGATTCGAAAAACATGATCATCAACAACACTTGAGCCAGTCTTATAGGCAAGACTAGGAATCTTATTTTACCGTTTATCATTTCACACATGCATACGAGTTTTCTAATGAAACACATACTCCAGAATCATAGGGGTATATCATAGAATATAAACTCTTAATTATAAATATGGAAATATAATAATACAATATTATTGCCTCTAGGGCATATTTCCAACAGAGCCGCTGGTGCAACTTTCTCGGGCGTCCATTTTTTGCTCATGTCAGCATCAACCATCTCTAAGTCTGGATCAGTGCTCATTGGGTCCTATGAGTATGACCCCTGGGTTTCCGCTTCCGGTGCCACTTCGGCCGCCTCATCCTCCGCTTCTTCCTCCTCGACGTCCTCGGCCACCATCGGGTCTGGCACCAACACACATTGTCCATTCAGCTCAAAGACCCTTGAAGGGCAAAGCTGGCAGTGAGTGAATGCCATCACCGTGGTCCTTAAAAACATGGCCAAGATGCCCACATACAACACACTAGTCGGGGAGTCTTTCATACTTCACCCGATAGATCTGACATTTTGTGTCTCGGATCATTGAAACTGCATTCTTGAGCGGCCTGAAGACATTTATCTTAATACAAACTCGGTAGAAATTGCCAACAAAGTCTGGGTTTTAGCAAAGAGCACCTCTCTCACCTTTCTTGTTAGAGCTTTGACAAGATGAGCATACTTATCTGGAATGTCATGGATTTGCGCCCATATGTTCGACATGTCCAGAGCCACCATGGAGGATTGAGTGATTCCATCATAGGGTGTGAGGATGATCGTATTCCCTGGAAAGTTCCAGGGGCCATCTTGTACCACCCATTCCCAACCAAGACAAAAAAATGCATGGTGTATAACTTGTCTTGTAGGGGCGGAACTTGCAATCATGTGCTAGATCCCGAGCTGCCCGCATGTTCTTGAAGAACCAAAACTGGTTGTAAGGCTTTTTCATATGAACTCGCACTACGGCCATCCACCTTACAGATTCTGGTAGTGCCTCCTTCTCATCATAGACAACATCATCCAGGTCTTCCTCGCGGAAGCCGAGCTCCGCCATCATCTTCTCTAGTTCACCAGCAGGTCTTGCGCTAGGAGCGCTTGCCGTCGGCGAATCACCCGATGCCATATTTGGAACCCTAACCCAACATAGGTCTGATCGGGCGTTGTGACGAACCCTAGCTCCCTTCACGTAAAGGGATCGATTAAGGTGGCGGCAGATCGCCCCGGGAGAAGCTAAAACCTAAAGAGAGGAAAGGTTATATCCATTTTGTGCAATTTAAGTTTTTTTTGAGACACTTTCGTAAATTTTTTTTGGGACACTTTCGTAATTTAAGTTTTTTTAGACAACTTCCGTAATTTAAGTGAATTCGAAAGCTTCTTGCTTCGTTTCAAAATAGACTTTTTCTTAGGTTTTGCTGGGCCTGGGCCATCCGAAGAAAGCCCAGTAACGACAGCAAAGAAATCCCCCATGTCCAAGGGCATGGATGAAGATTTCGTGAAGGCCGAGCCTCCTCTTGTAATTTCCCTCCCCGCCGAGAAGACAAAATTTCCCACTCCACTCGAATTAAAACCCTAGCGGCTACACCTTCGTTCCCCGCCGCCTCGTCCACCCGTCGCCGGCGCGCCGCCACTGCCACCGCCAGCGAGATTGCGACCTGAGAGGTCCCGCGTCCTCGTGCTGTTCTCGGCTCTACCTTCGCCGCGGCCACCATGATCTGTGCAAGTAAGCTCCTTTGCCTCAGCCCCCCATCCTTTATTTTCTTCAAAACCCTAGCTACCGATCCGTCTTCCCGTGCGCTAATTCGTCTTCCGTTGCCTCTACGTTTGGGCCTGAAGTCTCCGGCGAGGTGCCGGATGAGCCGGTGGTATCAAAGAGGTCGGGGCTCCTCTTTGAGCGGCGGCTCATCGAGCGCTACATTGAGGTCGGTAATACGTCTTAGATCTCGCCTCTCATTTCTTTATCCTGTTTGCGCTAAGATTGCGTGGGTTGCTGTGGCGCAGGACCATGGAAAGTGTCCAGTTACGAAGGAGGAACTCTCCATGGACGACATCGTGCTGGTGAAGACCAACAAGGTGAGGCCTCTCTGGAATGCTAACAAATTTTCGAAATTGCATGCTTCCGTAGATTATCCTATGCCATATCCTCCTATGCGGCGTCACTAAACTAATTAGCTAAAAGTAACTTGCCACATCACCCCTCAAATATTCAGCGATTCAATCTTTGAAACAACCACTGATGAGCTCTATTATTCACAGGTCGTGAGGCCCAGGCCTCTGCAGGCTGCAAGCATTCCCGGACTCCTTGGAATATTTCAAAACGTAAGTGGAATTCTGAATATCTAAATTGATTCTGAACTGTTGATAATCATTGTTGTCTTGTTAGTTTACTATAGCGTGTTATAATTATAGGTCAAACACTCACAGTGAATTCGTAGTGTGCTTCTAACGTCAACGATAAACAGTTCCGGGCTTCCTGCAAGCTGCAACACCGTGGAGCTGTTTAAGTGTATTCTTTAGCATCTACAGAGATGTAACTTACACTAAGCTAAAGCTAGAAAAATTGCCTGCTCGTCAGGTATATTAATGTGGAATCAGGAACTCTGCTATATATTTGTTGATCCACCTTTTTTTTTTACGTTTTCATATTTGTCCTAGAGTCAGAATGATCACATTTAATAACTGCTGACTCTGTTGATAACATTTCCCTTGATGGTGAAGTCTGCACTATGGTACTATTTCCCAGACCCCTGCCATACTCTCATGAACTAGTTTTTCTCTGATTTTGCAGGAGTGGGATGCTCTTATGCTTTCTAATTTTGCTTTGGAGCAGCAGCTTCACACAGCAAGACAAGAACTTAGTCATGCGCTATACCAGGTCTTTGTTTGACCAATGCAATTATTTCTTCTCAATTCACGCAAAAAATATTAAGGAAATTTCCGTGCAAGTCAAATAGTAAGGACGCAATTATTTTCTTCTTAGAGATCTCAGTCTGTGTTAATTCATAGCAAATGGACCATCAATTTTCGCAGGCCGAGGTCCTGCTGGAAGAATCTGAGCTTCCTATAGGCCCGTAGTTAGGCTGCTATGGATTGTTTTTCAACATTTGAGTGACTCCACTCGTTTTACAAATTGGCTGGTGATAGATGCACTAGAATGTCGAATCATTCATTGTTGGAGGCCTGCTTTCTTCGCTCTTATTATATAATCGTGTCTCAGAATTGTTCATACTGGAATTGTAGCTTAACTTGAGTTATGCACAAACTGAACATGATTTTAGAGGGTGTTGTTTCAAACCAATGCTTTAATTACTGATGTAGACTCAATTATTTTGAAAGTTTTGATGCGATGAGTTTGTTTTGTTCTGGGCCTTCAAATGAACTTGTATTTTGCATTCTTAGAACTGAAAACAAGCTAACAGTTATTTACAGCTGGTCTTTTATGCTTGTAGTTGTGCTTATGTGGGTAGAAATGGTTGACCGCTTATGTGGACTAGCACATCTGAATATCTTATATGACGAAGTGATCAAATGTTATTTGCCTTTATGCGCTGACCTGTCTTAACTTCACAAGTAACCAGTTATTACCAAATTTTGCCCTCTCTTTAGTCAACTAGTCATCATGATTATCTGTACTGTAATATGACCTTGGGATCTGTCTGCTCTAACCATTGTACCCTCTCTTCTCCTGTGCACCAGTAGTCAAATTGATCTGCACTCTTCAATTTATGTTTTCTTAACTTGAATAAATATTAAAACATTCATACTCCACCCATCCCTAAATATATTCTATTCTAGGATTTGGATAATGATAAAGTGTACATGTAGTACCATATTGGCCTCGCCCAGCCCCTCATTACTCCATTTATTGCTCTTGGAATAATGTATGTTCCTCTAGTTTGGATTAATAAATGAACTGTTAACAGCCGAAAGGAGAGGTATGCAAATAAAAAACGGTGCAAATAAATCTCGAATTGTAGAATGGCATGTACTATTTAGGAACGGAAATTGGAAGGTGGAATGGCATGTATTCAGTATATTGTGTAAAGCCATTCTAGTTTTTTTTAGCATAAATCTTATTTATGAAACTGTGTATTGAGGTTGTCTGGGTTGTCAAGTTTGATCTACACAAACTTTATTAAGCCAAGCTATTTTTTTCAATGCTTGATTTAATCTAGCAGACTTGTATGTTCATAGTTACTTGTTCAAACACAGTTATAGTCTTGCAAGAAAGAACATTACCCATCCGCTCTCTGTTTACTAGTTTGTTTTTGCCCCTTCCAGCATGATGCTGCCTGCCGTGTTATAGCCAGATTAAAGAAGGAAAGAGATGAGTCTAGAGCACTTTTGGCTCTAGCTGAGAGACAGATTCCCGCTTCGATGGCAGGAGTTGCACCTGCAGCTGTTGTTTCCAATGGAAAAAGAGGTTCCTACTGCTTGGAGCTCTGCAAGTATATCCTTAGGTATATATATTTTTATTTCTCATAGTTTAGCTTTGTTGGATACAGCAATGGAGGATGAAATTGGCCCTGATGGGAAGAAGATACGCCCTGGTATCAATCCTGTCATGATCGATGAACTAACTGAGTGTAATACCATGCTTTCTGCCCAGCGTAAGAAACGACAGGTACGCACCCCACTGCATAGCCACAACAGAAATAAGTTTACAACTGTATATTGTGTGTTGGTTGTTTTCAAAACAATTACCTCTCTAAAGAGTTAGCTTGTTCGGTGTTAGCATCATGCAGGGAGTAACTTTATCTTATCGAGAGTGTAACAGGTGAAAAGGGACCTAAAATTGAAAATCTGAATTTCATTCCTGCCCTTAAGATCACTGGCGAAGCCATGGCCCCCCACTCAAGGTTGATAAAATTATAGACACCTTTCAAATTTTCGTGGGAAACAGCAAAACGTTCTATTTGCCCCCCTCCCCCCTCCCCAAAAGAAAGTCTGGAACTCCATGGCATACTTGGCATATAAGCTATCCCAACTATGCATCTGATTTTGTTCTAGGGTTTGGATATGATGAACAGGAAGAACACGTACTCGCTATTGAGATCTGACACCTCGTCTTGGCATATTTTTCATCATCTCTAATATGAAAACCTTTGTATTGCTCATTCCCTCTGGCAACAAAGTTCGTTCTGAACAAAGGGATTTTTTGTGCTTCAGTTTGAATGTGAAGAATTGTGGAACATTTTGGATCTGAAACAACAAAGTTACTTGCTTCAGACACAACGAATCAGGAACCTAATTGGTAATCAAGATTTCATCATTTGGATCCAAACAAAGCTTCCAGATAAAACGTAAGAGAATATTAGATAAACGGAGGTGCTGCGGCAGCATTGGCTCTGGCAGGGAGCAAAGCCGCCTTAGGAGTGCACATGTAGGTGTCAGTCACAAGGAGGTGGCACTGGGTAGAGGAGCCCCCCGCCGAATCGAGGGGAGAAGTGTGCCAGGGCCACCTTGTGGCGGAGGACCTTCAGAGAAGGGTGTTGGCATCCACATCCGATAGTGATAGTGATTCTGATCCAGGATGATTTGAGGAGGATGTTGGCATCAACATCAGACAGCCTGATTGTGAGAGGAAGATGGAGGAGAAAAAGTGTGTGTGTGTGAGAGAGAGAGGGCAGGGAAGTGAGGAATAGAGGAGACTGGGGGTTCTTTTAAGAAAGGGTGAGGGTGTGTGTGGAAGATCTGCCTGTTGAAATGCAATTGATTGGTGTGGCTTGGTATTTTCCGAAAGATGTGGATTTGCACATAATATGTTCCCTTATCTTGTATGAATGCACTTTTGTAAAACTAGTTACAACTTTGTTGTTGAAATGAGTCAGCAATCCTATCTGTCTTCTCTCAGGTACCACCAACTTTGGCATCAATTGATGAACTGGAGAGATATACTCAGATCTCTAGTCATCCACTCCACAAGACAAACAAGCCGGGCATTTTGTCTATGGATATCCATCCGTCAAAGGTTAGATTATGATTTGGCTATGTGTTCATCGTGTTAGGTTAAACTGTATATAAGGTTACACATTAATTGAAGTACACACCATCATATTAATACATTTACTTGTGTCGGGCAATATGATGCATTATGTTGAGCAGGACTTCACAAATGTCAATTTGTTCATTTACTTTGATGTCAAAGTGATTGAGTTATTCATTTACTGGATTCTTAATCTGGATTAACAGGACATAGTTGCAACTGGGGGTATTGATACGAACGCAGTGCTATTTGATAGGACATCTGGTCAAATCCTGTGTACGCTTGCTGGTCACTCCAAGAAGGTCTTTCCCCCAAGTGCTTCTGATGCATCCTTAATTATTTTTAATATATTTGTCGGAGTTAAATTGTAACATGTGAACTTCCTGATGGCAGATAACCACTTTGAAATTTGTTCCACGGGATGAGCTCGTGGTAACTGGATCAGCAGATAAGGTATGCCACTTTCTGATGCGTCTAATTACTCACAAATATGGTTAAAACAATCAGATGCTGATTTTATTGGCTTCTCGACTCTGTCATGTTGTAATTATGGGGCTTGTGGCAGTTAAATGCTTGGGCACATTTAATTTGTGTATGAGATAGACAATGGCCTTCCTTTTTACTATCTATCCTGACCAGCATGGATTGCTTATTTGCACCTTGTGTTTGCTCATGTTCAGCGGCAACAAAGTAGGTAAAAATTTGCCAATACCACCAGGTTTCCAGTTCTAGTGCCAGTAAATTCATAGTTGTACATGTTCATGTTCTGATATAAACTGCAAGAATGATCCAACTCAATCTAAGACTGAGCTGGGCATGACACTTGGCTTTGATTTAGGCCAACTGAACCGACTTCATACCTGACTGCTGGGCATGGCTCTTAATCCAAAACAGCTAAGCAGTTTTTAGTCAGCTATTTGGACCCAACCAACACCCATCTAAACAGACTCGTTCAAATATGTAAAAACCCTATTGCCGCGCTAACTCGACCACCTTCTACCTGGTGAGATCAATTGCACTAGTGCCATACTTGTAATCATAATTTGAGAGGTCATCTATCTAGAAATAATTTATATAATGCTTTAGCTCATGCCAGAAACCTTCTGTTAACATATAGGTGTAGCTGCCTGCTTATGCTGGTCAGTAAACTACTAAGTCGTGTAATATTTCATACATGCTCGCTTGTAGATAGCAAGTTGAAAAGTTGGTACGGTCTTTATGAACCTGCTGATGTTACTCCTGCAGCCCTGCTATATAAATGGACTGCTTTGCATTTGTTGCACTCATAAGAAACACAGGACCTGATCAGTCTTTTGAGCCCTCCTCTAGCACGAGCCCGAGGGTTTGAATTATACGAGCATATCAATTTTGGTAGTTTAAGTTATTGCTGACCTTTTTGCAAACGCTGTAGACTGTTCGGATTTGGCAAGGGGGTGAGGAGGGAAACTACAGTTGCATCCATACTTTGAAAGATCATACCGCTGAGGTTAGTGTTTACTCTTCAGGTGGATCTTGCTTTTGCTAAGCAGACCACACATGCTTGAGTTTATAATTTCCTGTCTTCAGAATTATGGTTTAAGGATTGCTGATACTCCTATTACATTCATATTCATCATTCCATTTTTTGATATTATATTCTTGGTGTCATATTAGATTCAATAATATTTAGAAAAATTGATAATAGAAGCAAAGGTCTATTTTTCTGTTTTGATTTATTTCTCATGTTGAGGAACAATGGACAATGAAAAAAGAGACAAAAGTTCTGCAGTGACATGTTTTGTGATGGCAGTAGCCACACTATGCATGAAACAAAAATTCACACATGAGATACCTTTCTTCAAGTTTTCTTGCTCATTGCACCATTAGCTGTTGACCTGTTAGTCTATTACAGTCTATTCATTTTCTGCTGTCACATGTAAAATGCACCTTTTTTGCGGGTCATTGTTAGCAATATTTTCTTTTGTTCTTATCATTTTGGACTCATATTTCTAAAATGTCCCTGATGGTGAACAAAATATGTTTTTTAACTCATCCTTTCTTTATTTATTTTTAAAAATCTCAGGTCGAAGCTGTTACTGTGCATGCGACTCAGAAGTACTTTGTGACCGCGGCCAAGGATAATACTTGGTGCTTCTATGATATTTCAACTGGGTCTTGCCTCTCACAGGTCCACTCACGTAGACTACAATCATCATTGTGTGCACTTGCATACATGTGTATTCAATGCTAAAATATTTTTTATTAGGTTGGCGAGGCTTCAGGACAAGAGGGATATACATCTGCGTCTTTCCACCCAGATGGTCTTATCCTTGGAACAGGAACTACTGAAGCTGTTGTCAAAATTTGGGATGTGAAAACTCAGGTTGGTACTGCAATTGTTTTCAGGAATTATTTCAGATGGTAATACATATGTCGGTGTTTGAAATATACTACCCCTGTCCCAAAATATAAAATGTTTTTGCAGTTCAAATTTGAACTGCAAAAACGTCTCACATTTTGGGACGGAGGTAGTATTTCCTAATGAACATTTTTTTTGTCTGTAGTCCAATGTTGCGAAGTTTGAGGGGCATGCTGGACCTGTCACTGCTATGTCCTTCTCTGAAAATGGTTACTTCCTGGCGGTATGCTTGTTACCCTAAAACAATGTGCACAGTGTTGATGTCATTGTTATTCTGATATTTTCACCACCCCCTTGCAGACTGCTGCTCTTGATGGTGTCAAGCTTTGGGATCTAAGGAAATTGAGAAATTTTAGGACTTTCTCGCCATATGATTCGGATACGCCGACAAATTCTGGTAAGGAACTTTGTACATCACTTCTGTGCTCCGTACAGTAGTAAACTTTAGAGCATATAAGTTGTGAATACTGCTATATGCATGGCTACAGCTAGTATGTCACTCCTTAGATTCATCACAATTCCATGTTGACATGTTATTTACATAGTTATCTTGGATTGTGATAGGCATGTTTTTAGTGTATGGCTATCGGTTCAATTCTATTTCTATGTTGCCTTGATGCCTTATCTTCTGTTCTGCAGTGGAATTTGATTTTAGCGGTACCTATCTTGCTGTTGCTGGTTCAGATATAAGGTATGCTCTTGATTTCCTGGCATTTTGGCATTGCTTATGGAGGGGAATCTATTGATAGGTCTAGACATGATATATCGACTTCCTTGCAAAAAAAAAAAAATCCATCCTTCTTTCAGTTGTGTGTGTTACAATGTAAAACTAAATACTTACAATTTCCAATCTGTCTTTTGCAGGGTTTACCAAGTAGCCAACGTCAAGACGGAATGGAATCTTATCAAGACCTTGCCAGATTTGTCAGGAACAGGTTTGCACTCCTTCCTGGCCCTGATTAAGTTGGACATGCATGTAGAGTTGAGGTGAAGTAACTTCATTCTTGTGAATTGTGTCTTCACAGGGAAAGTGACCTCTGCGAAGTTTGGCACTGATGCCAAATGTATCGCCGTCGGCTCTATGGACCGTAACCTGAGGATATTTGGGCTTCCTGGAGATGATCAAATGGATGATGATGCAAAACCATCGGCCGAGTGAGGAAATGCAGTGTACCTGGTTTTACTTGTTTGATGCTCCCTGTGCTCTCTTTTGGCAGTGGATGGATGGGTTGCGTATGAGGAAAAGCAGGGTCCTCAGGGAGCAATGGCGTGGGCGTCCGCCGATGTAAAGACATTATTGTATTGTAGGCTTCACTAATTTTCTAATGAGGATAATTTGTTTTGAAGAGGAATACAATCTCAAAGGGCTCGAGCCACGGGCATGCAAGTTTCTTTTACCCGAGGCCGTTATTTGATGAATTAATGAGGTTTTAAAGAACATGCATTATGCACTTTCTACTAAAAGATGTTTCTTGTGCCTGAATTTCACAGAACTTTACTGACCGATTGGCTTTCGTCATAGTAATCTTTTACAAGAGCTAAGTATGCGCTAACCTTTTATTTCATGTGGCACCATTAACTTTGACTAATCAAACCTGACACTTTGATGAACATTATTTCTCTAAAAAAGCTGGCTTAGATATGAATCTGTATGGTTAGATATGCTTGCACAGCAATTCATATTGAGACAGGCTTGAACCTTTTTTCTTAAAGAGGAGCTAAACACTCTTATACTAGGCAAATCACAACCAAACCTTGTTAAATTGCAACAACGGTAGACCGCAGCGTAGACTGAATTGACAATTGTGCCAAGCATATCGGCAGGGGCATCAGACAGGTACCCATCGCTAGAACATTGTTGCTGGTGATCTTAGGGCATCTCCAGCCGCGCCCCTAGAAAGGCCTCCCCAGGCGTTTTTTTTGCGTCGGCGCCGAAAATCGGCCCAGTCGTGCCCCAGGAGCCCGATTTTCGCCGGCCTGGGCCGAAAACAGCGCCGGCGGACCCAGACCGAACCCGGCGTGCTGGGGGCGCGGGGGCGAACTGTTTTGGCGCGAAACAGCCGCGGGCTCGTCGCGTCAGCGACACGGCTCTCTTCTCGGCCCTTCGTCGTCCTTATCGCCTCGTTTTCCGCGGCGAATCAATGCCAAAGCTGCCGCGCTGCCGCGCCGGTCAGCCTGCGCCATTGATGCCTCACGGGCGGCGCAGTGAAGACCGGATGACGCGCGTCCCTCGCCCTCCCTCGCCCGCCACGCGTACACACGGCGGCACGCGCACGGGCGGCGCCTCGGCCTATATAAGATGCGCCCAGCGCACTCGGCGATCTCACACTCTCTCACTGTCATCGTTCCTCCCCCTCCTCTCTCTCGCCGTCTCCAGTTCATCACACCACCCATGGCCGAGCGCTTCCCAGGCGACGGCGCGGCGGCGAACGGCTTCGGCCGCTGCCATCTTCACGAGGACGAGGCTCGCCTCCTTTTCGAGGCCGAGTACCCGGTCCCGCCAGACATGCGGGTGCCCGGGGCGTGGAGGATCAGCGCCGGCGGCGTGCCGATGCCCCCGGTATCCACCGGCGCGGCGTGCGAAGATCGCACGCATCCGCTCGTCCCTGCCGCGTGCGGCGAGGGAGGGGCCACGGTACGTCCTCGACAGCCCGCTCTGGGAGCCTTATTTCCGCCGCCGTCACGCCGAGCAACTCGAGGTCACCAACGGCGTCGTGCCCTCTGGCAGGCTCAACGCCGTCGGCCGGCGTCGGTGGTGGGGCGTGCCCGGGCGCACGTTGGAGGCCGTCCTCGAGTACATCGAGGGCGGCAACACGCCGCGCCTCGAGTACCCCGCTCCCCCGTCATTCTCACGCCGCCGGGGAAGCTCCTGGACCCCGAGGCGCATGGAGACCGGGGGGTCCTCCTCCTCGTCCGGCGGCTCTCCCTGCCTCCACCTCCGCCCCGTCAAGCCGGAGCCCCAGGGCACGCCTGTCAGCGTGCGCACCCGCAGCTCCGGCGTCCGCATCGGCGACAACGCCTCCCCCACCGGCCGCTTCGTCCTCGTCAAGCCTAAGCCAGAGCTCGGCCTCCCCGCGAAGTACGAGGAGATAGCCCGGCGCGGTTTCTCCGACGAGGACGCCCTGCGGTGGGCGCGAGACGACTACCTCCGCGACGAGATGGTCCGGCAGCGCCGGGCCCTGGAGGAGATCGCCGCCCGCAAGCGTGAGCGCGAGGACGAGCACGGCGTCGTGGTCCTCGACAGCGACGACGACGACGACGACGCCCCCGGACCGTCCAACCCGCCGCGCCAACCGGGGAAAGGATGCAGCAGGGACGGCGGAGGCGTAGGCGGGGGCGACGACGACGACGACGGCGGTGACTACACGCGGTTCTACAGCCTCCTCGGCATGTAGAACCGCGTGGGCGGGCGGCGAGGCGGGCGGCGAGGGAGACGGCGGGGGTAGCCCGCGGTAGTTTTTCACTTTTTTTGTAAAATATGTTTAAATTCGAACGAACTCACCGATGTTTGCGTTAAATTTGAGTCGTGTTTGCGCCGTATTTGACTTTTTTTTAAAAAACATCGGCGCCGCGACTGGGGGCATCACGCCCCCAGTGCGCGGTTTAGCGCCGGTGCGTCTTAGGGGGCGATTTTTTGCCCCTTCTGAGAGGCCAACGGCTGAAGATGCCCTTACATGCAAGATGCAACGACTCGAAATGAATGGTTGTCCAAGAAGATAATGCTGTCATCGTCTATGCTCATGAAGACACATCCACGAACGAGTCCTAACACAGAGTCCATGAAGGCCGACACGGATACAAACTCCCAAGCTTCAGTGCTGGAGCAAAGCGTTACCGAGATGGGACTGAAGCTGGAGGAATTTTACTGGATACAACATCATCGTCACTGTAAGGGTCGCAGCCGCCTCCTCCTCCTCCTCCTCCTCCACCAAAAAAGCTAGGGTTTGTGCCTTTCGCCGGCTCGCCGCAGGTCTGCCTCGTCTCCGGTGGCCCTAGGGCCATGGAGGCGAGGTGGATCCTCGTAAGGGCCGGCGAGAGGGCTCCGTTGTTAGTCGTTCCTTTCATATTTGTTAGGGTTTCTGTCCTGCTCAGGCAGACGAGACGGCGGCGGCTCCCTGAAGATGCAATAAAGGTCGCCCCGCCTAGCCCCCGTTTCAGTGGTGTGTCTAGCATCGTTGGTGGGCGTGTGGAGGTGTGTCTCCGGCGGATCTATCCTCGGTGGATTTGCTAGGATCTGGTTGTTTTTCGTCTATGTTCGCGTGTCTTCGGATTGGATCCTTTCGATCTACGTTATCCTTCATCAGCGGCGGTTGCTGTTCTGGTGCGCTGATCCTATGGGGCCTTAACACGACGACTTCCCGACTGTCTACTACAACAAGTTGTGCCCGACTCCGGCGAGGGAGGGGCGATGACAGCGGCGCGCCTTCGGCTCGCTTCAGTGCTTGTAGTCGTCGCTAGGTGGTCTACGGACCTGGATGTAATTTTTATTATTTCTAGTGTTCGTTGTACTCCCATGATTGAAGATGAATAGATTGGAAGTTTTTCGCAAAAGAAAAAACATCATCGTCATTGTCGGAACAACGTCGCCACGACATCGAATCGAACCTAAGAAAACTTGCACACATAATGAAAGACGAAAACCTCCTTCCTTAGCCTCACAAGCTAGAGCGGGAATTGGATGCGAGGGTGGTGGCTAGTATTTTTTTTAATTGTTTGGATTGCTTACCACATATGTCATGTGATAGGGCGGCGGCTAGTGTTAATCGTGGAGAGGGCCTCCAAAATTTTACATTACACCGCTCCTATACCCGTCTTCCTGGGCTCCTCGCGTCCGAGAGTCGCTTCTGACCATCCATTGGTCGGTGGCTTGTGTCGGGAGCCTCTCCGGGCCGTCTGATTTGCCTGGACGGTTCGGACCCGAGCGACTTGGCTGGACTGTCCATGACGGGTGGACCGCTCCGCGCGTACGGTCCACCCGTCATTGGGTGGCGCACGTCGCCTGGCTTCACCCGCCTGCCCGGACGCCGCCTGCCCGGACGATGACGGCCGGACCTCGGGTGGCTTGCCTTGGGAGCCTCTCAGGGGTGATGTGATCCGTCTGATCTGCCCAGACGGCTCATATCTGGGCGAGCCAGTTGGAAGGTGCATGAAGGGTGGACCACCCAGCGCGCTCGGGGCCACCGTCATTAAGCGGTTTTGGGCGTCCCACGTTCCGCCGTGCGCGACGAGCTAGCCGGAGACGTCGTTTGGTCCCGACAGGCGATGCGTGCGTCGTGCATCGTGCACGACGGGCCAGTCGGACAGGCGTGTCATTGTCTTTGCTTCTTGCCGTGCCTTTCTTGTGCGATGGGCAAGCCGGGCAGGGCTGTCAGCACCCTTGGCCCCTTATAGGGCTGCTAGAAACTCGAGGCGATGCATGCATATCGCAAGTCCAAGAATATTTGTTTCACATGTGGTGACCCATGGGCACGAGGTCATGAATGTACTGATAAATTCCTGACTCACCCTATGGAGGAACTATTGGAAGTGATGCATCTCGAAGAAGCTCTTGATCCGCAGCATCTCACTGGTTCCAGCTCAGGTGAAGAGGTGATGTTTATGACCAATGTAGGATCGAAGAAGATAGGTCTAGGAGGGGGGGGTGAATAGACTCTTAACCAACCAAAGGTGCAGTTTTTAGTTCTCTTGAAGTTTAGACAAATTTTGGCACCAGTTAAGATAACACCAAGGCTTTCTACACATGCACATCTAGAGATAGAGCAGCGGAAATAGTAAAGCATGCAATGTGCGGAAAGTAAAGGGTACAGTTGGAAGATCAAACGCAATGAAGACACGATAATTTTTGGCGTGGTTCCGATAGGTGGTGCTATCGTACGTTCACGTTGATGGAGACTTCAACCCACAGAGGGTAACGATTGCGTGAGTCCACAAGGGCTCCACTCACGAAGGGTCCACAAGAAGCAACCTTGCTTATTCCATCATGGCCAACGCCCACGAAGGACTTGCCTCACTTGGGTAGATCTTCACGAAGTAGGCGATCTCCTTGCCCTTACAAACTACTTGGTTCAACTCCATAATCTTGGAGGCTCCCAAGTGACACCTAACTAATCTAGGAGACACCACTCTCCAAAAGGTAATAGATGGAGTTGTTGATGATGGACTCCTTGCTCTTGTGCTTCAAATGATAGTCTCCCAACACTCAAACACTCTCTCACAGATTTGGCTTTGGTAGGAGAGGGGATTGAATGGAAAGCAACTTGGGGAAGGCTAGAAATCAAGGTTCAAATGGTTGGATTGGAATCTCTTGATCTCAACACATGAGTAGGTGATTCTCTTCTCAGAAAATGAGTAGTGGAAGTTGTGGTTCATTCTGATGGCTCTCTTGGAGAGTAGGTGGTGGCCGAGTGGTGTAAATAGGCATAACGAAAAATCCAACCGTTACAAATCTTTGACCCAATTCGGTGACACCGACATGAAAATCTCGGTGAGACCGACTAGTGCAAAAGACTTGATCGTTAGGCTTTTCGGTGAGACCGATCATACCAACTCGGTGGTTCCGAAGTGCGATGGCTAGGGCAAGACCTCGTTTTTGAAATTCTGATCGGTTCATCTTGGTGATTCTGAAATGAAGCAACTTCATTACAAAAACTTGGTCAGGCCATCTCGGTGAGACCGAGATCCATTTCGGTTGCACCGAAGTATTAGGGTTTGGCGTATGGAGTGTATGGGATCATCTCGGTGGGTCTGGATGGGAATGTTTCGATGGGACCGAGATGGATATTTAGGGTTTTGAATAGGATGGAAGTGGAGAAATATTTGAGGGTTTTGGAGCAATATCACTAAGCACTTGAGCAATTGAGTCATGATCAAAACCTCATCCCCTTTTAATAGTATTGGCCTTCCTATGGACTCAATGTGATCTTGGATCACTTAACCAAAAAATGTAGAGTCTTGTTGCTTTGCCAATCCTTGCCCTTAGCATTTTGTAGGGGTCCACATTCACTAGTCCTTGCCATGCCACTGTTGAACTTATCTGAAATATAGTAGATAAAGGTGTTAGTCCAACAATATGTATGTTGACATTAATTGCCAAAATCACCAAGGGAGTAAATGTGCTTTCGACCAAGGAAGTAGCTGCGGCTGTGCCGATGCGTTGTAGCACCATGCATCTGCACAGACTTATCGACAAGCATGACACACTCAACCCGATTTGTTCTGGAGCAATTTGGTTGTTTGTTGATGTTGTGCTTGTGGAGGAGCTGACCCAATAGATGCCAGCAAAGCAATATGTGGTGGTTGGTGGCACAACATTAATAGTTCTCATTGCGTGGCACAATTGTCATGGTGGACACAGGGATTCACCATCACTCATGATGTCAAAGTGATTACGCTAGGGTGTTATGATTTTTGTTTGTTGGTGTTGATTGACTCGAGGAACATAGTCCCATGTGCATTGGCACGAGAGGTGGATGTGCTTCATGCGTCAGTGTCGTCATATCACATTGACAGAAATCCAAGTCAACCTGATACCATGTGAACCAGCAACTATCCAAAAGTTGAAGGGGTTGTTGAAGCGAGGGGCAATACAAGATGGAGTGCAAGTCAGTCCTGCTCTTCTGGGACCATAATTGATAGCGCTAGAGGAGTCAATCATTCGGTTTGCTCTCGTTCCCCTGGAAGTGCAGGCATTGCTAGCTGACTTTGACGATATGTTCCAGGAGCCTAAAGCTCTTCCTTTGAGGCACACAAATAATCATTGCATTCCTCTTGTTCCAGGGGCCTAGCAAGTCAGTGCACGCCCTTACCGGTACACACCTCATCAGAAGGACGAAATTCAACGCCAAATCTGGGAGATGCTTCGCAATGCCATGACTCGCCCCAGCTCCAGCCCATTTGCCTCACCGTTCTGTTTATGCGCCAAAAGGATGGTACCTGGCACTTTTGTGTGGATTACCGATTGCTTAATGCAATCATGGTAAAAACAAACACCCCATGCCAATAGTGGATGAGTTGCTCGACGAACTCTCGACTGCTCAATGGTTTACCAAGTTGGATATGCTCTTTGGTTACCACCAGATTCGAGTGTTGAAGGAGATGAATTCAATCCGGCATTTTGCGTGCACCGAGGATTGTATGAATTCCTAGTGATGCCCTCGGGACTAACTAGAGGACCAACTACCTTCCAAGGGGCGATGAACACAAATTTTGATGTTCTATTGAGCAAAGGTGTTTTGGTATTTATTTATGTCATATTGGTGTATAGTACCACGCTGGAGGAGCACTTGCAACAACTGAAGGTTGTGCTTCAGCTTCTCTGGGATAATAAGTTGGTGGCGAAAATTTCCAAGTGTGCCTTTGCACAACCTTGGCTGACATATCTGGGGCATGCATTTGGATCAGGCAGGGATTCAACTGATCCTGCAAAGGTGGAGGCTGTGCAAGCATGGTCGGTGCCAACATCTCTAAAAGAGCTCCATGGATTTCTGGGACTAACCGGGTATTGCCGGAAATTTATCCATTATCATGGGCTGACCAGTCACCCTCTAACTAACCTACTCAAGAAGGGTGTGCTCTTTTAGTGGACACCAGTGACGGATAAGCCTTCCAGCTACTTAAGAAAACAATGGTCAATGCTCTTGTGCTTGCGGTACCCATTTTTTTGTTGCCCTTTGTGTTGGAGACAAATTCTTGCAAAGATGGGGTGGGTGCAGTTCTAATGCAACATGGGTACCCTTTGGCGTTCCTGAGTAAGGCCTTGTGCTGGAAGAATCATGTGTTGAGCACTTACAATAGCTATCTTAATGGCGGTTGAGAAATGGCGTCCGGGTTGACGGGCATTGCTGCACTTGATAGAGCAACATCTCAGTATGGGAATTCAACATAAGGCTTTCGTGGAGCTCATGGTCTATACAATTCTATACAAGCGGGGCATCACAAATGTGGCGGTTGATGCTCTCTCTCGGCGAATACACCCATCACCGGTGTTGGCAATTTCTGCCGCCATTTCATCATGGCAAGAGCAGTTACTGGAGGGTTGTAATGATGATCCTGCAACACCGAAGTTGTGGCAGGAGCTCTCTGTCATGGGCTCAGTCAAATATTGTTGGGAATCGTTGCATGGAAAACAAAAAAATTTCTACGCACACGCAATGATCTATCCATGGAGATGCATAGCAACGAGGGGGAGAGTGTGTCTACGTACCCTCGTAGACCGTAAGCGGAAGCGTTTCACAACGCGGTTGATGTAGTCGAACTTCTTCGCACTTCAACCGATCAAGTACCGAACGCACGGCACCTCCGCGTTCTGCACACGTTCAGCTCGGTGACGTCCCTCGCCTTCTTGATCCAACAAGACGTCAAGGTAGTAGACGAGTTTCGTCAGCACGACGGTGTGGTGACAGTTATGGTGAAGTGATCCTCGCAGGTCTTCGCCTAAGCACTATGAAAATATGACCGGGGGGTGTAAACGGTGAAGGGGGCGCCACACATGGCTAAACAATTGTCTGGGTTGTGCTAGGCACCCCCCACATATATATAGGTGGGAGGAAGAGGGGAGAGGCCAGGAGGTGCCCCAAGTAGGACCGAATCCTACTTGGGCTCCTCCCAAGCCGCGCCCCCTTGCCATATATATCGGAGGGGGAAGGAAAGAGGGGGAAGGGGGAAGGAAGGGGAAATCCTATTCCCTTTCTTTCCTTTCCTCCTTCCCCTTTACTTCTCCACCTTGGCCGGCCCATATGGGGGGCGCACCAGCCCCTTGTGGCTGGTGCGTTTCCCCTCTTGGCCCATAAGGCCCATATCTTTTGTCGGGGGTGCCCGAAACCCCTTCCGGTGATCCAATATGTACCCGGTACCCTTCGGAACACTTTCTGTGTCCGAATACCATTGTCCTATATATCAATCTTTGCCTCTCGACCATTTAGAGACTCCACGTCATGTCCGCGATCTCATCCGGGACTCCGAACATCATTCAGTCACCAAATCACATAACTCATATAATATTATATCGTCAACGAACGTTAAGCGTGCGGACCCTACGAGTTCGAGAACTATGTATGCATGACCGAGACACCTCTCCGGTCAATAACCAATAACGGAATCTGGATGCCCATATTGGCTCCTACATATTCTACGAAGATCTTTATCGGTCGAACCGTTATGACAACATACGTAATTCCCTTTGTCCATGGTATGTTACTTGCCCGAGATTCGATCGTCGGTATCTTCATACCTAGTTCAATCTCATTACCGATAAGTCTCTTTACTCGTTCCGTAATACATCACCTCGTGACTAACTCCTTAGTCGTTTGCTTGCAAGCTTATGATGTGTATTACCGAGAGGGCCCAGAGATACCTCTCCGATACTCGGAGTGACAAATGCTAATATCGATCTATGCCAACTCAACAAACACCTTCGGAGATACCTGTAGAGCATATTTATAATCACCCAGTTACGCTGTGACGTTTGATAGCACACAAGGCATTCCTCCCGTTCCGGGAGTTGCATAATCTCATAGTCGAAGGAATATGTATTTGACATGAAGAAAGCAATAGCAATAAAACTGAGCGATCATAATGGTAAGCTAACTGATGGGTCCTGTCCATCACATCATTCTCCTAATGATGTGATCCCGTTATCAAATGACAACTTATGTCCATGGTTAGGAAACCTTAACCATCTTTGATCAACGAGCCAGTCAAGTAGAGGCTCACCAGGGACATGGTGTTTGTTTATGTATTCACACATGTATTTAAGTTTCTGATCAATACAATTCTAGCATGAATAATAAACCTTTATCATGAATAAGGAAGTATAAAATAACAACTTTATTATTGCCTCTAGGGCATATTTCCTTCAAATATGGGCATAATCTGAGTCGACGGCAACAGTTTGGCCCAATAGCATATTCTGCAAGCTACGCATGCTAGCGCTCTAGGAGGCCACTTTGTCACACTAGCGACGTATTAGCGAGTCAAACACCTCTTTGCATGGCCCAAACTTAAGCTTTCTGTCCAATAGTTCGTGCAATAGTGCGACCAAGAGAAATTGTGGGTAGAGTTGTGTTTGTTAGGATTGCAGGTAGATTCTAAAAAGGGGAAGGACCTTTTTGCAAAACACGCATGACGGGCTAAGAATACCACCTTCCTTTATTAGGGAAATCTCCAAGGTGCAGCGGCGGAGCTTGACAAGGATCAATGGTGGGCGGCAAGCATACTATTTCTTCTCATCTATGTTGACCACTGATTTTTTTCCCACTAATTTACCCAAACCTGGGGCAGTGGCCCCTGCAGGATTGCACTAAGCTCCGCCAGACCCTCAAATTGCACGCATTCATCCAAACCAAGCTGTTTGGATACATTTTTCCATCCACCGAGGTTTCGTACCCGTCTTCCCGCAAATCAGAAACAAACTAGTGAGGCTTTGTGGGAGTTCGGACGTCCGCTGGCCATTCAAAAGCCACCACGTACCCCTCTGCTCTCGGTTCACGCAGGATTTAGCGGAAGGCTGTTATTTTTTGGCAAAAAAGAATGATCAGCACATGTATTTGACAGAAGGCTATTTAACAAGTGACCATTTTAACATGTATTTTATGGAAAGGCTACTAATCATGCTACACAATTTGATCAGAAGGCTACTAAGACCAAAGTGCCAAATGGCGGAAGGCTACTAATTACTCTCTCTATAAAGAAATGTAAAGGAATTTAAAATTGTTGTACTACACAATTTTACGGAATGCTACTAAAACCAAAGTGCCAATAACGAAAGGATACTAAATATGGCGGAAGGTCTACTAGGACCAAAGTTTATTTGCGGAAGGTCTAATAAGACCAAAATTTATTTGCGGAAGGTCTAATCATTCTACTTCAAATACACAATTTGGCGAAAGGCTGCTAATTTAAATTAATATTAGTGGACATATGAGATACATAGCTGGATGGTCGGCTCCCGTATCCATGTCCAGATACTAATCTAGATCGATCCGTGGGAAAATACCATGTCTGTTTTAGGGGTCCCCGTTGGAGATGTCGTTAGTAGATGTATAAACTAATGCATCAAAAATTCATTTCTGCACCCGAGCTTATCTACACCCACGTTGATAAAAAAATTTCAAAACAAATAGTAGAAAAATTCAACAAATTCCAATTTCTTTTGTGTCGTAGACAATTTGATGTGTGAGGTCCGCTCCAATTTTCAAATGATTTGGATATCTGAGCAACTCTCGACAAGAAAGACAAATTGGGGGTCACTAAAAAGGTTTACTGTTCATGTACTGTTTTGACCCGATTTGTCTTTTTTGCTGAGAGCTTCTCAGATGTCCAAATGATTTGAAATTTGGAGCGGGTCTCACGCATCAAATTTTCTATCGTCTTAATATTTTTTGGAACATTTGGATTTTTTAGTATTTTTTATGATTTTTTCTAACCAAGTGCAAATTAGCCTGGGCACCGAAACACCGTACTCGCATACTCTTCTTTTTTGTTGCGTATATGTCATGTAGTTTCACCAATCTTCAAGCTTTGATGCTTCAGTCTTTGGTGTTTCACTTAGCTTGGAGCCCCTATGTTTTTTCTGAACACATTACAAACGCAAATGCTCATATACATGTGCATACACTCACTTCTATGAACATATACGCACACACCTTATCCTATGAGCACTCCCGAAAGACTGAGCCTCTATGTTTGAATATAGATGAAACAATCCTTAAAAAAAGACAGATGAAACAAAGGAGCTTGATTTCTGTCTAGTCGATTGAATTATCCGAAGAGTTTTGAAAAGAATATCTACTTATATATGTCTTGAAAGACACAAGAATGATAATGTTCTATGATTCTAATATACACGATCCCAGCAAAATCTTCCAACCTGATGGCGGGAGCGGATCGGATTTGGTCGACGATGCTGCCGCAACCCACCCCGAGGACGCCTGTGGTACGAAGCCCGTGGTCGTGGAAGGCCTGTCCTGGCCGTACGAACCTTTGGTTAAATCGGCACCGGCCGGGCTCATCCTCAAACAACATCTCTCATCGCATCATGTCCCGCGCGACAGAGCTCACAGAGAAGGACTCGACAGAGATCGTCCGACGGGAAGCAGAGTGCATGTCTCAGGTCCCAAATGTTTTAGCAGAGCCATCAGAGCTGCTGAGATCCCTCCCAACTTCAGATTGGCGACTGGGGTTAGTAAGTTTACCAATGAGTTCAAGCCGGACACTTGGCTGGAGGATTACCGAGTAGCTGTTCAGATTGGTGGTGGAATGATGAGGTAGCCATGAAGCATCTTCCTTTGATGTTAGAAGGTTCAGCCAGAGCTTGGTTGAATCAGTTGGCCCAGGCAGTATATTCAGCTGGGAAGAGCTAGCCTGAGTGTTTGTCAGGACCTTTGAGGTACGTGCAAATGACCAGCAGGGTTGGTAGAATTGCAACATTGTGTACAAAAGCCGAATGAGACATTGAAAGATTACATTCAGAGGTGGACCACTTTGCATCACACAGTGGAAAATGTATCCCAGCATCAAGCAGTTTGCGCCTTCAAGGAGGGCGTCCGGTATCGGGAGCTTAACCTAAAATTCGGTCGAATAGGGGACATGACTCTGACCCGAATGATGGAAATAGCCACTCGGTATGCCAACGGAGAAGAAGAAGATCGGCTCCGCAATGGGAAAGGTAAGCCAGTCGGCAAGGACATCAGAGGTGGTAATTCCAATCGGAAACAGAAGCGCAAAGCTGAACCCACTGGGCCTGGTGAGACTGCAGCCGTGATTCAAGGAAAGTTCAAGGGAAAGCCTAAGGGGCCCTGGACCCCCAAGAAGGTAAAAGATCAAGCCGGAAATGATGTGTTGGATTTGCCATGTCACACTCACACCAAGAAAGACGAAGAGGGAAACCTGATTTATTCAAAGCATACCACTCGACAGTGTCGACTCCTTATCCAGCAGTTCCGAGAGAAACAACCGAGTGAGAAAGAAAAGGAATCTGATAAGGAAGCGGACAAAGAGGAGGATGATGGTTTCCCCAATGTCAATTCTACTTTGGTGATTTGCTGACGTTGAAAGCAAAAGTCGACTGAAGGTCATCAACAGAGAAGTGAATATGGTTGCTCCGGCAACGACAACATATTTGAAGTGGTCACAAACAGCTATTACATTCGACCAATCTGATCATCCTGCACGCGTTGCCATTCCAGGGAGGCAAGCGTTGGTAGTCGACCCAATTGTTGGAGGCACTTGACTGACCAAAGTGTTGATGGATGGCGGTAGCAACCTGAATATTCTTTACGCTGAAACCTTGAAGGGGATGGACATTCCGATGTCCAAGCTTAGCGAGAGCAACATGAGTTTCCATGGCGTTATCCCTGGAAAGAAAGCCGAATCACTCAGCCAGATCACTCTTGACGTGGTTTTTGGTGATTCAAAGAATTACTGTAAGGAAAAGTTGACATTTGAAGTAATTGATTTCCAGAGTGCTTATCATGCTATTCTGGGTAGGCCTGCATATGCACGTTTTATGGCTTGACCATGCTACGTGTACCTCAAATTGAAGATGCCTGGTACCAGAGGAGTGATCACGGTCACTGGCAATCGGCAGAAGGCAGAAGAGTGCCTCCAGAAGGGCTCAAAAATTGCCGATGCACAAATGGCAGCAGTTGAAATGCAAGAATACCAGAAGAATGCAGATCCGAGTGATTTGTTGCAAGCCAAGAAGCCTGCCACAGATTCTGCATTTCAGTCGTCAGGTGAAACAAAGTCGGTTCATATTCACCTGACCGATCCTAATGCTGCTCCTACTCATATCTCAACAACACTCGACAACAAATAGGAAGAAGCGCTCATCCAGTTCCTCTGTGAGAACTGGGACATCTTTGCATGGAAACCTTCTGACATGCCGGGTGTACCCAGGGGACTGGCTGAGCACCGTTTGCGAGTCGATCCAAAAGCAAAACCCGTTAAAGAGCATCTCCATCGGTCCGCCGTGGAGAAGAGAAAGGCAATCGGCAAGGACGTGCCTCGGCTGCTGGCAGCTGAGTTCATCCGCGAGATTTACCACTCCGAGTGGATCGCCAATGTTGTCATGGTCCCCAAGAAGGACGATTCACTTCGTATGTGTATTGATTTCAAGCATATCAATCGGGCCTGCCCGAAAGATCATTTCCCTCTCCCCCGCATCAACCAGATTGTCGACTCAACTGCGGGGTGTGAGCGTTTGTCTTTTCTGGACGCATATTCCGGGTATCATCAGATCCGACTGTATGGACCCGATGAAATAAAAACAGCTTTCATCACCCCATTCGGGTGCTTTTGCTGTCACCATGCCATTCGGTCTCAAGAATGCTGGTGCCACATTTATGAGGATGATTCAGAAGTGCCTGCTCACGCAAATCAGTCAGAATGTGGAAGCATATATGGATGACATTGTGTTCATGTCGCGTAAAGGTTCCGACCTGCTGACTGACCTCACTGAAACCTTTGCCAACCTGAGAAGGTATGATATCAAGCTTAATCCGTCAAAGTGCACATTCGGAGTTCCAGGTGGAAAGTTACTCGGTTTCCTCATTTCCGAACGAGGGATCGATGCGAACCCAGAGAAAGTTGGTGCCATACTCCGTATGAAATGCCCTGTGCGTGTGCATGAAGTTCAGAAGCTTACTGGTTGTTTGGCCGCCTTGAGTCGATTCATCTCTCGCCTCAATGAACAGGCATTGCCTCTTTACCGACTGATGAAGAAATCTGATAAGTTTGAGTGGACTCCTGAAGCTGACGTAGCGTTTGCAGAGCTCAAAGCCCTGCTTTCCACCCAGCCGGTGCTCGCTGCCCCAATCAACAAAGAGCCTTTACTGCTTTATATTGCAGCCACTGGACAAGTTGTTAGTACAGTACTCACGGTTGAGCTGGAAGAAGAAGGAAAAGCCTATAAAGTTCAGCGCCCAATGTACTATATTTCTGAAGTCTTGACTCCATCCAAGCAGAGATATCCGCATTATCAGAAGCTTGTTTATGGAATCTACATGACCACGAAGAAGGTTGCACATTATTTCTCAGATCATTCCATCACAGTCGTCAGCGACGCACCATTGTCAGAAATTCGGAACAACAAAGATGCAACTGGTTGAGTGGCAAAGTGGGCGATTGAACTCCTTCCATTGGATATCAAGTTTGAGGCAAAGAAAGCTATCAAGTCCCAAGCAATAGCAGAGTTCCTCGCCAAGTGGGTTGAGCAACAACAACCGACTCAGATTCACTCGGAGCACTGGACCATGTTCTTTGATGGATCCAAGATGCTGAATGGTCCTGGTGCTGGGGTGGTATTGGTATCCCCCCGAGGCGACAGGCTTTGCTATGTTCTCCAGATTCATTTTGATTCCTCCAATAATGAAGCCGAATATGAAGCACTTCTATACGGGTTGCGTATGGCCATTTCACTCGGCGTCCGTCGCCTATTGGTCTACGGCGACTCAGATTTGGTAGTCAATCAAGTGATGAAGGAGTGGGACATCATGAGCCCGGCTATGACTGGATATTGAAATGCAGTGAGAAAGTTAGAAAAGAAGTTTGAAGGGTTAGAGCTTCACCACATACCCCGACTGAAAAATCAAGCAGCTGATGATCTGGCAAAGATAGGTTCCAAGCGTGAGCCCATTCCCAGTAATGTATTCTTGGAGCATCTTCACACGCCATCAGTTCAAGAGGATCCCTTCACAGAAGAGCCACTGCAGCCTAAGAGCCCTACTGATCCGGCTGAAGTTGAAATCCCAGCTGTGGTCGACTTGATCATGGATGTTTTGGCCATCATTCCCGATTGGACGGTGCCATATATTGCATATATTCTCAGGAAACAGCTCCCAGAGGATGAAGAAGAGGCCCGTCAGATTGTCCGTCGGTCCAAAGCCTTCACAGTAATGGGTGGACAGCTTTACAGAGAAAGTGTTACTGGAGTCGCTCAGAAGTGCATTACACCAGAAGAAGGTCGAGTGATCCTCAATGACATCCACTCGGGGACCTATGGTCACCATGCGTCCTCTCGGACGATCGTGGCCAAAGCATACCGAGCGGGGTTCTATTGGCCACGAGCGAATGAAATGGCAAAAGGAATAGTTGACAAGTGTGAGGGCTGTCAGTTCTACTCCAACATGTCCCATAAACCTGCTTTAGCTCTGAAGACCATTCCACTTGTCTGGCCGTTTGCTGTTTGGGGTTTAGATATGGTTGGGTCTCTGAGGACTGGCAGGAGTGGCTTCACCCATGTGCTCGTAGCAGTCGGCAAGTTCACCAAATGGATTGAAGCCAAGCCTATCAAAAACCTCAAAGCAAGTACTGCTATCAGCTTCATCAGAGAGTTAACATTCAGATATGGAGTTCCGCACAGCATCATCACAGATAATGGGTCGAACTTCAATTCCGATGAGTTCAGAGCTTTCTGCGCTTCCCAAGGCACTTGGGTCGACTACGCTTCGGTCTCCAATCCCCAGTCGAATGGGCAAACTGAAAGAGCAAACGGGTTGGTTCTCAAAGGGCTGAAACCTCGATTGATGCATGACCTCAAGCATGCAGCAGGCGCTTGGGTCGATGAACTTCCATCAGTGCTTTGGGGACTGAGGACAACTCCTAATCGGTCGACTGGTCGAACTCCATTATTCTTGGTCTATGGGGCTGAAGTTGTGCTTCCGAGTGACTTACTTCACAATGCACCCCGAGTCGAACTTTTCTCAGAAGATGAAGCAGAACAGGCTCGGCAAGATGCAGTTGATCTCCTGGAAGAGGAAAGAGAGATGGCCCTGATCCGGTCGACCATTATCACCAAGACCTGCGTCGATTCCACGCCAGAAACGTGAGAGGTCGAGCATTTCAAGAGGGGGATTTGGTTCTTCGAGTGGATCAGCAGCGACCACACAAGCTCACTCCTGCTTGGGAGGGCCCCTTCATCATCACCAAAGTGCTCCACAACGGAGCATATCGCCTCTACAATGTGGAGCACAATAAAGACGAGCCGCGCGCTTGGAATGCGGAGCTGCTCCGCCCCTTTTTTACTTAAGCGTTCAGACTATTGAGATGTAATAAGAAGTACCTCTTAGTTTGATTATCAAAGACACAGTTTAACAGTCTCCTAAATGATTGTTGTTCCTTTTATATGTGTTCTAAATCCCCCAGTGGGTGCCTTAGCTGCGAATCCGCTTCCCCTAAGTTCCAAAAAAGAAAATCCTACCGAGTGAAGAGCAAGCCTCTCACTCGGGGGCTTAGCTGCGAATCCGTTTCGCCTAAGTTTAAAAAATCCTACCGAGTGGTGAGCAAGCCACTCACTCGGGGGCTTAGCTGCAGTCCTGTACTCGCCTAAGTTAAAAAAATCCTACCGAGTGGTGAGCAAGCCTCTCACTCGGGGGCTTAGCTGCAGTCCTGTACTTGCCTAAGTTTAAAAAATCCTACCGAGTGGTGAGCAAGCCCCTCACTCGGGGGCTTAGCTGCGGTCCTGCACTCGCCTAAGTCTAAAAACTCCTATCGAGTGGTGAGCAAGCCTCTCACTCGGGGGCTTAGCTGCAGTCCTGTACTCGCCTAAGTTTAAAAAATCCTACCGAGTGGTGAGCAAGCCTCTCACTCAGAGGTTTAGCTGCAGTCTCATACTCGCCTAAGTTCAAAAAATCCTACCAAGTGGTGAGCAAGCCTCTCACTCGGGGGCTTAGCTGCAGTCCTGTACTTGCCTAAGTTTAAAAAATCCTACCGAGTGGTGAGCAAGCCTCTCACTCGGGGGCTTAGCTGCAGTCTCGTACTTGCCTAAGTTCAAAAAATCCCACTGAGTGATGAGCAAACCTCTCGCTCGGGGGCTTAGCTGCAGTCTCGTACTCGCCTAAGTTTAAAAAATAACACCGAGTGGTGAGTAATCCTCTCACTCAAGGCTTAGCTACACTCCCGCAGTCGCCTAAGTTTGAAATTCCCACTGAGCAAAGAGCAAGCCTCTCACTCAGGGGCTTAACTGCATGCTCCATGCCGATCCGCAAGGACGATGAGGTGCAGGTCGTCTGCGACCCTCTCCTCAAGAGCTGCGCCACAAGTACAATGTGCGCTCCATGCCGATCCGCAAGGACGATGAGGTGCAGGTCCTCTGCGACCCTCTCTTCAGAAGCTGCGCCACAAGTACAATGTGCGCTCCATCCCGATCCACAAGGACGATGAGGTGCAGGTCGTCTGCGACCCTCTCCTCAGGAGCTGCGCCACAAGTACAACATGCGCTCCATCCCGATCCACAAGAACGACGAGGTACAGGTCGCCTGCTACCTTTTCTTCAAAAGTGGCATCGCAAGTACAAAAATCCGTTCCGAGTGAAGAAACCAGTTCCACTCGGAGGCAAAGGCAAGCATATCCAAAGAAAAATCAAGTCTAGATAAATCCCATGAGGTTTCGAACCGTAGATAAAAGTACTCGGGCGTCAGGCCGGAAGAAGTTTTAACGGTTACAAAATCACTCGACATTCTGAGGCGAATTTAATCAGAGCATAAAGTTTGTTCACTCTGCTGGAGGAGGGCTGGCAGGCTCGACGAATTCATCCAAGTCTATTCCGTCTGCAATGCGAGTAGCTGCTTCAATAAAGGTCTCCATGAAGGACTGGAAGTCAAGCTTCTTGGTGTTGTCCACCTTGATCACTGCTAGTTTCTCTTCCCTGCCCTCCTTGCAGTGGACACGAACCAGAGACAGAGCCACGTCGGCACCACATCGGGCGGATGACTTCTTCCATTCTTACACTCGACCAGGGATCTCGCTAAGTCAAGTCATAAGAGACTCGAGATCGTTTTGGAAAGTCACCTTTGGCCAGAGCGCTGTGTCAAGCCGCGACACCGCCGCCTTCAGTCGCGCGAGATAGTCCATGGCACTTGCGAGGCGGGATTCCAGTCGGAGTATGTTCATGGCAGCTTCATCTTTGACGGGGGAGTTGATGGGATCCAGACTTGTTTCAATTCGTCCAGTCTCTTCCTCGAAGTTCTGACAGAATTCTGCACACACAATAAAGCAATGAGCCAACAGTTATATGAGGAGTCGACAGCAGAAAGACAGTCGGGCAAAGGAAGGCACCTTCAATCATAAGGAACAATTTCTTGGCGAATCCCCCCAGATAAGCTTCCAGCTCATCTCTCTTCCGAGTGAGATCCCCAACTTTGTCAGTTAAATCCACCTTGTCCTTCTTCAGCTGCACGACTTCTTTGTTGGCCTCATCAATGGCAGTCTTTAGTTTGGTGTTTTCCTCCTCTAACTTGCCGACTGAAGCCAGCTTCTTTTCAGCAAGTTCGGTTTTCTCTCGCGCCGTCTTCTGAGCTGCAGCGAGATCAAGGTCCTTCTGCTCCAGCGCCTGCTTCATTTTTTCTAAAGAAATAACATTCTTCAGACGAGCCTGGAGTTGTCTGTTTTCACTATGCACATCTGCTCGAGTAGTGTCACTCGGTTCAATGGATGAAAAAGGAAGGTGTCAAAGTAAACAGTCAACAAGTCATTACCTCCCATGGCCTTCGCTTCATCCTGTGCCTTCTTCAAGTTCTCCTTGGCTAAAGACAAGTCGAGATTGAGTTGGATCTGTTGCTTCTGCAAATCAGCAAACTGACTCCCGAAGTCACAAGATTTCTACAGTTAATAAACAGGACATGCCAACCGACTGAGACAGAGATCAATTGCTTCCGAGCGAAAGAAATTCAGGTTCAATTTATTATAGCAAAAGAGTTCTAAGACTACTACCGAATCAAACATTCAACAGTAGTCTCGGGGACTACACCCAGTGGGTGCACTTGGCGTGCCCCCACTGGTTCTACTTTCCACTCGACGTGAGTTCAAAAAAAGAGAAGATGACTGCCAATACTTGTTTTCAGACCGCCGTCGACTGCCCGCAGTCGACCGCGGTCTTGGGGACTACACCCAGTGGGTGCACTTGGCGTGCCCCCACTGGTCCGAATCCCACTTGGCATGATCAGTTTGCACCGATTAGAAGGACTGTATAGTCATATTTTTTGATACAGACCCCCGCCGAATCAAACATTCAACGGCGGTCTCTGGGACTACACCCAGTGGGTGCACCCAGCGTGCCCCCACTAATTCAAAGACACGATATGGTCGACTCAAGTGAAAAAAATTACTCAGCTAAAGTTGAGAACACCCAGTGGGTGTACGGATGTAAGATGCAGACTCATCCACGGACATCTTACAGATAGCAAATCAGCAGTTTTCAAGTAGCATATCCTAACAGAACAAGCGTCAAGCTAAAGGATCAGTCGGAAGTCAACTAACCTGGACATAAGCTTGGAGAGCCGAGCTGACATCATATGCAGCCTGGCTAGTGTCACGCACTACCTTCATTTGCTCCATCATAAGACCCACCTGGCGTATGGCTTCCTTGGCAGCGCTCACTGGGTCCTCTGGAGCAGGATGAACAGCAAAGAGCGAAGTCAGTGGAGTAGTCACGGCAGCCTGAGGATCCGAAGCATGAAGTTGCACGGACGAAGCAGGGATTTGTGCAGTCGACGCTGAAGGATGCTCACTCGACACAGGATCGACGAATGTAACAGAAGCCCGATTGAGTTCTCCGGACTGCTGGGCCACTGGTTCTGGCGCTGGTGTCTTTTGAGCCGCTTCACTAGCTGGGTCCTTCGTGTTAGAAGTCCTGCCCCTCCTGCTTTTGGGCCTCTGAGACATGTCTTCGTCATCGTCCGGGAGATCGATAACATGTGGCAGCACTGCAAAAGGCTCAACCGCAATAGTCCAGTCGACCAAAAAGTCAGATGGCAAAATTGTAAGTGCATCTAGTGCCCCTTAGTGATTTTGGTGTATTGAAGACTTATAGGTTAAGCATCTAATGTGTTTATGAGTGTACACAGGTCTATAAGTCTATGAGGAGTTTGAAGCTTACAGTAAAAGTCGACCCCTAAAAATGAAGTTCTTCGACTGAAGACTTTGATATTCTGAAGACTTTCTGAAGACTTTGAAAGTGAAGAAATTGGTGTGACTTGAAGACATGGTATTCGTTTGAGGAACGTGAAGCGTGAAGACTTTTGTTTTCATAGTTTCATTTTTCTCTTTCTTGAGTCATAGGAAACACTGTACTGTTAAAGGGGGTCGAGGAAATACTAAGGAGAAAATTTCCATGTGATGCTCAACTCAAATCCTACACCTACCAATCCCTTCGAGTGAAGCCATTGGAAATCTCATACAGTTCAGTCAATTTCTTCAGTGACAGAGACGTAGTTCTTATGGTCACTGAGGACTTTGCTCTGACTGAGGAGTTAGGAATTCGCCAGTGCGAATTGCCTACACAGTGAGGAACATGATAGCCCTGAGGAATTTTTACTCCAAATTTCCGACCGTTGCTGTGCCATGCGCCAGCTGTCCTAAAATATCTTGTCCACCTAACGGTCATATCATTGAAGGGCATTTATGTCTTATCATGTCGGGCTGCTCCCTAGGCTATAAATAGCCGCCCCCCTTCAACCACTAGCTGGTTGGCTGCTCCGCGTGAACTTGACACTTGTCATTTGAGAGCAACCCATCCTCCGAGGACTTTGAGCGAAAATCATCAAGTGAGGAAAATCCAAACCCAAACCCAAAACACCTACAAACCCAAAGTGATTGAGCATCACTGAAGAAATTGATCATGCGTGGATCCGACGCTTGTTACCTTTGAAGACTGTGCTTCTTCCAGACGGTTAGGCGTCAAGGTCTAGAGCATCCAAGAGGAATTGTGGATCGCCGAGTGACCAAGTCTGTGAAGGTTTGGAAGTCACCTGAAGACTTACCATGAGTGATTGGACGAGGACTGTGTGTCCTTAGTTCAAGGAGAATACGGTGAGGACTTGGTGTCCCGAGCTGCGTGCTTAGGACTGGGTGTCCGGGACTGTGTGTCCTCGAGTTTAAATACTCAGCCGCTCCAACCGGACGTACAACTGAGACAGCAGTTGGAACTGGTCTACCAAATCGTTGTCTTCACCAAGCTTACTGGTTCCATTTCCTCAACACTTTCATTTCCTCATTACTGTGTTGTATGTTTGTTCATATCTGTGTTTGAAGACTTTGACTGAAGACTTTCACAAATTCCTCAGTTCAATTTCTTCAGTCTGTCTGTCTTCATCTAGAGTTATCCTGTGCCTACGCTTTCTGTACTCTGTGTTTGTCTTCATTTCATCATGATGACCATGCATGTAATCTGTTATGTTTACTTCTGAGTACTTATTCCGCTGCTAGTATTTCTTCGCTAAGGAATTTCCTCACGAGCAAATTCCTCAGTGAAGAATTTCATAAAAATCGCCTATTCACCCCCCTCTAGTCGATATAACACACTTTTAATTGGTATCAGAGCAAGGTACTCCCTTGTTCTGTGTGATTTTGGTTTAACCGCCTGGAGTTTTAGTTATGTCGACCGCAGATATGAAGAAAGTGTCGTGCCCAATCTTTGACAGTCACGAGTATCCCAAATGGAAGGTTATGATGAAGAAGCGTCTCATGGTGATGGACAGCGAGCTATGGACCGTCACTGAGATTGGTCTGACCGATCTGTGCAAGATGGCGGAAGCTGATGACATTCGCAAGTACACTCAACTCAACCTCACAGCGAAGGCCGTCATCTGCTCCAGTCTGTCTCAAAACCAGTTCAGAAACATCATGCATCTCGATCAGGCGAAGCTTGTCTGGGACCGTCTCTCTGACGTCTATGAAGGTCATCGAACCCGTCATGATCCTTGGTTTGAGGATTTCAAGGAATCGCTCAAATCAATGTCATTCGAACTAGAATCATCATCCTCCTCACCATGCCTCATGGCAGATGGTAAACAGGTAACTGAATGCTACCTATCTGAGTCTAGTTATGAAGAATCTGATGATGAATTTGGACCTAGTTATGTCAAACTTGCTTCCCTTGCTGCTAAACAACAAAGAGCTTTGAAAAATGCTAATGATATGCTTAGTAAGAGCAATGATATGTTGGGTGAAGAAATGAATCAGTCACAAGCCTTGGCTGAAAGTCTTCAGAGACTTCATTCTAAGTATGACTCCCTTCAAGATTAGCATAACTCTCTCTTGTCTGATTTTGAGAAGATAAGAGTGAGTTATGAAGATCTTCAGAAGGAGCGCGACTCATTACTTGCTCAACAAATCAGCGCTGCTCAGGAAGAATTTATTCCTCCATGTTTAAAATGCATTGAACGAGAATCTGCTAATTCTTCACCTGAATGTTCAAATGCTTCAAATGTTACAAATTCTTCACCTGTCTCTACTATCACTAATTCCTCATCTGAGGACATTGCTAGTATCACTGACGATGCAGGGCTGAAGGAATTGTACATGACAGGCATGTACAAAAGCCTCAAAGGGCATCAGGCTCTTTGTGATGTGCTTAAAAAGCAGATCCTCAACAGGAACCCTAGGAAAGAGGGTATTGCCTTTGAGAGGAAACTCAATGCGGATGGTACTTATTGGAAGCCTGAGCAGTACCCCAAAACCTCATGGGTTGCTGCAAAGGGACCTCCAGTTGATCCATTTGATTTATCTGGCTATACATGTGAATCTTCTCATTCTTCTGATGAGTCATTTGACTTCAACTATAAACTGTTCAGAAATCAGAATGGTGAAGTATTTGCTAGATATGTTGGCACTAACTGCAGGAACGGTTCCCCTATGAAGAAAATCTGGGTTCCCAAAAGCTGCCTTGAAAGTCTTCAGGTGAATGTCCTCATGACACCACCTGTGAAGAAAAGGAACCCCAGATCTAATTCTTCATATGGACCAAATTCTTCATATGGATCCAAGTCTTCATACAGACCAAATTCCTCACATGGATCAAAGTCCTCATATGAACATCATCGTGCTAACAACTCTGTTTTGCAGGGAAGAGCCAAGGGCTATGAATATGAGCATTATTCATCAAAGTATTATGTTCATAAGTCCTCGAAGAATTTCTCTGCTTATTCATATGCTTACCCTAACCCCTCTTATGTGAAACGAAATGGTTTGGCTGCTTTGCCACCATTCTCATATGGAGCTCGCAGAGTGATGAACTCTTTGCCACCCCTTCAGATGTGGGTGGTGAAGAAAAAGAACTAATCTCTTCTGCAGGGTCAGGTCTCCAGACGTGCTGTAACGTCTGAAGAATTTGCTGGGGACCTGACAGAATTGCCTGAAAGGACGCAGGCTAACCATGATAAAATGAACTTTCATTTCACACGTCCTCCCTCTGTTTTATCGGTTCTACTGCTTGATGAAATTGATCTGATGAATTGTGATATCATATTCTTCACTACTGAAGTATATGAGGTTCGTAAGTTGCACTAATTCATCTGCAGGATGATCAACCCAAAGCCACTGAATGGGTACTTGATAGTGGATGTACAAATCACATGACCGGTGACAAGAATCTGTTGATGGATGCTCCCTTATCAGCATCACACATGAAGCATATCATCTTCGCTGATAAAAGCAAAAGTCAGGTATTGGGTCTAGGTAAGGTTGCCATCACAAAGGATCGACACATGGACAAAGTCATGCTTGTTGAGTCCTTAGGATACAATCTTATGTCTGTCTCAATGCTTTGTGATCTTGATATGGTTGTTGTCTTCGGCAAGTATCGTTGTGTTGTGATTATGGAATCTGACAAATCCAAAGTCTTCGAAGGCTTTAGGAAAGGAGACTTGTATATTGTTGATTTCTCTGCAGATTCACAACCTGCCGTGTGCCTACTTGCAAAAGCTTCAGAAGGATGGCTATGGCATCGACGACTTGGTCATGCTGGCATGAGGAATCTGCACACGCTTGCGAAGAAGAAGCATGTCATTGGCATTGAGAATGTCAAATTCCTCAAGGATCACTTATGCGGTGCCTGTGAAGCTAGAAAGATGACCAAGGCCAAGCATCCAGCGAAGACTATCATGACCACTACTCGTCCATTCGAATTGCTTCACATGGATCTCTTCGGTCCTAACCATTATTCCTCTGTCTCTAATGACGCATCTCAATATGGTTTTGTTATTGTTGATGATTACTCTCGTTACACATGGGTGCACCTTGTCTCTTACAAAACTGAAGTGCAGGAAGTCTTCAAACGATTTTCTTCGAGGGCTTCAACTAACTTTGGTGTGAAGATCAAGCACATCAGAAGTGACAATGGCACTGAGTTCAAGAATTCGGGTCTCGATGACTATCTTGATGAACTTGGTATTACTCATGAATTATCTGCTCCTTATACTCCTCAACAGAATGGCGTCGTGGAGCGCAAGAACAAGACTCTTGCTGAGATGGCTCGCACTATGCTCGATGAGTACAAAACCCCTCGTCGTTTCTGGGTTGATGCAATTGATACTGCGTGCCATATCATCAACAGAGTATATCTTCACAAATTCTTCAAGAAGACTGCCTATGAACTCCTCACTGACAAGAAACCCAATGTGAGTTATTTCAAAGTCTTCGGTGCTAAATGCTGAATTAGAGATCCTCATCACAACTCTAAATTTGCACCGAAAGCACATGAAGGTTTCATGCTTGGTTACAAAAAGGACTCGCACACCTACAGAGTCTTCAACAATGTTCTTCACAAGATTGTTGAAACTGTAGATGTTCGGTTCGATGAAACTAATGGCTCGCAAAGAGAGCACCTACCTTCTGTGTTAGATGAACCAGCACCTGAGGAATCGATCAAGCACAAGGCTACTGAAGATATCATTCCTACTGAAGAATCTGCTGAAGAATTCATTTCAGAACGTGAAGAACGTCGAACTGATGCACCTGAAGAAAATGCTGAGGAAATTGATGCTGAAGAAAATGCCGATCAAATTCCTCAACGGCAACCAACTCACCCTCGCGTTGCAAAAGAAGTGCAAATGGAGAAGATCATCGATGACATTAGAGCACCAGGTCCTCTCACACGCTCAAAAGCTTCACATCTATCTAACTTTTGTGGGCACTTTGCTTTTGTCTCTATCACAGAGCCCACTAAGGTAGATGAAGCATTTCTGGAGCCTGAGTGGATTCAGGCCATGCAAGAAGAATTACATCAGTTCAAGCTCAATAACGTATGGGAACTGGTCAATCGTCCCGATCCTCGCAAGCATAACATCATTGGTACAAAGTGGATCTACCGCAACAAGCAAGATGAAAATGGTGTTGTGGTGAGGAATAAGGCACGACTAGTAGCTCAAGGCTACACACAGGTTGAAGGAATTGATTTCGATGAAACTTTGCACCTGTTGCTAGACTTGAAGCTATTCGCATATTACTTGCTTATGCTAACCATCATGATATCATCTTATACCAAATGGATGTGAAAAGTGCATTCCTCAATGGTAAGATTGAGGAAGAAGTATATGTTGCTCAACCACCAGGTTTTGAAGATCCAAAACATCCTGACAAAGTCTTCAGACTTAACAAGGCCCTATATGGCCTCAAGCAGGCCCCACGGGCGTGGTATGACACATTGAAGGAATTCTTCATGAAGAAAGGCTTCACACCTGGTCTACAAATTCGTCAACAACACAATGGGATATTCATATCTCAGGAGAAATACCTCAAGGATGTCCTGAAGAAATTCGGCATGCAAGACTGCAAAGGTCTCAAAATTCCTATGCCCACAAATGGTCATCTATGCACTGATGAAAATGGTACTGACTTCGATCACAAGGTATATCGCTCCATGATTGGCTCTTTATTGTACTTATGTGCATCTAGGCCAGATATAATGCTTAGTGTTTGCATGTGTGCACGATTTCAAGCTGCACCGAAGGAATCACACCATACAGCTGTGAAGCATATTCTTCGATATCTAGCTCACACACCAACACTAGGATTATGGTACCCCAAGGGCTCAGACTTTGACCTCATTGGATATTCTGATTCTGACTATGCTGGTGACCGTGTGGATCACAAGTCAACATCTGGTACTTGTCATTTCCTCGGACGATCCTTGGTCTGTTGGTCCTCGAAGAAACAGAACTGCGTATCACTGTCTACTGCTGAAGCTGAGTACATTGCTGCTGGTTCTTGCTGTGCTCAACTACTATGGATGAAGCAAACACTCAAGGACTATGGAGTCAACGTGAAGAATGTGCCTCTTCTCTGTGACAATGAGAGTGCCATCAAGATTGCTCACAACCCAGTTCAGCACTCGAAGACAAAGCACATTCAGATTCGTCATCATTTTCTTCGTGATCATGTGTTGAAGGGCGACATTTCTATTGAGCATGTGAAGACTGAAGAACAGCTAGCCGATATCTTCACTAAGCCCTTGGATGAGAAGAGATTTAGCAAGTTGCGGTGTGAGCTGGATATCTTAGAATCTTTGAATGTACTTTGAAAATGCACTCATCCTAACACTTATGCAAAATTGATGACTTAGATGTGCAACACATGAAGAAACGTTTTTCTTCAATCAATGAAGAATAACACTCTAAGTGTGAAGAAATTAATGAAGAATTTGATTCTCAGAACCCTACGACAACTGTACGCGGTGTCTGAAATCATCATTCTTACACGGTGGGTCACGCCACCACAAAAGTTGAAAATCTTCAATTTGAGTTTTTCCTCAACTTTTGAAATTCTTCAGTTTTTCAAATTCTTCAAACTTTACAAAGTCTTCACTTGTGCCGTCGTTTTTCTTCATTGGCTATATATATATATATGTATATGAGTTTATGTCCTCTACAGCATTCACTTATAGCTATTTCTTCAAGTTGAATTTTTTTTAAGTGAATGTGATCGGACCCTTCCCCTCTATGCTATACTCAATCCAGTCTATTCACAAATTCTTCATGTGCGTTCTATTTGAAACTCGTTCAAATTCTTCACTGTGTCCTTGTCAGCTGAAGAAATTGCGAACGGAACGTTAAAATTAATCTTATCCAAACCTTCGGTTTTGCCGCTCAATCCGTTCCACTTCCCACGATGGATTATTTTACTCACCCACGATCTTACACGATCTCCACTACACAGTACGTGGGTGACACATGTCAAGTGAAGGAGAACGGCCAGGGGCATGTTAGTCCTAAATCTTCGGACAAGCAGTTTTTATTGCGGCTATAAATACCCCTCCGTCGCCATCTTCACTTCTTTACTCCGCTCGATCTCACTTCCCCCGCTCGAGTTTCCAAACCCTAGCGCCGCCGCTACTCCATCGTCGCCGGTGAGGAAGAGCTTCACTGCCTTGACCTCGTCGCCGACGTACTCGCGCCGACTGCGGAAATCTTCACCTCCGCCGCCGCCGTAGACGTCTTCCTCCGCCAAGTTAGGGCGTGGAAGATCTGCATTGACGAACTTCTCTGTTCCAACTCACAGTTCGTCGTGTTCTTCATTCAGGGTAATTAAAAGCTATTTTTACTGCCCTCTTTGATTCATAGTTTCTCTACAAAATCTTCAAAGGTGTTTTATTCTTCAAATCCTCACACACAAAACACCTCACTCATTCTCTGTTCTTGATTCATTTCCCTAAGTCTAAATTTCTTCAAGATTCCTCAATTGTGTGGATTCTCAATCTATACAACTCTGGAACCTAAGATATATATGTAGCTTAGTGAAATTCCTCAAGACGAATCTGGTCAAATTCCTCAAAACTTGTTCTTTATGAAAAACCCTCTGAGAACGCATATGACCTCTTCAAATTCCTCACAACTATACTCTGTTCACAGGTACACATGTCCGCTGCTGAATCCTTAGGTTCTCATCAACTTAACTCATTTGCAGCGTTCCTCGAAGAAAAGTTGCATACATCTTCAGAGAATTCCATTGTTCAAATCCCTCATCTGAAGAAAATGGCTGAAGGTAAAAGGCCGCAGAAAGGAGGAAAGAGACCAGAGGTCATGACTGCATTTGAAATCCCTGAGGACATTTATGCTGGGTATTGCACACCTGATGAATCCAAATTTGGTAAAGAAGACAAAAATCAGCGCAAGGTGCGCATCCAAAGGATTGAAAGGAGATGGGCACGTGAGTGGAGGGAGTACAGATACGTCACTCCCAAGTACATGAAGAAATTCGCAGTAAACCCTCCATGCCCAAGACCTCCATTAGCACCTGGCCAAGTGGCTGATCCCACAAGCATCAGAAGAGGAGAGGATTTTCCTCAAGAATGGGCTAAGCGCCAGCGTAAACTGCAAAAGCAAGCAAAAGAATCAGTGAGGAAATTCAATGAAGAATCTGCTGCTGCTGCTGCTGCCACTGAGGCTTCTGCCAAGCCGAGGAAATCAATGATGAAGAAGCCTGCTCGTAAGCCAAGTGCTTCACCTTCAATGCCCTCACGGCCAAGTTCCTCAGCTGCGCCCTCACGGCCAGAATCTTCAAAATCTTCAAAGCAAATTCCTCATGCTGCTCCTGCTCCCACAAAATCCTCAGCTCCTGTGCATCTGGCCTCATGCCAAAGGACAACTGGCATCTCTATTGCCTCTGGTGTCTCAGCTAGTTCCTCAGCTGCACCAAAATCCTCAGCTGGACCCTCGTTACTGAAGAAAAAGGCTACCGCTGGACGCGGCACTCGCCCAAGTCCAAAGAAGCAAGTGGTCTTCACTATGCCCTCTGATGATGATGAAGCTGATGAAGAAGAACTCGCTGAAATCATCAGAGACCGCCAAGAAAGGGCTGCTAAAGCCAAAGGCACACCTGTGCCCCTGCTTTTGGATCCAAGGGCGATCCTAGATTGTATTGATCTCTGGCACAAGGATCCCAACACTCCTATGCCTGATTTCAAGCTGACACCTGGCCAAAGTCACATGCTGACTCACTTCATCCAAGAGGAGAAGTGGAAATATGATAGGGCCAGAGAGATCAAGAAATCCCAGTACCGCAAAGAGAAGCTGTTGAAGAAAAATGTTCTCAAAATGAAGCCTGAGGAACTTGTCAAGATGCAGGCTGAGATCAAAGCCCTTAGTGACAACTTTGACTCATACTATGCTGATTGGCAAGGAGCCAAGGTCAGATTTGTGAGGCTGACTGATACCTTCACCAAGGGTACTGCCTCAAAGCAACAAATTCCTCAAGCTGAAGCATCAGTTCAGCAAACTGAAGAACATGCCAGCACCGCTGATGAAGTTCAGGCTGCTGAAGAAAATGCTAGTTCCAAGGCTGATGACTCTGCTCCAGCCGTTGATGAAATTGCCAGGGCATCCACTAGTGGTGCACCTGAAGAAAATGAAGTGACCAGGGCAACTGCATCAGTTGAGCCTGAAGAAACTGAACCAGATTCCTCAGCTCCACCTGCACCAACTCCAACTCCAGTTCTTCCCTCTGCTTTAGATGTGAAGAAAACCAAGGCTGCAGAGCGAGCTGCAGTAAAGAAAAGGAAAGCATCAAGTGCTTCAGAATCTTCAGTCCCAAAGAAGATGAAGCCCATGACCAGCTCATTTGCCAATCCAATTGATGCTGTTCCTATCTCCTCCATGCCATCAAAGGACCTTGTTCCTTTTGGTGAAGATTATGAGATCCCCAGTGGATCAGATGAAGAAACTCAGTCTGCTGCTTCCTCAGAGCAGATTGATGAAGAAATTGAAGTGGATACAATTACTTCAACCCCAATAGTCTCATCACAAATGCCTCAGTTTGATGCTAAAGAGGCTTGTGTTGAAGAAATTGATGATGAAGATGTGGATGTTGGAAGCACAACTCCAGTAATGAATGACAACTTTTGGGAAAGTCAGCATCCCAATTCCCCACTCTTCACTCCCCTGCAGCAAATTCCTCACTCTTCTTCACCAACCATAAAATTGAGCTCTGATGCAACTCATCCCACTGCTTCTGTGAATGAAGAAATTCCAGCCACTAGTGCTGAAGAAACTGCTGCTGAAACAGACAAGGTGACTGCACCTGAGGAACATACTGAAATTCCTCAGCCTGAAGAACCTGAGCTTGTGATTCCTGAGGTCGTGATGCAACTCACTGACACTCCTCTGCCAAGGCCAAAGGATCCATTCTCACGCAAACAGAAATTCAGGGCTGAAGACTTCTATAGCGAGCACGTATTCTTCACTGAATACAATCCTTATGACTCTGCTCGCATAAGGAAGAGGCGTTTCTGGACTGCCAACCAAGCAAATTTCTATTCCTCAGTGCTTTACAACAAAGACAAAGTCTTCGACCATGCACATATTCCTCACGTGGATATGGAGTCTATGTCGTGCTTCATGCCAGTCCTCAGTGTTCTTCACAACGCTGGGCTGCTTAATTTCTGCACTGATATATGTGATTGGAATGAAGAACTTATTCTTCAGTTCTATGCTACACTGCACATCACTGGCAACTCTGTAGATGTCAATTCATGGGTTCTGGACTGGATGACTGAAAATACACATTACAAGGCCCCAGCAACTGAATTGCTTCGCTGCCTTTCTCTTAGTCCACCCACTGAAGATGCGCGTTGCGTGTATGATGAACCTGAACTGTCAAACCACTATATGCAAGTGCTCATGAAGCCTCTGAAGCCAGGGAAATCACCTCGTACCAAATTCCTCGTCAAGGAATTGCTGTATGTGCCTAGGACTGTCTATCACATTCTGACGAAGACAATATGTCCCATCAAAGGACATGATTCTTCCGATGAAGAAATTGTTGGCATCATGAAGAATATGCTTTTCAATATCATACATGGCGTTCCCATAAACTTCCATGATTTCTTCATGAGGACTCTGGCCAACATTGCTATGTCACCATTTGAGCTGAAGCCTTATGCACCTTGGATTATGAGATTCATCAGGACAAGGTCTTCACTCAACTACAAGGCTGAAACCCTCAACCACTGCAGCTACTTGCCTCCTATTGAAGTCCTCAAAAGGACATTTTCCTCAGCTGATGAAAAGGGCAAGGCCACTGCTGTGATAGATGAAGGCATTCGTCCATTGGATGGTCAATTTCGCAAGGCTGCTTCTTATTCCACCAATGATGACTCTGCCACACATGACTCTGCTGCTAATACTGCCAAGACAAATCCTCAAGCCACAACACCCAGGGTGATGACTGATCGTGAGTTACTCCTCAGTCTTCATCAAAAGGTTGATCGCAATCACAAATGGGTCAAGCGTCAGTTTGGTTCAATTCTTCACAACATGACTGCCACATATAATGCAGTGAAGAAAAACCATTACTACCTTCATGAAACCTTCAACCGCACCTGGGCTGTTCTGTCTCAAGTATATAGTGCTGAAGATTTAGAGAACATGGGCCTCAAAGAAGAATTTGCCTGGTCGGCACCTCCGCCGAAGAAATTCAAGAAGGTCAAGGTTCTTTCTCTGGTGGCCAGTTCATATTCTTCATCGCGCGACACTGATGAAAATGAAGACTTGGATGACACTGCAGCAGGCCCTACTTCAACAACCGACCCCAACAACACTGGCGCTCCTCCATCGACTTGAATATCTTCAGGGGCGTTAGTCCTCAGTTTCTAGCCTTTTGGTCATTTGATGACAAAGGGGGAGAAATCTGAGTTAGTCTTCAAGCGGGTCTATAATAAGGGCATTTTTTTAAGTTACAACTCTCGTTCTTTCGAAACTTTTATTGGATTGAGTTGTAATCTTAAACCCTATGGTGCTCGGTGCTCTGATACTTTTGTCGCTCTATGCTCTGATACTTCGATACATGCTTGAGCTCTGATGCTTTTGATGCGCTATTCTGCATGCTTATTCCTCATTAATGTTATCGCACGCATGCTGAATTGCATCAGGCACCATATTTCATCATGCATTTCAAATTCTTCATATCATGTATCAAATGCATGTATGAATTACAAGATATAGGGGGAGATCTCCATGATTTAACTCTTCAAGTGTGCATTGCTTCAAAAGCAAATTCCTCACTATGCACAACTTCAGGGGGAGTTCTTCTATATCTTGCAATCACATTCCTCAATATTAGTTTCTACACTTCACATATTTATCCCCGTTGAAAACTTAACCTATATTGTCATCAATCACCAAAAAGGGGGAGATTGTAAGTGCATCTAGTGCCCCTTAGTGATTTTGGTGTATTGAAGACTTATAGGTTAAGCATCTGATGTGTTTATGAGTGTACACAGGTCTATAAGTCTATGAGGAGTTTGAAGCTTACAGTAAAAGTCGACCCCTAAAAATGAAGTTCTTCGACTGAAGACTTTGATATTCTGAAGACTTTCTGAAGACTTTGAAAGTGAAGAAATTGGTGTGACTTGAAGACATGGTATTCGTTTGAGGAACGTGAAGCGTGAAGACTTTTGTTTTCGTAGTTTCATTTTTCTCTTTCTTGAGTCATAGGAAACACCGTACTGTTAAAGGGGGTCGAGGAAATACTAAGGAGAAAATTTCCATGTGATGCTCAACTCAAATCCTACACCTACCAATCCCTTCGAGTGAAGCCATTGGAAATCTCATACAGTTCAGTCAATTTCTTCAGTGACAGAGACGTAGTTCTTATGGTCACTGAGGACTTTGCTCTGACTGAGGAGTTAGGAATTCGCCAGTGCGAATTGCCTACACAGTGAGGAACATGATAGCCCTGAGGAATTTGTACTCCAAATTTCCGACCGTTGCTGTGCCACGCGCCAGCTGTCCTAAAATATCTTGTCCACCTAACGGTCATATCATTGAAGGGCATTTATGTCTTATCATGTCGGGCTGCTCCCTAGGCTATAAATAGCCGCCCCCCTTCAACCACTAGCTGGTTGGCTGCTCCGCGTGAACTTGACACTTGTCATTTGAGAGCAACCCATCCTCCGAGGACTTTGAGCGAAAATCATCAAGTGAGGAAAATCCAAACCCAAACCCAAAACACCTACAAACCCAAAGTGATTGAGCATCACTGAAGAAATTGATCATGCGTGGATCCGACGCTTGTTACCTTTGAAGACTGTGCTTCTTCCAGACGGTTAGGCATCAAGGTCTAGAGCATCCAAGAGGAATTGTGGATCGCCGAGTGACCAAGTCTGTGAAGGTTTGGAAGTCACCTGAAGACTTACCATGAGTGATTGGACGAGGACTGTGTGTCCTTAGTTCAAGGAGAATACGGTGAGGACTTGGTGTCCCGAGCTGCGTGCTTAGGACTGGGTGTCCGGGACTGTGTGTCCTCGAGTTTAAATACTCAGCCGCTCCAACCGGACGTACAACTGAGACAGCAGTTGGAACTGGTCTACCAAATCATTGTCTTCACCAAGCTTACTGGTTCCATTTCCTCAACACTTTCATTTCCTCATTACTGTGTTGTCTGTTTGTTCATATCTGTGTTTGAAGACTTTGACTGAAGACTTTCACAAATTCCTCAGTTCAATTTCTTCAGTCTGTCTGTCTTCATCTAGAGTTATCCTGTGCCTACGCTTTCTGTACTCTGTGTTTGTCTTCATTTCATCATGATGACCATGCATGTAATCTGTTATGTTTACTTATGAGTACTTATTCCGCTGCTAGTATTTCTTTGCTAAGGAATTTCCTCACGAGCAAATTCCTCAGTGAAGAATTTCATAAAAATCGCCTATTCACCCCCCTCTAGTCAATATAACGCACTTTCAAAAATGAAATCAAGATAGCATAGCCATACCCGCTCTAGATGTGACCGCATCCTCCATGTCCTTGTCGTCGTCTCTGTAAACAGAAGTCCCAAAAGTAGCAGCACTGCAAATCTCAAAGACTCACTCAGCCAAACAAGAAAATGGATCGACAAAAGGTACAAGATTCCCCAAGCAAAAGGAGAAAGCGAAATACTTACGCAGAGGCGACTGGAATGTCAACCTTAGTCTTGGGCAGGGCCTTCTGAGGTTTTGATGGCACAACCTTGGGCTACTTTGGAGCCTTCTCAGTCAGCACTGGAGATGATGTCTGAGTGCGCTTCGAGGGTCGACCAGTCGGCTCTGTCGCTTTGCCGCGGATACTTGATGGGTCATTCTTCTCCTTGGAACGCCTTTCAATACGAGGTGGGGAGTCGACTTCTTCACCACCTCTTGAGTCGTCACTCTCCTCATCGTCGTCATCATCATATTGCCAGTCCATGCTTTTGTCTCCACTTCCTTCTCCTTCTTGGTCCTGCCCCTGCTCTCCGTTCGGCATTGAGTATGTCTCCATATAGATCTGCGAAGCAAAGGAAGTATACAAAGAATGGTCAACTCAACAAACAACTACAAATCAGAATGAAAGGTACTCGGAAACCAAGATCATACCTTGTCTGGTTGGTTGTTGGCGTCGAATGGTGTAACTCTCTGAGACCCCCTGGGGTTATCCTTGTTTCCTGTGATGCCTTGGACCCATAGCGCCACTGTCCCCTCGGCAACGTCCTCTGGATGGATCCGAGTGGAATCTTCAATTCTCGAGTACATCCACATGGAGTGGTCACGGGCCTGGAGAGGCTGAATACGTCGACTGATGAATACTTCAAGCAGATCCATTCCAGTCACGCCCTCTCGGATCAGCCGGACTACTCGCTCCATCAACATGTTCACCTCCACCTTCTCTGCTGCAGTCACCCTCAAAGAATTGGGTTTCTGAACTCGCTCCAGAGAAAAAGGAGGAAGGCCAGTCGACTGACCAGGGGTCGGCTTGTCTTTGCAGTAGAACCAAGTCGACTGCCACCCCCTAACCGAGTCAGGGAGAGTCATAGGAGGAAAAGCACTCTTTCCCCTCATCTGGATACCTAAACCCCCACACATTTGGATCACCTGGGTTTTCTCATCACTCGGATTAGCTTTCTTCACTGTCTGTGAGCGGCAGGTGAAAATGTGCTTAAACAGGGCCCAGTACGGTCGGCAGCCCAAGAAATTCTCACACATGGAGACAAAGGCAGCGAGGTACGTGATTGTGTTGGGAGAGAAATGGTGGAGTTGAGCCCCAAAGAAATTCAGAAAAGCACGGAAAAAGGGATGTGGAGGCAAAGAAAAACCACGGTCAACGTGAGTAGCAAGGAGGACGCATTCACCCTCCTGCGGCTGCGGCTCGGTCTCATCCCCCGGAAGCCTCCAGGAGCCATGATCAATCAGCCCACTCTCGACCAGACCTTGCAGGTCGTCTAGCTCAATCATGGACTGGATCCAATCGCGCTGGATCCAGCCGCGCGGCAGAGTAAATCTTGACGATGAGCCGCCCCGACAGGTCTTCGTTCCCTTTCCCTTCGCTGCCCCCTTCTTCGCGCGCTCTAGCGCCGCCGTCTTGTCCTTCGCCATCGCAGCAGGATGCGCACAGGTGGGCGGCGGCGTCAAGGGTGGAAGCAGACGCGGTGGAGAAACGGCGGAGGAAGAAGGGGAAATGAGGTGCACTGTGCAAAATCCATCGGCCCCGACGCCTTATATGGATTCGTTTCCGAGTGACTGACCTCTGGGCCCAGGCAATCCTGTCAAATCCCGCAACTGTTGTGCGCTCGGTACGTGGCGAAAAAGGTGGCATGGAGATCGAGGCGTCCCTGCCTAATCCGCCCCGTTTACTGCGGACCTCCCCGTCCCGCACGCTTCCCAAAGTTCAAATCCCGTGAGATCTGGGGATGGCAGAGCAGACAATCACACTGAAGATTTTTATCATATCAACACTCGAAGCTTATCAGTAAAGTTCACTCAACTATTTGGGAATGGATCAAGGCTGAAAATGAAGTCAAAGTTGTTACATGGTTCGTCTATCCAAGGAAAACACTCCCGCAGCATGATCAGAGCCAGAACCATCTTCAACTCCTTTTTCCACTCGAACCCTGAACCATTCGGGGGCTAATGACGATGACATGTACCTAGGGTAGGGTCATAGGCCTGACCTAGACACCCTTCCCAAGGACATTACCTTAAAGTCAGAGGCACTCAAAGGATAACATCATCCACTCGACCAGAGGCATTCCACTCGGAAGACCCAATTTCATTCGACCATGGAGTACACACTCGACCGCAACAAGAATCACTCGACGGCTAGAAGATCTAAAGTCACTCTTAACGGCAACGGTCAGATGTTTACTCTATAGGATTAATGGTCATTCATGTATCTTTATTGCTAGTGTTACCAGTAACACCCTATCTTTATGCACCTTAAACCCTATGTAACTGAGGGCCGGAGGGGCCTGGCGAACTCTATATAAGCCACCCCCTCCTCAGGGACAAGGGTTCGCAACCCCTGTAACATCACGCATAATCCAATCGACCGAGCCTCCGGGCACCGAGACGTAGGGCTGTTACTTCCTCCGCGAAGGGCCTAAACTCATAAATCTTGCGTGCACAACTTCACCGTAGCTAGGATCTTGCCTCCTCATACCTACCCCCCATTCAACTGTCAGACTTAGAACCAAGACACCGATGACAGCGGCGCCGCGCTAAGTCACGCCGTGGAAAAGGCAACAATATCGACACAGGAGAAAACAATACTCTAAACGTTGCCGAAGACAATGAAGACCCCGTTGAGCCAACCTCCGAGCAGGACGACCGGGAAGATGGGCGTGCTAGCCCAGATGAACATGCCATAAATGAAGACTCAGAGGACAATAATTATCTTCCGCTCTCCGAGGACGAGGTGAGCCTCGGCGTTGAAGAGTTTATCGTGCCTGAGGAACTTGTAGAGCAGGAGCGCTTCAAGCGCCGGCTAATTGCCACTGCAAGGAGCCTGAAAAAGAAGCAGCATCAACTCTAGGCTGATCAAGATCTGCTCAACGATAGATGGGCTAATGTCCTGGCAGCCGAGGAATACGACATCGAGCGCCCATCTAAAAGTTACCCAAAGATCAAATTGCTACCTCAATTCGATGACGAGGCACTAGAGCCCGTACCATCAGCACGTAATGTGGCTAACCAACCACCTCGTGGCCGGGACAAAACGACAACTCAAGCCGAACACCAGCCCATACTACCTCGCCGTAAGGGCAGAGATACAACAACTCAGAGATATACATATGACCTGCGGCAGGACCTGGACAATAGAGCAGGTCAGACCAGATCAATCTACGGATCGCGGGGGTGTGCCCCGATGTGCGTCGACGGCTATCTAGCCGGACGTGACAAACATAATCACGCCCGGGCCGAAAACTGCAGACGGACTCCATCCGAGCTATGTCGCGACTTGGCCCGATATAGAGGCGCCACACACCCCCTTTGCTTCACCGATGAAGTAATGGAGCACGTATTCCCAGAAGGGTTTAAACCCGTGAACATCGAATCATATGATGGGACAACAGACCCCGTGGTATGGATTGAAGATTTTCTTCTCCATATTCATATAGCCTGCGGTGACGATCTTCATGCCATCAAACACCTCCCGCTAAAACTCAAGGGACCAGCTCGGCACTGGTTGAACAGTCTACCCGAAAACTCCATTGGTACCTGGGAGGACTTGGAAGACACCTTCTGTGATAACTTCCAAGGTACATATGTCCGACCTCCGGATGCCGACGACTTAAGTCACATAGTTCAACAGCCCAGAGAGTCAGCCAGGAAGCTCTGGACTAGGTTCTTAATTAAAAAGAACCAAATTGTTCATTGTTCGGACGCCGAAGCCCTGGCGGCCTTTAAGCATAGCGTCCGAGATGAGTGGCTCGCCCGCCACCTTGGCCAGGAAAAACCGAAATCCATGGCGGCCCTCACCGCACTAATGACCCGCTTTTGTGCGGGAGAAGATAGCTGGCTGGCTCGTCGAAGCAATAGCACCAGCGATCTGGGCACTTCCGAAGCCCGAGATGGCAATGACAAGCCTCGACGCAATTAAAACAAGCGTCAAAATAATAATGTAGGAACCCAAGACATGGCGGTCAACACCGGATTCAGTGGTTCCAAATCCGGTCAACAGAAGAAGCCATTCAAGGCACACAAAGATGGCCCATCCAGTTTAGACAGGATATTGGATCGGCCCTGTCAAATTCATGGCAGCCCTGACAAATCCGCCAACCATACCAACAGAAATTCTTGGGTCTTCAAACAAGCAGGCAAGCTCAACGCCGAACACAAGGGGAAGGGGCTGCCCAATGACAACGACGACGAGGAGACTCGCCAACCGAACACCGGGGTACAGAGGCAATTTCCCCCCGAAGTAAAAACAGTAAACATGATATATGTGACACACATCCCTAAAAGGGAACACAAGCGCGCACTGCGGGACGTCTATGCCATAGAGCCGGTCACCCCAAAATTTAACCCATGGGCGGCCTACCCGATCACTTTTGATCGCAGGGACCACCCAGTATCCATCACGGAGGTTCGGCAGCTCTGGTCCTCGACCCAATTATCGACGGGTTCCATCTTACGAGAGTCCTCCTAGACGGTGGCAGTAGCCTTAATCTACTCTACCAAGACACTGTCCGCAAGATGGGCATTGATCCTTCGCGAATCAAGGCCACCACAACTACCTTGAAGGGAGTAATACCTAGCATAGAGGCTCACTGCACAGGCTCAATTACATTGGAAGTTGTCTTCGGCTGGCCGAACAACTTTCGAAGCGAAGACTTGATCTTCGATATTGCCCCATTCCGCAGTGGCTATCATGCACTGCTCGGGCGGACCGCTTTTGCTCGTTTTAATGCGGTCCCACACTACACCTATCTAACGCTTAGGATGCCCGATCCACGAGGCGTCATCACGACAAACGGAAATACGAAATGCTCCCTCCGTACAGAGGAGCATACTGTGGCTATTGCAGTCGAAGTACAAAGCGGCCCCATTAAGCCGCGTATCTCATCGGCCATTAAGCCGCCGGCCTCTACTACACAGGACCGGTCAATTTTAGAGCTAGATTAGCAGTTCGGCCTCCGTCGTTCGCCTCATATACTCGTGAAGTTTGTATCACGCATACATCCTTATGCACTTAAAATAACTTGGTCATCGGCGGAGGCACAATACAGACAGGCTTACAATATGGTTCGCATTCCTCTAGCCTTCTTCTTTTTTCTAAGTATTTTTATCTTTTACTACAGGTGAATCAAAACATGTTCATCCTACGGACTTACAAGGACTCTTTCTGAGTTCGTCTTTGTATAAATAACCAACGGTTATTCCTGTCAAAGAAGCTTTCAGCTGAGGCAAAGGCAGCGCAGACGTGCGACAGGAGGTCCAAATATTTTTTTGTAGACCGCACACTTTATTTCAAACCTGTAAAGTGCCTTTTCCCCAGCCTTCGACCCCTGGCATGTCAAATAGCCTGGGTAGGGGTGGTGTGATCTGTATAATTGCGTTTGACATATAAATCAGATTCCAGTGAACATAAATCCGTATTCAATATTTGCTTTTTCTAGAGTTGAATTTTCTTCTCCGCTTGTTTCACACGCGCACCTCGGCTCAAATCGCCAGGGGCTCGATACAGCAACATATGTGTTGCCGAAAAGTCCGAACAACTTTATAGCATAATTCGGCATCACGAGTTTGGCCTTATATGCATTAGCTCCGAATCATGTCTTTGGTCAATAGTTGGGTTGCCCGGCTCCTGTGCTTACTACCTTACGTTCCGTCCTATCGGCTAGGGTAGTAAAGGGAGAAATACTGTGATTGTGTTTCCGGTTCACCTGGTCAAGCACCTCAGTAGAGAAAGCCGAAAACTGACTGTCATGATGCGGCGAGAGCTAGTCAACCGCTCGTTGACTTATCAGAATCTTTTGCGATTTCTTCCGTATTACACGAAGGATCGTTCTTCCGGTCACCTATGTAGCACAGCCATATTCGGATAACCGCGTACATACAAGGGGCTATATCATAGACCCACCGTCAAACTCCTATGGCTAAGTGAAGATTTAAAGCCCTATAGTCCGATTGCCTAGTTCGCCGCACTGACACCTCCTTAACGGACCAAGATGTCGGGTCAAGCGTGGTCAGTTGCTATTCCGAACACCCCCGCATTATATGCGAGGGGGCTGAAGCCGACGACTGGCAAACTTTCAGATCATAAAAAAACGGCCGCACAGGAGGAAATGCCTTTTAGGCAAACAGACATAAATATAACACAGCCTTAATATATCATAATATTGTTATCACACTTCTAATACATTTACTCGAACATAATATCTTTCGAGCATTGACCCTCTATCAAGCGGGAGCCCTCTAGGACATCCTCAAAATATTGCTCCAGCGTGCGACAGTCCTTGCCCTCGGGTGGACTGTTTGCTGCAATATCGGTGGCCTTCATTTTTGCCGAGTACGTGTTGACGCGGGCAAAGACCATCCGTGCACCTTCAATGCACGCCGACCACTTAACAGCGTCGATACGCAGCACTGCGTCAACAAGCCGCTGCACCAAACCGAAATAACTATTCGGAATTGGCTCAGTTGGCCACAACCGGACCACGACTTCCTCCATGGCAGCTCCGGACACCTTGTGGAGCTCGGCCTATTGGGCCATTTGTTCGTTCAGCAATGGCGGACGCTTTGGCCCATCGAAGTGTGACCAGAAAAGCTTCTCCACTGCAGGTCTATCTTGCGCTTGGTAAAACTGCGCCGCATCGGCGACACTCTTCGACAGGTCCAAGAACGAGTCTGGAGAACCCCACACTTGATTCAGCGGGGCATACTTCGGATCACCGAATTTAGTCTGTAAAAGAAAGGGCTTACGAGCCGCTATCTCCCCAGCTTGCCGAAGCTCTTCTCGAGCCGCTCTTGAGTCGGATCATGCCTCTCGCGCCTCTTGTAAGGCCCTGTCGAGATCGGCCATCTTGGCTTTATTATTCTTTTTGAGTGATTTGCATTGGGCAGTAGCATCCTTTAGCTCTCGCGCCATGGTAGATATTCCCTCCTCGCACTGGCGCCGAGTGGCTTGTTCGACCTTTAAATTAGCAGCTTCCTTTTTGACAGCCGCATTGCTCACTCTGGCTTGCTCCTTGGCCCGGGCAAGTTCAGCCTGAAGGGTCTCAACCGCAGCAGCACCATCTGCAATTATGCATGTCCCAGTTAAAAATTCTCAGCTTCGTGCTTATATTATTATACATGCATACGCTGACTGCCCCAAAACATACCTTGTGCCTCATCGAGCCGCCTGTTAATAAGAGTAATGTCCTCATCCGCTGACTCAAGTTTTTGCTTTAAATCTGCAACTTCCGCAGCGGGGGCAGTCGCCATTAACGTAACAACCTATTTTTTAAATTATTCATGTTATTTCCTAAGCATATCTTTGGACCCTCTGACCGCCTCCCTGGGGAAGCCAGCCACAGTCTCAGGGGCTACTATCTATACACAGGCACATTTTGCATGTAAAGAGTAGTCAAGATATTACATTGCATACCTCAAAGCCTCTTAGTAGGCCCGTGAAGGCTTCATTCAATCCGCTTCTCGCGGATAGAATCCTTTCAACTACTATACCCATTAAGGAACGATGTTCCTCTGCGATGGACGCATTCTGCAACATGCCCATTAATGTATCCGACGCTTCCGGATTCCTCGAAGCGGCTGCCGGAGTATGAACTCCCTTCGAAGGGATATATTTACTCGATCTTAGAGTCATCTTCGGCTGTAAACCGGGTAGTCCGGGGCAGGTCTCCGTAGGGGCTGCATGCCCCTGACCCTTGGTGACCGAAGTATCACCTTCGGGCGCTGTCTTCATTGCCCCCCCGCGCCACTTGGTGATCGGGGGAGACCCTCCGGGATGACACCTCGAAGTCGTCCGCCCTAAGGGGCGAGGAAGCATGTGGAGGCGTCTCGCTTTCCATCATCTTCGGAAGCAGGTCACCCGAGGAGGAGGACTGTTGAGGAAGACTACGGGCCGGACTGCAAACATATATTTAAGAGGTTACCCTTGTAACCTGAAAAGAACGGGATATGCCTAAAACACCCTTGTTCACTTATGATTCGGCTAAGGGCTTGTCCTTATGGAGGAACTGTGCAGCATCGTCTTCTGAACCGGCTGACAGGGACACCTTCCCTCTCTTGGGATCCTCCACCTCCAGATCTTCAGAGGCAGTCCTTTTCTTCCCATGGGGAGAAGTGATATCAGCTTCTTCTTCCCCTTCGTCTTCATAAGAGGAAGTTCTAGTCTCCCCGGACATAGCGTCCGGTGTACCTTTCTAGTGGAGGCCACCTTTGGCCTTTCTACTCTCCTCCCGGGCCTCCTTCACCGGCATTTGATACGGTGCCGGGGCCAACATCCTTGTCAACACAGGATCAACTGAGTCTTCGGGGAGTGGAGCCGAACATCTAATTCGTTCCGCCTTCTTTATCCAGCCCTGATCGGAGACAGGTTTCTCAGTATATTGTTACGTGATAATTAACTAAGTTGTGTTGAGGAGACGAGTGCTTCCCGAGGTATCTGGATGGTTACAGTTGAGGCCGATGTCCTCTGTTGTATCCGGCCATTGTTTTTGGGTCCCGAAGAATAACTTCCACATCCCTCTGTGCGCTGTGCTGAAGGGTCCGTGGTCCTTCCGGATTAAACTCCCATAGGCGGAGAGGCCGTCGCTGGCACGGTAGGACCCGACAGACTAGCATTACCTGGATCACGTTGATGAGGCCGGTGTCCTTTTCAAGGACACTCCGGATACGGCTTTGTAGCGTCTGCACTTCATCAATTGGTCCCCAGTCCAGCCCCTTGTTAATCCATGATGCGAGTCGTAGCGAAGGGCCAGATCGGAACGCAGGTGTAGCCGCCCACTTGGTACCGTGGGGTTCAGTGATGTAAAACCACTCCCGCTGCCATAGGTTGGAAGTTTCTGTGAAGGAGCCCTTTGGCCAAGGAGTATTGGCGAGCTTGCTCACCATAGCACCACCACACTCCGCTTGCTCCCCGTCGACTACCTTTGGTTTCACATTAAAGGTCTTGAGCCATAAGCCGAAGTGTGGGGGAATGCGGAGAAAGGCCTCACACATGATGATGAACACCGAGATGTGAAGAAAGGAGTCCGGGGCTAGAGCGTGAAAATCTTGCCCATAATAAAACATGAGGCCACGAACAAAGGGGTGGAGAGCGAACCTAGCCCCCAAAGGAAGTGGGAGATGAATACGACCCTCTTGCCGGATTTGGGTGTAGGAATAACCCGCCCCTTAGCATGAATCCTGTGGAGGATTTCAGCGGTCAGGTACCTTGCCGCTCGGAGCTTTGCGATATCCTTCTCTGTGATAGAGGAGGCCACCCACCGGCCTTGGAGGCTGGGTTCGGACATGACTGGGAGGCTTGGATCGATTAAGTTGAAACCTGGGTGCTGGAGGTCGGGGTTGGGAAAGTTGAGGAAGAAAAAGACGGGTCTGTGCCCCTTTATAAAGGCGATGAATATCGAACGCCTCATCATAAGCCTTGAAACTTGCCTACTCCCAAGGAATCATGCCAACGGAGCGGTTGGATTACCCACGCCCGTATTGATGAGAATCCCGCAATAAGGGGACACGATCTCTGCTTTGACAAGACGTGCCAATAAAACCGCATCTCAGAATATGGAGCGGGAGGCTAAAAACGATTCGAAATAATGACCGGGCAGGGACGTGATGTCACGCTACAAAAGAGCTGGACACGTTTGCTGCGTTCGAAGGTTGCTTTGGAGTATTCGGAGGAGGAACCCGCCTTGCAATGTCAAAGACAATCTGCACGCCGGACACCTCGTCATTGAAGCCTGGTTCAGGGGCTACTGAGGGAGTCTTGGATTAAGGGGTCTTCGGGCGTTCGGCCTATGTGACGTGGGCCAGACTGATGGGCCGTGAAGATAGAAGACAGAAGACTCTCTCCCGTGTCTGGATAGGACTCTCCTTTGCGTGGATGGCAAGCTTGGCGTTCAGATATGAAGATTCCTTTCTCTGTAACCGACTTTGTACAACCCCGGTCCCCTGCGGTGTCTATATAAACCGGAGGGTTTAGTCCGTAGATGCAATCATAATCATACAGGCTAGACTTCTAGGGTTTAGCCATTACGATCTCGTGGTAGATCAACTCTTGTAATCCTCATATTCATCAAGATCAATCAAGTAGGAAGTAGGGTATTACCTCCATCAAGAGGGCCCGAACCTGGGTAAACATCATGTCCCCCGTCTCCTGTTACCATCGACCTTAGACGCACAGTTCGGGACCCCCTACCCGAGATCCGCCGGTTTTGACACCGACAGTGTGCATCCAACTTGCTTGCTCATGAAGACCTAGGGCAATTTGAGGAAGCCCATCGTTGGAATATACAAGCCAATTTCTATAATGAAAATTTCCCACTAGTATATGAAAGTGACAACATAGGAGACTCTCTATCATGAAGATCATGGTGCTACTATGAAGCACAAGTGTGGTAAAAGGATAGCAACATTGCCCCTTCTCTCTTTTTCGCCCATTTTTTTCTTTCTCCTCCTTTTTTGGGCCTTATTTTTTTGGCCTTCTCTTTTTTTCCTCACATGGGACAATGCTCTAATAATGAAGATCATCACACTTTTATTTACTTAAACTCAAAAAATTACAAGTCGATACTAGAACAAAATATGACTCTATATGAATGCCTCCGGCGGTGTACCGGGATGTGCAATGAATCAAGAGTAACATGTATGAAATAATTATGAACGGTGGCTTTGCCACAAATACGATGTCAACTACATGATCATGCAAAGCAATATGACAATGATGACGAGTGTCATAATAAACGGAATGGTGGAAAGTTGCATGGCAATATATCTCAGAATGGCTATGGAAATGCCATAATAGGTAGGTATGGTGGCTGTTTTGAGGAAGGTATATGGTGGGTTTATGGTACCGGCGAAAGTTGCGCGGCACTAGAGAGGCTAGCAATGGTGGAAGGGTGAGAGTGCATATTATCCATGGACTCAACATTAGTCATAAAGAACTCATGTACTTATTGCAAAAATATATTAGTCATCGAAACAAAGTACTACGTGCATGCTCCTAGGGGGATAGATTGGTAGGAAAAGACCATCGCTCGTCCCCGACCGCCACTCATAAGGAAGACAATCAAAAAAATATCTCATGCTCCGACTTTGTTACATAACGGTTCACCATACGTGCATGCTATGGGACTCACAAACCTTAACACAAGTATTTCTCTAATTCACAACCACTCACTAGCATGAATCTAATATCACCATCTTCATATCTCAAAACAATCATAAGGAATCAAACTTCTCATAGTATTCAATGCACTTTATATGAAAGTTTTTATTATATCCCTCTTGGATGCCTATCATATTAGGACTAAATTTATAACCAAAGAAAATTACCATGCTTTTTAAGGACTCACAAAATAATATAAGTGAAGCAAGAGAGTTCGTCAATTTCTATAAAATAAAACCATCGTCATACTCTAAAAAGATATAAGTGAAGCACTAGAGCAAAATTGCCTAGCTCAAAAGATATAAGTGAAGCACATAGAGTATTCTAATAAATCAAGATTCACGCGTGTCCCTCTCAAAAGGTGTGTACAGCAAGGATGATTGTGGCAAACTAAAAATCAAAGACTCAAATCACACAAGACGCTCCAGGCAAAACACATACCATGCGGTGAATAAAAATATAGCCTCAAGTAAAGTTACTGATAGATGAAGACGAAAGAGGGGATGCCTTCCGGGGCATCCCCAAGCTTAGGCTCTTGGTTGTCCCTGAATATTACCTTGGGGTGCCTTGGGCGTACCCAAGCTTAGGCTCTTGCCACTCCTTATTCCATAGTCCATCAAATCCTTACCCAAAACTTGAAAACTTCACAACACAAAACTCAACAAAAAATCTCATAAGCTCCGTTAGTATAAGAAAATAAATCACCACTTTTGGTACTGTTGTGAACTCATTCTTTATTCATATTAGTGTAATATCTAATGTATCCCAACTTATCCATGGTTCATACCCCCCGATACTACCCATAGAATCATCAAAATAAGCAAACAACACATAGAAAACAAAATCTGTCAAAAACAAAACAGTGTGTAGTAATCTGGAACTCTCGAATACTTCTGTAACTCCAAAAATTCTGAAAAATTAGGACGACCTAAGAAATTTGTTTATTAATCTTATGCAAAAATAATCAAATCAAAATCACTTTTCTTCTAACAATGAGAACTTTTTTCCTGAGCACAAAAGTTTCTTTTTTTCAGCAAGATGAAATCAACTATCACTGTAAGCTATCCCGAAGGTCTTACTTGGCACAAACACTAATTAAAACACGAAAACACATCTAACCATAGGATAGATGAATTATTTAATGCAAAACAGGACCTAAAAAGCAAAAACAAAAATAAAATTGGGTTGTCTCCCAACAAGCGCTATTGTTTAACGCCCTTAGTTAGGCATAAAAACACGAATAGATCTAGGGATTGACATCTTTGGTATGCAATCCATAAGTGGCTCTCTAATAGATTCATACGACAATTTAATTTTCTTTCTAGGAAAGTGTTCCATGCCCTTCCTTAACGAAAATTGTAATCTAATGTTTCCTTCTTTCATATCAATAATTGCACCAATCGTTCTAAGGAAAGGTCTACCAAGAATAATAGGACAAGTAGTAGTGCAATCTATATCAAGAACAATGAAATCTATGGGCACATAATTCCCATTTGCAACAATAAGAACATCATTACTCCTTCCCATAGGTTTCTTAATAGTGAATCCGCAAGATGCAAATTTAAAGAACAATCACCGAATTCACGAAAACCTAGCACATCACATAAAGTTTTTGGAATCGTGGAAACACTAGCACCCAAATTACACAAAGCATGGCACTCATAATCTTTAATATTAATCTTAATAGTAGATTCCCACTCATCATAAAGTTTTCTAGCGATAGAAACTTCCAATTCAAGCTTTTCTTCAAAATATTGCATCATAGCATCAATGATATGTTTAGTAAAAGCTTTGTTTTGATTATAAGCATGAGGAGAATTAAACATGGATTGCAACAAGGAAATACAATATATTAAAGTACAATAATCATAATTAAATTCCTTGAAATCCAAAAAGAGTGGGTTCATTGCTACTTAAAGTTTTGACCTCTCCAATCCAACTTTTATCAATTTTTGCATCAAGATCTAGAAACTCTGAATCATTGGGACACATTTTAACTAAAGTTGACTCATCTCCAGTCCCATCTTTATCAAGATTTATATTGGAAAACAAAGATTCAATAGGAGTGACATCAATCACTTTAAGATCTTCATCATTATTTTCACGGAAGCTAGAAGAACACGCTTTTACAAACCAATTCGTTTAGCACGCATCTTAGCGGTTCTTTCTTTACACTAATAAATGGAAATTCTGATAGGTTTGAGAGACTCATTAATATCATGCTTGGGTGGAATAGATCTAAGTTTTCAAATAATGAACATCAAGAGAAATTCTATCCATGTTCTTAGCCAAATCATCAATCTTAAGCAATTTTTCTTCAATCAAAGAATTAAAATTCTTTTGCGAACTCATAAATTCTTTAACACTATTCTAAAAATTGGAGGGCATCTTATTATAATTTCCATAAGAATTCTTGTAGAAATTACCATAATTATTAGAGCAATTACTAGGAAATGGCCTAGGATTAAAATTACCTCTATAAGCGTTGTTACCAAAATTATTCCTACCAACAAAATTCACATTCATAGATTCATTATTATTTCCAGTCAAAGTAGACAAAGGCATATCATTAGGATCAATAAAAGTGCTCTTGCTATCAAATAATTTCATAAGTTCATCCATCTTTCAAATCAAAACATTAATCTCTTCAATCGCATGCACTTTTTTAATTACTAGTGGAAGATCTTTTAGTTTGCCATTCAGAATAATTAACCATAATATTATCTAGGATTTTGTAGCTTATCCTAAAATAATTTCCATAAAAGTACCTCCCACTGCCGAATCTAAAAGATTTCTAGAAGCAAAATTCATTCCAGCATATTTTTTTGTATAATCATCAACAAATTCAAACCTTGAGTAGGGCAATTTCAAATCATCGATTTCATCGTCTCCCAAGATTGTGTAACATGTTCATGATCAAGTTGCTTAAAATTCATAATCTCGTTCCTAAGGGAGATGATTTTAGCGGAGGAAAATACTTGAAAATAAAAGCATCTTTACACTTATTCCATGAATCAATACTATTTTAAGGCAAAGATGAAAACCAATTTTTAGCACGATCTCGTAGCGAGAACGGAAATAGCTTCAATTTAACAATCTCATTATCCATATCTTTTTTCTTTTGCATATCACACAAATCAACAAAATTGTTTAGATGGGAAGCGGCATTTTCACTAGGAAGACCGGAAAATTGATCTTTCATAACAAGATTTAGCAAAGCGGCATTAATTTCACAAGGTTCCGCACTAGTGGCGGGAGCAATCAGAGTACTATACCTTATTATGGTGTTGGAAAAATCACAAAACTTGGTATTCTCTTGAGCCATCGTGACAAACCAAGCAATCCAACACACGAGCACACAAAAAGCTGTCGGATTTCGGGTTCCGGCAGACCCTTAAGGTTCGAACTCTGGGGTGCGCGCGGAGATCTCTCCCCTACCGATCTACGTCCGATCTCCTCGTGTGATCTAAGTTGGAAATGACGAACAACACAAGGGACACGAGATTTATACTGGTTCGGGCCACCGTTGTGGTGTAATACCCTACTCAAGTGTGTGGTGTGGTGGATTGCCTCAGGGGATGATGATGGACAATACAGGGGAAGAACAGCCTCACGAGGGGTGTTCTTGAGCTGGTGCGATGAACTGCTTGGGTGAGTTCAACCGCCTCTCTCTCTCTGTCTGCTAGGGCTCTATCAGATCTGGTCCGATTAGATCCTATCCTGCCTTCCATTAGATGCCTCTACTCTGTGGTGGCTAGCTCTATTTATAGAGGCCCTGGGCCTCTCCCCAAATAATGAGTGGGAAGGGCGCCAACAATTGGCCATTTTGAAGGGGAACATCTAGTACAAGTTATCCTGACCAAAGGTGGTCTTCGGCTGCCAAAAGCACTGATGGTGACGCCGTCTTGGGCTCCACGGTGACCTCCGTCCTGCCGCTCTGCTGGTCTTGGTCTCGTTGCACCGGAATGGTAGCCTTTGCCCGATGCCTTGTCCTGTGCTTGATCCCTTTGCACCAAAGAGGAAACAAGGACACTATGCAGGACGGCGCCCGCCTGGCGCTCGCCTGGTCTTGATCGTCATGGCTTGCATCACGGGCTCCTCGCGAGGTACCCCTGCCTTGATCTCTCCGCCTCCTCGCGAGCCTGCCTGATGAGGCTGCCTCTGAGGAAGCTTCCTGTCGTCTGCCCTGCGATGCTTGGCCCCTCGCGAGGGTCTTGAGCTTGAGCTGATGAAGATGGGCCGTGCTGGGCCCCCACTTGAGCCACGCCGCAGGCCGTAGGCAGGCAAGTCTGGGGACCCCCGTTCCCAGAATGCCGACAGTAGCCCCCGGGCCCAAGGCGCGCCCGGGCTGGGCCTAGCACGGAAGCGAAGGGGCAAGCGCGAAGCACTGCGGACCCCAATAGCCCGCGGCCTTGGGCGCCGCGTGGCGATTGATTGGACGTGGGCGTCTGCGCTTCCCCACGACGCCTCGGCGACCGCACGACTTGACAAGTCCCTGCATGCAGAGAAACGGGTCATGATTACCGATCGTGGTGTTCGGCGGTTGGCCTTCTCCGGCTATAAGTACGGGACTGTGCGAGCCCCTTCAGTCCATTCCTTCCTGCTGCTCCTTTCCTTCTTCTTCCTCGTCCTTGCTTCTCCTTATGCCAATGGCACCAATCCGCCGGTTTTCTGCAGAAGAGAAGGGAAAGGCCCCCCGAGAGGGCCCTGATCCTCTTCCACCGAAGAAACGGCTGGTCCTCTGCCGCCGAGATGAGGGTGCTTGGCAGGAGGCGTCGAGGCCCTGGTATGAGCGGCCGCCACCTGGGTTTCCGCTGCCCTTGTATGCCCGCGTCGTGGGTCCAGGGGGAGAAGGCGTCGAGCGACACCGACGGTGCCACCGTCGACGCCGGCGGGTCACGATGGTGCGCGTCGTTCCTCCTGGAGTCCACACCGAGGGCTCCTCTCGCGAGCTTGTGCTTCACGCCGCCATGCCTCCAAGCTCCTAGATCCACCTTCCTCCCTCCTTCGCCTTCGAGATGCCGCCGAGCGGGTCCCTAGAGCTCTGGCTGCAGCACGCCGACTGCAGCACCCCCGCGACCCAAGCGGAGGTCGCGGTCGTCGCTTCGGGCAAGGTCTACATGACCCGGGGCTGGGGTGAGACCGCCCGGGTCTGCCGGACAAAGGGTGCCCGAATTCATCTTGAATACGATGGCACCTCCCTGATGTTCTTCAAGGTCTTCGATGCTAAAGGACGCCGGGTGGAGTGCTGCCCCAAGGAAAGCGGCAGGGGCAACGGACTGGCGAGGGCCCGGCCCGCCCATCGGCCCTCCAGCAGCTCCTCAGGCAGCAGCGGGGGAGCTGGGGAATCCAGCGGCTCCCCCGAGCTTCCCGCGACTCCGGAGACGAGCGACGACATCTACGAGCCTCCGAGCTCGCGCCGTGCTCGGAGTAGGGCAGCTGCATCAAGCCGCCGACACCACTGATCTGGATGGGGTTGGCGCCGGCGCCGGGCAGCCGACTATCGATGATGGCATCCCCTGCGGAGGCGCGTGCAATTGGCGTTCCTTAGGATTAGTACCTTTGTTCCCTGCGAGGAATCGAAGCAACACCCCGTGGGGGTATGTAAGGCGCCTGCCATGTCTTTTGTGAACATTATATCCTTAATATGAATTGATGCGAGGTGCTTGTCCTGTCCCGGCTCGGCTCCCCTTTCTATCCTCACGAGGACTTGGCGCTCTACGCTGACAGGTCCCAGTACCCAGGTAGGCTTCAGCCGTCGCTGATATGCCAGGTCGCGATGCCGTGGTCAAGGCCAGGAGGTGAGCGGCCCGAGGTCCGGTAAGAGCCCCCGAGTCACGATGCTCGAGAGGTCCCCTCTATCGCTCGAGCAGCCCTCGCTGGGCGAGAAAGGAAGGCAACGTCGCCGTGGCAGAGCTACACTGGGCGAGGGTTTGGTGCTGCGTTGGTCCAGCTCCTGTAAGGGCGTGACTTATCTTTTGAGTCTGGTGTAGTTCCTCGACGAGGCGCCTGGCCTGAGTGGCGGCAGCCGGGGCACTGCTTGATTAGGTACTCGTGAGCTTCTTCCCACTCCCCCGCACTTTCCTTAATGCTCTACGTCCTCAGGTCCCAGCCCTCGAGTGAGCTCATCCGCCGCTGGTATGACAGGTCACGATGCCGTGGGTCAAGGCCAGGGGGTGAGGGCTGGAGAGCCAGTAGGAGCCCGTGAGTCGCGATGCTCAGGCGCCCCCCTTTTAACGTGCAAGCGGTCCGTGCCGGAGAGAGGGAGAGATAGCCCACGACGTCCCCAACGCTGCTCCTAGAGTGGGTCCTGCACACCAATCATAAGGAGAACCTGTCGCTACGGTTGCCAGCCAACCATTGGTTGCTTCGAGGGAGTGATTGGGGCACTGAGGGCCTGGTGAGGTGGAGCCTTGCGGGGCTGCCGCAGCCAGAGCTCGACCACTCAGATTTATCGACGTTGCAGGGACGTAACCGTACGCCAATGCCGTGCGAGAGAGAGCGACTCCGTAGGTAGGTGTCAATCGAGCAGGTGATTAGGTTAGGTATGTTAAGCATGCGAGAGGATATTCATTTTAAGTAGATGCGGGAAACGCCGCTGGGCCAGGCCCGAGCAGCTTGGGGATGATGCAGCCCGAGGGGCGCCCCCAACAGGGTAGGTAAAGAGCATAAGCAAAACGGATACATGCCGCGGGGACGGACCCATGCGGCCTGGGAATGATGCGGCCCTCTGGGCGCTCCTAGCTAGAAATGAAACTTGGAAAGATGTCACCTGATACCGTTGAAGATGAAGCGATGCCGAAGAAGCGAGCGATGCGCGGTGAAGACGTCGATCCTCACGAGCCCCCAGGTCTAGGAGCCTCAGGAGGCTCCGGGGCACGGGTAGGTCTTCGAGGGCCATCTCCACCTCCGCCAGGACCGCACGATGCCTGACCTCCTGAGCCTCCAGAACACTCCTCAGCAGGCGCTGATGAGCGGCGAACGCGTTCGGCAGGCCGAAAGGCATGCGAACGTAGCTGTGAGGTGGTCCCTCGCAGCGCCCCACGCGCGAAGGCCAGAGGCGCTCCTGAGACGCGGCTCGGTTGAGCCCTGGCACGTCGATGCAGACGTGCAGCCCACCATCCTCGCCTGGATGTGGGGCTACGGCGGGCAAGCGGCGGCTGCCGTGCATGACTCTCGACTCATGTAGCTCCTGGGTGTTTCTTGCGATGAACTCCTGAGGGTTTGGTCTTCCTTGCCTTGTACCTTCCTGAGGGAAACGTGCCTGGAAGCACCCCTCCAAGTGGTGCCCGAGTGCCTCCCTCGCGACCTTGGCTAAGTTGGTGGCTCTCCAAGAAAGAGCCCCCGAGCCCTGCCCGAGGAGGGCGCCGGGCGCGCCTTCCTATGCGACAGAGGGTGGCGCTCCCTGATCGGGCGCAAATCCTGACGCAACGCCTCTGGAGGCGCCTGCCTCCTCATGGCTTGGGCCAGGCGAAGCCTTCTTCTTCTTAAAGGTCGCCTCGGGAAGTCTTCCGCTCCTGTGATCTGGGTCTTCAACTGCTGCGGCTTGGAACGCACGCTCAAGTGAACACACTGCGTCCCTTTCTTCGCAGGGTACGGTGATGACTCCACCGCTTCCCGGCATCTTGAGGACATTGTAACCATGGTGAGTCACTGCCATGAACTTGGCTAGGGCTGGGTACCCGAGGATGACGTTGTACGGCAGGCGAATGTGGGCGACGTCGAAGTTGATGAGCTCGGTGCGGTAGTTGTTGTGCTGCCCGAAGGTGACCAGAAGGCGAACCTGCCCTATTGGAACAGTGGAACCATCAGTGACTCCTGAGAAAGGCTTGGTCGGCTGAAGCTGATTGTACGACACTTGGAGATTGTCGAACGTCTCTACGGACAGGACGTTGAGTCCTGCTCCACCATCAATGAGGGTCCTGGTGACCTGCACATTGCTGATGACTGGGGAGCAAAGCATCGGGAGGACTCCGGCCATTGCCGCGCACTTGAGCTGATCCGCTGAGCTGAACGTGATAGCGCACGCAGACCACCTGAGAGGGCACGTGGCCTCAAGCTTGGGGAGGACTGCATTCACCTCGCGAGCAAACTGCTTGAAGATGCGCTGTGAGGCTGGGGCTAGGGCGCCACCCAAGATGCAAGCGATTGCGCGTGGCACCTGAAAGCCCCCAGCCCCCTCGTCTTGATGTTGGTCTTCGTTCCTCCTTAGCGGTGGCGGCAGAGGAGGAAGGCCTGCATTGCCGTGTGGGCAATCCTCACGAGGCTGATCCCTCCAGCCTCCCTCGCAAGGCTGGTCTTGCCAGCGATCCTCGCGAGGCCGGTCATGCCACCCTTGGCGAGGGCCACTGTCTTCCCATCGTCCGCCACCTCTTCCTCCTCCTCGGCCATAGCCCCTATCGTTGCGCTCGGGGCGTCAGCCGATTCGCCCATCTCGCACGGCCCTGAGCTCTTGACATTCGTTGGTGTTGTGGGTGTGGAGGTCGTGGTACACGCAATATCGGCTGCCCTTGGATGACTCAGGCTGATCCCTGCCTCGCTTGGTGTCTGGTTTCGCTGCAAGCACGACAGCCCCCTTGCACTTCACATCCTTGGCCTTAAGCTTTTTCTCTTCTGGGTCGGCTGCCGGGAGCTCGAGGAGGGAGAGGCGCCCTTCCTCAGCCCTGGCGCACTTGGTCGCCAAGTTGAATAGCTCCAGGGATGTGCACGGGTCTTCATGGGTTGCTAGCTCCTTCATCTTGATGTCGCGCACGCCATCGGAGAAAGCTGAGATGATGGCTTCCTCAGTCACCCTGGGGATCTTGAGGCGAGCGTTATTGAAGCGCTGGATGTACTTCTGCAGGGTTTCCCCTGGCTGTTGCTTGATGCGGCGCAGGTCCCTCACGACCGGGGGCCGGTCGCGAGTGCCCTGGAAGTTGGCGATGAAGCGAGTGCGCATCTCGCCCCAGGAGGAGATCATGCTGGGAGCCAGGTTCAGGAGCCAGGTGCGGGCGCCGTCCTTGAGCGCCATGGGAAACCAGTTCGCCATGACCTTTTCGTCTCCGTTGGTGGCTTCGATGCCCAGCTCATAGAGCTGTAGGAATTCCGCGGGGTCTGCCGTGCCATCGTAGCAAGGGGGCAGGTCAGGTTTGAACTTGCCTGGCCATGTGACGTCGCGTAGCTCGGGGGTGAAGGCGAGGCAGCCTACTGTGGCCACCGGTGCCCTTTGCTGGTGTTGGGCTTGCTCCTGGTGATTACCACGCGCCACCGCTTGGAGCAGTGCGGGGTCTTGTCGTGGAGGCGCGGGGACGCGATCTTGGTGCACCGGTGCCGGGAGCGCGCGAGCACCTTCTTGGGGACAAGGGATCTCTTGGCAGCTTCCTTATTGCTGCGCAGGCGCCGGACGTGGAGGGTCTCGCCCTGGGGCTGCGCGCCTTGGAGCCAGGGTGCCTTCTTGGGGAGGAGGTGGCGGAGGCGCCTCCTGATCCTCGCCCCCTGCATGGAACGGAGGGCGAGGCAGCGAGAGGGACGGCAAAGGTGATCCCCCTGCGGCGCTGACGAGGTCGGTGATGCGGACGAGCCAGTCCTCGTAGAGGTCGTCGATGGGGCAGTAGTGCAGGAGCTCTCTTGCCAGGAGCAGTGCGGCGTGCGCATCCATGGGGGCGCGACGGGCGTGGGACGATGAACCAGCTGGAGTCAGCGACGGGGTGGCGGTGCGGCCATCCCGCCGCACCGAAGGATGCTGAGACGAGGCCTGTTGCTCGTTCCTCGCCGGGCCGATGGCGGCGTTGGCGGTAGGCGATGGGGACCGACGGGGGCGTCCGCGGGTGGCGAGAGCAGCTCGGTGCTCGGCGCGAGCCCGACGAGCGTCAGCCATGGACACGACGGAAGATCACACGCGAACAGCGGAATAAAGATTCCAGCGCACCCCTACCTGGCGCGCCAAATGTTGGATTTCGGGTTCCGGCAGACCCTTAAGGTTCGAACTCTGGGGTGCGCGCGGAGATCTCTCCCCTACCGATCTACGTCCGATCTCCTCGTGTGATCTAAGTTGGAAATGATGAACAACACAAGGGACACGAGATTTATACTGGTTCGGGCCACCGTTGTGGTGTAATACCCTACTCCAGTGTGTGGTGTGGTGGATTGCCTCAGGGGCTGATGATGGACAATACAGGGGAAGAACAACCTCGCGAGGGGTGTTCTTGAGCTGGTGCGATGAACTGCTTGGGTGAGTTCAATCGCCTCTCTCTCTCTCTCTGCTAGGGCTCTATCAGATCTGGTCCGATTAGATCCTATCCTGCCTTCGATTAGATGCCTCTACTCTGTGGTGGCTAGCTCTATTTATAGAGGCCCTGGGCCTCTCCCCAAATAATGAGCGGGAAGGGCGCCAAAAATTGGCCATTTTGAAGGGGAACATCTAGTACAAGTTATCCTGACCAAAGGTGGTCTTCGGCTGCCAAAAGCACTGGTGGTGACGCTGTCTTGGGCTCCACGGTGACCTCCGTCCTGCCGCTCTGCTGGTCTTGGTCTCGTTGCACCGGAATGGTAACCTTTGCCCGATGCCTTGGCTTGTGCTTGCTCCCTTTGCACCAAAGAGGAAACAAGGACACTGTGCAGGTCGGCGCCCGCCTGGTCTTGATCGTCATGGCTTGCGTCACGGGCTCCTCGCGAGGTACCCCTGCCTTGATCTCTCCGCCTCCTCGCGAGCCTGCCTGATGAGGCTGCCTCTGAGGAAGCTTCCTGTCGTCCGCCCCGCGAGGCTTGGCCCCTCGCGAGGGTCTTGAGCTTGAGCTGATGAAGATGGCCGCGCTGGCCCCCCACTTGAGCCACGCCGCAGGCTGCAGGCAGGCAAGTCTGGGGACCCCCGTTCCCAGAACACCGACAAAAGCAAACGAAGAAGACGAACGGAAGAGGGGCGAAGAAAAGGCAAATTTTTTGAAAATCATTTTAGAAGAGGGGGAGAGGAAAACGAGAGGCGAATGGCGAATAATGTAATGCAAGAGATGAGAGTTTATGATGGGTACTTGGTATGTCTTGACTTGGCGTAGATCTCCCCGGCAACGGCGCCAGAAATTCTACCTGCTACTTCTTGAGCTTGCGTTGGTTTTTCCCTTGAAGAGGAAAGGGTGATGCAGCAAAGTAGAGATAAGTATTTCCCTCATTTTGAGAAACAAGGTATCAATCCAGTAGGAGACTGATGACCCACAAGTATAGGGGATCAATTTTAGCTCTTTTCTATAAGTAAGAGTGTCGAACCCAACGAGGAGCAGAAGGAAATGACAAGTGGTTTTCAGCAAGGTAATGCCTGCAAGTGCTGAAATTGTAAGTAACAGAGTAGTTTGGTAGCAAAATAATTTGTAACGAGCAAGTAAAGATAATAGTAACAAAAGTGCAGCAAGGTAGCCCAATCCTTTTGAGGCAAAGGACATGCCAAAATGGTCTCTTATAGTAAGCAAAGCGTTCTTGGGGGTACACGGGAATTTCATCTAGTCACTTTCACCATGTTGATTCGATTTATGTTCGCTACTTTGATAATTCGATATGTGGGTGGACCGGTGCTTAGGTGCTGTTCTTACTTGAACAAACCTCCTACTTATGATTAACCCCCTCGCAAGCATCCGTAACTACGAGAAAAGTATTAAGAATAAATTCTAACCATAGCATTAAACTTTTGGATCCAATCGGCCCTTTACGGAATAGCGCATAAACTAGTGTTTAAGCTTCTGTCACTATCACAACCCATCATCTAATAACTACTCCACAATGCATTCTCTTAGGCCCAAATATGTTTAAGTGTCATGTAGTCGACGTTCACAAGACACCACTAAGGGAATTACAACATACATACTATCAAAATATCGATCACATATCAAGTTCACATGATTACTTGCAACATGATTTCTCCCGTGACCTCGAGAACAAAAGTAACTACTCACAAATGATAATCATGCTCAAGATCAGAGGGGTATTAAATAGCATATTGGATCTGAACATATGATCTTCCACCAAATAAACCATATAGTAATCAACTAAAAGATGTAATCAACACTACTAGTCACCCACATGCACCAATCTATAGTTCCGGTACAAAGATTGAACACAAGAGATGAGCTAGGGTTTGAGAGGAGATGGTGTTGTTGAAGATATTGATGGATATTGCCCTCCCCAAGATGGGAGAGTTGTTGGTGATGATGATGACGATAATTTCCCCCTCCGGGAGGGAAGTTCCCCCGGCGGAATCGCTCTGCCGGATGGCAAAAGTGCTCCTGCCCAAGTTCCACCTCGAGACGGTGGCGCTCTGTCCCGGAAGTCCTCTCCTTATTTTTTCTAGGTCCAAATGACTTATATACCAGAAGATGGGCATCGGAGGTGGGCCTGGGTGAGCACAACCCACCAGGGCGCGCCTGGGCTCCCTTGCGCGCCCAGGTGGGTTGTGCCCACCTGGTGGGCCCCCGCTGGTACTTATTTGCTCCAATATTCTTCACATATTCCACAAAAATTCTCCGTGAAGTTTCATCTTGTTTGGAGTTGTGCAGAATAGGTAGCCTGACGTAGCTTTTCCAGGTCCAGATCTCCAGTTGCCGGAATTCTCCCTCTTTGTGTGTACCTTGCATATTATGAGAGAAAAGGCATTAGAATTACTCCAAAAAGCATTATTATGCATAAAAACATCATAAATAACAGTTGAAAAACATGATGCAAAATGGACGTATCAACTCCCCCAAGCTTAGACCTTGCTTGTCCTCAAGCGAAAACCGAAATTGAAAAACATGTCCACATGCTTGGAGAGAGAGGTGTCGATAAAAACAAAATACAGACATAGAAGCATCATGTAGATTATTATAACAACAACAAATTTAAACATAAGACTTTTATCATAGACTTCCCATGAGTAAGTAACAATTCATAACACAATTGAAGTATAGAGCATAAACTCTATTAGAAACCAACAAACTATATTCTCAGTCAACTTTGCAACTACAATTCATCATCTTTTCACGAAGGGTCATGTATCGGAGCCTTTAGGCAAGTCCACATACTCAACCATCATATAGTCTTCTACGATTTCTAACACTCACCGCATACACATGAGCAAAACATTTCAACCGGACACATAGAAAGATGGGGGCTTATAGTTTCGCCTCCCAACGTATTCACCTCAAGGGTGATGTCAACAATAATAACTCGTGCTACCCATATTCAATTGGACGTATGTGCCTAGATCTTTCCTCACCACATGATGCTTGCCAAAGGAGAAAATAAAAAGGAATAGAGAGAAGAAACTTTGACTCCTTGCATAAAAGTAAATACATAAAAGTAAAAGACAGACCCTTTACAGAGGGAAGCAGAGGTTGCCATGCACTTATTTGTTTGTATGCTCAACCTCTTAGTGCAAAAGAACGCCACGTATTATTTCCCCTTGTGATGGTGACCTTTATTATGCAGTCTGTCACTTTTATTCTTCACCATCACAAGTTCGTACAACACTCAATTTTCTCTTACACTTGTAGAAGCAATTTTTATTGCCTTATTGCACCGACGACAACTTACTTGAGGGATCTTGCTCAATCCCTAGGTAGGTATGGTGGACTCTTGAAAATAAGATTTGGGTTTAAGGGTTTTTGGATGCACAAGTAGTATCTCTACTTAGTGCAGAATTTTTGGCTAGCAAAGATAGGGGGAAAGCACCACATGTTGAAGGATCTATGACAATATAACTTCTATGTGAATATGAACAAACATAAATCATTACGTTGTCTTCCTTGTCCAACGTCAACAATTTTGGCATATAATATTTTGATGGGGGCTCACAATCACAAAAGATTTCTAAGATAGTGTATTTATATGTGAATCTTCTCTTCCCTTATTAATTCTTTCATGAGTTGCATCATTGACCAATGCTATGTTTGTCAATCTCTAATAAATTTTTCTACTTATACTTTTCCTTGTGTGGTGCCATCACCTACCATAAGATTAGTATATGATCTTTTTCATTTATTTCCTTTCTTTTTATTGCAACATCAAAGTAAAGAAAGCAAAAACTCAAACTAAACTTTATTATATATCTTGCACACGATTACACGGATAGATCACTAAGAAAACTCTCGAAAAGAAAGGATCAAACTAAACTTTTATTCATCTAAAGCAAAAGATCAAGCTAAAATTAAGTAAAGGCAAAAGATAGTGGGGATGATACGATACCGGGGCACCTCCCCCAAGCTTGGCGGAAGCCAAGGGGAGTGCCCATACCCGAAACTCAATTCTCTTTTGGTGATGAAGAAGAGGGTGGTGGTGATGAAGAAGTAGAGGGTTTGCCCTTCTTTTCCTCCAACTTACTCCGAAGGATAAAGTTATCTACCCTCAACTCATCGTTCTCCATCTCGAGCTTTATTATCCTCTTGCATAACGCCTCCATGCTTTCGTTTTTGAAGCGGGGAGGAACTGATTCATCTTCATCCTCTTCGAAGGTCCAGCTATAGTGCTCCGCATCCCCATAGGACTTGGGGTTTGTGATATAATCAGCAACATAATTCTCTCCCTCAGAGTCTTGGGATGACATATTTTTAGATCTATCAGGAAAACAACAAGAAAAGAAAACAGAAGATTTCTCCACGGTACGGTGGTCAATAGGTTCGGGGGGTATATAAAGATTTTCTATCTTTGGAAACAAGCAAACAGAAGAAAAACGGTGTCCGGGAGGTGCACCACGTGGGCACAACCCACCTGGGCGCGCCTGGCTCGCCAGGCGCGCCCTAGTGTCTTGTGCCCACTAGGGTGACCTTCCTGGTTGTTTCTTATTTTCCTAATTTTCTAAATATTCCAAAATTGACAAAAAATATTTTTACGGATTTTTCGGAGTCTGTTTACTTACCGTATCATGTACCTCCTCTTTTTCATGATTCTGGAGTGTTCCGAAAGGACTCTTTTATGTGTTCTTCCAGCAACATTGTTTGGGTAATTTACTTTCAACATTAATGGGCGTACCTGAGATATAATGTTCTATTCGTTGCCCATTGACAACCTTCGGGTTAGTACCTTCGGCATTATTTATTTTGATAGCTCCAGACCGATAAACCTCCCGGATAACATAGGGTCCTTCCCATTTGCAGAGGAGTTTTCCTGCAAAGAATCTAAAACGAGAGTTGTACAAAAGAACATATTCTACGACTTTGAACTCACGCTTTTGGATTCTTTTATCATGCCATATTTTAACTTTTTCTTTAAATAATTTGGCATTTTCATAAGCTTGGGTTCTCCATTCATGTAGTGAGCTAATATCAAATAACCTCTTTTCACCGGCAAGTTTGAAATCATAATTGAGTTCTTTGACTGCCCAATATGCTTTATGTTCTAACTCAAGAGGCAAATTACAAGCTTTTCCATAAACCATTTTATAAAGAGACATACCCATTGGATTTTTTATATGCTGTTCTATAAGCCCAAAGTGCATCATCTAATTTCTTAGACCAATTCTTCCGGGACCTATTAACAGTCTTTTGCAAAATTAATTTTATTTCTCTATTGCTAAGTTCAACTTGACCACTAGACTGAGGATGATAGGGTGATGCAATTCTATGGTTAACATCATACTTGGCATGCATTTTGCAGAAAGCACCATGAATAAAGTGTGAACCACCATCAGTCATTAAATATCTAGGGACCCCAAACCTTGGGAAAATAACTTCCTTAAGCATTTTAATAGAGGTTTTGTGATCAACACTACTGGTTGGATAGCTTCTACCCATTTAGTAACATAATCAACAACAACCAAAATATGTGTATAACCATTAGAGGAAGGAAAATGTCCCATGTAATCAAATCCCCAAACATCAAATGGTTCAACAGCAACTGAATAATTCATAGGCATTTCTTGACGCTTACGGATATTACCTATTCTTTGACATTCATCACAAGATGAGGCAAACTTACGAGCATCCTTGAAGAGAGTAGGCCAATAAAATCCAGATTGCAATACCTTGTGAGCAGTTCTGTCTCCAGCATGATGCCCTCCATAAGCTTCGGAGTGACATTTCCATAGGATTTGTCCCTGTTCATGCTCACGTACACAACGTCTAATAATACCATCTACTCCTTCTTTATAAAGATGTGGGTCATCCCAGAAGTAATGTCTTAAATCATAGAAGATTTTTTTCTTTTTTTGGTATGTAAAGCTAGGTGGTAAATATTTAGCAACAATGTAATTAGCATAATCAGCATACCAAGGAGTGTTATTAGAAACATTTATTGCAGCTAACTGCTCATCAGGGAAACTATCATCAATAGGTAGTGGGTCATCAAGCACATTTTCAAGCCTAGACAAGTTATCTGCTACTGGGTTCTCATCTCCTTTCCTATCAGTAATATGTACATCAAATTTTTGTAGCAAGAGCACCCATCGAATAAGTCTAGGTTTAGCATCTTTCTTTTCCATAAGATATTTAATAGCAGCATGGTCGGTGTGAACAATAACTTTAGAGTCATCAATGTAAGATCTAAATTTATCACAAGCAAACACCACTGCTAGAAATTCTTTTTCAGTAGTTGCATAATTCCGCCGCTGTGCACTGTCTAGAGTTTTACTAGCATAATGAATAAAATTCAGTTTCTTATCAACTCTTTGTCCTAGAACAGCACCAACAGCATAATCACTAGCATCACACATAATTTCAAAAGGCAAATTCCAATCAGGTGGTTGAACAATAGGTGCAGAAATTAAGGCTTTCTTGAGTGTTTTGAAGGCTTCTAAACAATCATCATCACAAACAAAAGGAACATCCTTTTGCAAAAGATTTGTAAGAGGCCTAGAAATTTCAGAAAAGTCTTTGATAAATCTCCAATAGAAACCATCATGACCTAGGAAACTACGAATACCTTTGATATCTTTAGGACATGGCATGTTCTCAATTGCATCAACCTTAGCTCTGTCCACTTCAATACCTCTTTCAGAAATTTTATGGCCCAAAACAATACCTTCATTAACCATAAAGTGGCACTTCTCCCAATTCAAGACAAGATTTGTTTGCTCGCATCTCTGCAAAACTCGATCAAGATTGCTTAAACAATCATCAAAAGACTTCCCATAAACAGAGAAGTCATCCATGAAAACTTCAACAATATTCTCACAAAAGTCAGAGAATATAGCAGTCCTACATCTTTGAAAGGTAGCAGGTGCATTGCATAAACCAAAAGGCATACGTCTATAAGCATAAGTTCCAAAGGGACAAGTCAAAGTAGTTTTTTCTTGATCAGGTTGAGAAATAGGTATTTGTGAAAAACCAGAAAATCCATCAAGGAAGCGAAAGTATGTGTGCTTAGATAATATTTGTAGCATTTGATCAATAAAAGGCAGAGGGTAATGATCTTTTCTAGTTGTTTGTTTAATTGTCTAAAATCAATTACCATTCTATAACATGTAACAATTCTTTGTGGAATAAGTTCATTCTTATCATTAGGAACAACAATAATACCTCCTTTCTTAGGAACACAATGGACATGACTTACCCATCTACTATCAGCTATAGGATAGATTATACCTGCTTCCAAAAGTTTTAATATTTCCGTTCTTACCACTTCTTTCATCTTCGGATTTAACCGACGTTGGTGATCAACAACGGGTTTAGCATCAGGTTCCATACTAATTTCGTGCTGACATAGAGTGGGACTAATGCCCTTTAAATCATCAAGAGTATATCCAATAGCAGTTCGGTGCTTCCTTAGAACTTTCAATAATCTTTCTTCTTCATGTTCTGAAAGGTTAGCACTAATAGTAACAGGATATATATTATTTTCATCAAGATAAGCATATTTCAAAGTGTCTGGCAATTGTTTTAATTCAAATACAGGATCACCTTTAGGTGGAGGAGGACCTCCTAGAGTTTTAATAGAAAAATTGTGTTTAAGCATAGGGCATTGTTCAAAGAAAATCTTGTCTATTTCATTTCTTTCATGCATGTGTAAATCATTTTCATGGTTTAGCAAATATTGTTATAAAGGATCAGTAGGAGGCACAACAATAGAAGCAAGACCAATTATTTCATACTTACTAGGCAATTCTTTTTCATGAAGCTTTCTACTAAACTTGGAAAAATTAAACTCATGAGAATCATCACCAAAACTGACACCTACAGTTTGTTTCTTACAATCTATTCTAGCATTAACGGTGTTCAAGAAAGGTCTACCAAAGATAATGGGACAGAAGTCATCTTGTGGGGAACTAAGAACAAGAAAATCAGTAGGGTATTTTATTTTCCCACACAAGACTTCAACATCTCTAACAATCCCAATTGGTGAAATAGTCTCTCTATTAGCAAGTTTAATAATAACATCTATGTCTTCTATCTCTACGGGTGCTATGTCATTAATAATTTATTGATATAAGGTGTAAGGAATAGCACTTACGCTAGCACCTATGTCGCATAAACCATGATAACAATGATATCCTATTTTAACTGAGACAATGGGCATGCCAACAACGGGTCTATGATTATCTGTTTTATCGGGTTTGACAATTCTAGTAGCTTCATTACAAAAGTAAATAACATGCCCATCTATATATTCTTCCAAGAGATCTTTAACCATAGCAACACTAGGATGTACTTTAATTTGTTCATCAGGCTTATGTTGGGGAACGCAGTAATTTCAAAAGAATTCCTACTATCACACAAGATCTATCTAGGAGAAGCATAGCAACAAGCGGGAGAGTGTGTCCACGTACCCTCATAGACCGAAAGCGGAAGTGTTGAGTAACGCGGTTGATGTAGTCAAACGTCTTCGCGATCCAACCGATCAAGTACCGAACGCACGGCACCTCCACGATCTGCACACGTTCAGCTCGGTGACGTCCCTCGAACTCTATATCCAGCTCAGGCCGAGGGAGAGTTCCGTTAGCACAACGACGTGGTGACGGTGATGATGAAGTTACCGGCGCAGGGTTTCGCCTAAGCACTACGACGATATGACCGAGGTGGAAATCTATGGAGAGGGGCACCGCACACGGCTAAGTAATCAACTTGTGTGTCTATGGGGTGCCCCCCTCCCCCGTATATAAAGGAGGGAGGGAGGAGGAGGCCGGCCTAGTAGGAGGCGCGCGCAAAGGGGGGGCAATCCTACTCCAAGTAGTTTGGGCCCCCTTTCCTATTCCTACTAGGAGAAGGAGGAAAAAGGCGGGGGGGGGGGAGAAGGAAAGGGGGGCCGCCCCCCAAACCCAAAACCAATTCGGTTTGGGCCTAGGGGGACGCACCCCACACCTTCCTTGCTGCCCTCTTTCTCCACTAGGGCCCAATAAGGCCCATAGACTCCCTGGGGGGTTCTGGTAACCTCCCGATCCTCCGAAAAATACCCGATACACTTCAGAACCCTTCCAGTGTCTGAATATAACCTTCCAATATATCAATCTTTACGTCTCAACCAATTAGAGACTCCTCTTCATGTACGTGATCACATCCGGGACTCCGAACAACCTTCGGTACATCAAATCACATAAACTCATAATACCAATCGTCATCGAACCTTAAGCGTGCGGACCCTACGGGTTCGAGAACTATGTAGACATGACCGAGACACATCTCAGGTCAATAACCAATAGCGGAACCTGGATGCTCATATTGGTTCCTACATATTCTATGAAGATCTTTATCGGTCAAACCGCATAACAACATACGTTGTTCCCTTTGTCATCGGTATGTTACTTGCCCGAGATTTGATCGTCGGTATCATCATACCTAGTTCAATCTCGTTACCGGCAAGTCTCTTTACTCGTTCCATAATGCATCATCCCACAACTAACTCATTAGTCACATTGCTTGCAAGGCTTATAGTGATGTGCATTACCGAGAGGGCCCATAGATACCTCTCCGATACACGGAGTGACAAATCCTAATCTTGATCTATGCCAACTCAACAAACACCTTCGGACACACCTGTAGAGCATCTTTATAATCACCCAGTTATGTTGTGACATTTGATAGCACACAAGGTGTTCCTCCGGTATTCGGGAGTTGCGTAATCTCATAGTCTGAGGAACATGTATAAGTCATGAAGAAAGTAGTAGCAATGAAACTGTAACAATCATAATGCTAAGCTAACGAATGGGTCTTGTCCATCACATCATTCTCCTAATGATGTGATCCCGTTCATCAAATGACAACACATGTCTATGGTTAGGAAACATAACCATCTTTGATAAACGAGCTAGTCAAGTAGAGGCATACTAGGGACACTTATGTTTTGTCTATGTATTCACACATGTACTAAGTTTTCGGTTAATACAATTCTAGCATGAATAATAAACATTTATCATGAAATAAGGAAATATATAATAACTTTATTATTGCCTCTAGGGCATATTTCCTTCAGTCTCCCACTTGCACTAGAGTCAATAATCTAGATCAGATCACCATGTGATTAACACCAATAGTTCACATCACCATGTGATTAACACCCATAGTTCACATCGCCATGTGACCAACACCCAAAGGGTTTACTAGAGTCAATAATCTAGTTCACATCGCCATGTGATTAACACCCAAAGAGTACTATGGTGTGATCATGTTTTGCTTGTGAGAGAAGTTTAGTCAACGGGTCTGCCACATTCAGATCCATATGTATTTTGCAAATCTCTATGTCTACAATGCTCTGCACGGAGCTTCTCTAGCTAATTGCTCCCACTTTTAGTATGTATCCAGATTGAGACTTAGAGTCATCCGGATCAGTGTCAAATCTTGCATCGACGCAACCCTTTACGATGAACTTTTTGTCACCTCCATAATCGAGAAACATATCCTTATTCTACTAAGGATAATTTTGACCGTTGTCCAGTGACCCACTCCTGGATCACTATTGTACCCTCTTACCAAACTCATGGTGAGGTACACAATAGGTCTGGTACATAGCATAGAATACTTCATAGAACCTATGACTGAGGCATAGGGAATGACTTTTCATTTTCTTTCTATTTTCTGCGTGGTCGGGTTTTGAGTCTTTACTTAACTTCACACCTTGCAACACAGGCAAGAACTCCTTCTTTGACTATTCCATTTTGAACTACTTCAAAATCCTATCAAGGTATGTACTCATTGAAAAAAGTTATCAAGCGTCTTGATCTATCTCTATAGATCTTGATGCTTAATATGTAAGCAGCTTCACCGAGGTCTTTCTTTGAAAAACTCCTTTGAAACACTCATTTATGCGTTCCAGAAAATTCTACATCTACATCATTTCCGATCAACAATATGTCATTCATATATACTTATCAGAAAGGCTGTAGTGCTCCCACTCACTTTCTTGTAAATACAGGCTTCATCGTAAGTCTGTATAAAACTATATTCTTTGATCAACTTATCAAAGCGTATATTCCAACTCCGAGATGCTTGCACCAGTCCATAGATGGATCACTGGATCTTGCATATTTTTTTAGCACCTTTAGGATTGACAAAACCTTCTGGTTGCATCATATACAACTCTTTTTTAAGAAATCCATTAAGGAATGCAGGTTTTGACATCCATTTTTTGCCAAATTTCATAAAATGCGGCAATTGCTAACATGATTCGGACAGACTTTTAAGCATCGATACAAGTGAGAAAATCGTAGTCAACACTTTGAACTTGTCGAAAACCTTTTTGCGACAATTCGAGCTTTTTAGATAGTAACACTACTATCAGCATCCGTCTTCCTCTTGAAGATCCATTTATTCTCAATGGCTCGCTGATCATCGGGCAAGTCAATCAAAGTCCATACTTTGTTCTCATACATGGATCTCATCTCAGATTTCATGGCCTCAAGCCATTTCGCGAAATCTGGGCTCATCATCGCTTTCTCATAGTTCGTAGGTTCGTCATGGTCAAGTAACATGACCTCCAGAACAGGATTACCGTACCACTCTGTTGCGGATCTTACTCTGGTTGACCTACGAGGTTCGGTAGCAACTTGATCTGAAGTTTCATGATCACTATCACTAGCTTCCTCATTAATTGGTGTAGGAATCACTGGAACTGATTTCTGTGATGAACTACTTTCCAATTCGGGAGCAGGTACAGTTACCTCATCAAGTTCTACTTTCCTCCCACTCACTTCTTTCGAGAGAAGACTCCTTCTCTAGAAAGGATCCGTTCTTAGCAACGAATATATTGCCTTCGGATCTGTGATAGAAGGTGTACCCAAATAGTCTCCTTTGGGTACCCTATAAAGACACATTTCTCCGATTTGGGTTCGAGCTTATGAGGTTGAAGCTTTTTCACATAAGCATCGCAGCCCCAAACTTCATGAAACGACGGCTTAGGTTTCTTGCTAAACAATAGTTCATACGGTGTCACCTCAATGGATTTAGATGGTGCCCTATTTAACGTGAATGCAGCTGTCTCTAATGCATAACCCCCAAAAAGATAATTTTAAATTTGTAAGAGACATCATAGATTGCACTATATCCAATAAAGTGCGGTTACGACGTTCGGACACACCATTATGCTGTGGTGTTCTAGGTGGCGTGAGTTGTGAAACTATTCCATATTATTTCAAATGAAGACCAGACTCGTAACTCAAATATTCACCTCCATGATCAGATCGTAGAAACTTTATTTTCTTGTTACGATGATTTTCCACTTCACTCTGAAATTCTTTGAACTTTTCAAATTGTTTCAGACTTATGCTTCATTAAGTAGATATAACCATATCTGCTCAAATCATATGTGAAGGTAAGAAAATAACGATACCCGCCACGAGCCTCAACACTCATTGAACCACATACATCGGTATGTATTATTTCCAATAAGTCAGTAGCTAGTTCCATTGTTCCGGAGAATGGAGTTTTAGTCATGTTGCCCATGAGGCACGGTTTGCAAGCACCAAGTGATTCATAATCAAGTGATTCCAAAATCCCATCAGCATGGAGTTTCTTCATGCGCTTTATACCGATATGACCTAAACGGCAGTGCCACAAATAAGTTGCACTATCATTATTAACTTTGCATCTTTTGGCTTCAATATTATGAATATGTGTATCACTACGATCGAGATCCAACAAACTATTTTCATTGGGTGTATAACCATAGAAGGTTTTATTCATGTAAACAGAACAACAATTATTCTCTGACTTTTGAATGAATAACCGTATTGCAATAAACATGATCAAATCATATTCATGCTCAATTTAAACACCAAAAAACATTTATTTAGATTTTAATACTAATCCTGAAAGTATAGGGAGTGTGCGATGATGATCATATCAATCTTGGAAGCACTTCCAACACACATCATCACTTCGCCCTTAACTAGTCTCAGTTCATTCTGCAACTCCCGTTACGAGTTACTAATCTTAGCAACTGAACCGGTATCAAATACCCAGGGGTTGCTATGAACACTAGTAAAGTAAACATCAATAATCTGTATATCAAATATACCTTTGTTCACTTTGCCATCCTTCTTATCCGCCAAATATTTGGGGCAGTTCCGATTCTAGTGACCAGTCCCTTTGCAGTAGAAGCACTTAGTCTCAGGCTTAGGTCCAGACTTGGGCTTCTTCACTTGAGTAGCAACTTGCTTGTCGTTCTTCTTGAAGTTCCCCTTCTTCCCTTTGCCCTTTATCTTGAAACTAGTGGTCTTGTCAACCGCCAACACTTGATGCTTTTCTTGATTTCTACCTTCGCCGATTTTAGCATCGCGAAGAGCTTGGGAATTGTTTTCGTCATCCCTTGCATATTATAGTTCATCACGAAGTTCTTGTAACTAGAGAACTTTGTCAATTACTATCTTGTCTGGAAGATTAACTCCCACTTGATTCAAGTAATTGTAGTACCCAGACAATCTGTGCACATGCTCACTGGTTGAGCTATTCTCCTCCATCTTGTAGGCAAAGTACTGTCAGAGGTCTCCTACCTCTTGACACAGGCATGAGTATGAAGTACCAATTTCAACTCTTGGAACATCTTATATGCTCCATGGCGTTCAAAACATTTTTGAAGTCCTGGTTCTAAGCCATAAAGCATGGTGCACTAAACTATCAAGTAGTCATCATACCGAGCTTGTCAAAATGTTCACAACGTATGTATCTGCTCCTGCAATAGGTCTGTCACCTAGCGGTGCATCAAGGAAATAATTCTTCTGTGCAACAATGAGGAAAAACCTCAGATCACGCACCAGGTCCGCATCATTGCCACTATCATCTTTCCACTTATATTTCTCTAGGAACATATAAAAAATAAACGGGGAGCTACATCGTGAGCTATTGATCTACAACATAGATATGCTAACACTACCATGACTAAGTTCATGATAAATTAAATTCAATTAATCATATTACTTAAGAACTCCCAGTTAGATAGACATCCCTCTAATCATCTAAGTGATCACGTGATCCAAATCAACTAAACCATGTCCGATCATCACGTGAGATGGAGTAGTTTTCAATGGTGAACATCACTATGTTGATCATATCTACTATATGATTCACGCTAAACCTTTCGGTCTCAGTGTTCCGAGGCCATATCTGCATATGCTAGGCTCGTCAAGTTAAACCCGAGTATTCTGCGTGTACAAAACTGGCTTGCACCTATTGTATGTGAACGTAGAGCTTATCACACCCGATCATCACGTGGTGTCCCAACACGAAGAACTGTCGCAACGGTGCATACTCAGGGAGAACACTTATACCTTGAAATTTAGTGAGAGATCATCTTATAATGCTACTGCCGTACTAAGCAAAATAAGATGCATAAAGGATAAACATCACATGAAGTCAATATAAGTGATATGATATGGCCATCATCATCTTGTGTCTTTGATCTCCATCTCCAAAGCACCGTCATGATCACCATCGTCACCGTCTTGACACCTTGATCTCCATCGTAGCATCGTTGTTGATTCGCCAACTATTGCTTCTACGACTATCACTACCGCTTAGTGATAAAGTAAAGCAATTACATGGCGATTGCATTTCATATAATAAAGCGACAACCATATGGCTCCTGGCAGTTGCCGATAACCGTTACAAAACATGATCATCTCATACAACAATTTATATATCATTACGTCTTTACCATATCACATCACAACATGCCCTGCAAAAACAAGTTAGACGTCCTCTACTTTGTTGTTGCAAGTTTTACGTGGCTGATACGGGCTTAGCAAGAACCGTTCTTACCTACACATCAAAAACCACAACGATTTTTCATCAAGTGTGTTGTTTTAACCTTCAACAAGGACCGGGCGTAGCCACACTTGATTCAACTAAAGCTGGAGAAACAGACACCCACTAGCCACCTGTGTGTGAAGCACGTCGGTAGAACCAGTCTCGTGTAAGCTCACGCGTAATGTCGGTCTGGGCTGCTTCATCCAAAAATACCGCTGAATCAAAGTATGACATGATGGTAAGCAGTATGACTATTATCGCCCACAACTCTTTGTGTTCTACTCGTGCATATAACATCTACGCATAGACCTGGCTCGGATGCCACTGTTGGGGAACGCAGTAATTTCAAAAAAATCCTACGATCACGCAAGATCTATCTAGGATAAGCATAGCAACGAGCAGGGAGAGTGTGTCCACGTACCCTCGTAGACCGAAAGCGGAAGCGTTGAGTAACGCGGTTGATGTAGTCGAACGTCTTGGCGATCCAACCGATCAAGTACCGAACGCACGACACCTCCGTGATCTGCACACGTTCAGCTTGGTGACATCCCTCGAACTCTATATCCAGCTAAGGCCGAGGGAGAGTTTCGTCAGCATGACAGCGTGGTGACAGTGATGATGAAGTTACCGGCGCTGGGCTTTGCCTAAGCACTACGACGATATGACCGATGTGGAAATCTGTGGAGGGGGGCACCGCACACGGCTAACCAATCAACTTGTGTGTCTATGGGGTGCCCCCTCCCCCGTATATAAAGGAGGGAGGGAGGAGGAGGCGCGCGCCAAGGGGGGGGGGGCAATCCTACTCCAAGTAGGTTTGGCCCCCCTTTCCTATTCCTACTAGGAGAAGGAGGAAAGAGGAGGAGGGGAGAAGGAAAGGGGGCCCGGCCCCCCAAACCTTAAACCAATTCGGTTTTGGCCTAGGGGGTACGCCCCACACCTTGCTTGCTGCCCTCTTTCTCCACTAGGGCCCAATAAGGCCCATAGACTTCCCGGGGGGTTCCGGTAACCTCCCGGTACTCCGAAAAATACCCGATACACTTCGGAACCCTTCTGGTGTCCGAATATAACCTTCCAATATATCAATCATTATGTCTTGACCAATTAGAGACTCCTTGTCATGTCCGTGATCACATCCGGGACTCTGAACAACCTTCGGTACATCAAATAACATAAACTCATAATACCAATCGTCATCGAATGTTAAGCGTGCGGACCCTACGGGTTCGAGAACTATGTAGACATGACCGAGACACCTCTCCGGTCAATAACCAATAGCGGAACCTGGATGCTCATATTGGTTCCTACATATTCTATGAAGATCTTTATTGGTCAAACCGCACAACAACATACGTTGTTCCCTTTGTCATCGGTATGTTACTTGCCCGAGATTCGATTGTCGGTATCATCATACCTAGTTCAATCTCGTTACCGGCAAGTCTCTTTACTCGTTCCGTAATGCATCATCCTGCAACTAACTCATTAGTCACATTGTTTGCAAGGCTTATAGCGATGTGCATTACCGAGAGGGCCCAGAGATACCTCTTCGATACACGGAGTGACAAATCCTAATCTTGATCTATGACAACTCAACAAACACCTTCAGAGACACTTGTAGAGCATCTTTATAATCACCCAGTTACGTTGTGATGTTTGATAGCAGACAAGGTGTTCCTCCGGTATCCGGGAGTTGCATAATCTCATAGTCTGAGGAACATGTATAAGTCATGAAGAAAGCAGTAGCAATGAAACTGTAACGATCATAATGCTAAGCTAACGAATGGGTCTTGTCCATCACATCATTCTCCTAATGATGTGATCCCGTTCATCAAATGACAACACATGTTTATGGTTAGGAAACATAACCATCTTTGATAAAAGAGCTAGTCAAGTAGAGGCATACTAGGGACACTTATGTTTTGTCTATGTATTCACACATGTAATAAGTTTCCGGTTAATACAATTCTAGCATGAATAATAAACATAACCATCTTTGATAAAAGAGCTAGTCAAGTAGAGGCATACTAGGGACACTTATGTTTTGTCTATGTATTCACACATGTAATAAGTTTCCGGTTAATACAATTCTAGCATGAATAATAAACATTTATCATTGTCAGTGTGGAACGACACCTATGGGATCACAATAATCCCTACTACGGTTGCCGGGGCGCAGGGTTGCAAGAAGAGCAGGATTAGTAATCAGCACAAGGATCGTTTATTCAGGTTCGGGCCGCGAGGATGCGTAAAACCCTAGTCCTGCTTTGGTGGATGTATTGAGTGTTCTTGAGCCCTTGAACTAGCTACGGTGGCTGTGTAGTTCCAAAGAGCCGAATCCTCCTCCAGTACGCCATGGGCCTCCTATTATAGTCGAAAGGGGCTGCCAAAGTGGCACATAGGAGGTGGAAAGGCGCACAGTGCTATGAGCTTATCGCTCGTATTATAGGACAAGACGCATTTAATGCGCCACTGAGGTGTCCCCTAGCTTTATCGAGGATGGGAGTGAGGCCCGTCCCGTCCGTCGCCGCTCCTCCTCGCTTCGACCCGTGCCCTGGCCAGCGATGCGTGCGGCGCCATGTAGGCAGGCAGGCAGCTGAGGTGGCACGGTGGTAGGGTCTTCACGAAGATCTGCATGCCGCCACGCATGTGCTTGATGAGTTAGCCTGGGAGCTGCATGTTGCCACGCAGGTGCCTGCCCAACTGGTTGGGCTGGCAGCTGCATGCGAACGGCAGTGGAGATTTGGCTGGTGCGGGCCTGGCAGTGGCCCTGCTGGCGTCCTTGGTGAGGGCCTTGCTGAGTGGCCCGGCAAGGGTCTTGCCGTGGCGCGCTGTCGTCCCCGGCAAGGATCTTGCCGAGGATCTTGTGGCTCTCCTCGGCAAGGATCTTGCCGAGGACCGTTGTCTTTTAATCCTCATATGATCTTGAATATTCCTTGGTCTTGACAAAGATCTGCATGCCACCATGGAGTGCCTCCCGAGCCCCAGTTCCAACGTGGTTGGTTGAGTTGGAACCCGTGGGCTCGAGGGTGGCTCACTCCGCTGGTGTAGGCGAGCCGCCCCGGCAAGGGTCTTGCCGGGGGAGCCTGCTTTGTCCTTCTGCTTCTTTGTGTTCTTGGCCTTGGCGTTGCCTTGGCTATCTTGGGCTTCGGTTTTACCTCGGTTCACCTCCCTGTTCTGCTCAGTGCGGCCGCGAGCGCGGCTTCGACTGTCCGTGCATAGGTAAAGGGGCACAAAAGTGCGCCCCTTCTTTTGTACACTAACAATCATGAAATAAGGAAATAAATAATAACTTTATTATTGCCTCTAGGGCATATTTCCTTCAGTCTCCCACTTGCACTAGAGTTGATAATCTAGATCACATCACCATGTGATTAACACCAATAGTTCACATCACCATGTGATTAACACCCATAGTTCACATCGCCATGTGACCAACACCCAAAGGGTTTACTAGAGTCAATAATCTAGTTCACATCGCCATGTGATTAACACCCAAAGAGTACTAAGGTGTGATCATGTTTTGCTTGTGAGAGAAGTTTAGTCGACGGGTCTGCCACATTCAGATTCATATGTATTTTGCAAATTTCTATGTCTACAATGCTCTGCACAGAGCTACTCTAGCTAATTGCTCCCACTTTCAGTATGTATCCAGATTGAGACTTAGAGTCATTCGGATCAGTGTCAAAGCTTGCATCGACGCAACCCTTTACGACGAACTTTTTTTCACCTCCATAATCAAGAAACATATCCTTATTCTACTAAGGATAATTTTGACCGCTGTCCAGTGACCCACTCCTGGATCACTATTGTACCCTCTTGCCAAACTCATGGTGAGGTACACAATAGGTCTGGTACGTAGCATAGCATACTTCATAGAACCCATGACTGAGGCATAGGGAATGACTTTTCATTCTCTTTCTATTTTCTGCCGTGGTCGGGTTTTGAGTCTTTACTTAACTTCACACCTTGCAACACAGGCAAGAACTCCTTCTTTGACTATTCCATTCTGAACTACTTCAAAATCTTGTCAAGGTATGTACTCATTGAAAAAACTTATCAAGCGCCTTGATCTATCTCTATAGATCTTGATGCTTAATATGTAAGCAGCTTCACCGAGGTCTTTCTTTGAAAAACTCCTTTTAAACACTCCTTTATGCTTTCTAGAAAATTCTACATCATTTCCGATCAACAATATGTCATTCACATATACTTATCAGAAAGGTTGTAGTGCTCCCACGGGTACTTGTCAACAACACCGTGATCGAAGCCCCCTCCGGGAGGGTGCCGGAAAAGGTCCCTAGATGGGATCTCATGGGTACAAAAGGTTGCGGTTGTGGAAAAGTGTTTTCATGGATGCCTCTGGTGGTTTGGGGATATATGGGAATATATAGGCGAAAGAATTAGGTCAGGAGGTGCACGAGGGGCCCACAAGGTTGGGGGGCGCGCCTTCCGTCCTTGTGGCCGCCTCGTGGATCCTCCGACTTCATCTCCAAGTCCCCTGGTTTTCTTCTGGTCCAAGAAAAATCATCGCGAAGGTTTTATTCTGTTTGGACTCTGTTTGGTATTCCTTTTCTGCAAAACTCAAAAACAAGAAAAAAAAATAGGAACTGACACTGGGCTCTAAGTTAATAGGTTAGTCTAAAAATTAATATAGAATAGCATATTAATGCATATAAAACATCCAAAACAGATAATATAATAGCATGGAACTATAAAAAACTATAGATACGTTGGAGGCGTATCAATTACTAAAACGTAAAATAAAGTAAAAAAATAAATTGCAGCAAGGTATTTTTGGGTTTTTTGGTTTATAGATCTGAAAATATATAATGGAAAATAGACCCGGGGGCCATAGGTTTCACTAGAGGCTTCTCTCTTGAAAGAAAATAAGACAGTGGGTGAACAAATTGCTGTTGAGCAATTGATAGAAAAGCACAAAGTTATGACGATATCCAAGGGGATGATTACGAATATATAGACCGACTCCTGCCTGCATCTACTACTATTACTCCACACATCGACCGCTATCCAGCATGCATCTAGAGTATTAAGTTCAAAAGAATGGAGTAACGCCTTAAGTAAGATGTCATGATGTAGAGGGATAAACTCAAGCAATATGATGAAAACCCCATCTTTTTACCCTTGATGGCAACAATACAATACGTGCCTCGCTACCCCTACTATGTCACTGGGTGAGGACACCGCAAGATTGAACCCAAAACTAAGCACCTTTTCCATTGCAAGAAGAACCAAGCTAGTTGGCCAAACCAAACTGATAATTCGAAGAGAAATACAAATATATAATATCATGCATATAAGAATTCAGAGAAGACTCAAAAAATATTCATAGATAATCTGATCATAAATCCACAATTGATCGGATCTCGACAAACACACCGCAAAAGAATATTATATCGGATAGATCTCCAAGAACATTGAGGAGTGATACGACTCCAACGTATCTATAATTTTTGATTGTTCCATGCTATTATATTATCTGTTTTGGATGTTTTATATGCATTAATATGCTATTTTATATTATTTTTGGGACTAACCTATTAACCTAGAGCCCAGTGCCAGTTCCAATTTTTTTCCTTGTTTTAGAGTTTCGCAAAAAAGGAATATCAAATGGAGTCCAAACGGAATGAAACTTTCGCGATGATTTTTCTTGGACCAGAAGACATCCAGAGGACTTGGAGTACACATCAGGGAAGCCACGAGGCGGCCACAAGGACGGAGGGCGCGCCCAGGGGGCAGGGCGCCCCCACCCTTGTGGGCCCCTCATGACTCCACCGACCTATTTCTTCTGCCTATATATTCTCAAATATTCCAAAACCTACCAGGAGAGCCACAAAAACACTTTTCCACCGCCGCAACCTTCTGTACCCATGAGGTCCCATCTAGGGGCCTTTTCCGGCGTCCTGCTGGAGGGGGATTCGATCATAGAGGGCTTCTACATCAACACCATTTCCCTTCCGATGAAGCATGAGTAGTTTACCACAGACCTACGGGTCCATAGCTAGTAGCTAGATGGCTTCTTGTCTCTCTTTGATTCTCAATACCATGTTCTCCTCGATGTTCTTGGAGATCTATTCGATGTAATACTTTTTGCAGTGTGTTTGTCGAGATCCGATGAATTGTGGATTTATGATCAGCTTATCTATGAATATTATTTCAATCTCCTCTGAATTCTTATATGCATGATTTGATATCTTTGCAAGTCTCTTCGAACTATCGATTTGTTTTGGCCAACTAGATTGGTTTTTCTTGCAATGGGAGAAGTGCTTAGCTTTGGGTTTAATCTTGTTGTGTCCTTTCCAAGTGACAGTAGGGGCAGCAAGGCACGTATTGTATTGTTGCCATCGAGGAAAAAAAGATGGCGTTTACATCATATTGCTTGAGTTTATTCCACTACATCATGTCATCTTACTTAATGTGTTACTCTGTTCTTCATGGACTTAATACTCTAGATGTAGGCAGGAGCCGATCGATGTGTGAAGTAATAGTAGTAGATGCAGGCACGAGTCGGTCTACTTGATACGGACATGATGCCTATATTCATGATCATTGCCTTAGATACCGTCATAACCTTGTGCCTCTCTATCAATTGCTCGGCAGTAATTTGTTCACCCACTGTAATATTTTCTATCTTGAGAGAAGCCTCTAGTGAAACCTATGGCCCCTGGGTCTATTTTCCATCATATATGTTTCCGATCTACAAATTTAGTTTCCGATTTACTTATTTTGCAATATTTTACTTTCCATTCCATAAACCAAAAATACCAAAAATATTACTTTACCGTTAATCCATCTCTATCAGATCTCACTTTGCAAATAACCGTGAAGGGATTGACAACCCCTTTATCGCGTTGGGTGCAAGTTGGTGTTTGTTTGTGCAGGTATTCGGTGACTTGTGCATTGTCTCCTACTGGATTGATACCTTGGTTCTCAAAACTAAGGGAAGTACTTACCTACTTTGTTGCATCACCCATTCCTCTTCTAGGGAAAAACCAACACAAGCTCAAGAAGTAGGAGGAATAATTTCTGGCGCCGTTGCCGGGAAGATTTACGCCAAGTCAAGTCAAGATTTGTCTCCCGTCAACTTGCCAATATCTGGCGCCGTTGCCGGGGAGATCTATGCCAAGTCAAGACATACCAAGTACCCATCATAAACTCTCATCTCTTGCATTACATTAGTCGCCATTCGCCTCTCGTTTTCCTCTCCCCCACTTCTAAAATGATTTTCAAATAGATTTGCCCTTTTCTTTCGCCCTTCTTCCATGCGATCTTGTGTTACCATGTGCCTTCTTTTTGCTTTCATCTTCACTTGCTAAGAGTTTATGGATCTCCATCCACTTTCTAATCTTTTTTAAACGATCCAATTATGATGCACCAATTGCTAGTGAGTTGAGTGCACTAGATTATCTTTATGGAGTTTTGCTTGAAATCCGTGAATCTGGAAATTGTGATGAAGTGCTTTGTAAAGTGATTCACGATGGATCTTTGAATAAAAAGCATGACCTCAATGATGTTAATATAAATTCTATTAATGTCCGTTGTGCTAATAATATGCAAAACCCTAAGCTTGGGGATGCTAATTTTGCTATGTCTACTACTTGTTGCAATGATCATGATTGGGTGATTCTTCTTACGATCTTGAAAATTTATTTAAGCCCCATGATTAATATGAGATTGATAATAATGTTTGCAATAATACTGAAAGTGGGTTTGGAAGAGTGTCAACTTTAGATCCCACATATTTGGATAATGTTCAATCTTATGAAGTTTTTGATAAAAGTGGGTTCGGAGAGGTCATGAGTTTACTTTACGATAATCCCACTATTTCGGAAGAGTGTCAACTTTGCATGCATGTGGATCATGAAGAGAAAATTTTGTGTGATAGCTATATTGTTGAATTTTCTTACGATCCTACATGTAATTATTATGAGAGAGGAAAATATTGTGGTAGAAAGTTTCATGTTACTAAATTACCACTTGATACGTCTCCAACGTATCTATACTTTTTTATTGTTCCATGCTATTATATAATCTGTTTTGGATGTTTTATATGCATTAATATGCTATTTTATATGATTTTTGGGACTAACCTATTAACCGAGAGCCGAGTGCCAGTTTCTGTTTGTTCCTTGTTTTAGAGTTTCGCAGAAAAGGAATACCAAACGGAGTCCAAACGGAATAAAACTTTCGCCATGATTTTTCTTGGACCAAAAGACGCCTAGGAGACTTGGAGTGCAAGTCAGAGGAGCCTCGAGGCGGCCACAAGGGTGGAGGGCACGCCCAGGGGGTGGGGCGCGCCCCCCAACCTTGTGGGCCCCTGGAGAGTCTCTTGGCCTAATTCTTTCGCCTATATATACTCTTATACCCCAAAAACATCAAGGAGAGCCACAAAACCACTTTTCCACCACCCCAACCTTCTGTACCCGTGAGATCCCATCTTGGGGCCTTTTATGGCATCCTGCCAGAGGGGGAATCGATCACAAAGGGCTTCTACATCAACACCATTGCCTCCCCGATGAAGCGTGAGTAGTTTACTTCAGACCTACGGGTCCATAGCTAGTAGCTAGATGGCTTCTTCTCTCTCTTTGATTCTCAATACATAGTTCTCCTCGATGTTCTTGGAGATCTATTCGATGTAATACTCTTTTCCGGTGTGTTTGCCGAGATCCGATGAATTGTGAATTTATGATCAAGTTTATCTATGAATATTATTTGAATCTCTCCGAATTCTTATATATATGATTTGATATCTTTGCAAGTCTCTTCGAACTATCGATTTGGTTTGGCCAACTAGATTGGTTTTTCTTGCAATGGGAGAAGTGCTTAGCTTTGGGTTCAATCTTGCGGTGTCCTTTCCCAGTGACAGTAGGGGCAACAATGCACGTATTGTATTGTTGCCATCAAGGATAACAAGGTGGGGTTTTCATCATATTGCTTGAGTTAATCCCGCTACATCATGTCATCTTGCTTAATGCGTTACTCTGTTCTTATGAACTTAATACTCTAGATGCAGGCAGGAGTCCGTCGATGTGTGGAGTAATAGTAGTAGATGCAGAATCGTTTGGTCTACTTGACACGGACGTGATGCCTATATTCATGATCATTTCCTTAGATATCGTCATAACTTTGCGCTTTTCTATCAATTGCTCGGCAGTAATTTGTTCACCCACCGTAATAATTTCTTTCTTGAAAGAAGCCTCTAGTGAAATCTATGGCCCCCCGGGTCTATTTTACAACATATTAGTTTCCTTTTAACTTGCCAATTTCTGTCGCCGTTTCCTTATTTTGCAATCTTTACTTTCCGTTCCACAAACCAAAAATACCAAAAATATTACTTTACCGTTTATCCATCTCTATCAGATCTCACTTTGCGAATAACCGTGAAGGGATTGACAACCCCTTTGTCTTGTTGGTTGCAAGTTGGTGTTTGTTTCTGTAGGTATTCGGTGGCTTGTTGTGTAATATCCTACTGGATTGATACCTTGGTTCTCAAAACTGCGGGAAATACTTATGCTCCTTTGCTGCATCACCCTTTCCTCTTCAAGGGAAAAACCAACGCAAGCTCAAGAGGTAGAAAGAAGGATTTCTGGCGCCGTTGCCGGGGAGATCTATGCCAAGCCAAGACATGCCAAGTACCCATCATAAACTCTTATCCCTCACGTTACATTATTCGCCACTCGCCTCTTGTTTTCCTCTCCCCCACTTATAAATTGATTTTCGAAAAGATTCGCCTTTTCTTCGCCCCTCTTCCGTTCGTTTTCTTTGTTTGCCTTTTGTGTGCTTATCTCGCTTCGATGGCTAGTCCTCCTATCCTTGTTAGCACTCCCGATAATGAGGTTCTCAACTTTAAACAAAGGGAAGGAGAGAATATAAAAGATGCTTGGTATAGAATATGCAATGCTCAAAATAGATCTACTCTAAAGCAATCTACTTCCGTTCTTCTTCGCAATTTTTACGTAGGCGTTACTCCTTGGAATAGATATGTTTTAGATACCATTACTGGGGGGAATTTCTTGGGGGGGCATACTTTTGATTCTTACAATGCTATGATAGATTTGCTAGGCCCGCCACCTCTTTTGGTTAATGGAACTGTTTTAACCTTGGAACATGTAATGCAAAGATTGGATATTATTGAAAATAAAATTGCTACCGTAGAATTGATTGAAAATTTGGATAAAAAGATTCATAATCAGATTGCTCAATATGGATCTAAGGTAGTAGTTACTCTAAAGAAACTTAAGGAAAAGGAACCCATAGTTAATGAAAAGATAGATCAAGATTCTCCTAGAATTGGCAAACTAGAGGATATTATTACCAACTTGGGTTCTGCTTTTTCCTCCATTAAAACTACTCCAAATCTTCCTCCTAAGATTGCCAAGCTTACTTATGTTCCTAAAAATAGGGGTGAATCTTCTAGTAAAAACAATGAAGATTTCAAATCAATTAGTATTCACCCCAATTTTCTCGATATTATTAAGGAACCTATTGTCACGAATGAATTTCTTGATTTCTTGCCTAGGAGTTTGATTATTTATAAAACTAAATAATCTCCTAATAACCATGAGTGTGTAATTGAAGAATTGCATGCCAAAGATGATAATATTTAGATCTATTCGTGTTTTTATTCCTAGCTAGGGGCATTAAACAATAGCGTTTGTTGGGAGGCAACCCAATTTTATTTTTGTTCTTGATTTTTAGGTCATGTTTTGCTTTGAATAAATCATCTAGCCTCTGGTTAGATGTGGTTTTGTGTTTTAATTAGTGTTTGTGCCAAGTAAGACCTATGGGATAGCCTACGGTGGTAGTTAATTTGATCTTGCTGGAAAACAGAAACTTTTGCGCTCACGAAAACAATTCTTATTCTTAGCAGGAGAGTGATAAAATACTTATTATTTTTGCAGAAGATTAATAAAAAAATCATCATGGATTTCCTGTTTTCTCAGGATTTTTTTAGTTACAGAAGTATTCGAAATATTCTGATTGCTACAGACTGTTCTGTTTTTGACAGATTCTGTTTTTCGCGTGTTGTTTGCTTATTTTGATGCATCTATGGCTAGTATCGGGGGGGCATGAACCATGGAAAAGTTGGAATACAGTAGATATTTCACCAATACAAATAAAGAATGAGTTCAAAACAGTACCAAAAGTGGTGATTTATTTTCTTATACTAACGGAGCTTACGAGATTTTCTATTGGAGTTTTGTGTTGTGAAGTTTTCATGTTTTGGGTAAGGATTTGATGGACTATGGAATAAGGAGTGGCAAGAGCCTAAGCTTGGGGATGCCCAAGGCACCACAAGGCAATATTCAAGGATGTCAAAAATCCTAAGCTTGGGGATGCCCAAGGCACCACAAGGCAATATTCAAGGATGTCAAAAATCCTAAGCTTGGGGATGCCCCGGGAAGGCATCACCTCTTTCGTCTTTGTTTATCGGTAACTTTACTCGAGGCTATATTTTTATTCACCACATGCTATGTGTTTTGCTTGGAGCGTCTTGTATGATTTGAGTCTTTGCTTTTTAGTTTGCCACAATCATCCTTGCTGTACACACCTTTTGGGAGAGATACGCATGGATCATGATTTATTAGAATGCTCTATGTGCTTCACTTATATCTTTTGAGCTAGGCAATTTTGCTCTAGTGCTTCACTTATATCTTTTTAGATCACGACGGTGGTTTTTATTTTATAAAAATTTATAAACTCTCGTACTTCACTTATATTATTTTGAGAGTCTCTAAACAGCATGGTAATTTGGTTTGGTCATAAAGTTAGTCCTAATATGATAGACATCCAAGAGGGATATAATAAAAACTTTCATATAAAGTGCATTGAATACTATGAGAAGTTTGATTCCTTATGATTGTTTTGAGATATGAAGATGGTGATATTAGAGTCATGCTAGTAAGTAGTTGTGAATTTGAGAAATACTTGTGTTTAAGGTTTGTTAGTCCCGTAGCATGCACGTATGGTGAACCGTTATGTAATGAAGTTGGAGCATGGGATGTTTTTTGATTGTCTTCCTTATGAGTGGCGGTCGGGCACGAGCGATGGTCTTTTCCTGCCAATCTATCCCCCTAAGAGCATGTGCGTAGTACTTTGTTTTGATGACTAATAGATTTTTGCAATAAGTATGTGAGTTCTTTATGACTAATGTTGAGTCCATGGATTATACGCACTCTCACCTTCCCGCCATTGCTAGCCTCTCTAGTGGCGCGCAACTTTCGCCGGTACCATAAACCCACCACATATCCTTCCTCAAAACAGCCACCATACCTTTCTATTATGGCATTTCCATAGCCATTCCGAGATATATTGCCATGCAACTTTCCACCTTTCCGTTTATTATGACACATCAACATTGTCATATTGCTTTGCATGATCATGTAGTTGACATCGTATTTGTGGCAAAGCCACTGTTCATATTTTTTATACATGTCGCTCTTGATTCATTGCACATCCCGAGACACCGCCGGAGGCATTCACATAGAGTCATATTTTTGTTCTAGTATCGATTGTAATATTTTGAGTTGTAAGTAAATAGAAGTGTGATGATCTTCATTATTAGAGCATTGTCCCATGTGACGAAATAAAAAAAGAGAGAAAGGCCAAATAAAAAAAAGAGAAGGCCCAAAAAAGAGAAAAGAAAAAAAAAAGAGAAAAAAAGAAGAAAAAAATGAGAGAAAAAGAGAGAAGGGACAATGTTACTATCCTTTTTGCCACACTTGTGCTTCAAAGTAGCACCATGATCTTCATGATAGAGAGTCTCCTATGATATCACTTTCATATGCTAGTGCGAATTTTTCATTATAGAACTTGGCTTGTATATTCCAATGATGGGCTTCCTCAAATGCCCTAGGTCTTCATGAGCAAGCAAGTGGGATGCACACCCACTTAGATTTCTTTTTGAGCTTTCATAAAATTATAGCTCTAGTGCATCTGTTGCATGGCAATCCCTACTCACTCACATTGATATCTATTAATGGGCATCTCCATAGCCCGTTGATACGCCTAGTTGATGTGAGACTATCTCCCTTTTTTTTATCTTTTCCACAACCACCGTTTATTCCACCTATAGTGCTATTATGTCCATGGCTCACGCTCATGTATTGCGTGAAAGTTGAAAAGGTTTGAGAACATCAAAAGTATGAAACAATTGCTTAGCTTGTCATCGGGGTTGTGCATGATTTGAATATGTTGTGTGATGAACATGGAGCATAGCCAGACTATATGATTTTGTAGGGATAAGCTTTCTTTGGCCATGTTATTTTGAGAAGACATAATTATTTTGTTAGTATGCTTGAAGTATTATTGTTTTATGTCAATATAAACTTTTGTTTTGAATCTTACGAATCTGAACATTCATGCCACAATAAAGAGAATTACATGGATAAATATGATAGGTAGCATTCCACATCAAAAAAATCTGTTTTTATCATTTACCTACTCGAGGACGAGCAGGAACTAAGCTTGGGGATACTTGATACGTCTCCAACGTATTTATAATTTTTGATTGTTCCATGATATTATATTATCTGTTTTGGATGTTTTATATGCATTAATATGCTATTTTATATGATTTTTGGGACTAACCTATTAACCTAGAGCCTAGTGCCAGTTTTTGTTTTTTTCCTTGTTTTAGAGTTTCGCAGAAAAGGAATACCAAACGGAATAAAACGTTCGCCATGATTTTTCTTGGACCAGAAGACACCCTGGAGACTTGGAGTGCAAGTCAGAGGAGCCTCAAGGCGTCCACAAGGGTGGAGGGCGCGCCCAGGGGGTGGGACGCGCCCCTGACCTTGTGGGGCCCTCGAGAGTCCCCTGACCTAATTCTTTCGCCTATATATACTCTTATACCCCAAAAACATCGAGGAGAGCCACGAAACCACTTTTCCACCGCCGCAACCTTTTGTACCCGTGAGATCCCATCTTGGGGCCTTTTCCGGCATCCTGCCGGAGGGGGAATCGATCACGGAGGGCTTCTACATCAACACCATTGCCTCTCCCATGAAGCGTGAGTAGTTTACTTTAGACCTACGGGTCCATAGCTAGTAGCTAGATGGCTTCTTCTCTCTCTTTGATCCTCAATACAAAGTTCTCCTCGATGTTCTTGGATATCTATTCGATGTAATACTCTTTTGCGGTGTGTTTGCCGAGATCTAATGAATTGTGGATTTATGATCAAGTTTATCTATGAATATTATTTGAATCTCCTCTGAATTCTTATATGCATGATTTTATATCTTTGCAAGTGTCTTCGAACTATCGATTTGGTTTGGCCAACTAGATTGGTTTTTCTTCCAATGGGTGAAGTGCTTAGCTTTGTGTTCAATCTTGCGGTGTCCTTTCCCAGGGACAGTAGGGGCAGCAAGGCACATATTGTATTGTTGCCATCGAGGATAACAAGATGGGGTTTCATCATATTTCTTGAGTTAATCCCGCTACATCATGTCATCTTGCTTAATGCGTTACTCTGTTCTTATGAACTTAATACTCTAGATGCAGGCAGGAGTCGGTCAATGTGTGGATTAATAGTAGTAGATGCAGAATCGTTTCGGTCTACTTGACACGGACGTGATGCCTATATTCATGATCATTGCCTTAGATATAGTAATAACTTTGCACTTTTCTATCAATTGCTCGGCAGTAATTTATTCACCCATCGTAATAATTTCTATCTTGAGAGAAGCCTCTAGTGAAACCTATGGCCCCGGGGTCTATTTTACAACATATTAGTTTCCCGTCAACTTGCCAATTTCTGTTCCTTATTTTGCAATCTTTACTTTCCGTTCCATAAACCAAAAATACCAAAAATATTACTTTACCGTTTATCCATCTCTATCAGATCTCACTTTGTGAATAACCGTGAAGGGATTGACAACCTCTTTGTCACGTTGGTTGCAAGTTGGTGTTTGTTTGTGCAGGTATTCGATGGCTTGTTGTGTAATCTCCTACTGGATTGATACCTTGGTTCTCAAAACTGAGGGAAATACTTACGCTCCTTTGCTGCATCACCCTTTCCTCTCCAAGGAAAAAACCAACGCAAGCTCAAGAGGTAGCACCTCTCTTCATGTTGAGATTGCTATTGTTTCTTTCTTCTTCCTTGCATATGCTAGGATTTGCTTGCCTTGATAATTTGTTTGCCTATAAGATGCCTATGCATGCGAAGTATGTTAGACTTAGATGTGTTTTTCACGTACTATATGATGCTCCCTTTGTGCTTCATTCTTGTCTTCCATGTGAGCATCATTAAAATTTATCAATGCCAAGCTAAGAGCGTTAAACAATAGCGCTTGTTGGGAGGCAACCCAATTTTATTTTTGTTTTTGCTTTTGCTTTTTAGGTTCTGTTTTGCAATAAGTAATTCATCTAGCCTATGGTTAGATGTGGTTTTATGTTTTAATTACTATTTGTGCCAAGTTAGACCTTTGGGATAGCATATGGTGATAGTTGATTCGATCTTGCTGAAAAACAGAAACTTTTGCGCTCAGTCCCAGAATTGTTAAAAATCACAGAAGCGTGGTAAAATACTGATTCTTTTTGCTTATAAACAAATTTCTTATGTTTTCCTAATTTTTTAGATTTTTTGGAGTTACAAAAGTATTCTAAATATCCAGATTGCTACAAACTGTTCTATTTTTGACATATTCTGTTTTCTATGTGTTGTTTGCTTATTTTGATGAATCTATGGCTCTTATCGGGGGGTATGAACCATGGAAAAGTTGGAATACATTAGATATTACACCAATATAAATAAAGAATGAGTTCACAACAGTACCAAAAGTGGTGATTTATTTTCTTATACTAACGGAGATTATGAGATTTTCTGTTGAGTTGTGTGTTGTGAAGTTTTCAAGTTTGGGGTAAGGATTTGATGGACTATGGAATAAAGAGTGGCAAGAGGCTAATCTTGGGGATGCCCAAGGCACCCCAAGGTAATATTCAAGGAAAACCAAGAGCCTAATTTTGGGGATGCCCCGGAAGGCATCCCCTCTTACGTCTTCATCTATTGGTAACTTTATTTGAGGCTATATTTTTATTCACCACATGATATGTGATTTGCCTGGAGCGTCTTGTATGATTTGAGTCTTTTCTTTCTAGTTTGCCACAATCATCCTTGTTGTACACACCTTTTGAGAGAGACACGCATGAATCATGATTTATTATAATACTCCATGTGCTTCATTTATATCTTTTGAGCTAGGCAATTTTGCTCTAGTGCTTCACTTATATCTTTTTAGAGCACGGCAGTGGTTTTGTTTTATAGAAATTGATGAACTCTTATGCTTCACTCATATTATTTTGAGAGTCTTTAAAACAGCATGGTAATTTGCTTTGGTTATAAAATTTAGTCCTAATATGATTGGCATCCAAGAGGGATATAATAAAAACCTTCATATAAAGTGCATTGAATACTATGAGAAGTTTGATTCTTATGATTGTTTTGAGATATGAAGATGGTGATATTAGAGTCATGCTAGTGAGTAGTTCTAAATTTGAGAAATACTTGTGTTAAGGTTTGTGAGTCCCGTAGCATGCACGTATGGTGAACCGTTATGTAACGAAGTTGGAGCATGAGATATTTTCTGATTGTCTTCCTTATGAGTGGCGGTCGGGGCGAGCGATGGTCTTTCCCTACCAATCTATCCCGCTAGGGGCATGCGCGTAGTACTTTGTTTCGATGACTAATAGATTTTTGCAATAAGTATGTGAGTTCTTTATGACTAATGTTGAGTCCATGGATTATACGCACTCTCACCCTTCCGCCATTGCTAGCCTCTCTTGTACCGCACAACTTTCGCCGGTGCCATAAACCCACCATATACCTTCCTCAAAACAGCCACCATACCTACCTATTATGACATTTCCATAGCCATTTTGAGATATATTGCCATGCAACTTTCCACCGTTCCGTTTATTATGACACGCACCATCATTGTCATATTGCTTTGCACGATCATGCAGTTGACATCGTATTGGTGGCAAAGCCACCGTTCATCATTTTCTATACATGTCGCTCTTGATTCATTGCACATCCCGGTACACCGCCGGAGGCATTCATATAGAGTCATATCTTGTTCTAGTATCGAGTTGTAATTATTGAGTTGTAAGTAAATAGAAGTATGATGATCTTCCTTATTAGATCATTGTCCCATGTGAGGAAATAAAAGAAAGAAAGAGAAAAATATGAGAAAAAAGGAAAGAAAGAAAAAAATAAAAGAAAAAAAAGAGAAAAAAGAAGAAAAAAATGAGAGAAAAATAGAGAAGGGACAATGTTACTATCCTTTTTGCCACACTTGTGCTTCAAAGTAGCACCATGATCTTCATGATAGAGAGTCTCCTATGATATCACTTTCATATGCTAGTGCGAATTTTTCATTATAGAACTTGGCTTGTATATTCCAATGATGGGCTTCCTCAAATGCCCTAGGTCTTCATGAGCAAGCAAGTGGGATGCACACCCACTTAGATTTCTTTTTGAGCTTTCATAAAATTATAGCTCTAGTGCATCCGTTGCATGGCAATCCCTACTCACTCACATTGATATCTATTAATGGGCATCTCCATAGCCCGTTGATACGCCTAGTTGATGTGAGACTATCTTCCTTTTTTTTATCTTTTCCACAACCACCGTTTATTCCACCTATAGTGCTATTATGTCCATGGCTCACGCTCATGTATTGCGTGAAAGTTGAAAAGGTTTGAGAACATCAAAAGTATGAAAAATTTGCTTGGCTTGTCATCGGGGTTGTGCATGATTTGAATATTTTGTGTGATGAACATGGATGGAGCATATCCAGACTATATGATTTTGTAGGGATAAGCTTTCTTTGGCCATGTTATTTTGAGAAGACATAATTATCTTGTTAGTATGCTTGAAGTATTATTGTTTTCATGTCAATATTAAACTTTTGTTTTGAATCGTACGGATCTGAACATTCATGCCACAATAAATAAAATTACATGGATAAATATGTTAGGTAGCATTCCACATCCAAAATTCTGTTTTTATCATTTACCTACTCGAGGACGAGCAGGAATTAAGCTTGGGGATGCTTGATACGTCTCCAACGTATCTATCATTTTTTATTGTTCCATGCTATTATATTATCTTCGGATGTTCTATATGCATTAATATGCTATTTTATATTATTTTTGGGACTAACCTATTAACCTAGAGCCGAGCGCCAGTTCCTGTTTTCCCCTTGTTTTAGAGTTTCGTAGAAAAGGAATATCAAACGGAGTCCAAACAGAATAAAACTTTTGCGATGATTTTTCTTGGACCAGAAGACATCCAGAGGACTTGGAGGACATGTCAGGGAAGCCATGAGGCGGCCACAAGGACAGAGGGCGCGCCCAGGGGGTAGGGCGCGCCCCCACCCTTGTGGCCCCCTCGTGACTCCACTGACCTATTTATTCCGCCTATATATTCTCAAATTTTCCAAAACCTACCAGGAGAGCCACGAAAACTCTTTTCCACTGCCGCAACCTTTTGTACCCGTGAGATCCCATCTAGGGGCCTTTTCCGATGTCCTGTCGAAGCGGGATTCGATCACGGAGGGCTTCTACATCAACACCATTGCCCTTCCGATGAAGCGTGAGTAGTTTACCACAGACCTACGGGTCCATAGCTAGTAGCTAGATGGCTTCTTCTCTCTCTTTGATTCTCAATACCATGTTCTCCTCGATGTTCTTGAAGATCTATAGATGTAATACTTTTTGCGGTGTGTTTGCCGAGAACCGATGAATTGTGGATTTATGATCAGCTTATCTATGAATATTATTTGAATCTCCTCTGAATTCTTATATGCAAGATTTGATATCTTTGCAAGTCTCTTCGAACTATCGATTTGGTTTGGCCGACAAGATTGGTTTTTCTTGCAATGGGAGAAGTGCTTAGCTTTGGGTTCAATCTTGCGGTGTCCTTTCCCAGTGACACTAGGGGCAGCAAGGCACGTATTATATTGTTGCCATCGAGGATAAAAAGATGGGGTTTATATCATACTGCTTGAGTTTATTCCTCTACATCATGTCATCTTACTTAATGCATTACTCTGTTCTTCATGAACTTAATACTCTAGATGCAGGCAGGAGTCGGTCGATGTGTGGAGTAATACTAGTAGATGCAGGCAGGAGTCGGTCTACTTGATACGGACGTGATGCTTATATTCATGATCATTGCCTTAGATATCGTCATAACTTTTTGCTTTTCTACCAATTGCTCGACAGTAATTTGTTCACTCACCGTAATATTTTCTATCTTGAGAGAAGCCTCTATTGAAACCTATGGCCCCCGGGTCTATTTTCCATCATATAAGTTTCCGATCTACAATTTTAGTTCCCGATTTACTTATTTTGCAATCTTTTACTTTTCGTTCCATAAACCAAAAATACCAAAAATATTACTTTACCGTTTATCCATCTCTATCAGATCTCAATTTGCAAATAACCTTGAAGGGATTGACAATCCCTTTATCGCGTTGGATGCACGTTGGTGTTTGTTTGTGCAGGTATTCGGTGACTTGTGCGTTGTCTCTTACTGGATTGATACCTTGGTTCTCAAAAGTGAGGGAATTACTTACTCTACTTTGCTGCATCACCCTTTCCTCTTCAAGGAAAAAACCAATGCAAGCTCAAGAAGTACCAAGGAGAACATTGTATTGAAGATCAACGAGTGAGAAAAGAAGCCATCTAGCTACTAGCTATGGACCCGTAGGTCTGTGGTAAATTATTCACGCTTCATCGGAAGGGCAATAGAGTTGATGTAGAAGCCCTCCATGACTGAATCCCCCTCCGACAGGGTGCCGGAAAAGGCTCCAAGTGGGATCTCACGGGTACAGAAGGTTGCGGCGGCAGAAAAGTATTTTGGTGGATGCTTCTGGTCGTTTGGGAATATTCCTGACTTTATAGGCCAAGAATTAGGGTTGGAGGAGCTCCGAGGGGCCCATAAGCCCTCAGCATCCCCAGAGTCCGCCCCTGAGGCTTGTGGCCGCCTGGGGACTCCTCTGACTTCATCTCCAAGTCCTATGTGTGTCTTCTGGTCAAGAAAAATCATCGCGAAAGTTTTATTCTGTTTGGACTCCGTTTGGTATTCCTTTTTTGTAAAACTCAAAAACAAGGAAAAAATAGAAACTGACACTGGGGTCTAGGTTAATAAGTTAGTCACAAAAATAATATAAAATAACATATTAATGCATATAAAACATCCAAAATAGATAATAGAATAGCATGGAACAATAGAAAATTATAGATACGTTGGAGATGTATCATTCCTCTACTTGAACATGGTGTTTGATGCTATTAACTACATTCCAATGATTATTTGCATCTACGTTATGTTTGAGTAATTTATTTTTGTACTATCGGTTAACTGTGATAGGCTATGGTTTATTTGAGTTGTATGTTGATATGGTGGTGTCCTGTGGTGCATACCTTTTGCGCACACGTGTGGCATTCACACTTTTGGGTTTTGCAATATGTGATTGTTTTGCTTATGACGGGTTTCCGGAGCGAAAAAATTTAAACCCTTGTTTGTGATTTGTTGCATATGGGATAAAGGGTAGCTTAGATCTTAATGCTATGGTATGGATTTACCTTAATGAATCTTTGGTATTGGCGGATGCTTGCTAGAGTTTCAACATAAGTACTTTTAGTCAAAGGATTTTGTTGCATGTTAGTGTAGGGCCTCTCCCACATATAAACTACAATAGATGATTATCACTTTTGTTTCATATCCAATTGCCTAGGGACAATTCCACACCACAAACCACCACTAATCCACACTCGTTATCCTTTATTTTGTTTCACCTTTACATCACAATACATAACCTTTATTTTCAAGTTCTTATTATCTTGCAAAGCTATCATTTTACACCCTCAAAGTACTTCTAGTTTTATTTCTTTCGAACGGAAACTGTCGCCTTCCACACACAACTCCATTTTACATCATTTCAAATTAAATTTTGATAAAATTAATACACAACATTAAAAGTCCGATTCAAAAAATTTAGAAAATTTTGAGTTGGTTTGCTGTTTTCGAAACATTAACTGATTTCTCCAGTGAAGTGTCAGGCTTTCAAACGGAAATCGCCTCCTTGAACAAACAACTCCAAAGTTTTATGTTTCAGTTTTTTATAAAATTACTAAACACTGTTGGAGTTATCATGCTCAAATTTTAAAACATTCCGAGTTAGTTTGCTATCTTCAAAGCATTACCTGATTTTGTTGGTCACAAAAAAGGGGAAAAAGCTTTTCGGTTCAGTGATAACTCACAAGTATAGGGGATCACAACAGTTTTCGAGGGTAGAGTATTCAACCCAAATTTATAGATTTGACACAAGGGGAGCCAAAGAATATTTGTAGGTATTATCAGCTGAGTTGCCAATTCAACCACACCTGGAGATTAATTATCTGCAGCAAGTAATCATTAGCAAAGTAATATGATAGTTTTGATAGTAGTAGTAGTAGCAATAGTAACAGTAACAGTGATAGCAGTGATACTGTAGCAAGTGTAACAGTGATGATAGAAGTAGTAACTTAGCAAGAACAATATAAGATAAATTCGTAGGCATTGGATCGGTGACTTGTTGGATGATATTCATCATGAGACAGTTATAACCTAGGGCGATACAGCACTAGCTCTAGTTCATCAATATAATGTAGACATGTATTCCGTAAATATTCATACGTGCTTATGGAAAGAACTTGCATGACATCTTTTGTCCTACCCTCCCGTGGTAGCGGGGTCCATATTGGAAACTAAGGGATATTAACGCCTCCTTTTAATAGAGAACCAGAACAAAGCACTAACACATAGTGAATACATGAAGTCCTCAGACTATGGTCATCACCGGGAGTGGTTCCGACTATTGTCACTCCGGGGTTGCCAGACCATAACACGTAGTAGGTGACTATAACTTGCAAGATCGGATCTAAACATGGATATAATTATGATAACATAAATGGTTCAGATTTGAGTTCATGGCACCCGGGCCCAAAGTGACAAGCATTAAGCATGGAAACTCATAGCAACATCAATCTTAGAACATAGTGGATACTAGGGATCAAGTCCTAACAAAACTAACTCGATTACATGATGAATCTCATCCAACTCCTCAGCGACCAACGAGCCTACGAAGGAATTACTCACTCCCGGTGGGGAGCATCATGGAATTAGCGATGGAGAAGGGTTGGTGATGATGAAGAACGAAGATCCCCCTCTCCGGAGCCCCAAACGGACTCCAGATCTGGCCTCCCAATGAAGAACAGGAGGTGACGACGGCTCCGTCTCGTGGATCGTGATAATTCTTTCTCCCTGATTTTTTCTGGAAAAATAGGATTTTATAGCGTTGGTTTCAGGGTCTGCGGGGCCACCAGGTGGGGACAACCCACCTAGGCGTGCCAGGAGGGGGGCGCCCTGGTGGGTTGTGCCCACCCAGGTGCTCCCCCTCTGGTGGGTCTTGGCTCTAGAAATTCTTGTTTATTGTATAAAAATTCCTAGCAAATTTCGTTCCATTCCGAGAACTTTTATTTCTGCACAAAAACAACACCATTGTAGTTCTGCAGAAAACAACGTCAGTCCGGGGTTAGTTGCATTCAAATCATGCAAATTAGAGTCCAAAACAAGAGGGAAAACATTAGGAAAAGTAGATACGTTGGAGACGTATCAACTCCCCCAAGCTTAAACTTTTCTTGTCATCATGCAATTCAGTTGATAAAATAAAAGTGAAAAAGAAAAACTTTTACGAACTCTTTTGCTCTTGTTTGCATAAATAAGCTTAAACAGCACCCAGGTTTCAGCCAACATTATAACTAACCATGCCGACAATAACTTTTAAAGATTATATTAACTCATATCAATGACATAATCATCTAGCGAGCAATAATAAGATATCTCAAACGGCAACACGTTGTCAAAGCAACCATGATATAATATGACAATAGTCGTATCTCGCTAGCCCTTTCGGAGACCGCAAAACATAAACGTAGAGCACCTTGATACGTCTCCAACGTATCTATAATTTTTGATTGCTCCATGCTATATTATCTACTGTTTTGGACTATATTGGGCTTTATTTTCCACTTTTATATTATTTTTGGGACAAACCTATTAACCGGAGGCCCATCCCAGAATTGCTGTTTTTTTTTCTATTTCAGTGTTTCGAAGAAACAGAATATCAAACGGAGTCCAAACGGAATGAAACCTTCGGGAATGTGATTTTCTCATCGAACATGATCCAGGAGACTTGGACCCTACTCCAAGGAACAAAAGAGGCGGTCACGAGTGTGGGGGGCGCCCCCCTAGGGCGCGCCCCCTGCCTCGTGGGCTCCTCGGAGCTCCACTAACGTACTCCTTCCTCCTATATGTACCTACGTACCCCCAAACGATCAGATACGGAGCCAAAAACCTAATTCCACCATCGCAACTTTCTGTATCCACGAGATCCCATCTTGGGGCCTGTTCTGGAGCTCCGCCGGAGAGGGCCGTCATCACGGAGGGCTTCTACATCATCATAGCCTCTCCGATGAAGTATGCGTAGTTTACCTCAGACCTTCGGGTCCATAGTTAGTAGCTAGATGGCTTCTTCTCTCTTTTTGGATCTCAATACAATGTTCTCCCCCTCTCTCGTGGAGATCTATTTGATGTAACCTTCTTTTTGCGGTGTGTTTGTTGAGACCGATGAATTGTGGGTTTATGATCAAGTCTATCTATGAATAATATTTGAATCTTCTCTGAATTCTTTTATGTATGATTGGTTATCTTTGCAAGTCTCTTCGAATTATCAGTTTGGTTTGGCCTACTAGTTTGGTTTTTCTTGCAATGGAGAAGTGCTTGGCTTTGGGTTCAATCTTGCGGTGTCCTTTCCCAGTGACAGAAGGGGCAGCAAGGCACGTATTGTATTGTTGCCATCGAGGATAACAAGATGGGGTTTTTATCATATTGCATGAAACTATCCCTCTACATCATGTCATCTTGCTTAAGGCGTTACTCTGCTTTTAACTTAATACTCTAGATGCATGCTGGATAGCGGTCGATGAGTGGAGTAATAGTAGTAGATGCAGGCAGGAGTTGGTCTACTTGTCTCGGACGTGATGCCTATATACATGATCATACCTAGATATTCTCATAACTATGCTCAATTCTGTCAATTGCTCAACAGTTATTTGTTCACCCACCGTAGAATACTTATGCTCTTGAGAGAAGCCACTAGTGAAACCTATGGCCCCCGGGTCTATTCTCATCATATCAATCTCCATCACTTTATTATTGCTTTGCTTTTTTACTTTGCCTTTTACTTTTCACTTTGCATCTCTATACCAAAAATACCAAAAATATTATCTATCATCTCTATCATATCTCACTCTCGTAAGTGACCGTGAAGGGATTGACAACCCCTAATCGCGTTGGTTGCGAGGAGCTATTGTTTTTGTGTAGGTACGAGGGACTCGAGCGTAGCCTCCTACTGGATTGATACCTTGGTTCTCAAAAACTGAGGGAAATACTTACGCTACTTTGCTGCATCATCCTCTCCTCTTCGGGGAAATCCAACGCAGTGCTCAAGAGGTAGCAAGAAGAATTTCTGGCGCCGTTGCCGGGGAGTCTACGCAAAAGTCAACATACCAAGTACCCATCACAATCCCTATCTCCCACATTACATTAGTTGCCATTTGCCTCTCGTTTTCCTCTCCCCCACTTCACCCTTGCCGTTTTATTCGCCCTCGCTTTTCCATTTGCCTTTTTCTCGCTTGCCTTTTGTTTGCTCGTGTGTTGGATTGCTTGTTTGTCGCGATGGCTCAAGATAATACCAAATTGTGTGACTACACCAATACCAATAATAATGATTTCCTTAGCACTCTGATTGCCCCTCTTACCAATACTGAATCTTGTGAAATCAATACTGCTTTGTTGAATCTTGTTATGAAAGATCAATTCACCGGCCTTCCTAGTGAAGATGCCGCTACTCATCTGAATAGCTTCGTTGATTTATGTGATATGCAAAAGAAAGAAAGATGTCGATAATGATATTGTTAAATTGAAGCTATTTCCTTTTTCGCTTAGAGATCGTGCTAAAGCTTGGTTTTCGTCTTTGCCTAAAAATAGTATTGATTCTTGGAACAAGTGCAAAGATGCTTTTATCTCTAAGTATTTTCCTCCCGCTAAGATCATCTCTCTTAGGAACGACATTATGAATTTTATGAAACTTGATCATGAACATGTTGCACAAGCTTGGGAGAGAATGGAATTAATGATACGTAATTGACCTACTCATGGTTTGAATTTATGGATGATTATACAAAAATTTTATGCCGGATTGAATTTTGCTTCTAGAAATCTTTTAGATTCGGCCACGGGAGGCACTTTTATGGAAATCACTTTAGGAGATGCTACTAAACTCCTAGATAATATTATGGTTAATTATTCTCAATGGCACACTGAAAGATCTACTAATAAAAAAGTGCATGCGATAGAAGAAATTAATGTTTTGAGTGGAAAGATGGATGAACTTATGAAATTATTTGCTACTAAGAGTGTTTCTTCTGATCCTAATGATATGCCTTTGTCTACTTTGATTGAGAATAATAATTATTATATGGATGTGAATTTTTTTGGTAGGAATAATTTTGGTAACAACGCGTATAGAGGGAATTTTAATCCTAGGCCTTATCCTAGTAATTCTTCTAATAATTATGGAAATTCCTACAACAACTCTTATGTAAATTTTAATAAGATGCCCTTTGAATTTGAGAATAGTGTCAAAGAGTTTATGAATTCACAAAAGAATTTTAATGCCTTACTTGAAGAGAAATTGCTTAAAGTTGATGATTTGGCTAGGAACGTTGATAGAATTTCTCTTGATGTTGATTCTTTAAAACTTAGATCTACTCCTCCTAAGCATGATATCAATGAGTCTCTCAAAGCCATGAGAATTTCCATTGATGAGTGCAAGGAAAGAACCGCTAGGATGCGTGCCACGAAAGATGCCTTTATTAAAGCGTGTTCTTCCAATTCCTATGAAAATCAAGATGAAGATCTAAAAGTTATTGATGTGTCTCCTATTGAATCTTTGTTTTGCAATATGAATCTTGATGAAACTGAATATGATCTTCCTTTACCTAGAAGGCGTTCCAAAAATTTGGAGTATTTAGATCTTGATGATGAAATTGATAAAAGTGGGATTGAAAGAAATAAAACTCTAGATGTTGCTAAACCCACTATATTGGATTTCAAGGAATTTAATTATGAAAGTTGCTCTTTAATTGATTGTATTTCCTTGTTGCAATCCATGCTAAATTCTCCTCATGCTTATAGTCAAAATAAAGCCTTTACCGAACATATCGTTGATGCCTTGATGCAATCTTATGAAGAAAAACTTGAGTTGAAAGTTTCTATCCCTAGAAAACTTTATGATGAGTGGGAACCTACTATTAAAATTAAAATTAAAGATCATGAGTTCAATGCTTTGTGTGATTTGGGTGCTAGTGTTTCCACTATTCCCAAAACTTTGTGTGATTTGCTAGATTTTCGTGATTTTGATGATTGCTCTCTAAACTTGCATCTTGCGGATTCCACTATTAAGAAACCTATGGGAAGAATTAATGATGTTCTTGTTGTTGCAAATAGGAATTATGTGCCCGTAGATTTTATTGTTCTTGATATAGATTCCAATCCTTCTTGCCCTATTATTCTTGGTAGACCTTTCCTTAGAACGATTGGTGCGATTATTGATATGAAGGAAGGGAATATTAGATTTCAATTTCCATGAAAGAAGGGAATGGAACACTTCCCTAGAAAGAAAATAAAATTACCATATGAATCTATCATGAGAGCCACTTATGGATTGCCTACCAAAGATGGCAATACCTAGATCTATCCTTGCTTTTATGCCTCTTTCGTCCACTTCCCCGAAAGGCATCCCCTCTTTCGTCCACTTCCATCGGTAATTTTACTTGGAGCTATATTTTTATTCACCACATAATATGTGTTTTGCTTGGAGCGTCTTGTATTATTTGTGTCTTTGTTTGTTAGTGTGCCACAATCATCCTTGCTGTACACACCTTTTGAGAGAGCCACACATGAATTGGAATTTGATAGAATACTCTATGTGCTTCACTTATATCTTTTGAGCTATATAGTTTTGCTCTATGTGCTTCACTTATGTCTTTTGAGCTTTATAGTTTTGCTCTAGTACTTCACTTATATCTTTTAGAGCACGGTGGTGGATTTGTTTTATAGAAACTATTGATCTCTCATACTTCACTTAGATTATTTTAAGAGTCTTTAATAGCATGGTAATTTGCTTAATAATAATATGCTTGGTATTCAAGATTTGTAAAAACTTTCTTTTGAGTGTGTTGAATACTAAGAAAAGATTGATGCGTGATAATTGTTTTGAGATATGAAGATGGTGATATTAGAGTCATGCTAGTTGAGTAGTTGTGAATTTGAGAAATACTTGTGTTGAAGTTTGTGATTCCCGTAGCATGCACGTATGGTGAACCGTTATGTGATGAAGTCGGAGCATGATTTATTTATTGATTGTCTTCCTTATGATTGGCGGTCGGGGACGAGCGATGGTCTTTTCCTACCAATCTATCCCCCTAGGAGCATGCGCGTAATACTTTGCTTTGATAACTTCTAGATTTTTGTAATAAGTATATGAGTTCTTTATGACTAATGTTGAGTCCATGCATTATACGCACTTTTTCTTTCTTCCACCATTGCTAGTGTAACATCCCAAATTTTTAATTTGGAATGTTATACATTAGATCATCATTGCATATCATGTTCTATTGCATTCCGTTCTGTAATCCTCGAAATCCTAAGCAACTCAAGGACCCTCGGAGAGAGTTGGGGATTTCCCGGTTTTCATATTTGATTTTTTTATCAAATGATGAAACGAAGATTTGATTTTAATCATTTTTCTCTCCGAAAAATATTTCACATTAAATTTTAATGAGAGGAGATAATATGACTTCTCCAAAATAAATGAAATATTGGAGGAAAAATACTAAAATCATTTATTTGATTTTATTTGGTTTTATTTGGATTTTATTTGCATTAGATTTTTTTTGCATGTTTTCAAAATTGCATTTTAGGGCCAAGAAAATGTTCATCTTGTTCTAAATATTTTATTTAGATGGTGAAAATTTGTTTTGGCATTTTTAGATTTTTATTTATTTTTCTCGCCGCCGCCGTCGCTCGGACCGGAGTCCGAGCCGGATTCCGCCTCCGCCGCGCCATGCCCCCTCCTCCAAGTCGCCGCCCCGCCCCCTTTATATACGCCGTCGCCCCGAGCCCCAACAACACCACCACCACCGCCGCCAACCCCGCCGCCCGCAGCCGCCGTCGCCTCGCGCAGCCGCCGCTGCCAAGCACCGCCGCCGCCGCTTGCCTCCGCCGCCGCCAAGCCTCGCCGCCCCGCCTCGCCGGACCCCTCGCCGGAGGTACCGCGCCGGATCCGTGCCGCCGGTTTTTTTAAAAAAACCGTTCGGTTTATTTTTTTCGAAACCCTACTTTTTGTTTTTTTAAGCAGATCGATTTTTCTCCGGTTTATTTATTTAGCGAGCGTTCGCTCGTTTGTTCGTTTCAACGAACGTGTTCTTCGTTTAGATCCAGATAACGAACGTTCGTTCGTTAATCTGTTCATCGTTTTTCTTTTTCTCGGATTTATTCCGCAATTTTTCCGATCGCGAATTCTGATCCGATCTTAGTTTCTGTTTATCTTTTCGCTCGTTTATCGGAATCAGGCGATTCAAGCGCCTGGAGTTTCGTCTCGAAACCCTCTTTCTGTTTAATCAACTCAAACAAGTTTTTGCTACTGTAAAATTTGACCTAGTTCCAGATTAGTAAACGAAGCTTCTTTCGTTCGCCGTTTGAGTTTCGTTGCTTTGTTCGATTTGATTCTTTTTGCGAACCGGAGTTCTTAAGTTGAACTTTCTGGTCAAGTTCTCTTATTTGAGTTTTGCTTGTGCATCATTGCTTGTTACTTATGTATGCTATTGTTTGCCTGCGATAGAATTCCGGGAGTGCGAAGCGTGTTACTACGAGTCTCTAGGATTCGCGGATCGTCAGCAAGGCAAGTAACACATTGATCATACTCTTTTCATACCCAGTTTTTATGCATTAGTTCCAATCCTCAAACATTGCATGGTTAGGATAACATTAACTTGTGGGTTGGGAAGTAGTTGATGAGGTAGAACCTATTGCCCTGTTATATTCAAACCCTTGGGAGTTACTTCTACGCTTGCTTATATTACTATGCTATGCTATGCTCGTAGACGTGGATTGGGTTTGAGTGAAATTCATGACAGATGTGAGATTGTTAATTAATGGTTCAACTTAAGGTGGCAACTTAATCAAACAACTGGGTGGACTGAGGCACCTGGGGAACCCAGTGTTGCCTGTATTTTTGGAAATCCCGGAGTACCCTTGTGATCTTCCTATGGACCGCCACCCAGGCTCAAAGGGAACTGAGATGATTCATGCTAGAAACTTCTGTGTGCAGCCACAAGCTATTATGGGCTCTAGCATAGTTGAGTAAGTTACGTGAAGCTCTTGAAGAGGCAGTTCAGCAGGTAGTGGGATGTAGGTTTGGTATGGTCTGTCCGGAGTAGAGAGTTAATGTTTCTGAAAGACTGTGTCTCGGTTAGCTGTTTCTCAAACACCATGTAGTGCGAGAAATCCAACGGAGGCGATCGAGTCTTGTGGGGAATAGTGCGCAAACCTCTGCAGAGTGTACAATCTAATCATGGTTAGCCGTGTCCCCGGTTATGGACAATTCTTGAGTATCTAGTACTTGGGTTATCGCATGTATCTCATCATGTTTAATTAATATTGTTGGGTTATTAATCACTTTAATTGGGATTGAGTTGGAGGAACCTTCTCAATGATGTTTCAACTACCATGATAGTTAAATTAAAATCTATTCCTTTGTTGTAGGAAAAAAAATGGTTTTTCGCAAAACTATAACCATAGAGCTTTTCCACCAGCCATATATGCATGTAGTGATAGCATTATTCCGTCATTGCTCTACTGTGTTATATTGCCAGCATATTCCATGTGCTGACCCGTTTTTGGGCTGCAACGTATTATGTTGCAGACTTTTCAGACGAGGAGTAAGGTTCGTTAGGTCGTTGCCGTGCAGCTCAGCTATGCCGTTGGAGTTGATGGACTCACTTTATCTTGCAAGCCTTCCGCTGTTATCGTATTAGATGGCCTTAAGCCATATTATTGTAATAAGTTCTCTTTTGAGACATTCGATGTAATAAGTGTGTGATTGCCACTTTGTTATAAATCCTTCGAGTACTGTGTGTGTCAGCATTACCGATCCAGGGATGACATTGAAGCACAGAGACTTGACCATCTGAGGTCGGGTCGCTACAAGATGGTATCAGAGCACACGCTGAGTGTAGGACACGACCACTAAGATAAACCCTAGGTCACACTTCTCTACTCATTTCTGACTCCTCTCCATTTTCTACTCTTTAGGATGACGGAGATGAAGAACAAGTTTGCGCAGCCGGATGAAGACACACCTTTTGGACGCCACTTGAAGGAAGTCACTAGATACTTGAACATTGGAATACCAAGCTTCACCGGGACGCACAACGCCACTTTACCTGAAGAGGAGCGCTGGATGATTCAAGTACAAGTTCCAGGAAGGACGTTCTCGCCAACTTCTAAACCCATAGAGTTTTCTTTCGAAGCACCTACCTGGAGTCTAGGCAAGAGCATGGCAGACCACATTACCATGGGACGCATTGGAGAAGTTTACAACAGGGAGCTTAAGGACACTATCTACCAAATATGTGGGTGCCGAGACGAGCAATGGGAAGTAATCAGCACCAGGAAGGATAGATCCATTGCATCTTTCATCCAGGAGTTAAACCAGCACATTCGACGTCAGGAGAACTAGATGTGCGCGGACATGGTGGAGTTGAAGAAGGCGAAGACTAGGATCATCGAGCTGGAGGAAGAACTCAAGTTTACATGCGATGGATATGAGGAGGAAATCAAGACACTACTGGAGAAGAATGACGACCTAGTCAAGAAGATCAGAGTATTCATGGGAGGACCAGCACCGGGAGAAGAAGACGATGATCCCACTTGCCCGGACAACTACATCATCATCGATGACACCGACTCCGACCCTAGTGATGATGACTTTGAACACGAAGCTGGAGCTGACATCATGGAGTCTTCCACCGATCAAAATTTCTAGATGACCGCCAAATATTAGTAGTATTACCCCATGTATTCAGTAGTAGTTGAGCACTTTTGCGATAGTTCTAGACCGCTTGTATGCCCTTGCTTGATTGATTGAGTGAAATGTTTGTGTGTGTCCCATGTGCATATGGGTAGTGTTTCCTCATTAGACCTCTTTTCTATTCTAATCTCTTCCATCTAAACCCATCAGATGCCTCCGAGACGTGACACCGGTTTTGCTTTCCCACCGGAGCTCACCCAGTTGATCCAGCAGCAGAATGCGTTGATGCAATTGCTAGTTCAGAACCAGGGCAACAACAACAACCAGCCGCCAGTGGACAACCTAGCCCGTTTTCTAAGGTTGCAGCCGCCGGTGTTTTCTAGTAGCACCGAGCCCATAGTTGTTGACGATTGGCTACGCCGTATTGGAAGGGAGTTGACCACCGCAGGTTGCACAGATGCCGAGAGGGTGCGCTTTGCCGCACATCAATTGGATGGACCAGTAGCCTCATGGTGGGAGAATTACACAGCCACTTTCCCTATAGCCAATGTCACTTGGGACCAGTTTCAGCAAGCTTTCCGCACCGCCCATGTCTCAACTAGAGCTATGCATATGAAGAAGCGGGAGTTCCGTAACTTACGCCAAGGGAACCATACCGTGGCTCAGTACATGGATGAGTTTAACAAGTTATCTCGCTATGCCCCTGATGATGTGGCCACAGATGCCGCAAAGCAGGAGAAGTTTATGGAAGGGCTGAATGATGAGATGAGTATGCAGTTGATGGTAGCAACCTTCAACAACTACCAGGAGTTGGTAGATAAGCCTCTTATGATTGAAGGTAAGCAGCAGCAGATTGAGAGCCGCAAGAGAAAGTATGGACAAGGGAAGTATAACTCAGGAGCTCAGCAGAAGCCTCGCCTAACCCCAAACTCGGGAGGACTTGTTCATAACCATGGAGGCCACAACCACACTGGAGGAGGATCACATAACCATAATTGTTCTAAGAATGGGAATGGGAAAGGAGCCAACAATAATCAGAACCGCCCTAACCCGTCCACACCCGCCAAAAGGGACTTAAGTCATGTTACTTGTTTCAAGTGCGGGAAGACTGGACACTATGCCACAAAGTGACCTGAAGGAAAGAATGGAAACGGAAATGGGAGCGCTGGGAAGAAACCTAATCCATTCAACAAAGGACAAGTAAACCACGTTAATGTGGAGGAAGTTGAAGAGCAGCCGGACGCGGTAATAGGTAAGTTTTTGGTTAAGTCATTTACCGCTCTTGTTCTTTTCGATACTAGTGCATCGCATTCATACATATCAAGTGGATTCGTGGATAAGTTTAAACTACCAACCCAAACCCTTAGGACCCCTCTTTTAGTGAGTTCACCCGGAGCAGAGTATATGGCTAGCCGATGGTGTGACCAGATACCCTTAACCACTGGTACACATGTTTTTCCGTCCGACCTAATTATCTTGGAGTCACAAGGATTGGATGTGATATTGGGTATGGACTGGATGTCAAAGTATGGAGGAAGTATTGACTGTGCTAGTAAGTTAATTTATCTCACCACCCCGGAGGGAAAAAGGATTAATTATGTGTCTAGGCATGTGCCTAGGAGGAGCCAAGTGAATGCCCTTACAGGAGTTGTTCAAGAGGAAGTGCCTGTAGTGAAGGATTACCCGGATGTTTTTCCAGAGGAGTTACCAGGCATGCCACCGGATAGAGACATTGAGTTTTTGATAGAGCTGTTGCCAGGTACAGGACCAATATCCAAGAGACCCTATCGGATGCCCGCAAATGATATGGAGGAAATTAAGAAACAAATCAAGGAGTTATTGGACAAAGGATATATCTGAAGAAGTTCGTCACCTTGGGGAGCCCCAGTACTTTTGGTTGAGAAGAAGGATAAATCCCTGAGGATGGTTGTTGATTATCGAGCCTTGAATGAAGTGACGATTAAGAACAAGTACCCACTACCGATGATCAACGATCTGTTTGATCAGTTGCAAGGAGCTAAAGTGTTTTCGTAGATCGATTTGCGATCAGGGTATCATCAGTTGAATATATGAGAGAAGGACATACCGAAGACAGCGTTCACAACGCGATATGGATTATACAAGTATACGGTCATGTCGTTTGGACTGACTAACGCCCCAGCATATTTCATGAGCATGATGAACAAGGTGTTCATGGAGTATTTGGACAAGTTTGTTGTGGTGTTTATTGATGATATTATGGTATACTCAAAGAACGAAGAGGAGCACAAAGAGCATTTGCGTTTAGTTCTCGAGAAACTCAGGGAACACCAGTTGTATGCTAAGTTTAGCAAATGTGAGTTCTGGTTGAAGGAAGTCGGATTCCTTGGACATGTTATATCAGGAGAAAGTATAGCAGTACACCCCAACAAGGTTCAGTCAGTCACCGAATGGTTGGCACCTGCCTCAGTTAGCGAGATCCGCAGTTTTCTTGGACTCGCAGGATACTACTGGAGATTCATTGAGAACTTTTCCAAGATTGCGAAGCCAATGACCGAACTGTTGAAGAAGGATACCAAGTTTAAATGGACAGAAGATTGCGAGGCAAGTTTCCAGGAGTTGAAGAAATGTTTGACTACAGCGCCAGTGCTAACACTACCAGATATACATAAGGAGTTCCAAGTGTATTGCGACGCCTCTCGCTTAGGACTTGGATGCGTGCTTATGCAGGACGGAAGAGTTGTTTCGTATGCCTCACGACAACTAAAACCTCATGAGTTGAACTATGCCACGCATGATTTGGAGTTAGCAGCCGTAGTGCATGCATTGAAGACCTGGAGACATTACCTTATTGGAAACTGTTGTGATGTGTACACGGACCATAAGAGTTTGAAGTACATTTTCACCCAGAAGGAGCTGAACCTTAGACAGAGAAGATGGTTGGAGCTTATAAAGGATTATGACATGAAGCTACACTATCATCCAGGAAAGGCCAATGTCGTAGCAGACGCTTTGAGCCGGAAGAGCTATGCTAATATCCTTGAAAGTAAGGGACTACCGAAGGAGTTAGCAGAGGATATCATGGAACTCCGATTAGAGATTGTTCCCAGAGGATTCATTGCAACAATGGAGGTTCAGTCGACATTGATGGACAAGATTCGGGAAGCTCAGAAGGATGATAAAGAGATTGCCGAGATAAAGGAGAAGATGGACAAAGGAAAGGCCAAAGGTTTTCGTGAGGATGAGCACGATACCCTATGGTTTGAGGACCGAGTTTATGTGCCCAATAACCAGGAGATCAGGAAGTTAATACTCCAAGCGGCTCATGACTCACCATACTCGATACACCCCGGAAACACCAAGATGTATTTGGATTTGAAGGAACGTTTCTGGTGGACTGGTATGAAGAAGAATATTGCCGAGTATGTAGCCGTATGTGATGTATGTCAGAGAGTAAAGGCAGAGCATCAGAAGCTAGCAGGACTGTTACAGCCTATGCCGATACCCGAATGGAAGTGGGATAAACTTGGCATGGACTTTATCACCGGATTGCCCAGGACCAAAGCAGGATATGATTCCATATGGGTAGTAGTTGATCGCTTGACCAAAGTAGCTCACTTAATCCTAGTGAAAACCACCTATACAAGTGCAAAGTTGGCCAAGATATATATGTCCAGGATCGTATGTCTGCATGGAGTTCCGAGGACTATCGTATCAGATCGAGGAACACAGTTCACTTCAAAGTTTTGGCATCAGTTACACCAGACTTTGGGAACAAGGTTGGAGTTTAGTACAGCCTTTCACCCGCAGACAGATGGACAAACTGAGAGAGTCAATCAAATTTTGGAGGACATGTTGAGAGCCTGTGCGCTAGATTATGGATCTAGTTGGGATGACAATTTGTCGTACGCAGAGTTCTCATACAACAATAGCTACCAAGCCAGTTTAAAGATGGCACCGTTTGAAGCCCTATATGGACGAAGGTGCAGAACACCGTTGATGTGGGATGAGGTAGGAGACCGATAGTTGTTTGGACCAGACTTGATCAAAGAGTCTGAGGAGAAACTTAAACTGATTCGTGACAGATTGAAGATTGCTCAGTCCAGGCAGAAGAGTTATGCAGACTCAAAACGCAAGGAGGTAACCTATGAAATTGGAGACAGAGCATATCTGCGAGTATCACCCTTACGAGGAGTGAAACGTTTTTGAGTTAAGGTAAAGTTAGCCCCGAGATTTGTAGGACCGTATCGTATTTTGGAACGGATGGGAGAAGTTGCCTACAAGTTGGAATTACTTGAGGGATTGTCAGGAGTTCATGACGTGTTTCACGTTTCACAGCTGAAGAAGTGTCATGCTGAGATGGCCGATATACCGTTAAGGGATACAGTACCCCTGGAGGCGATTCAGTTGGACAGTGATTTGACTTATGAGGATAAACCAGTTAAGATTCTTGAGTTTGCCAGCAGAGTCACCCGCAGTAAGGTTATCAAGTTTTGCAAAGTTCAGTGGAGCCACCATACCGAGGATGAAGCCACCTGGGAGTGAGAGGATGATCTTCGCAAAGACCACCCAGACCTATTTTCTAGCCAACCCGAATCTCGAGGGCGAGATTCATCTTAAGGGGGGTAGGTTTGTAACATCCCAAATTTTCAATTTGGAATGTTATACATTAGATCATCATTGCATATCATGCTCTATTGCATTTACGTTCCGTAATCCTCGAAATCCTAAGCAACTCAAGGACCCTCGGAGAGAGTTGGGGATTTCCCGGTTTTCATATTTGATTCTTTTATCAAATGATGAAATGAGGATTTGATTTTAATCATTTTTCTCTCTGAAAAATATTTCACATTAAATTTTAATGAGAGGAGATAATATGACTTCTCCAAAATAAATGAAATATTAGAGGAAAAATATTAAAATCATTTATTTGATTTTAATTGGTTTTATTTGGATTTTATTTGCATTAGAAAAAAATTACATGTTTTCAAAATTGCATTTTAGGGCCAAGAAAATGTTCATCTTGTTCTAAATATTTTATTTAGACGGTGAAAATTTGTTTTGGCATTTTTAGATTTTTATTTATTTTTCTAGGATTTTATTTCTGTCGGCGGAATTGTATTAAAAAAATTCTCGCGCCCGACTAGGCCTAAGGCCCAGCCGAGCCACGCCGTCCCAAGCCGCCGCCGCCTCTTGCGCGCGCGCGCCGCCGCCGCCGCTCGGACCGGAGTCCGAGCCGGACTCCGCCTCCGCGGCGCCTTGCCCCCTCCTCCAAGTCGCCGCCCCGCCCCCTTTATATACGTCGCCGCCCCGAGCCCCAACAACACCACCACCGCCGCCGCCCGCAGCCGCCACCGCCTCACGCAGCCGCCGCCGCCAAGCGCCGCCGCCGCCGCTTGCCGCCGCAGCCGCCAAGCCCCGCCGCCCCGCCTCGCCGGACCCCTTGCCGGAGGTACCGCGCCGGATCCGAGCCACCGGTTTTTTTAAACCCGTTCGGTTTATTTTTTTCCGAAACCCTAGTTTTTGTTTTTTTAATAGATCGGTTTTTCTCCGATTTATTTATTTAGCAAGCGTTCGCTCGTTCGTTCGTTTCAACGAACGCGTTCTTCGTTTAGATCCAGATAACGAACGTTCGTCCATTAATCTGTTCGTCGTTTTTCTTTTTCTCGGATTTATTCCGCGATTTTTCCGATCGCGAATTCTGATCCGATCTTAGTTTATGTTTATCTTTTCGCTCGTTTATCAGAATGAGGCAATTCAAGCGCCTGGAGTTTCGTCTCGAAACCCTCTTTCCGTTTAATCAACTCAAACAAGTTTTTGCTACTGTAAAATTTGACCTAGTTCCAGATTAGTAAACGAAGCTTCTTTCGTCCGCCATTTGAGTTTCGTTGCTTTGTTCGATTTGATTCTTTTTGCGAACCGGAGTTCTTAAGTTGAACTTTCTGGTCAACTTCTCTTATTTGAGTTTTGCTTGTGCATCATTGCTTGTTACTTATGTATGCTATTGTTTGCCTGCGATAGAATTCCCGGAGTGCGAAGCGTGTTACTACGAGTCTCTAGGATTTGCGGATCGTCACCAAGGCAAGTAACACATTGATCATACTCTTTTCATACCCAGTTTTTATGCATTAGTTCCAATCCTCAAACATTGCATGGTTAGGATAACATTAACTTGTGGGTTGGGAAGTAGTTGATGAGGTAGAACCTATTGCCCTGTTATATTCAAACCCTTGGGAGTTACTTCTATGCTTGCTTATATTACTATGCTATGCTATGCTCGTAGACGTGGAATGAGTTTGAGTGAAATTCATGACAGATGTGAGATTGTTAATTAATGGTTCAACTTAAGGTGGCAACTTAATGAAACAACTGGGTGGACTGAGGCACCTGGGGAACCCAGTGTTGCCTGTATTTTTGGAAATCCCGGAGTGCCCGTGTGATCTTCCTATGGACCGCCACCCAGGCTCAAAGGGAACTGAGATGATTCATGCTAGAAACTTCCGTGTGCAGCCACAAGCTATTATGGGCTCTAGCATAGTTGAGTAAGTTACGTGAAGCTCTTGAAGAGGCAGATCAGCAGGTAGTGGGATGTAGGTTTGGTTTGGTCTGTCCGGAGTAGAGAGTTAATGTTTCTGAAAGACTGTGTCTCGGTTATCCATTTCTCAAACACCATGTAGTGTGAGAAATCCAACGGAGGCGATCGAGTCTTGTGGGGAAAAGTGCGCAATAATCATGGTTAGCCGTGTCCCCGGTTATGGACAATTCTTGAGTATCTAGTACTTGGGTTATCGCATGTATCTCATCATGTTTAATTAATATTGTTGAGTTATTAATCACTTTAATTGGGATTGAGTTGGAGGAACCTTCTCAATGATGTTTCAACTACCATGATAGTTAAATTAAAATCTATTCCTTTGTTGTAGGAAAAAAATTGGCTTTTCGCAAAACTATAACCATAGAGCTTTTCTACCAGCCATATATGCATGTAGTGATAGCATTATTCTGTCATTGCTCTACTGTGTTATATTGCCAGCATATTCCATGTGCTGACCCGTTTTCGGGCTGCAACGTATTATGTTGCAGACTTTTCAGACGAGGAGTAAGGTTCGTTAGGTCGTTGCCGTGCAGCTCAGCTATGCCGTTGGTGTTGATGGACTCACTTTATCTTCCAAGCCTTCCGCTGTTATCGTATTAGATGGCCTTAAGCCATATTATTGTAATAAGTTCTCTTTTGAGACATTCGATGTAATAAGTGTGTGATTGCCACTCTGTTATAAATCCTTCGAGTACTGTGTGTGTCAGCCTTACCGATCCAGGGATGACACTGAAGCACAGAGACTTGACCATCTGAGGTCGGGTCACTACAACTAGCCTCTCTAATACCGCGCACCTTTCGCCGGTATCATACACCCACCATATACCTTCCTCAAAATAGCCACCATACCTACCTATCATGGCATTTCCATAGCCATTCCGAGATATATTGCCATGCAACTTTCCACTGTTCTGTTTATTATGACACACTCCACATTGTCATATTGCTAGCATGATCATGTAGTTGACATCGTATTTGTGGCAAAGCCACCGTTTATAATTCTTTCATACATGTCACTCTTGATTCATTGCATATCCGGGTACACCGCCGGAGGCATTCACATAGATTCATATTTTGTTCTAAGTATCAAGTTGTAATTGTTGAGTTGTAAGAAAAATAAAAAAGTGTGATGATCATCATTTTTAGAGCATTGTCCCAAGTGAGGAGAGGATGATGGAGACTATGATTCCCCCACAGGTCGGGATGAGACTCCGGACGAAAAAAAAGGAAAAGAAAAAAGAGGCCATAAAAAAAGGGAAAGGCCCAAATAAAAAAATGAGATTAAAAGAGAGAAGGGACAATGTTACTATCCTTTTACCACACTTGTGCTTCAAAGTAGCACCATGATCTTCATGATAGGGAGTCTCTCATTTTGTCACTTTCATATACTAGTGGGAATTTTTTATTATAGAACTTGGCTTGTATATTCCAATGATGGGCTTCCTCAAAATGCCCTAGGTCTTCGTGAGCAAGCGAGTTGGATGCACACCCATTTAGTTTCCTTTGTTGAGCTTTCATATAGTTATAGCTCTAGTGCATCCGTTGCATGGCAATCCCTACTCACTCATATTGATATCTATTGATGGGCATCTCCATAGCCCGTTGATACGCCTAGTTGATGTGAGACTATCTTCCCCTCTTTTTGTCTTCTCCACAACCACCATTCTATTCCACATATAGTGCTATATCCATGGCTCACGCTCATGTATTGTGTGAAGATCGAAAAAGTTTTGAAAATGTTAAAGTATGAAACAATTTCTTGGCTTGTCATCGGGGTTGTGCATGATTTAATACTTTGTGTGGTGAAGATAGAGCATAGCCAGAATATATGATTTTGTAGGGATAACTTTCTTTGGCCATGTTATTTTGAGAAGACAAAATTGCTTTGTTAGTATGCTTGAAGTATTATTATTTTTACGTCAACATGAACTTTTGTCTTGAATCTTTTGGATCTGAATATTCATACCATGATTAAGAAGATTTACATTGAAATTATGCCAAGTAGCACTCCGCATCAAAAATTCTCTTTTTATCATCTACCTACTCGAGGACGAGCAGGAATTAAGCTTGGGGATGCCTGATACGTCTCCAACGTATCTATAATTTTTGATTGCTCCATGCTATATTATCTACTGTTTTGGACTATATTGGGCTTTATTTTCCTCTTTTATATTATTTTTGGGACTAACCTATTAACCGGAGACCCAGCCCAGAATTGCTGTTTTTTGCCTATTTCAGTGTTTCGAAGAAACGGAATATCAAACGGAGTCCAAACGGAATGAAACCTTCGGGAACGTGATCTTTTCACCGAACATGATCCAGGAGACTTGGAACCTACTCCAAGGAACAAAAGAGGCGGTCACGAGGGTGGGGGGCGCCCCCCCTAGGGCGCGCCCCCCTGCCTCGTGGGCCCCTCGGAGCTCCACCGACGTACTCCTTCCTCCTATATATACCTACATACCCCCAAACGATCAGATACAGAGCCAAAAATCTAATTCCACTGCCGCAACTTTCTGTATCCATGAGATCCCATCTTGGGCCTATTCCGGAGCTCCGCCGAAGAGGGCCGTCATCATGGAGGGCTTCTACATCATCATAGCATCTCCGATGAAGTGTGAGTAGTTTACCTCAGACCTTCGGGTCCATAGTTAGTAGCTAGATGGCTTCTTCTCTCTTTTTGGATCTCAATACAATGTTCTCCCCCTCTCTCGTGGAGATCTATTCGATGTAACCTTCTTTTTGTGGTGTGTTTGTTGAGAACGATGAATTGTGGGTTTATGATCAAGTCTATCTATGAATAATATTTGAATCTTCTCTGAATTCTTTTATGTACGATTGGTTATCTTTGCAAGTCTCTTTGAATTATCAGTTTGGTTTGGACTACTAGATTGGTTTTTCTTGCAATAGGAGAAGTGCTTGGCTTTGGGTTCAATCTTGCAGTGTCCTTTCCCAGTGACAGAAGGGGCAGCAAGGCACGTATTGTATTGTTGCCTTCGAGGATAACAAGATGGGGTTTTTATCATATTGCAGGAAACTATCCCTCTACATCATGTCATCTTGCTTAAGGCATTACTCTGTTTTTAACTTAATACTCTAGATGCATGCTAGATAGCGGTCGATGAGTGGAGTAATAGTAGTAGATGCAGGCAGGAGTCGGTCTACTTGTCTCGCACGTGATGCCTATATTATCATAACTATGCTCAGTTCTGTCAATTGCTCAACAGTAATTTGTTCACCCACCGTAGAATACTTATGCTCTTGAGAGAATCCACTAGTGAAACCTATGGCCCCCGGGTCTATTCTCATAATATAAATCTCCATCACTTTATTATTGCTTTGCTTTTTTACTTTGCCTTTTACTTTTCACTTTGCATCTCTATACCAAAAATACCAAAAATATTATCTATCATCTCTATCAGATCTCACTCACGTAAGTGAACGTGAAGGGATTGACAACCCCTAATCGCGTTGGTTGCGAGGAGCTATTGTTTTTGTGTAGGTACAAGGGACTCGAGTGTAGCCTCCTACTGGTTGTCAAAAACTGAGGGAAATACTTATGCTACTTTGCTGCATCATCCTCTCCTCTTCGGGGAAATCCAACGCAGTGCTCAAGAGGTAGCAAGAAGAATTTCTGGCGCCGTTGCCGGGGAGTCTGCGCAAAAGTCAACATACCAAGTACCCATCACAATCCCTATCTCCCACATTACATTAGTTGCCATTTGCCTCTTGTTTTCCTCTCCCCCACTTCACCCTTGTCATTTTATTCGCCCTCTCTTTTCCATTTGCCTTTTTCTCGCTTGCCTTTTGTTTGCTCGTGTGTTGGATTGCTTGTTTGTCACGATGGCTCAAGATAATACCAAACTGTGTGACTACACCAATACCAACAATAATGATTTCCTTAGCTATCTGATTGCCCCTCTTACCAATACTGAATCTTGTGAAATCAATACTGCTTTGTTGAATCTTGTTATGAAAGATCAATTCGCCGGCCTTCCTAGTGAAGATGCCGCTACTCATCTGAATAGCTTCATTTATTTATGTGATATGCAAAAGAAAGAAAGATGTCGATAATGATATAGTTAAATTGAAGCTATTTCCTTTTTCGCTTAGAGATCGTGCTAAAGCTTGGTTTTCGTCTTTGCCTAAAAATAGTATTGATTCTTGGAACAAGTGCAAAGATGCTTTTATCTCTAAGTATTTTCCTCCCGCTAAGATCATCTCTCTTAGGAACGACATTATGAATTTTAAGCAACTTGATCATGAACATGTTGCACAAGCTTGGGAGAGAATGAAATTAATGATACGTAATTGACCTACTCATGGTTTGAATTTATGGATGATTATACAATGCATAATTTATGACAGCTGTGCTCTCAGGTTCTGGAACTTGTTTTAGAAGGTGATGACACAACATAAAAGTAAATAGATAGTCCCTTCGCAGAGGGAAGCGGTGATTTGTAGAGGTGCCAGAGCTCAAGTTTTTAAATAGAGGTAAATGATATTTTGAGACATGCACCCTTCTCATTTACTTCACGACCATCAGTTATCAATATCTTCCAATGTAAGCACGCTAGTGGCAGTTCCCAAGCAATAAAAGTAAAGGTTTACTCCCCCTCCACCAACAATCACATTCCACGGCTTGTCCGAAACAACGGATGCCGTCCAAACCAACAACAGTCCCGGGGGAGTTTTATTTAATTATTTGCATTTTTGAGTTTGGGACAGGGAATCCATATTACCGCCCTTTTCTTGTGCGATGGCAAGTGAATAAACACTCGACCTGAGAATAACCCGCTTAGCATGGAAGATACCGACCACCTCCTGTCATTCCATGAATGATCCAGGCACACAAAAAGGATATTTAATTAGAAGTTTTTAGAGGTGGCACATGCAAATTTACTTAGGACGGCAGGGTAATACCGCATATAGGTAGGTATGGTGGACTCATCTGGAATAACTTTGGGTTCAAGGTTTTTGATGTACAAGCAGAATTCCCACTTAGTACAGGCGAAGGCTAGCAATTAGATTGAGAAGCGGACAACTAGAGAGCAACAACGGTCATAAACATGCATTATGCATAAGTAACATTGGACACTAGCATGAGTAGGATATGAACACCATGAACATAAATATCATAGAGGCTATGTTGGTTTTGATTCAACTACATGCATGAACATGTGCCAAGTCAAGCCACTCAAACATTCAGAGAAGGATACCATATCATCATACTACATCACAATCATTTTAACACAATGTTGATATCCAAGATAAATCATTATCCACTCCCAGCTACTTATGCATGGCATGAGAAACTATAATCTCTAATTGTCATTGCAAACATGTTTAATCATAATGGGCTGAATCATGGATACTAGGTTAAACATATTTACACAAACAGACCAAGTCGAGTTCATACCCGTTTCTCTCTGCCACGGCCAGTTCATCGAATATCGTCATTATTGCCTTTCACTTGCATGACTGAACGATATGAAAAGAATAATACTGCAAGAGTGTCGTGGACTAAGCTAGAATCAGCAAACATTTTATTCAACAGGAGAAGACAAGGTAAAATTGGCTCTTTATTAGATCAACATTAATTCATGTGAGAGCCACTCAACATTTTCATCGTGGTCTTCTCCTCGGTAAAACACGAATAAAAAGAAAACAAATTCAGAGAAACACATTGAAATATTTTTTGCAGTTTTTGGTTTTCTTGAACAAGCAAATAAAAAGGGAAAAGGAAAAACGAGAAAAATTATTTACACGGGAAAGCTCCCAACAAGCAAAAGAAGAACAAGGAAATCTTTTTGGGTTTTTCTTTTTAGTACAACAACTAAGCATGCATAGAAAGTAAACTAACTACAACTATTTTTTTGGTTTTTCTAAAGTTTTTCAAACACACAAGAAGAAGGCAAGAAAATAAATTTAAGCATGGATGATACAATGAAAAAGTGTGAACACCGACAAATGGAATAAGTGGACATGAATGTAACGTCGGTGAGAAACACGTACCCCCCCAAGCTTAGGCTTTTGGCCTAACTTGGTAAACAGCTAGTAGCCTGGATAGTAGTTGGCGTGGTAACTCATGGAGGCTCTCGGTGCGGATGCCTCGGCCTGCCGTGCTGCCTCCACAGCTGCGTTGTGAGCTCGGGCCTCGCTCTCAAGAACAAAATACCTTCCTTTTCTGTGATAGTCAAAAAGAGCAGGCGCAGGCAAATATGTGTGCACAACAGATGTTTGGTTAAACAATAGATTGTAAGTGAAGCCATGAACCTTTCCTTTAAGGATCTTATGATCTTTTAAGGTGTCAAAATCTAAATGTTGTGTGGGTAGGATAGGATCAAAGGGCAAAGGTGAAACACCCAGCCCTCGTGCTAAACGCGTGGCATATATTCCACCATAGAAATAGCCACTGTTAGCGTTATGCTGAAGCCTGTGTGCAACAATCACTCCAAGGTTATAATTCCTTTCACCGGTGAGAGCAGTGCATATGAGGCTCAACTGTGGAGCACAAAGTGTACTACAGTCTTGCTTGCCTACTATACATTTCCCGTTAAATAATGCAAAGTACTGAATTGCGAGAAAATGAATGCTCTTTATTCTACCTTGTGTCACTCCCCTCGTCTCACCACAACAAAGACTAGTCAAGAATGATTGGTACTCAGCCCTTGGTGGTTCGTCAAGCGAACCCCAGAACGGGAGTTTGCAGTGGTAAGCAAAATTCTCTAGTGAGATGGTAAATGGATTATCATAAAGCATAAACGAGACCCTAGACTCACGAGGATGGAATTTAAATCCTTTGACAAACGATTCAGTAAGAATGTGGCTTTGTTTGCACTTATCTGAAATGTAGGGACCAAAACCGGCATTGTGAACATATTGCTCAAATTCCTCCTTAATGCCCACTCGCATCATATAGTCGTCGCAAGTCCATAATAATGTTTTGGAGGCGGCATCTCATGTGGAACTTTCACTTGGTTCAACATAAGACCGGTGAGCGGAGCTGTCACTAGAAGATGCCCCCGAGGAATGCCTCCTCGAAGAACTCCTACCAAATAGGTTCATCATGTTTGCGTACAATTTTCTGAAAATTTTTGGAGTGAAAAAAGTTTATCAACAAAACTTTATTAAATTGATAGCAACTACTCATAGGCATACATAGAGGCCATAGCAAGCATTCAAACTACTTAGAACTCTAAGAATTCAACATGCAAGCTTATCTACGACAGCACCAAGAGTAGCTAATTATTCTAAATATAAACCACTAAAACAAAAACTAATTGGACAAACGGTGGAGTCACATACCAAGCGACAATCCCCCGAAAAAGTTTCAAAAACGGAGCTTCGAGCAAAGAGATCGAAATCCGCGGGTTTGAGAGCAAGAACACGTGAGAGAGGGCAATGGAGAGTTTTTTCTGGAGGTAAGTGATGATGTGGTGTGAAGGGATAAGTGAGGGGGGCACGTGGGGACCACAACCCACCAGGGCGCGCCTGGGGTCCTGGCGCGCCCAGGTGGGTTGTGCCCACAGGTGCACCTCCCTCTGATATTATTTGCACCAGAAATTCAGAAAAAAATATATTAAATTTTCAGGGCATTCTGAGAAATTTTATTTTGGGTCATTTTTATTGCATGGGAAATTTAGAAAACAGACAAAGCATGGCATTTTATTTTATTTTAACTAATAAAAACAGAAAGCAAAAAGTAGGGACAGAAGATAGTGCTTACTAAATTCATCAACTTCATACCTCTCAAAAATGATCCATTAATAAGGTTGATCAAGTCTTATTAACAACCACTTTCGATTAGCATGAAACCGAAGAACTTTCGTAAATCACTAAGTTACCTCAATGGGGATATGGATGTCCCCAACAATAAGCATTTCGTATTTCTTTTTGACAGTAGGTAGAGGTATTTGAAAACTTCCAATAGTGATTGTCGGAGATTTTTCAATAACATTAATACCATTCACTTGGAATTGCTGTAGTCGATAGTGATTGTTGAGTTTCGTGGACGTAGGTAGTTGGGTCTAACCTAGCCCCAAAATTGTTGTAGCTAGATATAAAAAGCCCTGTCAATCTCGATCACCAGCTGCGAAGATTGTACTTTTTTCTAGAAATCTTTGTGCCGATATATTAAGAAAGATAGAAAAAGTTATTTTACAGGGTTTGATCAGGATAGTGCACATCTGCAGCCCCTAGATCGAATTCCACGACAGAAACAAACCGCAGAAGAAAAAAATGCATCTAGGGAATCACTCGCTTCACATTTCCGTTTCTCACCGTGCACCACTCATGGCAGATGTTCCAGATCTTGTCGAACACTACCGGTGGTAAAAGTGAGGCATTTTTGGACACCCTCCAGTTCCTCCCTAGCCAGATGCATCTTTTTTTAGATCCAAGGCTCACGAAAAGGCCGGCTTTGAATTAATAAAACCATCAACCGACCAGAAGTTACAACACACACCCAAGTTACAACAGCCAAACTGGTACAATGGGGAACGCTGAAAAGCAAACCCGAACTACAACCTCCATCAGCAGCTAATGAAATGAAAACAAAGATTACAACTTGCTAGGGGTTGAGCACTCCATACTAGGATCATCATAATTAAGGACGAAGCAACAGAGCAGGAGATTGCCACCATCGAAAATGGACCTTGCTCTAGAAACACCTATGGGGGGAGGGGACAAAACAGTCTTCCTTCTCTGTCACCGAAGAGGGACCCTACCCCCTAGCCATGGCTCGTAGGTGTCGTACCGTCGGGATTGCAGGAAGCTCCCCCAAGAGTTAGAAGAATGTGGCCCTTGCAACGACGCGTGAACACAAATTGGGAAATGCCATGCCTACAGCACCGCCACGGTTCACGCCCAACTAGTTGGAGATGGAGAGCTTCAGGATTTAGACGCCCAAGAGGACGCAGCAGGAACCGCGTTGATGCAAGACCCGAGTGCCTCCGGTTTTCGTCCCGCCACCGCTGCCGGGAAGGAGAAACCTATCCCCTTCTGCCAGGATCGAGACGCCGCATCGCTGGACCTGAGTGACGCCTACCGCCACTAGAGAGCACCGACCTGAAGAAACGCCAGTGCCTGCTGCCCACAGCACAAACGCACAAGCACGAGACAAGCAACCACATCCCCTCACCTACAAATCCTCCAATCTGAGACCCTTCACCCCTGACGACGCGTCCAGGAAGGTCATGATGTGCACGGCGCTGCCGCCACCAAATCCAAGAGGTTTGAGAGTTTTCACCCGGGCAGGGGGTTGGGGTGGAGAGTGGGGAGCCTCGGCAGCGCCCCCATGGAGGAAAGCACGCCACCACCGGGCCGGTCGGACTGGCCAGGGTTCCCCCCGGACCCCAAGCTGCTCCACCAAATCTCACCAATGCAAAACCAAGCAAGCGAGCCGCGAGCCATAGGAAACAGTGAGGGAGAGGAAGCATGGGAGAGTGGATGCTCACCTCCAAATCTGAGGGACTCCGCGCCGCGACCTAACATGATGCGGAGCATCCTATGGTCATCCCCATGGACCTACCATCGTCTCACCAAGTGCCAAGAGGACCTATGACATGAGCATGAGCTAGAGTTCTCGAGAACGAGGTGACTTCCTTCCTTCGTGATATCACATATGATCCACTGGAGACATGGCTACTACCTAGGTCCGAGATGTTGTGCATGATTAGGTGTCAAGAGGACCCTCCCGAAGATGCTTGTGAAGATGGACAAGCCGCCACGTTCATGGATGAAGAGGAACGCCGAAAGGAGAAGAAGGCAGCTCCAGGACCTGGACATCCGTCCCCAGGCCCAGACATCCGGCCGCTGGAGACATCCACTACATCACCAACCCAGCCGCCAAGCACCTACAGGCCCCGGACATCCGTCCCCAGCCCGGACATCCGGCCCAGCCTGGACATCTGGCCTGAAGCCCGGAAATCTGGCACCCTCTATCCAGAGAGCACCGAGGCCGAGCACGCCAGCCCGGACATCCGGACCCCCAGCCCGGACATCCGTCCCGTCCCGAGCCTCCGGACATCTGGCCCATCGCCCGGACATCCGGACCCCGCCTATCCAGAGAGCATCAAGCGCCCGGACATCCGGCGCCAGCCCGGACATCCGGCACCTCGCGAAGGCCCGGACATCCGGCCTCCCCTGTATGCGCACAGTGTAAGGGCCGAGGCCCATTTACCCCTTCACCCACCTAGACTATATATACTCCTCCTCCTCCCTCTTTCTAGGGTTAGCGTTGTGATAGCTCATTTGTGAGATAGAGCCTCGCTCATCCATACAGATCTACTCCTTGAGAGAGATCGCGGCCCCTCTTCGGAGAAGATCCACGTTGGATTCAAGACCCCCTCTTGGGTGGCCCCATCAAGACCTCCTCACGGAGAAGAACCGATTACCCTTTGTATCGTCCTTTGTCGATCGTGGATCTTGTATCTCCTCTCGTGTTTTGAGGATCTAGCCTATGTGTGACCGAATCTTGTTGGTTTGAGTGATTCTCTTGTGTTTTGCCTCGTGTTTCCCCTCGTGTTCTTCGTGTTCTTAGTTGGGATCCGCTCCTTTTGTGAAAGATCGTCCGTATAGGGTTCCACCATACATCATCTTGGTATCATGAGCCACGTTGATCACGATTTCGGAACCCCCTCTTTGTTTTCTAGCCTTGTTTTGTTGATTTTGTTCCTAATTCGAAAACTCCCCAAAAAAATAGCCCCCCAATTTTTTTTGTGATTTGTTGGTGTGATGAAGTTTTGTTGGATTTGATCCGTAGATTTCGTGTGTTGCACATAGATCTAGCTTTTCCCCATCTTTTCGCCAATTTCCATACACAAAATCTACCGAATTTTGCCCCGATTTGCCCCGATTGTCCATGGATCCCGAGCCCGGACATCCGGCCATCCCGGACATCAATCCCTCAAGCCCGGACATCCGGCCCCTGACAGCAACACTTCCATCCACCACCTCGTTTCCCGCCTAACTCTCACCAAATTTTGTTCCGGTGCCCACACACACCTCCACATAACACCACCACTTCCGCATAGCACCACCATCGCTTACCCGCTACCATCCCCGAGAATTTTGACACGTTTTGCTTTGAGGATTTGAGTTGTGGTTCCCATGTCCTAGTGTGTTTCGGCTATTTAGGTACGGTTTGACATCAACATCACCTCCGCTCATCTTCGCCACGGACTCGTCATCAACAACGACAACTCAACCATTTTGACAACATACCACGAGCGGTAACCTCATCTTGGTGTCGTGATATATCATCATTGTACATTCTTGCAATTGCATTGATAACTCCATAGCCCATTTTGCGTAGCTTACCCATCGAGACTAAACTTTGAGTATTGCCGGCAACGTGAACTGTGCACATTAGTGATCATACTTCCCATAGCATACATACCATGTTATCGTGGTGCATATCTTGGTATCATCTCTTGTGTCACAAAGTTGTCATTGCATATTGTCGGGGATATACCCCGCGGTGTGACCCGGCCGGAGATATGACCCGGCTGGGACTTAATGTTTCATTGGTGACCCGGCAAACTATAAGCCAGCGAGAACAGTTAAGCAGGTTAAGCCGGCGGGAACAATTAAGCAGGTTAAGCCGGCAGACACAGTCATGTAAGCCGGCAGACACAGTCATGTAAGCCGGACAGTTAAGCCAGACAGTTAAGCCAGATTGTAAATCGGATTGTAAACCGGCTTACGTTAAGAAGCCCAAGACGTTAAGAAGCCCATGGTAAGACGTCAAAATAGGTTAAGTCCTAATCCGAGTTTGACTCTACATGTAACCCGCCCTTCATATTATATAAGGAGGGGCGGGGCACCCCAAGAGAGGAGGGCAAGAAAATAATCGTTAATGCTAGGCACAACTAGAGGAGAGCCAAATTTATGACGTCTCCCTCATGAGCATAATGAGACCTAGCCACAAACAGCATGTAGGGCTATTATCGGATGATGTTTCCCGGGGCCCGAAGCTGTCTAAATTCTTGTCTTGTGTGTTGCCTCTCTCGTCCCGATCAACCCCTCTCAAGCTACCACATAGATGCGTTGGCCTCACGACTAAGTCCTCACACTAGGACATCTGACGTGACGTTTCCACGACACATATACTCAATTGCTATCTTGGTTCGTGAAGCATTGCATGAGAAAAGAGCTCAAACACAAAGAGCCAAACAAGCTTTTAAGCAAAAGGGAAAGATAAGCAAATAGCTTATAAGCAAGAACCATAGCATCATACAACATTAAGATTTTCATACTCGATCATCTTGGATCATATCATCGAAATACCATACATATAGCATACTTGGGATAGAAGTCATTGCATTTTTGCTTAGTAGGTTGTGCACGAGTTCGTATCCGCCTATTGTGCAATCGTGCTAGCGTCTCTCTAGTGTTGTGCAACAAGAGCATTTTCGTGGATTCCACATTTTGGCTCATCCCTTGGTTGCACGACCCCACTTATCTATTTGCGTGTGTGTTTCCGTGTACCACATCTGCTATTGGTCTACTTTTCCAACATTATTGAGTCTCACTTACAATTGAATCAAATTTTGTGCCACCATCCTGACCGAGCTCCACCATAAGCTTTTACTTGTGTAGGTGAGAGAAACCGACAAGAATTGGTACCAATTGTGCTATTTCCTTATTACACATTGGAGTGATCATTGATCCATCTTCAACATCGGTCAAGGTACATTTGGTATAAGTTCTTCTCTTTCTCCCACTCACATATTTGCTTCAAATGATGGATAGGCCAAGTACTTCTACCAACCCACTCTTCATCGAGCAAGACGACGACATGTCCTCCTACGTCACCAAGAGCCACCTCTTTGGTGCACAACGAGCTTTACATCAAGAGCAACAAGCAATGAGCGACCGCATCGACCATCTCGCCACCGACTTGCGACTATCCGAGCAATGTACAAGAGACTACTTTGACAACAAGCTCGACGAACACAAACAAGAGAATGACGCAAGAATGGACGATATTTGTGCCTTGTTGGTCAACCACTCTTCTACCACTTCGTCCTACTCAAGACGCAGCCGCTCAAGTCAACACCCCGACGACACTATCTCCGGCTCAAGTACACCGACATCGAACACTCTTCGCCGAGCCGCATGCCAAGACCGTCACGCCAACCGCAATCCTCTACACGACACCGACTCTCAAGAGCAAGCTCGCGTGCAAGAACATCGACACCGTCAAAACCAAGCTACATTCGTGCAAGCACAAGAACGACAACGTCAACTCCAACAAGAAGAAGAGGAACGAGCGCGACAACACCAAGATGCACAAGATGCCGAGGCACAATGTCAAGAACAACAACTACATGAAGCTCAAGCACTTGAGGCGCAACGTGCCCTTCCAGATTCAAGTCGATCAATAGCCACGCGCAACCGACAAGCTCGTGAGCAACAAGAAGCGCTTCGCGACGAAGTTCAAGAGAGGATTTATCAATCACGTGTGCATTGTCAAGTTCCTCAAGCTCCTCGTCAACCTCGACAAGCTTCACCACAAGCTCGGCACAAACATCAAGTTCACCACGAGCAAGCTAACAATGGAAATCCTCCAAGACAAGAGCAACATGAGGTCGACAACCCTCCTCGCCAAGAGCAACATGAGTTTGTCAATCATCAATGACATGGGCGTCATCATCCTCGACCCCAACATGATGAAGAACAATGCTACGGCAAGCTCAAGTTCACCGTGCCCAAGTTCACAGGAAGCAATGACCCCGAAGAGTACATATCATGGGCATTGAAGGTCGACAAGATTTTTCGCTTGCACAACTATGAAGAAGAGAAGAAGATCGCGATGGCATCCCTTGAATTCCAAGACTACGTCCTCATTTGGTGGGAACAAGTCATTGAGCGCTGAGAGGCAAGAGGTGAACCACCCATCACTACTTGGGCGCAAATGAAGGATGTCATGAGAGCACGCTTCGTGCCTACCTACTACAACTGCGACCTCTTCAAGAAACTCCAACTACTCAAGCAAGGAACCAAGAGTGTTGAAGAATACTACAAGGAAATGGAGATTGCCATGATACGAGCCAATGTCACAGAAGATGATAAGCAAACTATGGCACGTTTCTTGAATGGACTCAATCATCCCATCAAGAAGATCGCCGACTTCCAACCATACTCGAACCTCATCGAGCTAGTGCATCAAGCCACCAAAGCGGAACGTCAAGTGCAAGATGACTTCAAGTATGCCAAGTTCTCATCCAAGTCTTGCGGCTTCTCCAACAACCAAGCTTTGATGACTCCAACACCTTCTACCTCAACCAAGCCATCTACAAGCAACAGCAACAAGTCAAGTTAGAAGAAAACTTCGACAACCTCAACTCGTCTTCCTACTACAAGCAATGTCAAGCCGAGGGCTTCATCATCATCTACCCCAACCGATGAGACCATCAAGACAAGTTCCTTCAAATGCTTCACATGCGGCGGACGAGGCCACAAGTCCTTTGAATGTACAAAGAAGCTCACCATGATCCTCAACGACGACGGAACATATGACTCAATGAGTGAAGGAGAAATGGAAGCCCGTGAGCAAGTGGCCATGCACCGGCAAGTGAACGACGATGAATATGATCAAGTCTTTTGTGACGAAGATTTGAGCCCCGCTCTCGTTGTCTCCAAGGTCTTGACTCTTCAACATCAACAAGACGAAGACCAACGATGCCATATCTTCCACACCAAGGCCGGCATCAATGGAAGGTCCGTCAAGGTCATCATCGATGGAGGGAGTTGTCATAACTTAGCAAGTGAAGAAATATGCTCCAAGCTCCAATTGACCAAGATGAAGCACCCGCACCCATACAAAGTTCAATGGCTAAGCGACAACGGCACTCTACAAGTCGAGCGTAGGGTACAAATCTCATTCAAGATCGGAGCATAAGAAGACACTTTGGAGTGTGATGTTGTTCCTATGGCCGTTTTCCACCTCCTTCTTGGACGGCCATGGCAATTAGACCGAGGTGTCATCCACAACGGGCGTACAAATCACTATAGCTTCAAGATGAAAGGAAATGAGTATGTGCTATGACCTATGTCTCCAAGCCAAGTGATCGCCGACAAGCAAGCCACCCATCATGGAGAGAATAGTGAGATAGGGAACCACCCAAAAGAGGGTGAGCGCCACAAGCCCAAATTGAGTGCCTCCACGATGAGCGACAAGAACTTAGTCCTATTTGCCACCAAACGTGAGATGAGAGAAGTGTGTGAGAACCCATCAAGTGTCATGCACTATGTCCTTTTGTGCAAGGACGAGGCACCAAAAGCTAACACCTCTCACAATCTACCTTTGGTGTTATCTTCTCTATTGCAGGAATTCCAAGACGTTTTCCCCGACGAGCTACCTCCGGGTCCACCTCCACTACGAGGCATCGAGCACCGCATCAACCTCATCCCCGGAGCACCACTTCCGAACAAGGCTCCATATCGCGTCAACCCCGAAGAAACCAAAGAAATACAAAGGAAAGTAAAACATCTCATAGACCATGTACATGTGCGTGAAAGTTTGAGTCCTTGTGCCGTACCGGTCATTCTTGTGCCAAAAAGAGACGGTAGCTTTCGCATGTGTTCCGGTTGTAGACCTATCAATGCTATCACCGTTCACTATAGGCACCCCATTCCACGCCTTGATGATATGCTAGATGAACTTAGTGGTGCCACTATTTTTTTCCAAAATTGATCTCAAAAGTGGTTACTATCAAATACGCATACAAGAGGGTGATCAATGGAAAACCGCTTTCAAAACAAAGTTTGGTTCGTATGAGTGGTTAGTTATGCCTATGGGTTTATCGTAAGCACCCGGTACATTCATGCGCCTTATGCATTATGTGTTTCTCCCTTACATTTGTGAGTTCGTTGTGGTCTACTTCGACGATATCCTTGTTTTTAGAAAATCTCTCAAAGATCATGTCACCCACCTTCGAACCGTGTTGCAAACTCTTCGAAAAGAGAATCTCTATGCTAACATGGACAAATGCCTCTTTGGCGTTGATAAGCGTGTTTTCTTGGGTTTTGTAGTATCTTCTAAGGGTGTTCATGTTGATGAATCTAAGATCAATGCTATTAAAACTTGGCCCCAACCAACCAATTTGCAACAAGTGTGTAGTTTCCTTGGTTTAGCCGGTTTCTCCCGTAGATTTGTGAAGGACTTTAGCACTATTGCGTCTCCTTTACATGCTTTGAGTAAGAAGAATGCACCCTTTGTTTGGGGACCATCTCAAGATAGCGCATTCAATGAGCTTAAGAATTTGCTTACTCATGCTCCCGTGCTCGCATTACCCAACTTTGACAAACACTTTGAAATTCATTGCGATGCTAGTGGTAATGGCATAGGAGGTGTGTGAACGCAAGAGAAGCACCCAATTGCTTACTTTGTGAGAAACTCTCCGTAGCGCAACTCAATTACCCCATCTATGACAAAGAGCTATATGCTTTAGTGCGAGTTTTGCGTGAATGCGAACATTACCTTCGCCCTCATGAATTTATCATCCATACCGACCATGAAACGCTTAAATATCTTAAGGGTCAAACTAAGTTGAACAAGCGTCGTGCTAAATGGAGTGAGTTTATTGAGTCATTTCCTTATGTCATCAAGTATATTAAAGGCAAAGAAAATGTTGTGGTGGATGCGATTTCCCGTATATGCATGCTTGTTACTAAACTTGAATTGAATGTCATTGGCTTTGAGAACATAAAAGACTTGTATGCGCATGATCCTACTTTTGCTATTCCTTATGCCAAATGTTTGACGCATACATCTTGGGAACGCTATTACATCAAAGATGATTATCTTACGAGAGCTAACAAACTTTGCATCCCCGAGTATTCTCTTCGTTTGTTGCTTTTGCAAGAATCTCATGGAGGAGGACTAGTGGGACACTTTGGACGCGACAAGACATTTGCTACGCTCTCCAAGAACTATTATTGGCCCAAGATGTTCCGTGACATCTCACGCTTCACCAACCGATGTTCGACATGTCGCAAAGCTAAGTCCAAAGCTCAGTCTCATGGCCTTTACATGCCTCTCCCAATTCCATATCAACCATGGGAAGATATTAGCATGGATTTTGTTCTTGGTTTGCCTAGAACTAGAAATGGAAAGGATTCTGTCTTTGCTGTTTTGGACTGATTCTCTAAAATGGCACATTTCATACCATGCAACAAGATAGACGATGCTTCACATGTTGCAAATCTTTTTTGTAGGCAAATCTTGCGCCTACATGGAGTGCCAAAGACGATTTTCTCGGACCGCGACGTCAAGTTCTTGAGTTACTTTTGGAAAACCTTATGCGCCAAGCTCGGAATCAAGCTCTTGTTCTCTTCGGCATACCATCCCCAAACCGACGGCCAAACATAGGTGACGAATCATATGCTCTCCACTCTACTACGCGTGTTGATAAAGAAGAACATCAAGGAGTGGGAGGAGTGCCTACCGCCGACTACGCCTACAACCGTGCAAGACATTCGACTACCGGCAAGTCCCCCTTCGAGGTCGTCTATGGTTTCAACCCGTTGTCCCCATTGGACATTCTTCCTCTACCACTGCAAGAGCACACCAACATGGACGCAAGTGCACGAGTGAAATTCTTCAAGAAGATGCATGAAGATACAAGGCACACCATCGAGCGCCAAGTACAATGACTCGCGACCAAGCTCAACGTCAACAAGCAATCCATGATATTCAACATCAGAGATCTTGTGTGGCTACACCTTCGCAAGGACCGCTTCCCCAATGAACGCAGGTCCAAACTTCTACCACGAGCCGATGTAGGGGTGGGCGTTCGGTATAAACCGAAAATTCGGTTTCTACCGTTCGGTTTATTTCAATATTTGGTTCACTGAATCAGAAACCGAAAATGAGTACCAAAAAAAGCTAACCGAAAAATCGGTTAACCGATTATTTCGGTGCGGTTTCCGGTTTATACCGAAGGCCCCGTTGATTGAGCAATTGCGCTCTATCCCCAGGCGAGCAGAGGCACACACTTATATAGCTGAGCCTGTCTACCTTTCCTGATTGACCAAGCGAGGTGGGACTAAAGGAAGTGCGTCCCAATCGATTAAGTCACACACGCTAGCTTCATGGGCTAGTGGGCTATCTAGCTAGGTCTAGTAGATAGTAGCGTAGCTAGTTGGGCTGAGTACAGGAAAACAACCGGACATGGTTCGCGTACAGAGACTGGGAGAAATTCCATGCTAGCTTAGTACTCCTGCATACTAGTTCGGTACTAGTTCGGCTAACCGAGAAACCAACCGAACAGACCGAACTTTGTTCGGTTATTGGAACTAAAAACCGAAATTATTTGTATCAATTTAAAAAACTGAAAATTTGGTTTACTCGGTCTTGGTTTTCGGTCCGGTGTTCGGTTCGTCGGTTTTTCTGCCCACCCCTAAGCCGATGGACCCTTCAAGGTGCTTTCACGCTACAACAACAACGCCTACAAGATCGGCATCCCACGCGACAAGTACTCCGTGAGCGACATCTTCCACGTCAAAGATACTCTCTCCGTACCATGGTGATGAGGATTTTGATCCGAGGTCGGATCTTTCCCAAGGGAGGGGAGATGATGCGGAGCATCCTATGGTCATCCCCATGGACCTACCATCGTCTCACCAAGTGCCAAGAGGACCTATGACACGAGTGAAGGAAATATGCCCTAGAGGCAATAATGAAGTTATTATTTATTTCCTTATATCATGATAAATGTTTATTATTCATGCTAGAATTGTATTAACCGGAAACATAATACATGTGTGAATATATAGACAAACAGAGTGTCACTAGTATGCCTCTACTTGACTAGCTCGTTAATCGAAGATGGTTATGTTTCCTAACCATAGACATGAGTTGTCATTTGATTAACGGTATCACATCATTAGGAGAATGATGTGATTGACATGACCCATTCCGTTAGCTTAGCACACGATTGTTTAGTATGTTGCTATTGCTTTCTTCATGACTTATACATGTTCCTATGACTATGAGATTATGCAACTCCCGTTTACCGGAGGAACACTTTGTGTGCTACCAAACGTCACAACGTAACTGGGTGATTATAAAGGTGCTCTACAGGTGTCTCCGAAGGTACATGTTGGGTTGGCGTATTTCGAGATTAGGATTTGTCACTCCGATTGTTGGAGAGGTGTCTCTGGGCCCTCTCGGTAATGCACATCACTTAAGCCTTGCAAGCATTGCAACTAATGAGTTAGTTGCGGGATGATGTATTATGAAATGAGTAAAGAGACTTGCCGGTAACGAGATTGAACTAGGTATTGAGATACCGACGATCGAATCTCGGGCAAGTAACATACCGATGACAAAGGGAACAACGTATGTTGTTATGCAGTTTGACCGATAAAGATCTTCGTAGAATATGTAGGAGCCAATATGAGCATCCAGGTTCCGCTATTGGTTATTGACCGGAGACGTGTCTCGGTCATGTCTACATAGTTTAGAACCCGTAGGGTCTGCACGCTTAACGTTATGATGACAGTTACATTATAGTTTATATGTTTTGATGTACCGAAGGTTGTTCGGAGTCCCGTATGTGATCACGGACATGACAAGGAGTCTCGAAATGGTCGAGACATGAAGATTGATATATTGGAAGCCTATGTTTAGATATCGGAAGTGTTCCGGGTGAAATAGTGATTTTACCGGAGTACCGGAGAGGTTACCAGAACCCCCCGGAGGCTATTGGACCTTATGGGCCCAAGTGGAGGAAGAGGAGAGGCAGCCAAGGGGCAGCCGCGCGCCCCTCCCCCCTTTCCTTTCCCCTCTCTCCTCCTTCCCCCCAAGTCCTAATCCAACTAGGAAAAAGGAGGGGAGTCCTACTCCCGGTGGGAGTAGGACTCCTCCGGCGCGCCTCCTCCTATGGCCGGCCGCACCCCCCTTGCTCCTTTATATACTGGGGCAGGGGGGCACCCCAGAGACACAACAATTGATCATTGATCTCTTAGCCGTGTGCGGTGCCCCCCTCCACCATAATCCACCTCGATAATACTGTAGCGGTGCTTAGGCGAAGCCCTGCGTCGGTAGAACATCAACATCGTCATCACGTCGTCATGCTGACGAAACTCTCCCTCAAAACTCGGCAGGATCGGAGTTCGAGGGACGTCATCGGGCTAAACATGTGTTGAACTCGGAAGTGTCATATGCTCGGTACTTGATCGGTCAGATCGTGAAGACGTACGACTACATCAACCGCGTTGTGCTAAATGCTTCCGCTTTCGGTCTACGAGGGTACGTGGACAACACTCTCCCCTCTCGTTGCTATGCATCACCATGATCTTGCGTGTGCGTAGGATTTTTTTTGAAATTACTACCTTCCCCAACAGTGGCATCCGAGCCTGGTTTTATGCATTGATGTTATATGCACGAGTAGAACACAAGTGAGTTGTGGGCGATATAAGTCATACTTCTTACCAGCATGTCATACTTTGGTTCGGCGGTATTGTTGGATGAAGCGGCCCGGACCGACATTACGTGTATGCTTACGTGAGACTGGTTCTACCGACGTGCCTTGCACACAGGTGGCTGGCGGGTGTCAGTTTCTCCAACTTTAGTTGAACCGAGTGTGGCTACGCCCGGTCCTTGCGAAGGTTAAAACAGCACCAACTTGGCAAACTATCGTTGTGGTTTTTTGATGCGTAGGTAAGAACGGTTCTTGCTAAGCCCGTAGCAGCCACGTAAAACTTGTAACAACAAAGTAGAGGACGTCTAACTTGTTTTTGCAGGGCATGTTGTGATGTCATATGGTCAAGACATGATGCTAAATTTTATTGTATGAGATGATCATGTTTTGTAACCGAGTTATCGGCAACTGGCAGGAGCCATATGGTTGTCGCTTTATTGTATGCAATGCAATCGCCCTGTAATGCTTTACTTTATCACTAAGCGGTAGCCATAGTCGTAGAAGCATAAGATTGGCGAGACGACAACGATGCTACGATGGAGATCAAGGTGTCGCGCCGGTGGCGATGGTGATCATGACGGTACTTCGGAGATGGAGATCACAAGCACAAGATGATGATGGCCATATCATATCACTTATATTGATTGCATGTAATGTTTATCTTTTATGCATCTTATCTTGCTTTGATTGACGGTAGCATTATAAGATGATCTCTCACTAAATTTCAAGATAAAAGTGCTCTCCCTGAGTATGCACCATTGCCAATGTTCGTCGTGCCCACACACCACGTGATGATCGGGTGTGATAAGCTCTACGTCCATCTACAATGGGTGCAAGCCAGCTTTGCACACGCAGAATACTCAGGTTAAACTTGACGAGCCTAGCATATGCAGATATGGCCTCGGAACACTAAGACCGAAAGGTCGAGCGTGAATCATATAGTAGATATGATCAACATAGTGATGTTCACCATTGAAAGCTACTCCATTTCACGTGATGATCAGTTATGGTTTAGTTGATTTGGATCACATGATCACTTAGAGGATTAGAGGGATGTCTTTCTAAGTGGGAGTTCTTAAGTAATATGATTAAATTGAACTTAAATTTATCATGAACTTAGTCCTGGTAGTATTAGCATATCTATGTTGTAGATCAATAGCTTGCGTTTAGCTCCCCTGTTTTATTTTTTATATGTTCCTAGAGAAAACTAAGTTGAAAGATGTTAGTAGCAATGATGCGGATTGGATCCGTGATCTGATGATTATCCTCATTGCTGCACAGAAGAATTATGTCCTTGATGCACCGCTAGGTGACAGACCTACTGCAGGAGCAGATGCAGACGTTATGACCGTTTGGCTAGCTCAATATGATGACTACTTGATAGTTTAGTGCACCATGCTTAACGGCTTAGAATCGGGACTTCAAAGACATTTTGAACGTCATGGACCATATGAGATGTTCCAGGAGTTGAAGTTAATATTTCAAGCAAATACCCGAGTTGAGAGATATGAAGTCTCCAACAAGTTCTATAGCTAAAAGATGGAGGAGAATAGCTCAAGCAGTGAGCATGTGCTCAGATTGTCTGGGTACTACAATCGCTTGAATCAAGTGGGAGTTAATCTTCCAGATAAGATAGTGATTGACAGAATTCTCTAGTCACCATCACCAAGTTAGTAGAACTTCGTGATGAACTATAATATGCAAGGGATAATGGAAACGATTCCCAAGCTCTTCGTGATGCTGAAATCGACGAAGGTAGAAATCAAGAAAAACATCAAGTGTTGATGGTTGACAAGACCACTAGTTTCAATAAAAGGGCAAAGGAAAGAAGAAGGGGAAACTTCAAGAAAAACAACAAACAAGTTGCTCAAGTGAAGAAGCCCAAGTCTGGTCCTAAGCCCGAGACTAAGTGCTTCTACTGCAAAGGAACTGGTCACTGGAAGTGGAACTGCCCCAAGTATTTGGCGGATAAGAAGGATGGCAAAGTGAACAATGGTATATTTGATATACAGAATATTGATGTGTATTTTACTAGTGTTCGTAGCAACCCCTCGGTATTTGATACTGGTTCAGTTGCTGAGAGTAGTAACTCGAAACGGATGTTGCAGAATAAACAGAGACTAGTTAAGGGTGAAGTGACGATGTGTGTTGGAAGTAGTTCAAAGATTGATATAATCATCATCGCACACTCCCTATACTTTCGGGATTAGTGTTGAACCTAAATAAATGTTATTTGGTGTTTGCGTTAAGCATGAATATGATTTGATCATGTTTATTGCAATACGGTTATTCATTTAAGTTAGAGAATAATTGTTGTTCTATTTACATGAATAAAAACCTTCTATGGTTATACACCCAATGAAAATGGTTCGTTGGATCTCGATCGTAGTGATACACATATTCATAATATTGAAGCCAAAAGATGCAAAGTTAATAATGATAGTACAACTTATTTGTGGCACTCCCGTTTAGGTCATATCGGTGTAAAGCGCATGAAGAAACTCCATACTAATGGACTTTTGGAACCACTTGATTATGAATCACTTGGTACTTGCGAACCGTGCCTCATGGGCAAGATGACTAAAATGCCGTTCTCCGGTACTATGGAGAGGGCAATAGATTTGTTGGAAATCATCCGATGAATGTTGAGGCTCGTGGCAGATATCGTTATTTTCTCACCTTCACAGATGATTTAAGCAGATATGGGTATATCTACTTAATGAAGCATAAGTCTGAAACTATTGAAAAGTTCAAAGAATTTCAGAGTGAAGTTGAAAATCATCGTAACAAGAAAATAAAGTTTCTACGATCTGATCGTGGAGGAAAAATATTTGAGTTACGAGTTTTTGCCTTCAATTAAAACAATGTGGAATAGTTTCACAAACTCATGCCACCTGAAACACCACAGCATAATGGTGTGTCCGAACGTCGTAACTGTACTTTATTGGATATAGTGCAATCTATGATGTCTCTTACCAATTTACCACAATCATTTTGGGGTTATGCATTAGAGAGAGCTGCATTCACGTTAAATAGGGCACCATCTAAATCCGTTGAGACGACACCTTATGAAATGTGGTTTGGCAAGAAACCCAAGTTGTCGTTTCTTAAAGTTTGGGGTTGCGATGCTTATTTGAAAAAGTTTCATGCTGATAAGCTCAAACCCAAATCGGAGAAATGTGTCTTCATAGGATACCCAAAGGAGACTGTTGGGTACACCTTCTATCACAGATCCGAAGGCAAGACATTCGTTGCTAAGAATGGATCCTTCCTAGAGAAGGAGTTTCTCTCGAAAGAAGTGAGTGGGAGGAAAGTAGAACTTGATGAGGTAACTGTACCTGCTCCCTTATTGGAAATTAGTTCATCACAGAAATCTGTTCCCGTGACTCATACACCAATTAGTGAGGAAGCTAATGATGATGATCATGTAACTTCAGATCAAGTTACTACCGAACCTCGTAGGTCAACCAGAGTGAGATCCGCACCAGAGTGGTACGGTAATCCTGTTCTGAAGGTCATGTTACTTGACCATGACGAACCTACGAACTATGAGGAAGCGATGATGAGCCCAGATTCCGCGAAATGGCTTGAGGCCATGAAATCTGAGATGGGATCCATGTATGAGAACAAAGTATGGAATTTGATTGACTTGCCCAATGATCGGCGAGCCATTGAGAATAAATGGATCTTCAAGAGGAAGACGGACGCTGATAGTAGTGTTACTATCTACAAAGCTAGAATTGTCGCAAAAGGTTTTCGACAAGTTCAAGGTGTTGACTACGATGAGAGTTTCTCACTCGTATCTATGCTTAAGTCTGTCCGAATCATGTTAGCAATTGCCGCATTTTATGAAATCTGGCAAATGGATAAACAAAACTGCATTCCTTAATGGATTTATTAAAGAAGAGTTGTATATGATGCAACCAGAAGGTTATGTCAATCCTAAAGGTGCTAACAAAATATGCAAGCTCCAGCGATCCATCTATGGACTGGTGCAAGCATCTCGGAGTTGGAATATATGCTTTGATAAGTTGATCAAAGCATATAGTTTTATACACACTTGCGGTGAAGCCTGTATTTACAAAAGTGAGTGGGAGCACTACATCATTTTTGATAAGTATATGTGAATGACATATTGTTGATCGGAAATAATGTAGAATTATTCTGCAAAGCATAAAGGAGTATTTGAAAGGAGTTTTTCAAAGAAGGACCTCGGTGAAGCTGCTTACATATTGAGCATCAAGATCTATAGAGATAGATCCAGACGCTTGATAAGTTTTTTCAATGAGTGCATACCTTGACAAGATTTGGAAGTAGTTCAAAATGGAACAGTCAAAGAAAGAGTTCTTGCATGTGTTACAAGGTGTGAAATTGAGTAAGACTCAAAGCCCGACCATGGCAGAAGATAGAGAGAGAATGAAAGTCATTCCCTATGCCCCAGCCATAGGTTCTATAAAGTATGCCATGTTGTGTACCAGATCTATTGTATACCCTACACTAATTTTGGCAAGGAAGTACAATAGTGATCTAGGAGTAGATCACTGGACAGCGGTCAAAATTATCCTTAGTGAAATAAGGATATGTTTCTCGATTATGGAGGTGACAAAAGGTTCGTCGTAAAGGGTTACGTCGATGCAAGTTTTTGACACTGATCCAGATGACTCTAAGTCTCAATTTGGATACATATTGAAAGTGGGAGCAATTAGCTAGAGTAGCTCCGTGCAGAGCATTGTAGACATAGAATTTGCAAAATACTTACGGATCTGAATGTGACAGACCCGTTGACTAAAATTATCTCACAAGCAAAACATGATCACACCTTAGTACTCTTTGGGTGTTAATCACATAGCGATGTGAACTAGATTATTGACTCTAGTAAACCTTTGGGTGTTGGTCACATGACGATGTGAACTATGGGTGTTAATCACATAGTGATGTGAATTATTGGTGTTAAATCACATGGCGATGTGCTCTAGATTATTGACTCTAGTGCAAGTGGGAGACTGAAGTAAATATGCCCTAGAGGCAATAATAAAGTTATTATTTATTTCCTTATATCATGATAAATGTTTATTATTCATGCTAGAATTGTATTAACTGGAAACATAATACATGTGTGAATATATAGACAAACAGAGTGTCACTAGTATGCCTCTACTTGACTAGCTCGTTAATCGAAGATGGTTATGTTTCCTAACCATAGACATGAGTTGTCATTTGATTAACGGGATCACATCATTAGGAGAATGATGTGATTGACATGACCCATTCCATTAGCTTAGCACACGATCGTTTAGTATGTTGCTATTGCTTTCTTCATGACTTATACATGTTCCTATGACTATGAGATTATGCAACTCCCGTTTACCGGAGGAACACTTTGTGTGCTACCAAACGTCACAACGTAACTGGGTGATTATAAAGGTGCTCTACAGGTGTCTCCGAAGGTACATGTTGGGTTGGCGTATTTCGAGATTAGGATTTGTCACTCCGATTGTTGGAGAGGTATCTCTGGGCCCTCTCGGTAATGCACATCACTTAAGCCTTGCAAGCATTGCAACTAATGAGTTAGTTGCGGGATGATGTATTACAAAACAAGTAAAGAGACTTGCCGGTAACGAGATTGAACTAGGTGTTGAGATACCGACGATCGAATCTCGGGCAAGTAACATACCGATGACAAAGGGAACAACGTATGTTGTTATGCGGTCTGACCGATAAAGATCTTCGTAGAATATGTAGGAGCCAATATGAGCATCCAAGTTCCGCTATTGGTTATTGACCGGAGACGTGTCTCGGTCATGTCTACATAGTTCTCGAACCCGTAGGGTCCGCACGCTTAACGTTACGATGACAGTTATATTATGAGTTTATATGTTTTGATGTACTGAAGGTTGTTCGGAGTCCCGGATGTGATCACGGACATGACGAGGCGTCTCAAAATGGTCGAGACATGAAGATTGATATATTGGAATCCTATGTTTGGATATCGGAAGTGTTCCCGGTGAAATAATGATTTTACCTGAGTACCGGAGAGGTTACCGGAACCCCCCGGAGGCTATTGGGCCTTATGGGCCCAAGTGGAGGAAGAGGAGAGGCGGCCAAGGGGCAGCCGCGCGCCCCTCCCCCTCCCCCCCCCCAAGTCCGAATTGGACAAGGTGGGGGGCGGCGCCCCCCCCCCCTTTCCTTTCCCCTCTCTCCTCCTTCCCCCCAAGTACTAATCCAACTAGGAAAAAGGAGGGGAGTCCTACTCCCGGTGGGAGTAGGACTCCTCCGGCGCGCCTCCTCCTATGGCCGGCCGCACCCCCTCCCCCCTTGCTCCTTTATATACGGGGGCAGGGGGCACCCCAGAGACACAACAATTGATCAGTGATCTCTTAGCCGTGTGCGGTGCCCCCCCTCCACCATAATCCACCTCTATAATACTGTAGCGGTGCTTAGGCGAAGCCCTGTGTCGGTAGAACATCAACATCGTCACCACGCCGTCGTGCTGACGAAACCCTCCCTCAACACTCGGCTGGATCGGAGTTCGAGGGACGTCATCGGGTTGAACGTGTGCTGAGCTCAGAGGTGCCGTACGTTCGGTATGACTACATCAATCGCGTTGTGCTAAACGCTTCCGCTTTCAGTCTACGAGGGTACATGGACAACACTCTCCCCTCACGTTGCTATGCATCACCATGATCTTGTGTGTGCGTAGGATTTTTTTTGAAATTACTACGTTTCCCAACAACGAGCACGAGCTAGAGCTCTCGAGAACAAGGTGACTTCCTTTCCTTAGTGACATCACATATGATCCACCCGAGACATGGCTACTACCTAAGGCCGAGATGTTGTGCATGATTAGGTGTCAAGAGGACCCTCCCGAAGATGCTCGTGAAGACGGACAAGACGCCACGTTCATGGATGAAGAGGAACGCCAAAAGGAGAAGAAGGCAACTCCAGGACCCGGACATCCGACCCCAGGCCCGGATATCCGGCCGCTGGAGACATCCACTACAGCAGCAACCCAGCCGCCAAGCACCTACAGGCCCCGGACATCCAGCCCAGCCCGGACATCCGGCCCGAAGCCCGGAAATCTGGCACCCTCTATCCAGAGAGCACCGAGGCCGACCACGCCAGCCCAAACATCCGGACACCCAGCCCGTCCCGAGCCTCCGAATATACGGCCCATCGCCGGACATCCGGAACCCGCCTATCCAGAGAGCATCAAGGCCAGAATCTACCGCCCGGACATCCGGTGCCAGCCCGGACATCCGGCACCTCGCGAAGGCCCGGACATCCGGCCTCCCCTGTATGTGCACAGTGTAAGGGCCGAGGCCCATGTACCCCTCCCCCCACCTAGACTATATCTACTCCTCCTCCTCCCTCTTTCTAGGGTTAGCGTTGTGATAGCTCATTTGTGAGATAGAGCCTCGCTCATCCATACAGATCTACTCCTTGAGAGAAACCGCGGCCCCTCTTCGGAGAAGATCCACATTGGATTCAAGACCCCCTCTTGGGTGGCCCCATCAAGACCTCCTCACGTAGAAGAACCGGTTACCCTCTGTATCGTCCTTTGTTGATCGTGGATCTTGTATCTCCTCTCGTGTTTCGAGAATCTAGCATATGTGTGACCGAATCTTGTTGGTTTGAGTGATTCTCTTGTGTTTTCCCTCGTGTTCTTCGTGTTCTTAGTTGGGATCCGCTCCTTTCATGAAAGATCGGCCGTATAGGGTTCCACCCTACATCATAACACCACCATCGGCGCACAGCCCATACGGCCGACCACGCTGGCCCGGTTCCACCTGCGAGCGCCGCCAGCCATCCGAGGGAACCACCTCACCGATTGGGGCCACCGCCCCAGACACCGTTGGCTTAAGATTAACTTTGTGATAAATGATAATGGGCTATTCACCGTACGTTATGGCAAGTCAAGCACGCGTGTACATGCACGTCAAATCAATGACATGTTGCCTACTTTGATAGAGCCCATCAAACAGGACTGCCAAATTGCAGGATAGTGCCACACCTTGAGGAAGGAGGCCTATCAATTTTGTAATATGTTGACGATACAATTCTCTTTATGAAACATGGTATGGATAAAACTCTTAGCCCAAAACTTTTGCTTTGGTCTTTGAGCAAATCTCAGGTCTTAAGGTTAACTTTCATAAAGTGGATTGTCTGTTTCGGAGAGGCTGCACAATACACCGACTTGTTTGACTTGTGCACGTCCAATTACCAATTAAATATTTGAGAATCCAGATTGGCGACTCACTAGTGCAGTGGAAGCAATTCGAAGAGCGCTTAGAGAAATGTTTGAACAATTGGAAAGGCAAATTGCTCTCCATTGAAGGACGATTATGTTGGGGAACGTTGCAGAAAACAAAAAATTTCCTACGGTTTCACCAAGATCCATCTATAAGTTCATCTAGCAACGAGTATTCAGATTGCATCTACATACCTTTGTAGATCGCGTGCGGAAGCGTTCAAGGAACGGGGATGAGGTAGTCGTACACGACGTGATCCAAATCACCGGAGATCCTAGCACCGAACGGACGGCACCTCCGCGTTCAACACACGTACGGTCAGCGTGACGTCTCTTTCTTCTTGATCCAGCAAGGGAAAGGAGAAGTTGAGGAAGATGGCTCCAACAGCAGCACGACGGCGTGGTGATGGTGGAGCTGCAGTACTCCAACAGGGCTTCGCCGAGCTCTACGGAGGAGGAGGAGGTGTTGGAGAGGGAGAGGGAGGCGCCAAAGGCCAGGGGTGCGGCTGCCCCCTCCACCCCCCTTTATATAGGAGGGCCAAGGGGGGCGCCGGCCCTAGGAGATCCAATCTCCTAGGGGGCGGCGGCCAAGGGGAGGTTTCCCTCCCCCCCAAGGCACCTAGGAGGTGCCTTCCCCTTGTGGGACTCCTTCCCTTCTTGAACCCTAGGCGCATGGGCCTCTTGGGGCTGGTGCCCTTGGCCCATGTAGGCCAAGGCGCACCCCCTACAGCCCATGTGCCCCACCCGGTGGACCCCCCGGGACCCTTCCGGTGGTCCCGGTACAATACCGATAACCCCGAAACTTGTCCCGATGGCCGAAATAGCACTTCCTATATATTATTCTTTACCTCCGGACCATTCCGGAACTCCTCTTGATGTCCGGGATCTCATCCGGGACTCCAAACAACATTCGGGTTACTGCATATACATATCCCTACAACCCTAGCGTCACCGAACCTTAAGTGTGTAGACCCTACGGGTTCGGGAGACATGCAGACATGACCGAGACGACTCTCCGTTCAATAACCAACAGCGGGATCTGGATACCCATGTTGTCTCCCACATGCTCCTCGATGATCTCATCGGATGAACCACGATGTCGAGGATTCAATTAATCCCGTATGCAATTCCCTTTGTCAATCGTTATTTTACTTGCCCGAGATTCGATCGTCGGTATCCCAATACCTCGTTCAATCTCGTTACCGGCAAGTCACTTTACTCGTACCGTAATGCATGATCCCGTGATCAAACACTTCGATCACATTGAGCTCATTATGATGATGCATTACCGAGTGGGCCCGGTGATACCTCTCCGTCATGCGGAGTGACAAATCCCAGTCTCGATCCGTGTCAACCCAACAGACACTTTCGGAGATACCCGTAGTATACCTTTATAGCCACCCAGTTACGTTGTGACGTTTGGCACACCCAAAGCACTCCTACGGTATCCGGGAGTTACACGATCTCATGGTCTAAGGAAAGGATACTTGACATTGGAAAACTCTAGCAAACGAACTATACGATCTTATGCTATGTTTAGGATTGGGTCTTGTCCATCACATCATTCTCCCAATGATGTGATCTCGTTATCAATGACATCCAATGTCCATAGTCCGGAAACCATGACTATCTGTTGATCAACGAGCTAGTCAACTAGAGGCCTACTAGGGACATGTTGGTGTCTGTTATTCACACATGTATTAAGATTTCCGGATAACACAATTATAGCATGAATAAAGACAATTATCATGAACAAGGAAATATAATAATAATGCTTTTATTATTGCCTCTAGGGCATATTTCCAACAGTCTCCCACTTGCACTAGAGTCAATAATCTAGTTACATTGTGATGAATCGAACACCCATAGAGTTCTGGTGTTGATCATGTTTTGCTCTAGGGAGAGGTTTAGTCAACGGATCTGCTACATTCAGGTCCGTATGTACTTTACAAATATCTATGTCTCCATCTTGAACATTTTCACGAATGGAGTTGAAGCGACGCTTGATGTGCCTGGTCTTCTGTAGGATCAGAAGTATGTCTTGAGGGGGGGTGATTAGACTACTTGACCAAATAAAAACTTAACCTTTTCCCAATTTTAGTTCTTGGCAGATTTTAGCTACTTTAGGACAAGTCAAGCAATCATCACACAATTCAAGCAAGCATGCAAAGAGTATATAGGCAGCGGAAAGTAAAGCATGCAACTTGCAAGAATGTAAAGGGAAGGGTTTGGAGAATTCAAACGCAATTGGAGACACGGATGTTTTTCCCGTGGTTCAGATAGGTGGTGCTATCCTACATCCACATTAGTGGAGACTTCAACCCACGAAGGGTAACGGTTGCGCGAGTCCACGGAGGGCTCCACCCACGAAGGGTCCACGAAGAAGCAACCTTGTCTATCCCACCATGGCCATCGCCCACGAAGGACTTGCCTCACTAGCGGTAGATCTTCACGAAGTAGGCGATCTCCTTGCCCTTACAAACTCCTTGGTTCAACTCCACAATCTTGTCGGAGGCTCCCAAGTGACACCTAGCCAATCTAGGAGACACCACTCTCCAAGAAGTAACAAATGGTGTGTTGATGATGAACTCCTTGCTCTTGTGCTTCAAATGATAGTCTCCCCAACACTCAACTCTCTCTCACAGGATTTGGATTTGGTGGAAAGAAGATTTGAGTGGAAAGCAACTTGGGAAAGGCTAGAGATCAAGATTCATATGGTAGGAATGGAATATCTTGGTCTCAACACATGAGTAGGTGGTTCTCTCTCAGAACATATGAGTTTGAAGTGTAGATGTGTTCTGATGGCTCTCTCCACGAATGAAGAGGAGGTGGAGGGGTATATATAGCCTCCACACAAAATCCAACCGTTACACACAATTTACCAATCTCGGTGGGACCGAATCAACAAACTCGGTTGGACCGAAAAGGTAAACCTAGTGACCGTTAGAGATTTTTGGTGGGACTGACATGCATCTCGGTAGGACCGATGTGGTTAGGGTTTGGGCATAACGTAATCTCAGTGAGACCGATTACACAAACTCGGTGAGACCGATTTGGTAATAAGCTAACCAGAGAGTTGGTCAGGCAAACTCAGTGGGACCGAATCGCTCTTTCGGTGAGACCGAAAAGTTACGAAAGGGAAACAGAGAGTTTGCATTGCAATCTCGGTGGGACCGAATCGCTCTTTCGGTGAGACCGAAAAGTTAGGAAAGGGAAACAGAGAGGTTGCAATCCCATCTCGGTGAGACCGAGATCCCTATCGGTGAAACCGATTTGCTAGGGTTTTGGCAGTGGCTTATGACATATGAAACTCGGTGGCGCCGGATAGAAAGAATCGGTATGACCGAATTTGGCTTTGGGTTTAGGTCATATGTGGATATGGGAAAGTAGCTGAGGATTTTGGAGCATGTCATTAAGCACATAAGGCAAAGAGCTCATTAAGCAACACCTCATCCATCCTTGATAGTATTGGCTTTTCCTATGGACTCAATGTGATCTTGGATCACTAAAATATAAAATGAAGAGTCTTGAGCTTGAAGCTTTACCCAATCCTTTGTCCTTAGCATTTTGAGGGTTCCACTTTCACCATCCATGCCATGCCAATCATTGAGCTTTCCTGAAATAATTGTCTTGGAATATCATTAGCTCAATGAGCTATATGTTGTTATGAATTACCAAAACCACCTAGGGATAGTTGCATATTCAATCTCCCCCTTTTTGGTAATTGATGACAACATATAGATCAAAGCTTCGACAAATGATAATAAGAATGAATTACATCGTCGCTTTGAGAAGTATGTGATAAGTAAGAGCTCCCCCTAAATTTGTGCATATTTAAAAATTGCTATGGACTGCAAATGCACAAAGAGTTAGAATCATGGGTTACTCTTCCATGTCACATACATCTTGGTGGAGCGCTCAAATGATAAATAATGAAATACATGCACTCATCACCAAGGCAAAGTGAATGATCACATGAGATAGATAGGATATATCAAACATGCATAAGTGTAGCTTATGATCAAACACATGATCATCAATGTCTAACAAGCATAATAAAGTATCTCAACCAAACGCAAACAATTGTATCAAAAACCACCAAATAAAACAAGAGAGAAAAACCAACACACTCTCTCTCGAAGCCTATGATCTATACATCTTCTCCCCCTTTGGCAACAAGTTACCAAAAAGTTCCTAGAAAATGCATAGTGCTATATCGGCACTCAGGCTTGGTCTTCAGGTGGTGGTGGAGTCTGAATCACTCCAAGGACGAAGGCTTCTGTTGATGTTGATGTAGTTGGAGCTGAGGTGGATGCTGGAGCAGGTTGGACTGGTGCTGCGGCTGGTGTTGAGGTTGTTGCTCTTGTGTCAGGAGCTGGCACTGCAGACGACCTTGGTCCTCGTGGCACTCTGGCAAATGCATCTGTGGTAGTCTTCCCTCTCCTCTCCTGCATGTCATCCTGGAGCTGCTCTACTGCTGTCTGTATCTCTGTCACCTTGATGTCCAAGTCATAGAACTTCTGTTCTACGATCCTCTCTAGGCTTGCCTGGTTCTGAGTTAGGTTGGCCAAACCTTTCTCAATCCGCAGGGTGGATGCAATCAGGTAACTGAGCTGTTCTTGCTTAGTCTTCAAGAAGTATTCTGATGCCTCCTCTTGAGTTGGCATCCTAGCAGCTTTCTCCTTTCTTGCCTTCTCCTTTTGAGCTTGGGCATGGGCTGATGAAGGTTCATTCTTGTTCATCACAATTTCATTATCTTCGAATTCAGGATGAATAGGAAGATGTTCCTTATCCAAAAGATAGACGCCTGTGCCCAACTTGGAGTTAATGAGTTCCTGGATCTGAGGAGCATATCCACAGCTTCTCTTCTGGTATGCTGTTGTCCTCTTGATTGTCTCAATCATCAGGCTCATGACTTTGAACTTTTGAGGCACATCAAAGATATGAAGCAGGTTGATAGCATGACCTCTGATCATCTTGTGATCTCCAGACTTGGGCAACAGAGTATGCCTTAAGATCCAGTTGATAGTGGGCAATCCAGACAGAAGGTAATGTACAGATCCATACTTGAAATTTTCAAGTGCCTTGTTAGGGATCTCTTTGTACATGTTGATCATTGAGTTGTGGTCCATCTTCTTCTTGGAATAGACATCCAAGTCATCTTCACTCTCTTCTGGGGCATTGATCAGCTGAGCCCATTCTGCAACAGTTGACTGGTACCTTGTACCTTCAGACATCCAGACTATCCTCCCATCAGGGTAAAAGTGTGTTGTGGAGTAGAACTGCATAATAAGTTCCTCGTTCCATTTTGTGAGCTTTTGCCCAACAAAGTCTGCTACCCCACAAGCTTTGAAGCTGTCCTGCACTCCTAGAAAGTGCTCTTCATTTTCCTTGATATATTTCCAATCAACCCATCTCATGTCACAGACAATTGGCTTCTTGTCCAACAGAATTGTCTCATAGAAGTCCTGTTGTTCCTTTGTGTGGAACCTGTAGTCCACAGCAGTCCTTCTCCTGGTAGCATAAGGATCTTCAGCTCTCCACTTTCTTAATCCAGAGTCTCTCCTTATGTTCATGTCCTCAGCCACAGGATGAGCATCATTGTGGTCTGGAATCTTGGGCTTCAATTTCCTCAAAACTCGCCCTTCTTCTTCTTCTGCAACATCAGGCACTGGGGCCTTGTTCTTCTCAGCAGCTGGAATACTTCTTGTATTCCTCTTGGGTTTTTGCTTAGGAGCTGTCTTGGGGGCTTCCTTGGGCTTGGATGCAGCTGCCCCTGACCTAATAGCATAACCCATCAGCTTGGGTGCCTTGGGTGCTGGTGCAGCACCTTCCTCTTCCTCTTCTTCTTCATCAGAAGAATGTTTTTCAAACTCAGCCATAGGATCTACTTTCTTGCACCATCTGCCTCTCTTCCTTTCTTTCTTTCTTCTCTACAGCAACATCTGGCTCCTTGGAAGTGGATTTTTCAGGAATCTTGGTTGAAGCTCTGGCCTTTGGCATAGGTTTCCTTCCTGCTGGCTTTTTGACCTTCAAGCCTGGCGTGGTGCTCTGCCTTGAACCATGTTCTTTCTTAAGCTCAACTCTCTTGGAGGTTGCCTCCTCCTCTGCCACATAGTCTTCATCTTCTGAATCTGAATTTCTCTTCCTTCTCTGTCTGGTGGCAGCCTTTGGCAGATTACTTGGAGTGCTTCTGCTGCCATCATCTGATGAGCTTGAGGGACTAGTGCCCTCACTCATATGTACAATCTGTTCTGACTGATTTTGGCTGTCACTCTGGTCTGACATGTTGAACAGCTGACTGCTGACTGCTGACCCTGTGAATAGTTTATAGATGAGGTAGAATAGATGAGCATCACAAAAAAAAGAGATTTTTGCAAAAGAATGATTCAAAAACTTAGTTTTAGTTTCCCACAGAAAGCATTTCGGATCTACCGATTCCTAAACTCGGTGATACCGAAGCAGCATTTGGAACCTAAACTAGTGAACTCGGTCAGACCGAGTCACAGTTCGGTGGCACCGAGTCTGCTAGGGTTTCACAAAGTTCAAAAATCGGTCACACCGATTAGTTACACTCGGTCAGACCGAGTTTCACTTGTGCAATGGCATAGGCCAAATCGGTGGGACCGAGTCTTTCAACTCGGTGGGTCCGAGATGGTTTCGGCGGAAACCTAACCCTAAAATTTTCGAATCAAACCTAATCTATGGATTCTTTGACTGGATAGGAGTTTATCAATCGTGGCAAAGATCATTATGATCACAATGTGCTAGGAATCAGATTGAGGAATAGCACAAAGATCGAGTTCGTACCCTAGTTCGGCGGAGACTCGCTACGGCGGCAAACGGCGGAGGTGATTTCCGTTGACGGCGACGGAGACCAGCGACTGGAGGCTGCTGGCGGCGAGAAGACGATCCGGAGACCACGTCGGCAGAGCGAGCTATGGCGCGGGCGAAGGGGTTCGGAGAAATTTCCAATTTTTTGCCCGTGTCTATATATAGCCCGACCCTGTCGGTGTGACCGAGTGGAACAACTTGGTGGCACCGAGATGCAAAACTGTATACAGTTATTGCAACTCGGTGTGACCGAATGGTTCAAATCGGTTGCACCGAGATCAAAAACATAGATCAACTTGATGATCTCGGTAGGACCGAAGTGGAGTATCGGTCAGACCGAGAATCATAAAGAGGTTTTGGAAGTTTAAGTCTATGACGAATCGGGGACTCCGAGTGCTCCTCACACAAAGTAGTTCGAATTTGACTTGATCAATTTTGTGATGTAGCATGAATAGAGTTTGAGACGAGAAAAGCATAGATAGCTAGAGGGGGTTCTTAGGCATTCTTGTCCATCCACTTGGCAAAAGAAAGATAAAGCCAATCAATCAAAACAACAAGTGGATGTCCTCGAATGAGTAAAATATGCATCCAGCATGCTCACACAATAAAATGGCAATAGAAATATGTGACAAAGCATGCACAACCAATTCTAGCATCTATCAAGCAATTGGCGATGACTAGGTCATCTATATATGAGTATATTGACTTAGGAGTCAAATGAGAACATTTGATCATAGGTCATACTCATCGTTTAAGCTCAAGTGGGGTTACCACTTTTACATAAAGCATTGTTGTGTTCACATCATTAGAGTTGCTTTAGCTCAAGTCTTAGAGTAAAGCTCCCCCTAGATGTGATATCCCCCCTAAGAGGGATGAAGTAACCTTGGGTTTTGTCGATGATGCCTTCATGTAGATGTTGAAGACGTGGATGCTCATTGTTGATGTAGATCACTTGGAGCTATCCTTTTGAGTGAATTGCACTTTCAATACCTACATGGGTTAGTCCCACAAGGAACAAGCAAGTATATCCATAGACATGGAGTGATGCACATGCAAGATGATGTCTATGAAAGCTTTTAGGTTACCTTGTCCCTTGACTTACCAACAAGAGAGTTTGTGACTCCTTGAACTAGTGCAAGATGTGGAAGTTGATTGCACTTGTTCTTGCCAAAATGATAAGAGTGAAGTATGTTGGCGGAGTCACCCTCAGGAACTCTCTAGTTCTTCTTCTTTTGGATCCACACCATCTTGATGGGAATCCTTGGAGTTGTAGTCGTACTTGATGAAGTGGAACTTGAAGTAGTCTTGGGAATCCACTTGACTGAGGTCTTAGGAGCTTCTTCAAATGCATCTATTTCCTCTTGAAGCTTGTCCTTGCCTTTTTGCTTGTAGTCTTGTGGTGGAAGATCATCTTGAGTTTGTGTCCCCTTGAAAGAAGTTGGATCATACTTCTCTTGTTGAGGAACTAACTTTGTCTTGGGGTATTGATCTTCTTCCCACTCAACTCCATTGGCATTGAACTTTCGTTCAAAACCAACACCTTGATTCTTCTGGTGCCTTCCTTGCTTTCGTACGATCTCCTCGAATTGCTTACTCCCGGCAAGGCTTTTGTACACACCTTTCTCTATGATTTCCTTCAATATGCTATTTTCTTGCTCAAGTATAACTTGACTAAGAGAATCATTAGTGGAATCAAGAGAACTACTAGAAGCAACAATATTGGATTTAACATGATCATTGTTACTACTAGAGGAAGAATCTTTCTTGTTCTTGTTACTAGACTTGACTTGAGGCATGTAAGTGGATAAGAGTAAACGTTTGGCAATGTAAGAAGAACTTTTCTTGCGAAGATCATCATTGATTGCCTTTAAAAGTTCATGCTCTTGCTCAAGATTGAGCTTTTCAAAGCGTAACTTCTCATGAGCTCTCAAAAGTTCTCGATGATCTTCGAAGATAGTTTCATGAGCTAACTTAAGAGTGTTTAGTTCTTTAGTTAGAGACTCAATTTTCTCCTTATCATCGTCATTCGTTTTAGCATGATTAATTGACGTTTCATCATAGGATTCATCACTAGAGTTGTGAACAAGTAAATCATCATCGCCTAACAAGTCATCTTCATCACTATTAAAATCAACATACTCAGGGTGAGTTACCTTAGGACCTTTGGCCATGAAGCATCTTCCAATTCCTTCATTTGGTGAATCAAATATGTCGTAGGAGTTGGTTGACACAAGTGCTAGTCAGGCAACACCTTCATCTTGAGTATATTCAGAGTCGGAGTGATAACTTCTCTCAGAGTGATTGTCGGAGTCGGAGCCGGATACCCATTCACCAACATGAGCTTGATGTCTTCGTTTTGTGTAGCTCCTTGATGATTTTTCCTTCCTTTTCGAATCCTTGCTTCTCCGTGAGTGTCTTCGTTCATAACGATCATCTCTACTCCTTCTCTCTCGTGACGGTGATTCCTCTCTTATGCTTCTTCTTTTTGGAGAATCTTCTTTTCTTTTGTAGGGAGCCGTACACTCATTGGAATAGTGTCCGGGTCTTCCACAATTGTAGCAGTTTCGCTCTCGACTAGAAGGTCTTTTGTCATTGTAGGACCTTGACTTGGAGCTTCTATCCTTGCTTCTACTCTTGTAGAACTTGTTGAAGTTCTTCACCATTAAGCTCAATTCTTCATTGAAGTTTTGTTTCTCACTTGATGATGTGGGGGCTTCACATGAGGCTTTGTAAGCACCACTTGATTTGTTGTGAAGTTCCTCTTTGTCCTTGAGTGACATCTCGTGAGCAACAATTCTTCCAATGACTTCCGTTGGCTTGAGATTTTTGTAATTGGGCATCATTTGGATCAATGTACACACGGTATCATATTTTCCATCCAAGGCTCTTAGGATCTTCTTGATAATGAATCTGTCGGTCATCTCTTCACTCCCTAAGCCGGCAATCTCATTTGTGATGAGAGCAAGCCTAGAGTACATTTCGACGACACCTTCAGCATCCTTCATTTTGAACTTGTCAAGTTGACTTTGAAGCACATCCAATTTGGATTCCTTGACGGAGTCGGTACCTTCGTGCATATCAATCAAAGTATCCCAAATTTCCTTTCCATTCTCAAGACGGCTGATTTTGTTGAATTCTTCGGGGCACAATCCATTGAAGAGAATATCACAAGCTTGAGCGTTGTATTGTAGCATCTTCAACTCATCCGCGGTAGCTTCACGGTTTGGTTCTTTCCCTTCGAAGAAGTCACCTTGCAAGCCAACACACACAATAGCCCAAACGGCAGGGTTATGTCCAAGAATATGCATTTTCATTTTATGCTTCCAACTAGCAAAGTTAGTACCATCAAAGTAAGGACCTCTACGGTGATAATTTCCCTCACTAGACGCCATACTCTCCTAGGTTGTGAAACCAAGGCTATGATCACCAAAAGCTATGGAAATCAAAGCAAATGGAGACCAAAGCTCTGATACCACTTTTAGGATCGGAAGTATGTCTAGTGGGGGGTGATTAGACTACTTGACCAAATAAAAACTTAACCTTTTCCCAATTTTAGTTCTTGGCAGATTTTAGCTACTTTAGGACAAGTCAAGCAATCATCACACAATTCAAGCAAGCATGCAAAGAGTATATAGGCAGCGGAAAGTAAAGCATGCAACTTGCAAGAATGTAAAGGGAAGGGTTTGGAGAATTCAAACGCAATTGGAAACACGGATGTTTTTCCCGTGGTTCAGATAGGTGGTGCTATCCTACATCCATGTTAGTGGAGACTTCAACCCACAAAGGGTAACGGTTGCGCGAGTCCACGGAGGGCTCCACCCACGAAGGGTCCACGAAGAAGCAACCTTGTCTATCCCACCATGGCCATCGCCCACGAAGGACTTGCCTCACTAGCGGTAGATCTTCACGAAGTAGGCGATCTCCTTGCCCTTACAAACTCCTTGGTTCAACTCCACAATCTTGTCGGAGGCTCCCAAGTGACACCTAGCCAATCTAGGAGACACCACTCTCCAAGAAGTAACAAATGGTGTGTTGATGATGAACTCCTTGCTCTTGTGCTTCAAATGATAGTCTCCCCAACACTCAACTCTCTCTCACAGGATTTGGATTTGGTGGAAAGAAGATTTGAGTGGAAAGCAACTTGGGAAAGGCTAGAGATCAAGATTCATATGGTAGGAATGGAATATCTTGGTCTCAACACATGAGTAGGTGGTTCTCTCTCAGAACATATGAGTTGGAAGTGTAGATGTGTTCTGATGGCTCTCTCCACGAATGAAGAGGAGGTGGAGGGGTATATATAGCCTCCACACAAAATCCAACCGTTACACACAATTTACCAATCTCGGTGGGACCGAATCAACAAACTCGGTCGGACCGAAAAGGTAAACCTAGTGACCGCTAGAGATTTTCGGTGGGACTGACATGCATCTCGGTAGGACCGATGTGGTTAGGGTTTGGGCATAACGTAATCTCGGTGAGACCGATTACACAAACTCGGTGAGACCGATTTGGTAATAAGCTAACCAGAGAGTTGGTCAGGCAAACTCGGTGGGACCGAATTGCTCTTTTGGTGAGATCGAAAAGTTACGAAAGGGAAACAGAGAGTTTGCATTGCAATCTCGGTGGGACCGAATCGCTCTTTCGGTGAGACCGAAAAGTTACGAAAGGGAAACAGAGAGGTTGCAATCCCATCTCGGTGAGACCGAGATCCCTATCGGTGAAACCGATTTGCTAGGGTTTTGGCAATGGCTTATGACATATGAAACTCGGTGGCGCCGGATAGAAAGAATCGGTATGACCAAATTTGACTTTGGGTTTAGGTCATATGTGGATATGGGAAAGTAGCTGAGGATTTTGGAGCATATCATTAAGCACGTAAGGCAAAGAGCTCATTAAGCAACACCTCATCCCTCCTTGATAGTATTGGCTTTTCCTATGGACTCAATGTGATCTTGGATCACTAAAATATAAAATGAAGAGTCTTGAGCTTCAAGCTTTAGCCAATCCTTTGTCCTTAGCATTTTGAGGGTTCCACTTTCACCATCCATGCCATGCCAATCATTGAGCTTTCCTAAAATAATTGTCTTGGAATATCATTAGCTCAATGAGCTATATGTTGTTATGAATTACCAAAACCACCTAGGGATAGTTGCACTTTCATCTTCTTGTGAAACCTGGGCTCCTTGGCAAGTGCAATAGCTCCAGTGTTGTCACAGAAGAGTTTGATTGGCCCCGACGCATTGGGTATGACTCCGAGGTCGGTGATGAACTCCTTCACCCAAATTGCTTCGTGTGCTGCCTCCGAGGCTACCATGTACTCCGCTTCACATGTAGATCCCGCCACGACGCTCTGCTTGCAACTGCACTAGCTTACTGCCCCAGCATTCAAAATATACACGAATCCGGTTTGTGAATTAGAGTCATCCAGATCTGTGTCGAAGCTAGCGTCGACGTAACCCTTTACGACGAGCTCTTCGTCAGCTCCATAAACGAGAAACATTTCCTTAGTCCTTTTCAGGTACTTCAGGATATTCTTGACCGCTGTCCAATGTTCCTTGCCGGGATTACTTTGGTACCTTCCTACCAAACTTACGACAAGGTTTACATCAGGTCTGGTATACAGCATGGCATACATAATAGAACCTATGGCTGAGGCATAGGGGATGACACTCATCTCTTCTATATCTTCTGCCGTGGTCGGACATTGAGCAGAGCTCAATTTCACACCTTGTAAAACAGGTAAGAACCCCTTCTTAGACTGACCCATATTGAACCTTTTCAATATCTTATCAAGGTATGTGCTTTGTGAAAGACCTATGAGGCGTCTTGATCTATCTCTATAGATCTTGATGCCTAATATATAAGCAGCTTCTCCAAGGTCCTTCATTGAAAAACTCTTATTCAAGTAGGCCTTAATGCTATCCAAGAGTTCTATATCATTTCCCATCAAAAGTATGTCATCTACATATAGTATGAGAAATGCTACAGAGCTCCCACTCACTTTCTTGTAAACGCAGGCTTCTCCATAAGTCTGCGTAAACCCAAACGCTTTGATCATCTCATCAAAGCGAATGTTCCAACTCCGAGATGCTTGCACCAGCCCATAAATCGAGCGTTGGAGCTTGCACACCTTGTCAGCATTCTTAGGATCGACAAAACCTTCCGGCTGCATCATATACAATTCTTCCTTAAGGAAACCATTAAGGAATGCCGTTTTGACGTCCATTTGCCATATCTCATAATCGTAGAATGCGGCAATTGCTAACATGATTCGGACGGACTTTAGCTTCGCTACCGGTGAGAAAGTCTCATCGTAGTCAATCCCTTGAACTTGTCGATAACCCTTAGCGACAAGCCGAGCTTTATAGATGGTCACATTACCATCCGCGTCTGTCTTCTTCTTAAAGATCCATTTATTTTCTATGGCTCGTCGTTCAACGGGCAAGTCATTCAAAGTCCATACTTCATTTTCATACATGGATCCTATCTCGGATTTCATGGCTTCCAGCCATTTGTCGGAATCCGGGCCCGCCATCGCTTCCTCATAGTTCGAAGGTTCACCGTTGTCTAACAACATGATTTCCAAGACAGGGTTGCCGTACCACTCTGGTGCGGAACGTGTCCTTGTGGACCTTCGAATTTCAGTAGGAGCTTGATCAGAAGTATCTTGATCATTATCATTAATTTCCTCTCTAGTCGGTGCAGGCACCTCAGAAACGTTTTCTTGAGTTGCGCCATTTTCCGGTTCAAGAGGTAACACTTCATCAAGTTCTACTTTCCTCCCACTTACTTCTTTCAAGAGAAACTCCTTCTCTAGAAAGGATCCATTCTTGGCAACAAAGATCTTGCCTTCGGATCTGAGGTAGAAGGTATACCCAATAGTTTCTTTAGGGTATCCTATGAAGACGCATTTTTCCGACTTGGGTTCGAGCTTTTCAGGTTGAAGTTTCTTGACATAAGCATCGCATCCCCAAACTTTTAGAAACGACAGCTTAGGTTTCTTCCCAAACCATAATTCATACGGTGTCGTCTCAACGGATTTCGACGGAGCCCTATTCAAAGTGAATGCGGCAGTCTCTAAAGCATAGCCCCAAAAAGATAGCGGTAGATCGGTAAGAGACATCATAGATCGTACCATATCTAATAGAGTGCGATTACGACGTTCGGACACACCATTACGCTGAGGTGTTCCAGGCGGCGTGAGTTGTGAAACTATTCCACATTTTCTTAAGTGTGTGCCAAATTCGTGACTCAAGTATTCTCCTCCACGATCTGATCGTAGAAACTTGATTTTCCTGTCACGTTGATTATCAACCTCACTCTGAAATTCCTTGAACTTTTCAAAGGTCTCTGACTTGTGTTTCATTAAGTAGATATACCCATATCTACTCAAGTCATCAGTGAGGGTGAGAACATAATGATAACCACCGCGAGCCTCAACACTCATTGGACCGCACACATCAGTATGTATGATTTCCAATAAGTTGGTTGCTCGCTCCATTGTTCCTGAGAATGGAGTCTTGGTCATTTTACCCATGAGGCATGGTTCGCACGTGTCAAATGATTCATAATCAAGAGACTCTAAAAGTCCATCTGCATGGAGCTTCTTCATGCGTTTGACACCTATGTGACCAAGGCGGCAGTGCCACAAGTATGTGGGACTATCATTATCAACTTTAACTCTTTTGGTATTCACACTATGAATATGTGTATCATCACGTACGAGATTCATTAAGAATAAACCATTAACCATCGGAGCATGACCATAAAACATATCACTCATATAAATAGAACAACCATTATTCCCGGATTTAAATGAGTAGCCATATCGAATTAAACGAGATCCAGATACAATGTTCATGCTCAAACTTGGCACTAAATAACAATTATTGAGGTTTAAAACTAATCTCGTAGGTAAATGTAGAGGTAGCGTGCCGACGGCGATCACATCGACCTTGGAACCATTCCCGACGCGCATCGTCACCTCATCCTTCGCCAGTCTCCGCTTATTCTGCAGCTCCTGTTTTGAGTTACAAATGTGAGCAACTGCACCGGTATCAAATACCCAAGAGCTACTACGAGTACTGGTAAGGTACACATCAATTACATGTATATCACATATACCTTTTGTTTTGCCCGCCTTCTTGTCCGCTATGTATTTGGGGCAATTCCGCTTCCAGTGACCACTTCCCTTGCAATAAAAGCACTCAGTCTCGGGCTTGGGTCCATTCTTTGGCTTCTTCCCGGCAGCTTGCTTGCCGGGCGCGGCAACTTCCTTGCCGTCCTTCTTGAAGTTCTTTTTACCCTTGCCCTTCTTGAACTTAGTGGTTTTATTCACCATCAACACTTGATGTTCCTTCTTGACTTCTACCTCTGCTGATTTCAGCATAGCAAATACTTCAGGAATGGTCTTTTCCATCCCTTGCATATTGAAGTTCATCACAAAGCTCTTGTAGCTTGGTGGAAGCGACTGGAGGATTCTGTCAATGACCGCATCATCCGGGAGATTAACTCCCAGCTGAGTCAAGCGGTTATGTAACCCAGACATAGTGAGTATGTGCTCACTGACAGAACTATTTTCCTCCATTTTACAGCTGAAGAATTTGTCGGAGACTTCATATCTCTCGACCCGGGCATGAGCTTGGAAAACCATTTTCAGCTCTTCGAACATCTCATATGCTCCGTGTCTCTCAAAACGCTTTTGGAGCCCCGACTCTAAGCTGTAAAGCATGCCGCACTGAACGAGGGAGTAGTCATCGGAACGTGACTGCCAAGCGTTCATAATGTCTTGTTCTGCAGGGAGAACAGGTGCGTCACCCAGCGGTGCTTGTAGGACATAATCTTTCTTGGCAGCTATGAGGATGATCCTCAGGTTCCGGACCCAGTCCGTGTAGTTGCTGCCATCGTCTTTCAGCTTGGTTTTCTCTAGGAACGCGTTGAAGTTGAGGACTACGTTGGCCATTTGATCTACAAGACATATTGTAAATAGTTTAGACTAAGTTCATGATAATTAAGTTCATCTAATCAAATTATTAATAAACTCCCACTTAGATAGACATCCCTCTTCTAGTCATCTAAGTATAACATGATCCGAGTCAACTAGGCCGTGTCCGATCATCACGTGAGACGGACTAGTCAACATCGGTGAACATCTTCATGTTGATCGTATCTTTTATACGACTCATGCTCGACCTTTCGGTCTTCTGTGTTCCGAGGCCATGTCTGTACATGCTAGGCTCGTCAAGTCAACCTAAGTGTTTGCATGTGTAAATCTGTCTTACACCCGTTGTATGTGAATGTTAGAATCTATCACACCCGATCATCACGTGGTGCTTCGAAACAACGAACTATCGCAACGGTGCATAGTTAGGGGGAACACTTTCTTGAAATTATTATGAGGGATCATCTTATTTACTACCGTCGTTCTAAGTAAACAAGATGCAAAACATGATAAACATCACATGCAATCAAATAACAATAGTGACATGATATGGCCAATATCATATAGCTCCTTTGATCTCCATCTTGGGGCTCCATGATCATCTTGTCACCGGCATGACACCATGATCTCCATCATCATGATCTCCATGAAGTTGCTCGCCAACTATTACTTCTACTACTATGGCTAACGCGTTTAGCAATAAAGTAAAGTAATTTACATGGCGTTTCCATTGACACGCAGGTCATAAAAGAATAATGACAACTCCTATGGCTCATGCCGGTTGTCATACTCATCGACATGCAAGTCGTGATTCCTATTACAATAGCATGAACATCTCATACATCACATATATATCATTCATCATTCATCACAACTTTGGCCATATCATATCACAAAGCACTTGCTGCAAAAAACAAGTTAGACGTCCTCTAATTGTTGTTGCAAGTTTTACGTGGCTGAATTAGGGTTCTAGCAAGAACGTTTTCTTACCTACGTGAAAGCCACAACGTGATTTGTCAACTTCTATTTACCCTTCATAAGGACCCTTTTCATCGAATCCGCTCCAACTAAAGTGGGAGATACAGACACCCGCCAGCCACCTTATGCAACTAGTGCATGTTAGTCGGTGGAACCGGTCTCACGTAAGCGTACGTGTAAGGTTGGTCCGGGCCGCTTCATCCCACAATACCGCTGAAGCAAGATAAGACTAGTAGTGGCAAGAAAAATTGACAACATCTACGCCCACAACAAATTGTGTTCTACTCGCGCAAGAAGAACTACGCATAGACCTAGCTCATGATGCCACTGTTGGGGAACGTTGCAGAAAACAAAAATTTTCCTACGGTTTCACCAAGATCCATCTATGAGTTCATCTAGCAACGAGTATTCAGATTGCATCTACATACCTTTGTAGATCGCGTGCGGAAGCGTTCAAGGAATGGGGATGAGGTAGTCGTACACGACGTGATCCAAATCACCGGAGATCCTAGCACCGAACGGACGGCACCTCCGCGTTCAACACACGTACGGTCAGCGTGACATCTCCTTCTTCTTGATCCAGCAAGGGAAAGGAGAAGTTGAGGAAGATGGCTCCAGCAGCAGCACGACGACGTGGTGATGGTGGAGCTGCAGTACTCCGACAGGGCTTCGCCGAGCTCTAAGGAGGAGGAGGAGGTGTTGGAGAGGGAGAGGGAGGCGCCAAAGGCCAGGGGTGCGGCTGCCCCCTCCACCCCCCCTTTATATAGGAGGGCCAAGGGGGGGGGGGCGCCGGCCCTAGGAGATCCAATCTCCTAGGGGGCGGTGGCCAAGGGGAGGTTTCCCTCCCCCCCCAAGGCACCTAGGAGGTGCCTTCCCCTTGTGGGACTCCTTCCCTTCTTGAACCCTAGGTGCATGGGCCTCTTGGGGCTGGTGCCCTTGGCCCATGTAGGCCAAGGCGCACCCCCTACAGCCCATGTGCCCCCCCGGGGCAGGTGGCCCCACCCGGTGGACCCCCCGGGACCCTTCCGGTGGTCCCGGTACAATACCGATAACCCCGAAACTTGTCCCGATGGCCGAAATAGCACTTCCTATATATTATTCTTTACCTCCGGACCATTCCGGAACTCCTCGTGACATCCAGGATCTCATCCGGGACTCCGAACAACATTCGGGTTACTGCATATACATATCCCTACAACCCTAGCGTCACCGAACCTTAAGTGTGTAGACCCTACGGGTTCGGGAGACATGCAGACATGACCGAGACGACTCTCCGGTCAATAACCAACAGCGGGATCTGGATACCCATGTTGGCTCCCACATGCTCCTCGATGATCTCATCAGATGAACCACGATGTTGAGGATTCAATTAATCCCGTATGCAATTCCCTTTGTCAATCGTTATTTTACTTGCCTGAGATTCGATCGTCGGTATCCCAATACCTCGTTCAATCTCGTTACCGGCAAGTCACTTTACTCGTACCGTAATGCATGATCCCGTGATCAAACACTTTGATCACATTGAGCTCATTATGATGATGCATTACCGAGTGGGCCCGATGATACCTCTCCGTCATGCGGAGTGACAAATCCCAGTCTCGATCCGTGTCAACCCAACAGACACTTTCAGAGATACCCGTAGTATACCTTTATAGCCACCCAGTTACGTTGTGACGTTTGGCACACCCAAAGCACTCCTACGGTATCCGGGAGTTACACGATCTCATGGTCTAAGGAAAGGATACTTGACATTGGAAAACTCTAGCAAACGAACTATACGATCTTATGCTATGTTTAGGATTGGGTCTTGTCCATCACATCATTCTCCCAATGATGTGATCTCGTTATCAATGACATCCATTGTCCATAGTCCGGAAACCATGACTATCTGTTGATCAACGAGCTAGTCAACTAGAGGCCTACTAGGGACATGTTGGTGTCTGTTATTCACACATGTATTACGATTTTCGGATAACACAATTATAGCATGAATAAAGACAATTATCATGAACAAGGAAATATAATAATAATGCTTTTATTATTGCTCTAGGGCATATTTCCAACAGATTAGTGTTGATCAATTATATTCTTACAAACATAGTACTCTATATGCTTTCCTTTCAGCTCCCCAAAGGTGTTCTGCAGAGACTAGACTAATTTAGATCCAGATAATTCTGACAAACAGATAATGAAAAGAAAAAAATAGGTTAACCAAATGAACCGTAGTCTAACACTGAAAGATCAGGGAGGTTTAGGCATCCAAAGCCTTCAAGCCAAAAATGATGCCTTACTCAGTAAATAATTGTTCAAGATACTTATAGAGAAGGGCGTTTTGCAAACCCTATTGCGCAATAAATATATTGGCCGAAAAGTGGTGTCCCAGATATTCTGGAAGCGAGATTCACATTTTTGGGCTGGCCTCATGGCACAAAGAATTTATTTTTTTGCTTTGGGTCTTTTGCGATAAAGGATGATTCAAAGATACGTTTCCAAGAGGATAAGTGGTTGGGAACCGCCACTCTCCGGAAACAGTATCCAACCTTTTACCGCATTGTCTGTGAATGATACCCTAGCAAAGGTGCTTAGCTCCTCCCTTCCGGATGTTTTCATTACGGTGGGATCTAGTTGGGCTCCGTCTTACGTCATGGCAACATTTGTTATCCTGTTTGGATTCAATTAATTTGGTACATGGATATGATGTATTTTATTGAAATCTCACGACAACTAGGTCATTCACAGTTGACTCTATGTATCGTGCCCTCATGCACTTAGAGATTTCAGTGGATAATAATTATAAGATATGGAGGTCGAAGATACCTTTAAAAAACAAGATTTTCATTTGGTATCTTCATAGGAGAGTTGTACTAACTAAAGACAATCTCGTCCGTTGCAACTGGCATGGAAGCAAGAGGTGTAATTTTTGTGCTCATGACAAGACAATCAAACACCTCTTCTTTCATTGCAAGTTTACGCGTTCTACATAGTCAGACATCAATATAGCATTCAATTTTATCCGTCTACAAGTGTTGCCAATATATATGATCACTGGCTTGACGGTATACGAAATATGTTTCACACGCTCATAAAGGTGGGAACATCAGCCTTATTATGGTTGCTTTGGCTATATAGAAATGGCATTGTTTTCAATGGTAAAAGTCCTTCTCCTTTCCAGGTTATTTTTCATTGTACGCACTGACTTTGTACGTGGTCTATGTTATATCGAACGAAGTATCAACCATTCTTCAAGGATGTGTGTATGCGGTTGGAGCGAGTGACCAGGGAGGTTTTACCCAACATGGATGGCAACATAATCTCTGAATCGGTTCATCTCCTTCGACATAGGCAAAGTTTCTATCTCATAGGATTTTACTATTGTCAATATGTCGTTTTGTTTATTTATTTTTGCCAAACTTGTTCTTAACGACTGTGTGCATCTTCTCTTTTTTTTGCGGGCACTGTGCATCTTAATTATGTAGAGGCCGGGTGTCGCTTAATATGTTTATATTCGCTTGATGCTATATTTTAAGCTAATAAAAGCGCCCTTTGTTTAAAAAAATCTGTCCTTACTTCCACATAGGAGTACGATTGATACATACACCACACCAGCAGGGAATGGAAAGGAGAGAGCTGCGATTCTTTGTGCGTATATATGTACGTACGTGTCTTTTGCACGTAGTTCTCTACTTTCCGTGACGTGTGGCATCCAGTTCCCTAGGAAAATTCTAGTACCAGCGTCTATGCTAATGCCATTATAGCTTGGGCCAACCAAGGTGCTCCCGGTAAGCAGGAATGTCCTTACATTTTTTGAAGTTAGTCAGTCACCGAAGCGGGAGAGGGCCAATTTGGTAAAAATAATAATTTCCATTTTTTTTTTGGAAAAAGGAAGACATCCAAGGGGCATCTTAGATCTGATAAATATCATGGAAAAATAATCAGTGCGGTGAAAAGACAACTAGACGCAGAACGAGTAGTAAAAAATAACATTAATTCTTACTGCACCGGATCGATTGCATGCCCTAAAAGCCTTCACGAGCCAAAGATCGCCAAAATTGTTGTCAAGTACATATGGATCGCTAGCTAGCATGAACGGTGCGAGTCATGGCGGTACATACATCGCTAAATCAGGAAGTCTCTCTCTCTCAAGAAAAGATCGGGCACATGCATGAGTGCGTTGGAATCAAGATAGAATCTCCCGTTTTCCTCGCATCATTTTGTGTATGTATTGTTTCCCGGTCAAAACCGAGCTAAGAGTCAGGAGAAAAAACTAATCTTGGATAGACAAGGCGGTTTGTTTAGCGCCAAAATACAGCTCATAACCTGCACAAAAATAGCTATCTTGGACATTCCTTCCCCAAGGCTTGCCCGTTTCAGTTTTAACTGAGGGCATGTTGGTCTTTGACCGCGGTACATGTGTGCCCTCCTTGTCCTAATTAAGTAACCAGGGCCGCCTAATTGTCCTAATCTCCTGTTGAAAATCCACATCTTGTTACAAAAAGTGCCCGTATCTCATGGCCTATAATTAGCCCAGACTCCTAGTTCCTGATCTTCCTGTTCCTGGCCTTATAAATAGAAGCCGTTGCCATTTGCATGGTCTACGAGCTTCTCATCTCTTCCTCTTCCACCCCCCTCTGCGGTTTCATCCAGAAAAGATCGAAGCAAAACATTGGAGTGCTCGCCGCCGGCCGGGGTTTCCAATCGACGGTGCACGCCATGCTTGACGACGATCAGTCCTTCACCGTAAGTAAATCTCCTGACCATGATATAATCTACGCTCGGTTCTCGGAAATCGTTTGCTTTTTTTCTGCATGTTTTGATGATGATCCGCCTCCTTTTGCCATCTTGCCCATGCATGCTGTTGATGAGGATTCCGTTCAAATGGCCATTGGCAATGATCTTTGCTAGACAAACAGTTATGTGCACGGTGCAATAATTGTTTAGGTGTCTATCTATCACACCAAAGCCAAAAGCAGGCACGGGATCCAGAAGAGGAGGAAATCTTTCGGCTTTTGGACCCCGGCCCCGTTGCAGTACAGAGAGAATCGATGCCTCGACTTGATAGTTTTTGCTTCGTGATCTCGTTAACCTTTATGTCCGCATTGCGTGCGCCGCGGAGAATTCTGATCAGGACCGCCTCTGCTTGGCCTGGCTTAAATTCTCTCATCCTTAACAGTAACATTCCCCGGCATACGGCATACGAGCTGTGCAAATGCAGATACAACAGTACGGCATTTGATTCCATCGCCCAAAACAGATTATATAAGGATCGTAGACGAAATGTGCTTGATCATGTAGATTGTAGGATGCATTTTGTCTTTCTTTCTGAATCAAGAATCATGGTGGCCAACAGTAGCATTTGCATTCTACAGGCGTGTACATGCGTACCTGGTCTCTCCTGTTGATCGGAGTTGAGGCATGAAACAAGGGGCGCTGACGAATTTGTTGGTTTCTTGCAGGAGGGCATCTCGAGCCCCATAGCCGCGCACATCCTCGACTTCTGCGACGATGGCAGCGGCGGCGGCGACCTCTTCGGGGCGGTGAACGCTGCATCCGACGTGTTCGCTGCCTCGTCGGAGGACGCCTCCTCCTCGTCCACCGCCACGCCTCCCCTCTGCAGCCATGGCGACAACATGTCGTCGGGCGCGGCCGCGGCCACGACCACGGCCACCTTCTCCCCCTTGCCGTCCCTTGACTCCACACTCTCGGCGCTCCTCGAGGAAGACCAGCCACCTGGCCCCGACGCCGAGCTCCTTCTCCCAATAGACTACGCGTTCGCGGCGGCGGCGGCGGGCACGGACGAGACCCAGACGGAGCAGCAACAGTATGGCCAGATGGTGCTCCCGGTGGTGACCGCGGCAGAGCACCACCCGGCGCTGCAGACGCAAATGAGCAGCACGGCGTCCGACCTCATGCAGCTCACCTCGGGATACACCGACGAGTGCTTCGCGGCGGCGCTGGCCGGAGGGTTCATGGGGCTGGAGGAGACCCTGTGCCAGCAGCAGCCTGGCGCGATGCTCCCTGGCGCCGCCGACGCGGCGACGCAAGGGTGTTACGCGGCGCAGGGAGGTTTCTTCGGCGGCGGCGGTTGCACGGGCACCGTGATGTCGATGATGCTGGGGATGGAGGAGATGGGCGAGTACCAGAGGATGATGGAGGGCGGCGCGCTGGTGGACGCCGACTCCGCGGGGCAGATGGCATTCCCTACCGCCGCGGAGATGCAGGTAGAAACCCAGAACGAATTCGCCAAGAATCGCAATCGCAATCGGTAGTAGGACAGAGCATGACCGATCGTTTCGCGGTGGTATAGATGGGAGGCAGCGGGAGCCCCGGGCGGCTGCCGGCGGCCGGAGAGACCTCGAGCCTGGAGGACACGAGCTTCAAGGCCGCCCGCCTCTCCGTGGAGGAGAGGAAGGAGAAGATCCACCGGTACATCAAGAAGAGGAACGAGCGGAACTTCAGCAAGAAGATCAAGGTGACCCACCAAACCAGAATCAATCACCATTAAACGATCCATGCATGGTCCTCATCGCCGCTGACATCCGATCGGAAAACTGCAGTACGCGTGCAGGAAAACCTTGGCGGACAGCAGGCCGCGCGTCCGCGGGAGGTTCGCCAAGAACGACGAGTACTGCGAAGCGTCCACGGCGATCGGATCACAGAACCACGAGGAGTACGAGCAGATGGTAAGTCTGGATCAAATTTCATCAATCGCCAGCACCGGCTCTGATACGACGACGACGAGCATGTCGTCGCTAACGAGTTTTTTCATTTCAGCCGGGCGTGAAGGCGGAGGACATGCTCGACCCCGACGCGCTGGCGCACATCAGCGGGATGAGCTCCTACATGTACAACCACACGGTGGAGTCGTGGATATAAATCTGACTCACGACGAACACGAGCCCGCTAATTCCAGTTTTCCCCAACCTATTTTACACGTGCAGATTTTTAACAGCCTGTTTAACTTGATTTTGGTCCCGTGGAATAATTTTGTAGCTCCTGAAGCGGCGAGTTGAATTTACTTACCATGTAGGGTCGGCCGGTCTGTTGTGTCAGTCGAAATCTGCTTTTCGCTTGTTGCAGCTAATTCTTGCAGGTGAATGTGAGGTTCTAGAGTTTGCAGAGGAGTTGTGTACTTGGTTTTTTTTTAATAGAAAACACAGCTTCAGGGATCATGTCTCTGGTCTTGCTCCTTTCCAATTCAACTGAACTCTGAGAATTGCAGGGATACAGGTAGACTATACGGGCGCAATTTTTTTTTAAAAAAATACGGAATAATGAATTGTTGCTGCAATACATTATACTAAGATTTAGTACTAAAATGTGCAGACAATTCTAAAAGTAGAGTCGGTGTAGCGTGTAGGTGCAACTGTAGTCATACTACTTTCTCCCCTTGTGGACCCCTCGAATAATTCGTTTATGCGTTGCAACTGCAGCCGCAATGTTATCTCGCTTGGTTTCGTTAATGAAATTGGAGGGATCACCCCCTCTTTCGCTAAAAAAAAGCCGCAACTCATCAAGTGTGTCCACAATTCAAAGAGGGAGGTGTCTTTATGTCTCCCGAGGCTCGAGGTCTCTTCCATCACTGACATGACCCATCAGATCGCCAGATTCGAATGGGCAACCTTGGGCATGGCGTGAAGTGACAGTAGTTTTTCAGATTTTCCAACTGGTTAACCTTAAAACGTCCGGCTCTTCCCTTATATCGACATTTAATGGGCTTTTGAATTCGAGACCCATTAGGATGTAGTGTCTAGTTCACAATGTCGCATATATGCAACTCATTTTGCCTCACAATAATTGGCCAAGCTCGTGCGTAGGCAAATGCGATCCTCCTATGGATAGCTCGACTCTTTCTTGGTCGCGTGCATCGAAACACTTTATTAATTAACTATTTACTTTAAGTAGCACGCCCATGCGTTTCTAGATCCAATCATTCGAGGGGCTCACATGTCTCGTTACATATAGTCAAAGTCCATTCTGATTTACCATGCCTCGAGTTATGTTTCATGGCAAATAAGAAAACAAATATTTATAACTAGTAAGTTACTGATTAGCTTTGGGTAAACCCAAAGTATGTCACTTTACTCGAATATAAGGACATATCATATACATTGCAAGAGAGCTATGTGTACAATTTAAAATAATGTTATCACAAGGTGTCAACTTGGGTTGGTCCAACCGCATGTTCCCTAACACATGCTCATATAATTTGGTTTGAGGTTCAAGATCTCTATGTTGAGGAAAGTGTCATCAACCAGTACCATGGTAGTCTATTTTTCATATGTGTTCTCACATGAATTCCAAGTGAAGACCATTTTAAATAAATCATCAAAGTTTCATACAGAGTCTCACAAACAAGGGACAGGCATGCTAATCAATGAAAATGTTATTACAAAGGAACATTTGATAAAGCATGTACACAATCGAAGAAATCACTACATGCAATATTGCAAGGATCGATGTGGTCGATAGAGGGAGTGAATAGGAGACTGTAAATTTTAATCTTAATTATCAATTTTAGGGAAATATGTATAAATCAGGTTCTCTAGATATGCAACTAGAGGAACACAAGCTATATGACAAAGAAACTCAAAGCAATCTAAGCTAGGCAACAAACTACTTAGCAAGCTCACAAACTTACAAAGAAAAGCGCGGAAAAGATTTACCATAAGTGAGTCGGAGACGCCGATTTTATCCCGAAGTTCACATTTCCTTGGGGAAGTGCTAATCTCCGTTGGTGCGGTGCCGGAACCAAGGCTTTGGAACGCCAGCAAGTGGCTCACCTTATTCTCCTCGAGTCGCCCCAAAGGATGAGCGTCGAATCACTCGAGGTTGATCTTGAAGGCAACCACCACACCTTTACACACGTCTCTGGGGCACACGACACACAAGGAAGCTTTCGGAGGAACCACTACCGCCTAGGAGCCCAAGCTCCAAGAGTAACAAGTGTTGGTGAAGAACTAATTGTGGACACACAAATTGGTTTGGTGGAAATGTAGATCGGGTGAACATCTTCCAATCCCCAAAGAATCGGAGTGCTTGGATGGAGGGATGGAAGATATCAAGCATTTAGGGTTTGGGGGATGGTGGAGCATCTTGAGCAATGGTTAGGTTGAGTAGACTACACACAGGTGAACCAACACCCAAAGTATGCGGAGAGGTAGCCCTCCCTCTGGGGCCTGGGGTTCCAGGACCCCGAGCACCCGCGCCAGCCAAAGGTGCATGCTTCTTCTCGGGTTACTTTGAGCACGCAGGGGTCCAGTACCCCGGGCACCTGAAACCTTCTAGTACATGCATTTTTAACCTTGTTTTTACACTAATTTCGACAAACGTTGGAGGAGAAGGCAATTATATGATTAATATGAATTTCCCCAACATTCTCAAATTGAGAACACTCATTGTTTTCTCTCAACCAGGAAGGTGTTGGGCCTCAAGTGCAAGGGTTTGTAGCCAACGGCAATTTTTCCTCCAAGTGGATGACCTTAACGTTTATTGAACTAGTAGGAGCTTTGAATTGCAGCCAATGGTAAGTACCTACACACAAATACAAAATTTCCATTGGCCTCCAACGAAACTAGTAAGATTGTTAGTCTTACTATCCTTGCTAGTTACAAGGATTAAACGCAAAGTGTGTTTGGAAGATTATGGATGTTGGGAAACGTACCATGTAATTTCAAAAAAAATTCCTACGCTCACGCAAGATATATCTAGGATATGCATAGCACCGAGGGGGAGAGTGTGTCTACGTACCCTCGTAGACCGAAAGCGGAAGCGTTTGACAACGTTGTTGATGTAGTTGAACTTCTTCTAGCTCCGACCGATCAAGCACCGAACGTACGGCACCTCCGAGTTCTGCACACGTTCAGCACGATGACGTCCCTCGCCTTCTTGATCCAGCAAGGTGTCGAGGAAGTAGATGAGTTCTGTCAACACGACGGCGTGGTGACGGTGATGGTGATGTGATCCGCGCAGGGCTTCGCCTAAGCACCGCGAGAATATGACCGGGGTGTAAACTATGGAGGGGGGCGCCACACACGGCTAAAAATTGATGTTGTGTGTTCTAGGCGCCCCCTCCCCACATATATATAGGTGGGAGGGGGAGGGGAGCAGCAAGGGTGCGCTCCAAGTAGGAGGAATCCTACTTGGGGTCCTCCCCAATTCGGCCTCCCCCTTCCATAATTGCCGGAGGGAAAAAGGAAGGGGGAGAGGGAAAGGAGGGGGCCGAACCCCCCTTGTTCCTTCTACAATTCGGTCTCCTACCTAAGGGGGGGGGGGCGCGCCACCCCTTGTGGGCTGGTGTGCTCCCCTGTTATGGCCCATATGTCCCATATCCCCCCCAGGGTTTCTGGTAACTGATAACCCACAAGTATGTGGGATGGCAACAGTTTTCGACGGTAGAGTATTCAACCGAAATTTATAGATTCGACACAAGGGGAGCCAAAGAATATTTGCAAGTATTAGCAACTGAGTTGTCAATTCAATCACAGCTGGAGATTAGTTATCTGCAGCAAAGTGATCAGTAGCACGGTAATATGATAGCTTTGATAGCAATAATTTTGTAGCAATGACAATAGTAACAACGGTAGTAGTAACTTAGCAAGATCAATATGTAGGAAATCGTAGGCATTGGATCGGCAATTTGTTGGATGATATTCATCATGTGACAGTTATAACCTAGGGCGATACGACACTAGCTCTAGTTCATAAATATAATGTAGGCATGTATTCCGTAAATAGTCATACGTGCTTATGGAAAGAACTTGCATGACATCTTTTGTCCTACCCTCTCGTGACAGCAGGGTCCAATTGCAAACTAAAGGATATTAAGGCCTCCTTTGAATAGAGAACCGGAACAAAGCGTTAACACACGGTGAATACATGAACTACTCGAACTACGATTATCACTGGGAAGTGTCTTGACTATTGTCACTCCGGGGTTGCCGGATCATAACACGTAGTAGGTGACTATAACTTGCAAGACCGGATCTAGAACATAGATATAATGGTGATAACATAAACAGTTCAGATCTGAAATCATGACACCCGGGCCCAAAGTGACAAGCATTAAGCATGGTAAAGTCATAGAAACATCAATCTCATAACATAATGGATACTAGGGATCAAGCCCTAACAAAACTAACTCGATTACATGATGAATCTCATCCAACTCCTCACCGACCAGTGAGCCTACGAAGGAATTACTCACTCCCGGTGGGGAGCATCATGGAATTGGCGATGGAGAAGGGTTGGTGATGACGAAGATCGAATATCTCCCTCTCCGGAGCCCCAAACAGACTCCAGATCTGGACTCCCGATGAAGAACAAGAGGTGGTGGCGGCTCCATCTCACGGAACGCGATAATTCTTTCTCTCTGATTTTTCCCTAGAAAAATAGGATTTTATAGCGTCGATTTTAGGGTCCGCGGGGCCACCAGGTGGGACAACCCACCTGGGCGCGCCTGGAGGGGGTGGCTCGCCCTGGTGGGTTCTGCCCACCCACGTCCCCCCTCCGATGGTTCTTGGCTCCAGAAATTATCTTTATTCATATAAAAATTCCTCGCAAAGTTTGGTTCAATTACGAGAACTTTTATTTTTGCACAAAAACAATACCATGGTAGTTCTGTTGGGGAACGTAGTAATTTCAAAAAATTTCCTACGTACACGCAAGATCATGGTGATGCATAGCAACGAGAGGGGAGAGTGTTGTCTACGTACCCTCGTAGACCGAAAGCGGAAGCGTTATATCAACACGGTTGATGTAGTCGTACGTCTTCACGATCCGACCGATCCAAGCACCGTTACTCCGGCACCTCCGAGTTCTTGGCACACGTTCAGCTCGATGACGATCCCCGGGCTCCAATCCAGCAAAGCGTCGGGGAAGAGTTCCGTCAGCACGACGGCGTGGTGACGATTTTGATGTATTACTGACGCAGGGCTTCGCCTAAGCACTGCGACAATATGACCGAGGTGGAATTTGGTGGCAGGGGGCACCGCACACGGCTAAGGAAAGATCTCAATGATCAATTGTGTGTCTATGGGGTGCCCCCCTCCCCTGTATATAAAGGATGGAGGAGGAGGAGGCCGGCCAAGGCAAAGGTGCGGCCAGGATATGGAGTCCTACTAGGACTCCAAGTCCTAGTAGGAGTCCACCAAAAGGGGAGGAAGGGAGAAGGAATAGGAGGAGAAGGAGAGGTGGCCGGCCCCCTTTTGCCTAGTCCAATTCGGACCAAAGGGGAGGGGGGGGCGCAGCAGCCTTTTCCTCTTCCCACTAAAGCCCATCAAGGCCCATTACTTCTCCCGTAATCCCGTAACTCCCCGATACTCCCGAAAATACCCGAATCACTCAGAACCTTTCCAATGTCCGAATATAGTCGTCCAATATATCGATCTTTACGTCTCGACCATTTCGAGACTCCTCGTCATGTCCCCGATCTCATCCGGGACTCCGAACTCCTTCGGTACATCAAAACTCATGAACTCATAATAACTGTCATCGTAACCTGAAGCGTGCGGACCCTACGGTTCGAGAACAATGTAGACATGACCGAGACACGTCTCCGGTCAATAACCAATAGCGGGACCTGGATGCCCATATTGGCTCCTACATATTCTACGAAGATCTTTATCGGTCAGACCGCATAACAACATACGTTGTTCCCTTTGTCATCGGTATGTTACTTGCCCGAGATTCGATCGTCGGTATCCAATACCTAGTTCAATCTCGTTACGGCAAGTCTCTTTACTCGTTCCATAATACATCATCTCGCAACTAACTCATTAGTTGCAATGCTTGCAAGGCTTAAGTGATGTGCATTACCGAGAGGGCCCAGAGATACCTCTCCGACAATCGGAGTGACAAATCCTAATCTCGAAATACGCCAACCCAACATCTACCTTTGGTGACACCTGTAGTAATCCTTTATAATCACCCAGTTACGTTGCGACGTTTGGTAGCACCCAAAGTGTTCCTCCGGCAAACGGGAGTTGCATAATCTCATAGTCATAGGAACATGTATAAGTCATGGATAAAAGCAATAGCAACATACTAAACGATCGGGTGCTAAGCTAATGGAATGGGTCATGTCAATCAGATCATTCAACTAATGATGTGACCTCATTAATCAAATAACAACTCCTTGTTCATGGTTAGGAAACATAACCATCTTTGATTAATGAGCTAGTCAAGTAGAGGCATACTAGTGACACTCTGTTTGTCTATGTATTCACACATGTATTATGTTTCCTGTTAATACAATTCTAGCATGAATAATAAACATTTATCATGAATTAAGGAAATAAATAATAACTTTATTATTGCCTCTAGGGCATATTTCCTTCAGTCTCCCACTTGCACTAGAGTCAATAATCTAGTTCACATCGCCATGTGATTTATCAGCAATAGTTCACATCACCATGTGATTAACACCCATAGTTCACATCGATATGTGACCAACACTCAAAGGGTTTACTAGAGTCACTAATCTAGTTCACATCGCTATGTGATTAACACCCAAAGAGTACTAAGGTGTGATCATGTTTTGCTTGTGAGATAATTTTAGTCCACGGGTCTGTCACATTCAGATCCGTAAGTATTTTGCAAATTTCTATGTCAACAATACTCTGCACGGAGCTACTCTAGCTAATTGCTCCCACTTTCAATATGTATCCAGATTGAGACTTAGAGTCATCTAGATCAGTGTCAAAACTTGCATCGACGTAACCCTTTACGACGAACCTTTTGTCACCTCCATAATCGAGAAACATATCCTTATTCCACTAAGGATAATTTGGACCGTTGTCCAGTGATCTACTCCTAGATCACTATTGTACTCCCTTGCCAAACTCAGTGGTAGGATATGCAATAGATCTGGTACACAGCATGGCATACTTTATAGAACCTATGGCTGAGGCATAGGGAATGACTTTCATTCTCTTTCTATCTTCTGCCGTGGTCGGGCTTTGAATCTTACTCAATTTCACACCTTGTAACACAGGCAAGAACTCTTTCTTTGACTGTTCCATTTTGAACTACTTCAAAATCTTGTCAAGGTATGTACTCATTGAAAAAACTTATCAAGCGTCTTGATCTACCTCTATAGACCTTGATGCTCAATATGTAAGCAGCTTCACTGAAGTCTTTCTTTGAAAAACTCCTTTCAAACATTCCTTTATGCTTTACAGAATTATTCTACATTATTTCCGATCAACAATATGTCATTCACATATACTTATCAGAAATGTTGTAGTGCTCCCACTCACTTTCTTGTAAATACAGGCTTCACCGCAAGTCTGTATAAAACTATATGCTTTGATCAACTTATCAAAGTGTATATTCCAACTCCGAGATGCTTGTACCAGTCCATAGATGGATCGCTGGAGCTTGCATATTTTGTTAGCACCTTTAGGATTGACAAAACCTTCTGGTTGCATCATATACAACTCTTCTTTAATAAATCTATTAAGGAATGCAGTTTTGTTTATCCATTTGCCAAATTTCATAAAATGCGGCAATTGATAATATGGTTCGGACAGACTTAAGTATAGATACGAGTGAGAAACTCTCATCGTAGTCAACACTTTGAACTTGTCGAAAACCTTTTGCGACAATTCTAGCTTTGTAGATAGTAACACTACTATCAGCGTCCGTCTTCCTCTTGAAGATCCATTTATTTTCTATGGCTTTGCCGATCATCTGGCAAATCCATCAAAGTCCATACTTTGTTCTCATACATGGATCATATCTCAGATTTCATGGCTTCAAACCATTTTGCGGAATCTGGGCTCATCATCGCTTCCTCATAGTTCGCAAGTTCATCATGGTCTAGTAACATGACTTCCAGAACAGGATTACCGTACCACTCTGGTGCGGATCTCACTCTGATTTACCTACGAGATTCGGTAGTAACTTGATCTGAAGTTACATGATCATCATCATTAGCTTCCTCACTAATTGGTGTAGTAGTCACAGGAACAGATTTCTGTGATGAACTACTTTCCAATAAGGGAGAAGGTACAATTACCTTATCAAGTTCTACTTTCCTCCTACTCACTTCTTTCGAGAGAAACTCCTTCTCTAGAAAGGATCCATTCTTTAGCAACGATTTTTGCTTTTGGATCTGTGATAGAAGGTGTACCCAACAATTTCCTTTGGGTATTCTATGAAGACGCATTTCTCCGATTTGGGTTCGAGCTTATCAGGATGAAACTTTTTCACATAAGCATCACAACTCCAAACTTTAAGAAACGACAGCTTTAGGTTTATTGCTAAACCATAGTTCATACGGTGTCGTCTCAACGGATTTAGATGGTGCCCTATTTAATGTGAATGCAGCTGTCTCTAATGCATAATCCCAAAAACGATAGTGGTAGATCGGTAAGATACATCATAGATTGTACTATATCTAATAAAGTACGGTTATGACGTTCGGACGCACCATTATGCTGTGGTGTTCCAGGTGGCATGAGTTTGTGAAACTATTCCACATTGTTTTAATTGAAGGCCAAACTCGTAACTCAAATATTTTACCTCTGCGATCATATCGTAGAAACTTTTATTTTCTTGTTACGATGATTCTCTACTTCACTCTGAAATTCTTTGAACTTTTCAAACATTTCAGACTTATGTTTCATCAAGTGGATATACCCATATCTTCTCAAATCATCTGTGAAGGTCAGAAAATAATGATACCTGTTGCAAGCCTTAATATTCATCGGACCACATACATCAGTATGTATGATTTCCAATAAATCTGTTGCTTGCTTCATTGTTCCGGAGAACGGCGTTTTTAGTCATCTTGCCCTTAAGGCATGGATCGCAAGCATCAAGTGATTCATAATCAAGAGATTCCAAAATTCCATCAGCATGGAGTTTCTTCATGCGCTTTACACCAATATGACCTAAACAGCAGTGCCACAAATAAGTTGCACTATCATTATTAACTTCGCATCTTTTGGCTTCAATATTATGAATATGTGTATCACTACGATCGAGATCCAACAAACCATTTTCGTTGGTGTGTATGACCATAGAAGGTTTTATTCATGTAAACAGAACAACAATTGTTCTCTAACTTAAATGAATAACTGTATTGCAATTAACATGATCAAATCATATTCATGCTCAACGCAAACACCAAATAACACTTATTTAGTTTCAACACTAATCCCGAAAGTATAGGGAGTGTGTGATGATGATCATATCAATCTTGGAACCACTTCCAACACACATCGTCACCTTGCCCTTTAACTAGTCTTTGTTCATTCTGCAACTCCCGTTTCGAGTTACTAATCTTAGCAACTTGAACTAGTACCAAATACTGAGGGGTTGCTATGAACACTAGTAAAGTACACATCAATAACATGTATATCAAATATACTTATGTTCACTTTGCCATCCTTCTTATCCGCCAATCACTTGGGGTAGTTCCGCTTCTAGTGACCAGTCCCTTTGCAGTAGAAGCACTTAGTCTCAGGCTTAGGACCAGACTTGGGCTTTTTCACTTGAGCAGCAACTTGCTTGCCATTCTTCTTGAAGTTCCCCTTCTTTCCTTTTGCCCTTTTCTTGAAACTAGTGATCTTGTCAACCATCAACACTTGATTTTTTTTCTTTGATTTCTACCTTCGCCGATTTTAGCATCGCGAAGAGCTTGAGAATATTTTCCGTTATCCCTTGCATATTATAGTTCATCACGAAGTTCTACTAACTTGGTGATGGTGACTAGATAATTCTGTCAATCACTATCTTATCTGGAAGATTAACTCCCACTTGATTCAAGCGATTGTAGTACCCAGACAATCTGAGCACATGCTCACTAGTTGAGCGATTCTCCTCCATCTTTTAGCTATAGAACTTGTTGGAGACTTCATATCTCTCAACTCGGGTATTTGCTTGAAATATTAACTTCAACTCCTGGAACATCTCATATGCTCCATGACGTTCAAAACGTCTTTGAAGTCCCGATTCTAAGCCGTTAAGCATGGTGCACTAAACTATTAAGTAGTCATCATATTGAGCTAGCAAAACGTTCATAACGTCTGCATGTGCTCCTGCAATAGGTCCGTCACCTAGCGGTGCATCAAGGACATAATTCTTCTGTGCAGCAATGAGGATAAACCTCAGATCACGGATCCAATCCGCATCATTGCTACTAACATTTTTCAACACAATTTTCTCTAGGAACATATCAAAATAAACACAGGGAAGCAACAACGCAAGCTATTGATCTACAACATAGATATGCTAATACTACCAGGACTAATGTTCATGATAATATTAAAGTTCAATTAATCATATTACTTAAGAACTCCCACTTAGATAGACATCCCTCTAATCCTCTAAGTGATCACGTGATCCAAATCAACTAAACCATAACCGATCATCACGTGAAATGGATTAGTTTTCAATGGTGAACATCACTATGTTGATCATATCTACTATATGATTCACGCTCGACCTTTCGGTCTCCGTGTTCCGAGGTCATATCTTATATGCATAGCTCGTCAAGTATAACCTGAGTATTCCGCGTGTGCAACTGTTTTGCACCCGTTGTATTTGAACTTAGAGCCTATCACACCCGATCATCACGTGGTGTCTCAGCACGAAGAACTTTCGCAACGGTGCATACTCAAGGAGAACACTTCTTGATAATTTAGTGAGAGATCATCTTATAATGCTACCGTCAATCAAAGCAAGATAAGATGCATAAAAAGATAAACATCACATGCAATCAATATAAGTGATATGATATGGTCATCATCATCTTGTGCTTGTGATCTCCATCTCCGAAGCACCGTCATGATCACCAACGTCACCGGCGCGACACCTTGATCTCCATCGTAGCATCGTTGTCGTCTCGCCAATCTTATGCTTCCACGACTATCACTACCGCTTAGTAATAAAGTAAAGCATTACATCGCGATTGCATTGCATACAATAAAGCGACAACCATATGGCTCCTGCCAGTTGCCGATAACTCGGTTACAAAACATGATCATCTCATACAATATAGCATCATGTCTTGACCATATCACATCACAACATGCCCTGCAAAAACAAGTTAGACGTCCTCTACTTTGTTTGTTGCAAGTTTTACGTGGCTGCTACGGGCTTAAGCAAGAACTCATCTTACCTACGCATCAAAACCACAACGATAGTTTGTCAAATAGACTCCGTTTTAACCTTCTCAAGGACCGGGCGTAGCCACACTTGGTTCAACTAAAGTTGGAGAGACAGTCTTCCGCAAGCCATCTATGTGCAAAGCACGTTGAGGGAACCGGTCTCGCGTAAGCGTACGCGTAAGGTTGGTCCGGATCGTCTCGTCCAACAATACCGCTGAACCAAAGTATGACATGCTGGTAGGCAGTATGACTTGTATCGTCCACAACTTACTTGTGTTCTACTCGTGCAAATAACATCAAACCATAAAAACCTAGGCTCGGATGCCACTGTTGGGGAACATAGTAATTTCAAAAAAATTCCTACGTACACGCAAGATCATGGTGATGCATAGCAACGAGAGGGGAGAGTGTTGTCTACGTACCCTCGTAGACCGAAAGCGGAAGCGTTATATCAACGCGGTTGATGTAGTCGTACGTCTTCACGATCCGACCGATCCAAGCACCGTTACTCCGGCACCTCCGAGTTCTTGGCACACGTTCAGCTCGATGACGATCCCCGGGCTCCGATCCAGCAAAGCGTCGGGGAAGAGTTCCGTCAGCACGACGACGTGGTGACAATTTTGATGTATTACTGACGCAGGGCTTCGCCTAAGCACTGCGACAATATGACCGAGGTGGAATTTGGTGGCAGGGGGCACCGCACACGGCTAAGGAAAGATCTCAATGATCAATTGTGTGTCTATGGGGTGCCCCCCTCCCCTGTATATAAAGGATGGAGGAGGAGGAGGCCGGCCAAGGCAAAGGTGCGGCCAGGATATGGAGTCCTACTAGGACTCCAAGTCCTAGTAGGAGTCCACCAAAAGGGGAGGAAGGGAGAAGGAATAGGAGGAGAAGGAGAGGTGGCCGGCCCCCTTTTGCCTAGTCCAATTCGGACCAAAGGGGAGGGGGGGCGCAGCAGCCTTTTCCTCTTCCCACTAAAGCCCATCAAGGCCCATTACTTCTCCCGTAATCCCGTAACTCCCCGATACTCCCGAAAATACCCGAATCACTCAGAACCTTTCCGATGTCCGAATATAGTCGTCCAATATATCGATCTTTACGTCTCGACTATTTCGAGACTCCTCGTCATGTCCCCGATCTCATCCGGGACTCCGAACTCCTTAGATACATCAAAACTCATAAACTCATAATAACTGTCATCGTAACCTTAAGCGTGCGGACCCTACGGTTCGAGAACAATGTAGACATGACCGAGACACGTCTCCGTCAATAACCAATAGCGGGACCTGGATGCCCATATTGGCTCCTACATATTCTACGAAGATCTTTATCGGTCAGACCGCATAACAACATACGTTGTTCCCTTTGTTATCGGTATGTTACTTGCCCGAGATTCGATCGTCGGTATCCAATACCTAGTTCAATCTCGTTACGGCAAGTCTCTTTACTCGTTCCATAATACATCATCTCGCAACTAACTCATTAGTTGCAATGCTTGCAAGGCTTAAGTGATGTGCATTACCGAGAGGGCCCAGAGATACCTCTCCGACAATCGGAGTGACAAATCCTAATCTCGAAATACGCCAACCCAACATCTACCTTTGGTGACACCTGTAGTACTCCTTTATAATCACCCAGTTACGTTGTGACGTTTGGTAGCATCCAAAGTGTTCCTCCGGCAAACGGGAGTTGCATAATCTCATAGTCATAGGAACATGTATAAGTCATGGATAAAAGCAATAGCAACATACTAAACGATCGGGTGCTAAGCTAATGGAATGGGTCATGTCAATCAGATCATTCAACTAATGATGTGACCTCATTAATCAAATAACAACTCCTTGTTCATGGTTAGGAAACATAACCATCTTTGATTAATGAGCTAGTCAAGTAGAGGCATACTAGTGACACTCTGTTTGTCTATGTATTCACACATGTATTATGTTTCCTGTTAATACAATTCTAGCATGAATAATAAACATTTATCATGAATTAAGGAAATAAATAATAACTTTATTATTGCCTCTAGGGCATATTTCCTTCAAGTTCTACTGAAAATAGCATCAGTCTGGGTTAGTTTCATTCAAATCATGCAAATTAGAGTCCAAAACAAGAGGAAAAGCGTTAGGAAAAGTAGATACATTATAATGATTCTAACACCGATGGAGTCTTGGTGTTGATCATGTTTTGCTTGTGGAAGAGGCTTAGTCAATGGGTCTGCCGCATTCAGATCCGTATGTATTTTGCAAATCTCTATGTCTCCCTCCTTGACTTGATCATGGATGGAGTTGAAGTGTCTCTTGATGTGTTTGGTTCTTTTGTGAAATCTGGATTCCTTCGGCAAGGAAATAGCTCCAGTATTGTCACAAAAGATTTTCATTGGACCCGATGCACTAGGTACTACACCTAGATCGGATATGAACTCCTTCATCAAGAGTCCTTCATTTGCGGCTTCCGAAGCAACTATGTACTCCGCTTCACATGTTGATCCCGCCACGACGCTCTATTTGGAACTGCACCAACTGACTGCTCCACCATTCAATATAAATACGTATCCGGTTTATGACTTAGAGTCATCCAGATCAGTGTCAAAGCTAGCATCGATGTAACCATTTACGACGAGCTCCTTGTCATCTCCATAAATGAGAAACATATGCTTAGTACTTTTCAGGTACTTCAGGATGTTCTTGACCGCTATTCAGTGATCCACTCCTGGATTACTTTGGTACCTCCCTGCTAAAGTTATAGCAAGGCACACATCAGGTCTGGTACACAACATAGCATACATGATAGAACCTATGGCTGAGGCATAGGGAATGACTTTCATTTTCTCTCTATCTTCTGTAGTGGTCGGGCATTGAGTCTGACTCAACTTCACACCTTGTAACACAGGCAAGAACCCTTTCTTTGACTGATCCATTTTGAACTTCTTCAAAACTTTATCAAGGTATGTGCTTTGTGAAAGTCCTATTAAGCGTCTTGATCTATCTCTATAGATCTTCATGCCCAATATATAAGCAGCTTCACCGAGTGACAGAGGCGAGGGTCCCAATCTTTCGATGAGATGATAACTATCGATTTGGTGGAGACGACTTTGACGGTCCGACTACAAACGTGCAAGACGTTGCGACTTAGCAATTGCTAAACCAATCTCCTGAGGTTACTGACGATGCCGGAAGCACGGTTAGCCTGACCACGAAGGTCTATTCCTGCAAGAAATCGAACAACAAGCAAGAATATGATAAAGCAATCTGAATATTGTGAATATATATATGAAGTATTGATAAAGGTGGGGATCCGGAAGCGGTCTTGGTCTGGTCGTTGGACACAAACGAAGTACACGAAGTTGCAATGGCTAACTTTTAACTAAACAAATCCCCAGGAAAAAGCTACTAGATGGATCTACTTATATAGGAGCAAGGGGTGGCGGACAAGGAGGTGGGAGGACGTCCCAAGGCAGCCTAAAACCAACCCTAGGTCATACAAGGCTCATGGGCCCAAGTGGAGGTGATGCAACACCTTTTGACTTGTTGTTTGACTCGGATTCTGCTGCAGCGTCAGATTGTTTCGTCCATATCTCAACGCTCCGGATGAATTTAAAGGTGAATCTAATTGGGTTGGAAAGAGGACGAAATCTACTTTCCAACCAAAAAAAGAATCACCCAATTTGGAGTCCGTATGAAAAAGTTGTTGGCGTTTTGAGTCAGTTATGTTTGTGCAATCCGAATCTGAATCCAGAACGTGAGAGACTTGGACTCTATCTTCTCTTGGCCCAAAAGTGACGTGAGAGGACTTTTTGGACAGAACCTAAACTTCTCCTTTTGCCTTATCTTCATATGTGGATTGTACAAATGTCCCATGCACCTGCAATTAGACAAAACACAAAAGTGTGTGAAGTATTTTTGTTCTGGATAACATAAATAGATTATTGAATAGTTTGCACTAGAAATCACCTAACAAATATGCATGCATGCAATATTTTTGGTCGTATCCAAGGTAGTCATGTCCTCATCATCCTCCCCTTCTTGAAAACAAAGCCGTCCTCGGCGTTGCTTAATCTGAAATCTGGCTAACAAAAAAGAGAAGGTGTGCACGTTGTATATGTATATGTCATCCATATTTACTGATCTCATTTGGTGCACATGTGACACAGTTATACAAGAGCGCCCTTCAAAAGTCGTGAAATGTAAAGCCAATATATTATCACAAGAAGTCAAAGGCATGAAAATATTGCAACTCAGTTTGCACATATAAGTGAAGCTCTTATTCATATCAAAAGATTGACAATGCTTATCATTAAATCATCCCAACATTGATGAACCATCACCAAGTTTAGAGGTCATATCAAAATGATTAAACATTGGCACAATTATTTTAAAATGTATTTGATCCAAATCTGATTTATTTCCTGATTCACATGGTTCTTTGACTGATGAGGACATGACTACCTTGGATACGACCAAAAATATTGCATACATGCATATTTGTCAGGTGATTTCTAGTGTCAACTATTCAATAATCTATTTATATTATCCAGAACAAAAATACTTCACACACTTTTGTGTTTTGTCTAATTGCAGGTGTATGGGACATTTGTACAATCCACATATGAAGATAGGGGAAAAGGAGAAGTTTAAGTTCTGTTCAAAAAGTCCTCTCACGTCACTTTTGGGCCAAGAGAAGATAGAGTCCAAGTCTCTCACGTTCTGGATTCAGATTCGGACTGCACAGACATACCTGACTCAAAACGCCAAAAAATTCTTCATACGGACTCCGAATTGGGTGATTCTTTTTTTGTTGGAAACTAGATTTCGTGCTCTTTCCAACAAAAGTGGATTCACCTTCAAATTCGTCCGGAGCATTGAGATATCACCGAAACAATCTGACGCAGCAGCAGAATCCGAGTCAAACAACGAGTCCAAAGGTGTTGCATCACCTCCACTTGGGCCCATGAGCCTTGTACGACCTAGGGTTGGTTTTAGGCTGCCTTGGGACGTCCTCCCACCTCCTTGGCCACCACCCCTTGCTCCTATATAAGTAGATCCACCTAGTAGCTTTTTGCTTGGGATTTGTTTAGTTAAAAGTTAGCCATTGCAACTTCGTGTACTTCGTTTGTGTCCAACGACCAGACCAAGACCGCTTCCGGATCCCCACCTTTATCAATACTTCATCCATATTTGCAATATTCAGATTGCTTTTATCATATTCTTGCTTGTTCTTCGATTGCATGCAGAAATAGACCTTCGTGGTCAGGCTGATCGTGCTTCCGGCATCGTCAGTAACCTCAGGAGATTGGTTTAGCGATTGCTAAGGCGCAACGTCGTGCACGTTTATAGTCGGATCGTCAAAGTCGGCTCCACCAAATCGATAGTTATCATCTCATCGAAAGATCGGGACACCCCGCCTCTATCATTGACATCAACAGATTCAATGGGCGCACTCAAAATTGTTGGTATTTCAGTTGTTTGATCACACGATGTATTCATGACAGTAACATGATTCTCTAAAATAGGTGGTGTGCTCAAATCAATAGGTAACTCAACACATGATGTATTTAAGTTAATTAGGCATGCATCATTCTCATGTGAAGTTATATTATCAATACCTTACTATTACCTTGTCGCAAAGACGTAGCTGATGTAGGTACGAACGATGACAATGTACCATACTCTTGAGATGATGTCGCCGCGCTCATAATCTGAGGTCGGGCTGCTCTAGTAGGTGCAACGGTGGAGGAACCAACCGGTGGTGGTGAGCATGAACTGGAATAATAGTTGTTGTAGTCACCCAATGCATCCTCCTGTATCTGTCTCTCAAAGGTACAAGCGCGAACATACATACCAGTAATGCAATGAGGAATATACTGAAATCTTGCACGAATATCATGGTTTAAACCACCAAAAAATCTATTCATTGTATCATCCTCGGATTCTTCTATGTCACACTAATGCATATAAAATTTGAACTCTTGGTAGTAAGCATGAACAGTGTTACCGCCTTGTTTTAATTGTTCCAATTTGCGAAGCAATTCACGACGATAGTAAGGAGGAAAAAATTGTTGTCTCATTACAGCTTTCAAATCTTTTCAAGTTGTGGGTTGGGTACCAATGTTTTTCTTACAATGTACACTCCACCAAATAGAAGCAAAACCAGTAAATGTTCTAGTGTTAGCTTGTACTCTCTCAAGTTCAAAAAAATCATGGTGACTAAAAACTTGTTCTACTTAGAGCTCCCCAACTAGATAAATAGCAGGATGAATTTAAAGGTGAATCCAATTGGGTTGGAAAGAGGACGAAATCTACTTTCCAACAAAAAAAGAATCACCAAATTTGGAGTCCGTATGAAAAAGTTGTTGGCGTTTTGAGTCAGGTATGTCTGTGCAATCCGAATCTGAATCCAGAACGTGAGAGACTTGGAATCTATCTTCTCTTGCCCCAAAAGTGACGTGAGAGGACTTTTTGAACAGAACCTAAACTTCTCCTTTTGCCTTATCTTCATATGTGGATTGTACAAATGTCCCATACACCTGCAATTAGACAAAACACAAAAGTGTGTGAAGTATTTTTGTTCTGGATAACATAAATAGATTATTGAATAGTTTGCACTAGAAATCACCTGACAAAGATGCATGTATGCAATATTTTTGGTCGTATCTAAGGTAGTCATGTCCTCATCACCGAGATGCTCGCACCAGTCCATAGCTAGATGGATCGCTGGAGCTTGCACACTTTGTTAGCACCTTTAGGATCGACAAAACCTTCTGGTTGCATCATATACAACTCTTCTTTAGGAAATCCATTAAGGAATGCAATTTTCACGTCCATTTGCCAGATTTCATAATCATAAAATGCGGCAATTGCTAACATGATTCTGACATACTTAACCATCGCTACGGGTGAGAAAGTCTCATCGTAGTCAACTCCTTGAACTTGTCGAAAACCTTTCGCAACAAGTCGAGCTTTGTAGGCAGTAACATTACCATCAACGTCAGTCTTCTTCTTGAAGATCCATTTATTCTCTATGGCTCGCCGATCATCGGGCAAGTCAACCAAAGTTCACACTTTGTTCTCATACATGGATGCTATCTCAGATTTCATGGCCTCAAGCCATTTATCGGAATCTGGGCTCATCATAGCTTCTTCATAGTTTGTAGGTTCGTCATGGTCTGGTAACATGACTTCCAGAATAGGATTACCATACCACTCTGGTGCGGAACGTGCTCTGGTTGACCTACGAGATTCTGTAGTAACTTGATCTGAAGTTTCATGATCATCATCGGCAGCTTCCTCTCTAGTTGGTGTAGGCATCACGGGAACGGTTTTCTGAGATGAGCTACTTTCCAATTCGAGAGAAGGTACAATTACCTCATCAAGTTCTACTTTGCTTCCAATCACTTCTTTCAAGAGAAACTCCTTCTCTAGAAAGTTTCCATTGTTGGCAACAAAGATCTTGCCTTCGGATTTGTGGTATCCTGTGAAGACGCACTTCTCCGATTTGGGTTTGAGCTTATCAGGCCGAAACCTTTTGACATGAGTGTCGCAACCCCAAACTTCAAGAAATGACAACTTAGGTTTCTTGCCAAACCACAGTTCATACGGTGTTTACTCAACGGATTTAGATGGTGCCCTATTTAACGTGAATGCAATTGTCTCTAATGCATAACCCCAAAACGATATTGGTAAATAGATAAGAGACATCATAGATCGCACCATATCTAATAAAGTACGGTTAAGACGTTCGGACACATCATTACGCTGTGGTGTTCCAGGTGGCATGAGTTGTGTAACTATTCCACATTGTTTTAAATGAAGGCCAAACTCGTAACTCAAATATTCGCCTCCGCGATCAGGTCGTAGAAGTTTTATTTCTTGTTACAATGATTCTCCCCTTCACTCTGAAATTCTTTGAACTTTTCAAATGTTTCAGACTTGTGTTTCATCAAGTAAATATACCCATATCTGCTCAAATCATCTGTGAAGGTCAGAAAACAATGAAGCCCGCGGCGAGCTTCAACACTCATTGGACCGCATACGTTGGTATGTATTATTTCCAATAAGTCATTAGCTCGCTCCATTGTTCCGTAGAACGGAGTTTTAGACATCTTGCCCATGAGGCATGGTTCGCAAGTATCAAATGATTCATAATCAAGTGATTCCAAAAGTCCATCTGCATGGAGTTTCTTCATGCGCTTTACACCAATATGACCTAAACGGCAGTGCCACAAATATGTTGCACTATTATTATCAACTTTGCATCTTTTGGCATCAATATTGTGAATATGTGTATCACCACAATCGAGATTCAACAAAAATAGACCACTCTTCAAGGGTGCATGACCATAAAAGATATTACTCATATAAATAGAACAACCATTATTCTCTGATTTAAATGAATAACCGTCTCGCACTAAACAAGATCCAGATATAATGTTCATGCTCACCGCTAGCACCAAATAACAATTTTTTAGGTTTAAAACTAATCCCGTAGGTAGATGTAGAGGTAGCGTGCCGACGGCAATCACATCGACCTTGGAACCATTCCCAACGCGCATCGTCACCTCGTCCTTAGCAAATCTTTGTTTAATCCGTAGCCCCTGTTTCGAGTTACAAATATGAGCAACCGAACCAGTATCAAATACCCAGGCGCTACTACGAGCATTAGTAAGGTACACATCAATAACATTGTCGGTGTCAAAACCGGCGGATCTCGGGTAGGGGGTCCCGAACTGTGCGTCAAGGCCGGATGCTAATAGGAGACAAGGGACACGATGTTTTTACCCAGGTTCGGGCCCTCTCGATGGAGGTAATACCCTACTCCTGCTTGATTAATATTGATGATATGGGTAGTACAAGAGTAGATCTACCACGAGATCAAGGAGGCTAAACCCTAGAAGCTAGCCTATGGTATGAATGTTGTATGATGGAGTTGATGTCCTACGGACTACAACCCTCTGGTTTATATAGACACCGGATAGGGTTAGGGTTACACAGAGTCGGTTACAATGGTAGGAGATCTTGAATATCCACATCGCCAAGCTTGCCTTCCACGCCAAGGAAAATCCCATCCGGACACGGGACGAAGTCTTCAATCTTGTATCTTCATAGTCCAGGAGTCCAGAGAAGGTATAGTCCGGCTACCCGAACACCCCCTAATCCAGGACTCCCTCAGTAGCCCCTGAACCAGGCTTCAATGACGACGAGTCCGGCGCGTAGATTGTCTTCGGCATTGCAAGGCGGGTTCCTCCTCCAAGTTCCTCATAGAAGATTGTAAACACCAAAAATAGTGTCCGGCTCTGCAAAATAAATTTCCACATATTGCCGTAGAGAGAATAATATTAACACAAATCAAATCTGCTGACGTATTCCGCAGTGCGTCATCACACTACGGCCAAGTCCTTTACTCAAATCGTTTTTACTTTTCCATCTCAGCACGTTTTGCGAGGCGGTTTCCTTGGCATGTCTTGTCAAAGCAGAGATCATGTGCCCTTTTTACGGGATTCTCATCAATACGGACGTGGGTAACCCAATCGTGCCTGTTAGCACGTTTCCTCGATTAAAGGCGAGTCCCAAACGGTTACGGGGAGGGCTCTTGGTATTCGACCTCTTATAAAGAGACCAAGGCCTTACTCCTTTTTTCAATCTCAAGCGAGTTCGCCCGTCGCCTCGAGTTCCAACACCCTAGGCTCCAGATTCCAGGCGCTTCGGACCTTCGACAATGTCCGATTCTGACCTTCAAGGTCGATGGACGGAGGAGGACGTACTAAAGTTGAGGGAGGCTAAGTTCCTGACCGGCGAAATTTCGCACAGGTTGCCTGTGCAAGGGCAGGCCGTTCCCAGCCCCCAGCCCGGTGAGAGCGTGGTGTTCATGTCTCACTTCCTCCGGGGATTAGGCTTCCCAGTGCATCCCTTTGTGAGGGGGCTGCTGTTTTATTACAGGCTGAAATTCCACGACTTAGCTCCGGAGTCCATCCTCCATATCTCCTCATTCATCGTTGTATGTGAAGCGTTCCTCCGTGTTACCCCTCACTTCGGATTATTGCTCAAGACCTTTAAAGTGGAGCCAAAGATGATCGAGGGACGGCACGCGGAGTGCGGAGGCGCTGTTATAAGCAAGAATGCTGATGCCCCATGGCCCGGGGGCTCTTTTCAAGAGGAGCTAGGCCTGTGGCAACGAGAGTGGTTTTATATCACCGCTCCTCGGGGCACCAAGTGGGTGGCGCCTCCTGCCTTTCGCTCGGGTCCCCCACCACGGCTAGCGTCGTGGGTCAGCAAAGGGTTAGATTGGGGTTACCCAAAGACGTGCCCCTGTTGCAGGGCCGCATTAGGGATCTCTTAGAAGGAGACCTCAGCCTGGTCAGGGTGACGCAGGTCATGCTAATTCGCCGAATATTGCCCGGCAAACGTCGCTCCCTTCACCTGTGGGAGTTTAATCCAGAGGGACCACGAGCTCTCCGGAATTTCATGGGCGCAACGCCCCGCGGAGATGTATAAACTGTTCTTCGGATCACAAGAGATGTGTCCGGATTTAACCGAGGACGCAGGCCTAAACTGCAATCGCCCGGATACTCAAGTAAGTAACCTTGTGCCCGGACCTTTTATCCGTATAATTGTCATAAACTTGCCCTTAAAAGAGCTGTCCTTTTAAACAGGAGTGGATAGCGAAGGCAAAGCTAATCAGGTGTCCGGCTCCCCTTCCCGAAACCAGGCCACATCCCGCGCTGGTCAGGATGCTGGAGATAATGCCTTTGGAGGGAAGCACGGGGGAGGACAAGGAAACTATGGCCTCCTCGAAGGAGGCCGCTCCGAAGGGAGGAACCTACAATTCCTCTCCTAAGGGGAAGAAGAGAGCCGCCTCTGACGACCCGGAGACCATGGCCTCGAAGCGGGGGGAAAATCCTCGTCAGAGGGTCCTACGTCGGGGAGTTCCTCGGCCGGACTACGCCCTTAAGGGGATCAGCCCTCCAGCGAGCCGTAAGTAGAGAAAGATTTTCCTTTTGAGGGATGAGAGAAATCCTTGATTTATATCTGAGAAGATTAACCGAAATTTTACCTTGTAGCTCGGACCTTAGCCCTTCTCAGCAGAGCTCGTCTTCGGGGGATCTTCTTCCGGAGATGATGGAGAGCGGGACGCCTCCCCCTGTCGTGCCGCCTAGCGAGGCGGGCGATCCTGAGGTGTCGTCGCGGAGGGTTTCTCCGAATCCGGCAGGGGCGGAAGATGGCTATGTGCCCCCCCGAGGTTCTCCGCATCCGGCCTTCGAAAGAGGTCATCGGACAAGTCCGACACCGTCTGGTGCTCGGCCGGAGGAGCTAAAGATTATGCTGGGGCGAGCTTCTATCTCGGAGAAGCACCGTGCATTGATGGGCACGGTAATTGAAAGGATTTCATCCGCACAAAGCGGATTGCATGAGGCCGTCAAGAGTTTACTGACGGGTTTTGAGGTACGTTAGATAATGTACACTTTTGGCCAGTTGCGCATAAGTAAGATGCGCCCTGTGTAGATAGTAGCCCCTGAGACTCTGCGCGTTGTCAAGAAATGACGGCACGCAGAGGATCATAATCCCAGGTCTAAGATGCGCCTTTTAATGTAGGTGGCGAGGTGTCCGGAATCGAGCCGAACTGATGATTTTGCCGAACTAAAGCGGCAACTGGACGTGGCAGATGCCGACATTGCGCTTGTCAATAAGCGGCTTGATGAGGCTCAAGGTATGTAATTCCTCGGGCGACATTAGGTAAGAGGAGCTTCATGCCAGTATCTTACAATGCGTGTGCTTGACGCAGATGGTGCGGCCGCCGTGGAGAGTCTTAGGGCAGAACTTGCCCGAGCTAAGGAACAAGTCAGAAGAAGCGATGCGGCTGCCGAGAAAGCCCTTGAAGAGCTGAAAGCCGAACAGGCTGCTCACTGTCGAAGCAAGGAGGAGATGGCCGAGATGGCCGTGAAGTTAAAGGGCGCTGCTGACCGTTGCAAGCTTCTTGAAGAAGAAGACCAGGCGAGGCAGACGGACTTAGAGAAGGCCGTTACTGATGCCAAAGACGCTCGCTCTGTGATGAGAGCTGCGAAGGAGGAGCTGCGCCAAGCCGGACAAATTGCGGCTGGAAGGCCGTTTATGCCGCGGAGGAAGTTTTGCAATCCGAGGTTTGCTCCGTTGGACCAGATGTGGAGTGTGGAGGACACCTATCTCGATTGGGCAGCGAGTGCTGCTGATGCGATCAAACACTTTCGAGATAAAAAAGATTACGAAGTGGAAGAGCTTTTCTGGTCACAGTTCCACCATCCAGAGCGTCCACTGAAAGTGGACGATCGCCTGGCCCAATGGGCCGAACTGAATAGGTTGTCCGGACTCGCCATGAAGTACGTCATGGGTCATCTGTGGCCGGGGAGATCGGAGCCGAGGAGTTACTTCAGTTTGGTGCAGCAATTCCTTGACGCGGTGCCGCGTATCAATGAGATGAAAAGGTCAGCATGCATAGAGGGCGCTCGGATGGCTCTTGCCCGTGTCAAAACATACTGGGCAGAGATGGAGACCACCGTTGTTGCGTCCTGGATTCGGACAAAAGCCGAGTACCCTCCGAGCACTATTTTCAGGAAGTCCTGGAAGGCGCTCGTGTAATAGAGACGCAGTGCTCGAAGGATGCTATTTTATGATAGCATATGTAATTATAAAGCAATATTATAGTGGCCTTTTATACTTGTGCCTTTGAGTATTGGAAACACCTCCTGTGCGGCCGTTTTTAATATATATATATATATATATATATATATATATATATATATATATATATATATATATATATATATATATATATATATATGAGACACCTATGGGACACCTATGGGACACCTAGATGCCGTTATAGTAAATGATATTCATGGTGCATGATGTACAATCCACGACATATGACTTTCTCAATTTTGTTTGCATGCACTATCAGTTCTAATAGGCAATTATTGCTTTCCAAAAATAATATTCTAGTACTTTTCTAGCAATGATTCCTTTCCAAAATAAAAGGGTATGTATATACACTCTGATTTTTTAAGGTATCAAATATGACAAAATAATACGAAATATGGTCGCAAATGTTTGTATGTATAATTACGACGTATATTATGCATTCTTCTGGTGTTTTACTTTTCAAGGTATCTAGTATTAAAAAATTTAGGGTCGGGTCACACTTTTTGGCGACTAATATTTTTTTCAAAAATAAAGTCACCAAATAATATTAAATGTAATCCTAATTATTTTTTACTTTTACAAATATATATGATGCATGCTAATACCCACACGTGATTTTTAGTACGTACATGGACCTAACATATCATACCCGCATACCCTTTTTCAATACATGCATGCTTTGAAGATACATGCAAAACTAATATACTTTGAACGGTACATAACCCAAAAAATGATACACTATTTTTAATACACGTAAAATATTTTGAGACATACGCGTAAATGATATTAGAGATATACCCAGAAATAGTACAATTTACATATACGGCAGATATTGATTAGGTATATGAAAAAGTTAGTACGTGACTAGGTATATGATTTTTATAGGTATATAAATTAGTACGTGACTAGGTATATGAATTAGTACGCGACTAGGTATATGATTTTTATAGGTATATAAATTAATACGTGACTAGGTATATGATTTTTATAGATATATAAATTTGTACGTGATGAAGTATATGAGTTTTTATAAGTATATGAATTAGTACGTGAATTTTTATAGGTATATGAATTAGTACGTGACAAGGTATGTACAAAAAAAGTATAACCATCAATTAAATATGCGTAGCATGCATGGACCATTAATTGCTGATTTTCTCTTTCTTGTTTAATGAGGGTATTAAGTGTCCAGATCAAACAATAATTCTTTCCTAATTAAAGAGTCAAAGTTTAACCAATTTGTTCTAGTACTAATACAATTGCACACATCTTAATGTAATCCGACAGTTTCTAGGCAAGGTGCCTGGGCACCTAGGTGTCCCAAATGACCATCCTCTATATATATATATATATATATATATATATATATATATATATATATATATATATATATATATATATATATATATATATATATTCTTCACACGAGGTAATATTACGATCATTTCATAAATAAATTATGTTTCAAATACAAATAGTTACAGTCATATTGATTCACTTTATAAAATTTGGCATAAAAAAAGTCAGAACACCAGAAAAATTACATTTTATGTACATTTTACAGTACGCTTTTACATTTGTAATTTATGTAACATAAAATATTTTTTACGGCGATTATATATTTTCTTACGTTCTCTTTTTATGTCGGAAATAAGATAAAATTTAAGAAACGTAAAATTACGTTGCATTGGTGTTAAAATAGAGGGGGTGAAGAATAACTATTCCTCATCCAGGGTGACGAATAGCGCGACCCTATATATATATATATATATATATATATATATATATATATATATATATATATATATATATATATATATATATATATATATATATATATATATATATATATATGAAATCTGAAAGATGGCAGCCGTTGGCTTCAGCCCCCACGCACATAGTGCGGGGGTACTCGCAGAAGACGGATTTTCACACTTAACCCAACGTCTTGGTCCTACAAAGGAGGTGATAGCGCAGCGGGCTAGGCGACCGGACTCTAATGCTTTAACACTTTCACTTAGCCATAGGAGCTTGACAGTGGGGCTATTTAGGTAGCCCTTTGGTGGCGACTGCGCTCGCCCGAGTTCGAGGCGTGTATGTGCCTGGCCGGGAAACAGCCCTTCGTTAAAGCGGAGGAATCCGATAGATTCCGATAGGTCATCGAGTGGCTGACCAGTCTCACGCTACATCATCTACATCTACACTACTATTAAACAATCAAACAAGAATTTTTTTACGTGCACCCCGCAATTAGTCCCACAATCCACACGAACCAATCAGCACCACACGATTAGGCCCACAATTCTAAATCTAACAGCCATCATTGATTTAATACCTCCGCGGTGTGCATGTAGCAATTTCCAATGACTGACCGTGCTTCACCAGGAGATGAGTAAATCCCGCAGCCCCTACAATCACGGAACTCTGATCACAAACTAAGGCAACTCCACGCCCTTGTACTGGAACTACCAATCCCACGGCCCCTACGATCACGGAAATCTGATCGCAAATAAGGCAACTCCACGTCCTTGACCTCGACCTCATCGTCTGGCACGACGGCAACCTGGTGCCAGACGCCGCCCACCAACAACATCTCCTGCCTGCATGGCGACCTCACCGCAGTGCACCTCTCCGTCGCCTCCCTGCATGATCGCCATCGCCAATATTTTTTTTGCGAAAGATCGCCATCGCCAATTGTTGCCGCTCACAGTGCGGCATCCTTCCTGCAATCGCCAGCGCCCAGGAGAGATAGAGCCTGCCCCGGCACCGGGCCTGTCGCCGCGCCCGGCGCCTCCCCTGAACCAGCCGGCCACACACAGTTGTGATTCTTCCATGCACTTCTTCAGGTTCGACTTCTTCCTACCTGTTGCAACCATGATTAGTAGATGTTTGAGAATAGAGTTCTAAATAATAAGCCGTTGCACCTTATCTGTTTTTCTAACTAAAACATACACCCTATCTCCTGCTCCTGGTGTCGAAAAAAAGTTGGCTTTCAGAATTTACAAGTGATTTGTGCACAGTGTACAACTCTGCCGAAACACAATATCAACAAAAAGGACAGTGTGGTATGTTTATAGAGATGAAACGGATATTGCTTATCTTCCTGTCAGTAAGATAAAACCAGCGTCTGATGTTGATGTTCATGATTATATGCACAATACCCATGCTTGTAACAATTTAGTGACATGAATATTCACATGAAGGCGACGATATGTCATCTCCCAGTCGTGCAGAGGCACGCACCCCATTTCAGGATTTAAGCAACAACCAACCATTGGGTGAGTATCATCAACCAATTTGTGCTACTGTTTTTGTTGTTGCCCGTGTGCTAACTTGTGGATAAAATTTACTATGAATGCAGGCCCTCACATCCAAATTCAGGGGTTAAGGTACCCCAACTCTGCAGAATATGTGACCAAGATCGCACCATTGAAGATGCGGGTTAGTTCGTCGATTTAATTACGATGCAAATGTGTCAACAATGTTTATTTGACCATAAATCTAGGTTCTCTTTCCTTTGTTCAGGTATAGCGCCTTTTACGGGCTCCAATCCACTTGAAAATACGCCAGATAATGATCCAAGAGTCCTTGTCGAACCATCTCCGCATGGTACTCAAAACACTACAAATCTGCTAATTACTTTTGCCGACCCTACGTCTACTGTAATACATACATTGTTGTGCTCTACTGATCTTATGATTTTGCATAGTGGGCAACGACAAGACAAATGATCCATATTGAATGTTTGAGCCCATTTTTGAGCAAACCAATTTAGAAAGTACATTATATATAATTATTCTTCACATATCAAGGTCTTCATCTATAAATTTCCTGCATTTATGATTGATAAATATATTGCCTACTAGACTGCTAGGAGCCAATGCATAATGGAGAACCTGTATACCATGAACCTGATGAAGAAGCTAAAATATTTGTGGATCAAGGTATATCCATTGTGTAATTTCCAATTTAGCACCCTCAAGTGTACATTATATGATACAGATCAGGACTTGGTTCACAGGGCGACTAGGTCTCCAGATCTTAATATGACCTTATACAGAAGATTCCGCAAATACTAGAGTATAACCCTTATGCGCAAGCTTTCAAGAGCCTTGGGCCTATACTGAATCTACATGAGTACAAAATATCACTAAAGACGATATCAACTTGGATCAACGAACGTACAATGCCCAAACGACTTCTCAAGTGGCAGAGATATGGGTTGAAGGGAGCGACCCACAAAATTACTTTGACACGAGTGTTGTCGTGCATGGAAAAATGGGAGACCGGCCCCAATATATTAGAGCATACTAGGGGTGCTACAATCCATTGTCATATCCACTATTCTTCCCACGTAGGGAGACTGGTTGGAATCGTTACATGTCATATGTTGGGCCCCTGGATGACACGACTAAAAATTTAGCGGATATTCTGCACCACAAGGAAACCAAGCCTCTAATCTCTATACAGGTTACATGTCATATGTTGGGCCCCTGGATGACACGACTAAAAATTTAGCGGATATTCTACACCACAAGGAAACCAAGCCTCTAATTTCTATACAGGTATGATGTTCACTATTAATCTAAATCCTTACTATTTATGAATGAAACTTATGTTTCCATCTATCTATCAGATCTATCAGATAAAAACTTGATTAGCGAAAGAAAGTATTGACGGGCACTGACTTAAAATAGAAATATAGCACATGACTGAAATAACGATATATGTATGTATGGAAGAGATCTAGCTATCAGGCGATACATTAGGAATAGTGGAATAAAAATAATACCTATTAGAGGTGTTCACATCTGAAGTTTTATTTTCCTTGTCAATTTCACATATCTTTTGGTCCCTGCAGAGGAGAAATACCATAGATCCCTATCATACTTCAATACAAAAGATCCATCAACAGATTAAGCTATAATTTTGACAACAACACCTTAAAGGAAACCTAAAACCTTGTAAAGCAAATAGTACTTTTTTCGACAATGTAAAGCAAACAAATACTTCCCCTGTTAAGAAATATAAGAGTGTTCTTATATTTATTTACAGAGGGAGTACCACTGCAATGAGAACTACAACTGTCCATTTCAGTTCAGACATTTGTATGTACCACTGTATCTCAGCCACGAAGAAGGTAAAATAGGAACAACATGGAGAAAAGAGTTTACAGTACCGACAACATGGATAAAAGAGTTCATTACATATGCTAAATAGTAATGTAAGCATCAGATCTTAAATCTGGTCTATATTCATAACAAAAGATAGCATTGCTGCTACTCACAGGAAGAGATATTACACTATCAGTTGAGTTAAGCTATATCCACAATTTTCTACTCCCTCTGTAACCAAGTTACCGGCTGCCGGTCAGTACAACTCATAGGAAGAAATTTAGTTACTACAACCAGATACTATAACTCACAGGAAGAAATATTATAGTTAGTAGAACCAAATTCTGAAATTTTGTAATTACGCGTGGGCTTACCTGCTGCCATTGGCACGTGGAGCGGGAGTTCTCGCAGCGGGCAAAGGCGACGATGAGCGCGACCCCTGCGGTGATCCGCACCGCCAGAACCATCCAGAACCCCATTCCGCCTCCTCTCCGTCTCCTCCCCTACTAGCGCTTGCTTTTTCGACCCCTCCTCCACGGCCGACACGCATCTGGGGGCAGGCACGGGCAGCTTGCCGGTGAAATCGAAGCAGCCGAACCGCTCCAGCTGGTGAGGCGTCGGGGCCTGCTCCGTGTTCGGGCAACGCCAGCGCGGGATGGCCGCAGCCGCCGAAGTGGATGAGACGAATCCCGGGCCACCGTGTCCGCCTCAGGTGGCCCCTTGCGCTGGGTCGCTCGCGAGCATGCCGAGCTTGAGTGCCTCCTCGGGGACTTCGGCGACCGGGTCAATGAGAAGGGGCGTGCGGAGTGCGGACCTCGCGCCGGCTGTGAGGACGAAGGGGAGGGGCTGCCTACGAGGTGGAAAGGGGGAGCTGGCGACCATGAGAATGGGGAACAGCGTGGAGAATTGGGCGTACCCCGCGGGGGCGGTGGAGAGACTGAGGGTGAGCTGCTTTGTTCAATTTTTTTACCATTTGTGTCCAATTCATCTACGTGGGTCTGATTTTTTAGGGAAGGTCTGCTTTTTTTTTATCATCAGGTCTTGTCACAAGGATTTTACAAAGAAATTTTCAGTCATGATCATTTGATGATTTTGGAAATCTTGTAAAACTATTTGTAAATAATTGAATATACTAAAATCCCGTAATCATACATGTCATCTTGTGGTATGTGAACATTAAAATTTACGGATGTTCAAATTTGAAATAGATATTTTTATTATTGATTATATTACGTGCGTTGCACGTGCACGTTTACTAGTGATAGTCAGTTTTCGGCTTTCTCTACTGAGGTGCTCGCCCGGCCGAACCGGGGCACAATCGCAGTAGTTCTCCTGGTGCTACCTTAGCCGATAGAGCGGAACGTAAGGTAGCCGAACTCAGGAGCCGGGCAACCCAACATTTGACCAAAGACATGATTCGGAGCTGATGCATATAATGCCAAAACTCGCGACGCCGAACACTCCCTAAGGTGTTCGGTCTTTATAAGTGCGGGCAGAACAACACACTTTATAAAAAAGCCCCTAGTGTCCAGGTACGCGCAAGAATTCTGACGTGGCCATATGCCAAGACGCCAGCCTCCTCCGTGGTTATATTAAAGAAAACCAGGGATATGTAGCAACAAGAGACAGTAAAAAAGGTTTACGCAGGGTCTTAATCTAAAAAGAATCCTTAAGACGGGTCCCTACTGCACGTCTGCGCCTGTGTCTCCGTTGTGCCGTATCCTGGACGGGCGCCGCACGACGTTCATCTGTAAAAGAGAGGAACTGATTTGAAAATGGGTCGTGTCGAACAAAAGTTTGAAATAAACAATGTAAAAAGTAAAATATATAAAATTGAGCTTTATTGTCTCTGCGGGGGTATATGGCCACTACGCCTGCGTCAATTGTAATTTTGAGCCGAACTCGTCTATCCGCGTTCGTGGTCTTTAATGACCTTTTCTGAAGTTTTTGGCTGGCGAAGCCGTTTTACTGTGAGGCTGTCAAAGCGGCAGCACAGTCCTTCGCTTGGGGAGGTGCACTTCAATGCTTCCCCTTCAAAGAGATGATGCCTCGTGGACCGGGCATCTTAAGCGTGAGAGATGCGTAATGCGGTATTGCGTTAAAGCGAGCGAAAGCTTCGCGTCCCAGTAGTGCTTGATAGCGACTTGTGAACGGGACGACATGGAAGGTCAGCTTTTCGCGACGGAAGTTATCGGTAGAGCCGAATATAACTTCGAGTCAGAGAAAACCCATGCAATGGGTGTCCGGACCTGGTGTTACCCCTTGAAAGGAGGTTTTGCTGTGGCGGATTCTTGCTGGGTCTATCCTCATGTGATGGATTGTGTCCTGATACATCAGGTTTAGTCCACTGCCGCCGTCCATAAGGACATTTGAAAACTGGAGTCCGCCAATTATTGGATCGAGCATCAAGGCAGTCCAGCCTGCATTCCTGATACTTCTAGAATAATCCAGCTGATCGAAGACGATTGGTTTTGACAACCAGTGGCGGGACCCTTTTGGGATAGGTCGTGTGGTGCGTGCCTTTATGGGCGCCACACGTTTTGTTATGTGAAGTAAGTTCACTGTTTTTACTTCTTGTGGGAAGTTCTTTTGTTTCCTGGTGCTCTGCTTTTGGGGTTCGTCCTCATCTTCGCTTGGTGTGTCGAGCCCCTTGTGTTCGGCATTGAGTCTGCCGGATTGTTTGAAAACCCAACAATCTCTGTGGGTATGGTTAGCAGGCTTCCCGGGAGTACTGTTTATCTGACATATCCTGTCTAGGATTTTATTTAAGTTGGATGGGTCATCCCTGTTATCCTGGAGGGGTGGTTTTGTCTGATTTTATCGTGAGCCTTTGAATCCGGCATTAACTGCCGTGCTCTTCAGACTTTTTTCCTTAGTCCGGAGACGGTCATTGTTGCGTCACGGTTTTCCGTTTCCATCCCTAGTTTCGGATGTACTTGGGTCGCTGGGGCTGCACCTTGCCAACCAGCTGTCCTCTCCTGCACAAAAGCAGGTCATGAGGCTTGTTAGTGCGGCCATTGTTCTTGGCTTTTCTTGGCCGAGGTGTCTGGCGAGCCATTCGTCTCGGACGTTATGCCTGAAAGCTGCTAAGGCTTCGGCGTCCGGACAGTCGACTATCTGATTCTTTTTAGTGAGGAATCTATTCCAGAACTGCCGAACTAATTCTCCGGGCTGTTGAGTTATGTGACTAAGATCGTCTGCATCCAGAGGGCGGACATAGGTCCCTTGAAAATTTGCTCGGAAAGCATCCTCGAGCTCTTCCCAACTTCCAATTGTGTTTCAGGAAGGCTTTTAAGCCAATGCCGGGCTGGCCCTTTAAGCTTAAGGGGTAGATATTTGATGGCGTGGAGATCATCTCCTCTGGCCATATGTATGTGGAGGATATAGTCCTCGATCCAGACTCCAGGGTCTGTTGTTCCATCATATGCCTCTATGTTGACGGGTTTGAATCCCTCTGGAAATTCATAGTCCAGAACCTCATCGGTGAAACATAGGGGGTGTGCGGGGGCCCTGTATTTGGGTGTGCCGGATTCTGATGATGGCTTTATTGCATTGCTTACGAGATCTTGCTTTCTTGGCCCATAGATGGACCTAACTGGGCCATGATGCGAATCCTTAAGTGGGTCGCATGCCGTTTTAAGTGCGGCGCCGCTTGCCGCTTTATGGGGTCGTCTATCCGACCGTGTGGCTTTCTTATTTTTTGAATGCGAGGGCTCTAGGGCCTCTTCGTCGAATTCAGGCAGTAGCTTTCTTTTCAGATAGCTTTTAGTGCGGCGACCGTCGCCGTATTTATCTGCGGTATTGATTACTTTGCTCCATCTAATCTGGAGTGCATCTTCCGCTGTTTTTAGCTTCCGCTTCTGCTTTTTCAGGCTTCGTGCAGTTGCAACGAGCATCTTGTGGAGATTCGTCTGCTTCATGGGTTTATCCGGCGTAAGGTCGTCCGGAATGCCGTTTTCGCCGGGGGAGGGATGTTCGGTTTCTCTATCCGTGTTGCCCTGTTCGGACGGTTGCTCTAAGGCCTGCTCGTCGTCCACCGGCTCACCCTGCTCTATGGCTGGGTCTTTATCGAGGCGGGGCTTGGGTCGGCGTTTACGCCGACGCTTTGATTGCTTTTCGGGGGGTCGATCTCCCGTTCCATCCCCTTTTTCCTTGTTGTCGCTTCCTTTAGGGGTATCCACCATGTACACATCGTGAGATGAGGTGGCTGTCCAATGCCCTATGGGCGTTGGTTCATCGGTATCTCCTGCATCGTCATCCATGTTGTCGATGTCTGTGGAGTCGAAGTTGAGCACGTCGTTTAAATTGTCGACAGTGGCTACCAAGTGGGTGGTGGGTGGGCTTTGAATTTCTTCATCGTCTGTATCCGATCCTCGCTGACCGTAATCTGGCCAGGGCTCTCCTGATAAAGAGAGAGACTTTAAAGAATTCAGGATGTCGCCGAAGGGCGAGTGCTGAAAGATGTCTGCGGCGGTGAACTCCATTATTGGCGCCCAATCGGATTCGGTCGGCAAGGGCGCGGGGGGTTCGAAGTTCGGAGAGGAGTCCGGAACCTTGGAGTCACGGGCCATGCGGAGTGCGGGGCTGGCGTTCGGCTCGATCGCCTTTGAGATCGCAGCCCCCGAGGTGACGTCCATCCGTTCATCCTCGATTGGCGCAGCTGGCTTCGAATTAAGGGTCAGAGCTGGTGTGTTTGCGGCCTCCAGGGCACTGTTCGACGGCAGAGCTAGCTCATGCCCCGCGAGATAGTGCGGCGCGCTTGGCTGTGGCTCTAATCCGTCGAAGATCAAATCTCCGCGGATGTCCGCCGTATAGTTTAGGCTTCCGAACCTGACCTGATGGCTAGGGGCGTAGCTTTCGATCTGCTCCAGATGACCAAGCGAATTGGCCCGCAGTGCGAAGCTGCCGAAGACGAAGATCTGTCCGAGGAGAAAAGTCTCACCCTGGACCGCATCGTTGGTGATGATCGAAGGAGCCATCGGGCCTAAAGGCGACGACACAGAGGAACTCTCAATGGAAGCACCAATGTCGGTGTCAAAACCGGCGGATCTCGGGTAGGGGGTCCCGAACTGCGCGTCAAGGCCGGATGGTAACAGGAGACAAGGGACACGATGTTTTTACCCAGGTTCGGGCCCTCTCGATGGAGGTAATACCCTACTCCTGCTTGATTAATATTGATGATATGGGTAGTACAAGAGTAGATCTACCACGAGATCAAGGAGGCTAAACCCTAGAAGCTAGCCTATGGAATGAATGTTGTATGATGGAGTTGATGTCCTACGGACTACAACCCTCCGGTTTATATAGACACCGGATAGGGTTAGGGTTACACAGAGTCGGTTACAATGGTAGGAGATCTCGAATATCCGCATCGCCAAGCTTGCCTTCCACGCCAAGGAAAATCCCATCCGGACATGGGACGAAGTCTTCAATCTTGTATCTTCATCGTCCAGGAGTCCGGCGAAGGTATAGTCCGGCTACCCGAACACCCTCTAATCCAGGATTCCCTCAAACATGTATATCAAATATACCTTTGTTAACTTTGTCATCCTTCTTATCCGCCAAATACTTGCGGCAGTTCCGCTTCCAATGACCAGTCCCTTTGCAGTAGAAGCACTCAGTTTCAGGCTTGGGTCCAGCTTTGGGCTTCTTCCCGGGAGTGGCAACTTGCTTGCCATTCTTCTTGAAGTTCCCCTTCTTTCCCTTGCCCTTTTTCTTGAAACTAGTGGTCTTGTTAACCATAAACACTTGATGCTCCTTCTTGATTTCTACCTTCGCGGCTTTGAGCATTACGAAGAGCTCGGAAATTGTCTTATCCATCCCTTGCATATTATAGTTCATCATGAAGCCTTTGTAGCTTGGTGGCAGTGATTGAAGAACTCTATCAATAACACTATCATCTGGAAGATTAACTCCCAGCTGAGTCAAGTGATTATGATACCCACACATTTTGAGTATGTGTTCACTGACAGAACCGTTCTCCTCCATCTTGCAGCTATAGAACTTGTTGGAGATTTCATATCTCTCAACTCGGGCATTTGCTTGAAATATTAACTTCAATTTCTGGAACATCTCATATGGTCCAGGACGTTCAAAACGTCTTTGAAGTCCCGATTCTAAGTCTTAAAGCATGGCACACTAAACTATCGAGTAGTCATCAGAATGAGCTTGCCAGACATCATAACATCAGCATCTGCTCCTGCAGCTGGCCTTTCATCTAGCGGTGCATCAAGGACATAATTCTTTTGTGCAGCAATGAGGATAATCCTCACGTTACGGACCCAGTCCATGTAGTTGCTACCATCATCTTTCAACTTAGCTTTCTCTAGGAACGCATTAAAATTCAAGTGAACGGAAGCACAGGCCATTGATCTACAACATAGATATGCAAAAACTATCAGGACCAAGTTCATGATAAATAAGTTCAATTAATCAAATAACTTAAGAATTCTCACTTAGATAGACATCCCTCGAGTCATCTAAATGATACGTGATCTAAATCAACTAAACCATGTCCGATCATCACGTGAGATGGAGTAGTCATCAATGGTGAACATCTCTATGTTGATCATATCTACTATATGATTCACGTTCGACCTTTCGGTTTCCAGTGTTCCGAGGCCATATCTGTACATGCCAATCTCGTCAAGTTTAACCCGAGTATTCTGCATGTGCAAAACTATCTTGCACCCATTGTATTTGAACGTAGAGTCTATCACACCCAATCATCACGTGGTGTCTCAGCACGACGAACTGTCGCAACGGTGCATACTCAGGGAGAACACTTATACCTTGAAATTTAGTGAAGGGGTCATCTTATAATGCTACCGCCGTACTAAGAAAAATAAGATGCATAAAAGATAAACATCACATGCAATCAAAATATGTGACATGATATGGCCATCATCATCTTGTGCTTTTGATCTCCATCTCCAAAGCACCGTCATGATCTCCGTCATCACCGGCTCTACACCTTGATCTCCATCGTTGCGTCATGGTCATCTCGCCAACTATTGCTTCTACAACTGGCTAACGCATAGTGATAAAGTAAAGAAATTACATGGCGTTTGCATTTCATACAATAAAGAGACAACCATAAGGCTCCAGCCAGTTGCCGCTAACTTCTAAAAAACATAATCATCTCATACAACAATGTATATCACATCATGTATTGACCATATCACATCACCACAAGCACTGCAAAAACAAGTTAGACATCCTCTACTTTGTTGTTGCAAGTTTCACGTGGCTGCTACGGGCTTCTAGCAAGAACCATTCTTACCTAAGAATAAAAAAACGGTAATTTATCAAGTTTGTTGTTTTAACCTTCAACAAGGACCGGTCGCAGTCAAATTCGATCCAACTAAAGTAGGAGAAACAGACACCTGCCAGCCATCTTTATGCAAAACTAGTTGCATGTCTGTCGGTGGAACCGGTCTCATGAACGTGGTCATGTAAGGTTGGTACGGGCCGCTTCATCCAACAATACCGCTGAATCAAAATAATACATTGGTGGTAAGCAGTATTGTCATGGTTTTGTCACGGCAGATGTCCCAGAGAAAGGACTTAGTTGTGGAGCCATCGCGACGGGTTAGCTTAAAGGGGTTAAAGCGGACAAAGGACGCAGAGAGCTTATACTAGTTCGGCCCCTTGCGGTGAAAGGTAAATACCTAATCCAGTTGTTGTGGAACTGCTAGGGTTTCGATGACCAGGGAGCGAATTCGCTATGCCTGGCTCTCAAATTGTTGTTTGTTCACCCTAAACCGCCGCCGGGTCGCCCCCTTATATACATGGGTTGACGCCCGTCGGTTTACTGGGTCCCGAGGCCGGCTCATAAACGTGTCCGGCTGTAGGATTGGAAGTATGTATAGAGGGGAGTGATTAGACTACTTGACCAAATAAAAATCTAGCCTTTTCCCAATTTTAGTTCTTGGCAGATTTTAGCTATCTTAGCACAAGTCAAGCAATCTTCACACAATTCAAGCAAGCATACAAAAGAGTATGTGAGCAGCGGAAAGTAAAGCATGCAACTTGCAAGAATGTAAGGGGAAGGGTTTGGAGAATTCAAACACAATTGGAGACACGGATGTTTTTGGCGTGGTTCCGATAGGTGGTGCTATCGTACATCCACGTTGATGGAGACTTCAACCCACGGAGGGTAACGGTTGCGCAGGGCTCCACCCACGAAGGGTCCACGAAGAAGCAACCTTGTCTATTCCATCATGGCTGTCGCCCATGAAGGACTTGCCTCACTAGCAGTAGATCTTCACGAAGTAGGCGATCTCCTTGCCCTTACAAACTCCTTGGCTCAACTCCACAATCTTGTCGGAGGCTCCCAAGTGACACCTAGCCAATCTAGGAGACACCACTCTCCAAGAAGTAACAAATGGTGTGTTGATGATGAACTCCTTGCTCTTGTGCTTCAAATGATAGTCTCCCCAACACTCAACTCTTTCTCACAGGATTTGGATTTGGTGGAAAGAAGATTTGAGTGGAAAGCAACTTGGGGAAGGCTAGAGATCAAGATTCATATGGTTGGAATGGAATATTTTGAGCTCAACACAAGGGTAGGTGGTTCTCTCTCAGAACATGTGAGTTGGAAGTGTCGATGTGTTCTGATGGCTCTCTCCATGAATGAAGAGTGGGTGGAGGGGTATATATAGCCTCCACACGAAATCTAACCGTTACACACAATCTGCCAAGCTCGGTGGGACCGAATCGTTAAACTCGGTCGGACCGAATCAGCAAACCTAGTGACCGTTAAGATTTTCGGTGGGACTAAGATGCAACTCGGTAGGACCGATATGGTTAGGGTTTGGGCATAACGTAATCTCGGTGTGACCGATTACACAAACTCGGTGGGACCGATTTTGGTAATAAGCTAACCAGAGAGTTGGTCAGGTAAACTCGGTGGGACCGATTCTCTCTTCTCGGTGAGACCGAAATGTTACTAAAAGGAAACAGTGAGTTTACATTGCAATCTCGGTGGGACCGATCGCTCACTTCGGTTGGACCGAAATGTTATGAAGGGAAACAGAGAAATTGCAATCCCATCTCGGTGAGACCGAGATCCCTATCGGTGAAACCGAATTGCTAGGGTTTGTGGCAGTGGCTATGGCATGTGAAACTCGGTGGCGCCGGATAGAAAGAATCGGTGGGGCCGAGTTTGACTTTTGGTTTAGGTCATATGTGGATGTGGGAAGATGGTTGAGGGTTTTGGAGCATATCACTAAGCACATGAAGCAAGAGGCTCATTAAGCAACACCTCATCCCTCCTTGATAGTATTGGCTTTTCATATAGACTCAATGTGATCTTGGATCACTAAAATATAAAATATAGAGTCTTGATCTTGAAGCTTGAGCCAATCCTTTGTCCTTATAATTTTGAGGGATCCACTTTCCTCATCCATGCCATGCCATCCATTGAGATTTTCCTGAAATATTCATCTTGGAATAATGTTAGCTCACTGAGCTATATGTTGTTAGGAATTACCAAAACCACCCAGGGATAGTTGCACTTTCAATCTCCCCCTTTTTGGTAATTGATGAGAACATATAGATCAAAGCTTCGACAAATGATAATAAGAGTGAAATACATCGTCGCTTTGAGAAGTATGTGATCAGCAAGAGCCCCCCCTAAATTTGTGCATATTTAAAATTTGCTTTGGACTGCAAATGCATAAAGAGTTAGAATCATGGGTTACTCTTCCATGTCACATACATCTTGGTGGAGCGCTCAAAATGATAAGAATTAAATACATGCACTCATCACCAAGCAAAGTGAATGATCAACATAAAGATAAACTGATAGTGATATCCAACAAGCATTAAGTGTAGCTTATGATCAAACACATGATCATCAATGTCTCACAGATTAAGCATAGTATCTCAAGCACTCAAAAGCAAATAAAGTTTCAACCAAGAAGACAAGAGAGAACAAATGCAAACTCTCTCTCTCTCTCGAAGCCTATGATCTATACATTTTTCTCGCCCTTTGGCAACAAGTTACCAAAAAGTTCATAGAAAATGCATAGCACTAAACGACGCTCAGGCTTGGTCTTCAGTTGGTGGAGTCCGGATGACGCCAAGGACGAAGGCTTCTGTAGACGTAGTTGGAGCTGCTGGGGTAGGAGCTGGAGCTGGTGGAACTGAGGCTGTAGCTGGTGCAGAAGTGGTGGCTCTGGTGTTAGAAACTGGCACTGCAGACGATCTCTGAGCTCTGGGCACTCTGGCAAATGCATCAGTTGTGGTCTTGCCCTTCCTCTCCTGCATATCATCCTGTAATTGCTCCACGGCAGACTGAATCTCAGTTACTTTTACATCTAGGTCATAGAACTTTTGTTCCATGATTCTTTCCAGGCTCTCTTGGTTTCGAGTCAGGGTGGCCAGTCCTTTCTCTATCCTCAGAGTTGATGCTATCAGGTAACTGAGCTGCTCCTGCTTGTTCTTCAAGAAGTACTTAGATGCCTCCTCTTGGGTTGGCATCTTGGCAGCTTTCTCCATCTTTGCCTTCTCCTTCTTTGCTTGAGCATGTGCAGATGATGGTTCATTCTCATTCATCACAACTTGATTGTCCTCAAAGTCTGGATGGATGGGCAGGTGTTCCTTGTCCAACAGATATGTGCTTGTGCCCATCTTTGAGTTTATCAACTCCTAAATTTGTGGGGCATATCCACAGCTCCTCTTCTGATCAGCTGCTGTCCTCTTAATGGTTTCTACCATGAAGCTCGTCACCTTGAATTTCTATGGCACATCAAATATGTGAAGCAAGTTTATTGCATGGCCTCGGATCATTTTGTGATCACCTGACTTGGGCAAGAGAGTGTGCCTTGAGATCCAGTTGATGGTGGGCAGCCCTGACCGAAGGAAGTGCACTGAGCCAAACTTGAAGGTATCAAGTTCTTTGTTTGGGATCTCTTTGTACATATTTGACATGGAATTGTGATCCATCTTCTTCTTGGCATAAATGTCCAAGTCATCTTCCTGCTCTTCTGGGGCATTAATGAGCTATGCCCATTCAGCAACTCTAGACTGATATCTGGTTCCTTATGACATCCACACTATCCTGCCATCTGGATAGAAATGTGCTGTGGAGTAGAATTGTATAATGAGCTCCTCATTCCACTTTGTGAGCTTTTGCCCAACAAAGTCTGCAACTCCACAAGCACTGAAGTTGTCATACACTCCAGGATAGTGTTCTTCCTTCTCCTTGATATATTCCCAATCAACCCATCTCATGTCACACACTATGGGCTTCTTATCAAGCAGCACTGTCTCATAGAAATCCTGATGTTCCTTGGTGTGAAATATGTAATCCACAGCAGTTCTTCTCCTTGAAGCATATGGATCTGCTTCTCTCCACTTCCTCAGCCCTGAATCTCTTCTAATTTTCATGTCCTCAGCCACAGGATGAGCATCATTGTGGTCTGGGATCTTGGGCTTGAACTTTCTGAGAACTTGTCCTTCTTCTTCCTCTTCAGCAGCTTCAGGCACTGGGGCCTTGTTCTTTTCAGCAGCAGATATATTCCTGGTGTTCCTCTTAGGTGCACTCTTGGGCTTGGATGCAGCTTTGGGTGCTTCCTTGGGCTTGTATGAAGTAGCCCCTGACCTTATGGCATCACCCATAAGCTTCTGTGCCTTTGGTGCTGGTGCAGCAACCTCTTCTTCCTCTTCTTCTCCTTCAGAGTCTCTTCATGGAGGGTTTGCCAAGAACTCTGGCAGTTGTGGTTCCGACTCTCTTCTTCTTCTTATCTTGGCCACCTGCTTCCTATTCAGATTCCATGGTGAGCTTCATGGTCTCTTCAGTTGCAGCCTTCCTAGGCTTAGAAGTTGGAACTCTTCTTGCAGGTGCCTTTTTGTGCATACCAGGCTTGATAGCTGCAGCTGAGCCATATTCTTTCTTGAGCACCTTCTTCTTGGATATGGCTTCCTCTTCTGCCACATAGTCCTCATCCTCTGATTCAGAGGTTCTCTTCTTGCTAGCTTTAGTGGCTGCATTAGGCAAGTTGCTTGGGGTGCTCCTACTACCCTCATCAGAGCTGCTAGAGGGACTAGTGCCCTCACTCATATGAACCTGTTCCTCAGATTTGTTCTGGTTGTCACTCTGATCAGACATGTTGCAAACTCTGACTGCTGACCCTGTGAATAGATTATAGATGAGATAGAGTGGATGAGCATCACAAAATGCAGAGATTTTTGCAAAAGAATGAATCAAAACTTAGTTTTAGTTTTCCATAGAAAGCATTTCGGATCAACCGATTTGCAAACTCGGTGATACCGAAGCAGCTTTTGGAACCTAAACTAGTGAACTCGGTCAGACCGAGTCACAGTTCGGTGGCACCGAGACTGCTAGGGTTTCACAAAGTCCTGAACTCAGTCTCACCGATTTGTAATTCTCGGTCAGACCGAGAACCACATGTGCAATGGCCGTGGCCGAATCGGTGGAACCGAGTTCCGCAACCCGGTGGGTCCGAGATGGTTTCGGCAGAAACCTAAACCTAAATTTTTGAATCGCATCTATTCTAAGGATTGTTTTGACTGGATAGGAGTATTTCAATCGTAGCAAGAATCATAAAGAACACAATGTGCTAGGAATCGGACGGGGATAGCACTGTGATCGAGTCCATACCCTAGTTCGGCGGCGGACTCGATACGGCGGCAACGGCGGAGACGAAATCCGTTGACGGCGACGGAGACCAGCGACAGGGGGCGGTTGGCGACGAGGAGGACGATCCGGAGACCCAGAGAGGTAGAGCAAGCTATGCGCGGGCGAAGAGGTTTCGGAGAAATTTCCAAAATTTTGCCCGTGAGTATATATAGCCCGACCCTGTCGGTGTGACCGAGTGGAACAACTCAGTGGCACCGAGATGCATAACTGCTGACAGTTATAGCAACTCGGTGTGACCGAAAAGTTCAAATCGGTTGCACCGAGGTGAAAACCTAGATCGACTTAGTGATCTCGGTATGACCGAAATGGAGGAATCGGTCAGACCGAAAAGCACAAAGAAGTTTTGGAAGTTTAAGTCTATGACAAATCGGGGACTCCGAGTGCTCCTCACACAGAGTGGTTTGAATCTGACTTGATCAAATTTTGTGATGTAGCATGAATAGAGTTTGAGACGAGAAAATCATAGATAGCTAGAGAGGGTTATTAGGCATTCTTGTCCATCCACTTGGCAAAAGAAAAGAAGACCAATCAAACAAAGCAACAAGTGGATGTCCTCGAATGAGTAAAATATGCAACCAACATGCTCACACAATAAAATGGCAATTGAAATATGTGGCAAAGAATGCACAACCAATTCTAGCATCTATCAAGCAATTGGCGATGACTAGGTCATCTATATATGAGTATATTGACCTAGGAGTCAAATGAGAACATTTGATCATAGGTCATACTCATCGTTTAAGCACAAGTGGGGTTACCACTTTTACATAAAGCATTGTTGTGTTCACATCATTAGAGTTGGTTTAGCTCAAGTCTTAGAGTAAAGCTCCCCCTAGATGTGATATCCCCCCTAAGAGGGATGAACTAACCTTGGGTTTTGTCGTTGATGACTTCAGGTAGATGTTGAAGCTGTGGATGCTCAATGTTGATGTAGATCAATTGGAGCTATCCATTGGAGTGAATTGCACTTTCACTACCTACATGGGTTAGTCCCACAAGGAACAAACAAGGATATCCATAGACATAGAGTGATGCACACACAAGATGATGTCTATGAGAGCTTTTAGTTTACCTTGTCCCTTGACTTACCAACAAGAGGGTTTGTGACTCCTTGAACTAGTACAAGATGTGGAAGTTCATTGCACTTGTTCTTGCCAAAATGATAAGAGTGAAGTATGTTGGCGGAGTCACCCTCAAGAACTCTCTAGTTCTTCTTCTTTTGGATCCACACCATCTTGATGGGAATCCTCGGAGTTGTAGTCATACTTGATGAAGTGGAACTTGAAGTAGTCTTGGGAATCCACTTGACTAAGGTCTTAGGAGCTTCTTCAAATGCATCAATTTCCTCTTGAAGCTTGTCCTTGCCTTTTTGCTTGTAGTCTTGTGGTGGAAGATCATCTTGAGCTTGTGTCCCTTTGAAAGAAGTGGGATCATACTTCTCTTGTTGAGGAAAAAACTTTGTCTTGGGGTATTGATCTTCTTCCCACTCAACTCCATTGGCATTGAACCTTCGTTCAAAACCAACACCTTGATTCTTCCGGTGCCTTCCTTGCTTGCGTACAATTTTCTCGAACTGCTTACTTCCGGCAAGGCTCTTGTAAACTCCTTTCTCTATAATTCCCTTCAATAGGCTATTTTCTTGCTTAAGCGTAACTTGGCTAAGAGAATCATTAGTGGAATCAAGAGAACTACTAGAAGCAACAATATTGGATTTAACATGATCATTGTTACTACTAGAGGAAGAATCTTTCTTGTTTTTGTTACTAGACTTGACTTGAGGCATGTAAGTGGATAAGAGTAAACGCTTGGCAATGTAAGAAGAACTTTTCTTACGAAGATCATCATTGATTGCTTTTAAGAACTCATGCTCTTGCTCAAGGTTGAGCTTTTCAAAGCGTAATTTCTCATGTGTTCTTAAAAGTTCTCGATGATCTCCTAAGATAGTTTCATGAGCTAACTTAAGAGTGTTTAGTTCTTTAGTTAGAGACTCAATCTTCTCCTTATCATTGTCATTTGTTTTATTTTGATTAGCATGATTAATTGACGTTTCATCATAGTATTCATCACTAGAGTTGTCAACAAGTAAATCATCATCACCTAACAAGTCATCTTCATCACTATTGAAATCAACATACTCGGGATGTGATACCTTTGGGCCTTTAGCCATGAAGCATGTTCCAACTCCTTCATTTGGTGAGTCAAATATGTCGTAGGAGTTGGTTGGCACAAGTGCTAGACCGGCAACACCTTCATCTTGAGTATATTCAGAATCGGAGTGATAGCTTCTCTCGGAGTGGTTGTCGGGGTCGGAGCCGGATACCCATTCACCAACATGATCTTGATGTCTTCGTTTTGTGTAGCTCCTTGATGACTTGTCCTTTCTTTCTGAATCCTTGCTTCTCCGTGAGTGTCTTCGTTCATAACGATCATCTCTACTCCTTTCTCTTGATGGTGATTCTTCTCTTCTACTTCTTCTTTTGGGAGAGTCTTCTCTTCTCTTGTAGGGAGCCGTACACTCATTAGAATAGTGTCCGGGCCTCCCACAATTGTAGCAGTTTCGCTCTCGACTAGAAGATCTTTTGTCATTGTAGGACCTTGACTTGGAGATTCTATCTTTTCTTCTACTCTTGTAGAACTTGTTGAAGTTCTTCACCATTAAGCTCAATTCTTCATTGAAGGTTTGCTTCTCACTTGATGATGTGGGGGCTTCACATGAGGCTTTGTAAGCACCACTTGATTTTTTGTGAAGTTCCTCTTTATCCTTGAGTGACATCTCATGAGCAACAATTCTTCCAATGACTTCCGTTGGCTTGAGCTCTTTGTAATTGGGCATCATTTGGATCAATGTGCACACGGTATCATATTTTCCATCCAAGGCTCTTAGGATCTTCTTGATGATGAATCTATCGGTCATCTCTTCACTCCCTAAGCCGGCAATCTCATTTGTGATAATAGCAAGCCTAGAGTGCATTTCAGCGACACCTTCACCATCCTTCATTTTGAACTTGTCAAGTTGACTTTGAAGCACATCCAATTTGGATTCCTTGACGGAGTCGGTACCTTCGTGCATATCAATCAAAGTATCCCAAATTTCCTTTGCATTCTCAAGACGGCTGATTTTGTTGAATGCTTCGGGGCACAATCCGTTGAAGAGAATATCACAAGCTTGAGCGTTGTATTGCAGCATCTTCAACTCTTCCGCGGTAGCTTCACAGTTTGGTTCTTTTCCATCAAAGAAGTCACCTTGCAAGCCAACACACACAATAGCCCAAATGGCGGGGTTATGTCCAAGAATATGCATTTTCATTTTATGCTTCCAACTAGCAAAATTAGTACCATCAAAGTAAGGACCTCTATGGTGGTAATTTCCCTCGCTAGACGCCACACTCTCCTAGGTTGTGAAACCAAGGCTATGATCACCAAAAGCTATGGAAATCAAGGCAAATGGAGACCAAAGCTCTGATACCACTTGTAGGATCGGAAGTATGTCTAGAGGGGGGTGATTAGACTACTTGACCAAATAAAAATCTAGCCTTTTCCCAATTTTAGTTCTTGGCGGATTTTAGCTATCTTAGCACAAGTCAAGCAATCTTCACACAATTCAAGCAAGCATGCAAAAGAGTATGTGAGCAGCAGAAAGTAAAGCATGCAACTTGCAAGAATGTAAGGGGAAGGGTTTGGAGAATTCAAACGCAATTGGAGACACGGATGTTTTTGGCGTGGTTCCGATAGGTGGTGCTATTGTACATCCACGTTGATGGAGACTTCAACCCACGGAGGGTAACAGTTGCACGAGTCCACGGAGGGCTCCACCCACGAAGGGTCCACGAAGAAGCAACCTTGTCTATTCCATCATGGCTGTCGCCCATGAAGGACTTGCCTCACTAGCGGTAGATCTTCACGAAGTAGGCGATCTCCTTGCCCTTACAAACTCCTTGGCTCAACTCCACAATCTTGTCGGAGGCTCCCAAGTGACACCTAGCCAATCTAGGGGACACCACTCTCCAAGAAGTAACAAATGGTGTGTTGATGATGAACTCCTTGCTCTTGTGCTTCAAATGATAGTCTCCCCAACACTCAACTCTTTCTCACAGGATTTGGATTTGGTGGAAAGAAGATTTGAGTGGAAAGCAACTTGGGGAAGGCTAGAGATCAAGATTCATATGGTTGGAATGGAATATCTTGAGCTCAACACAAGGGTAGGTGGTTCTCTCTTAGAACATGTGAGTTGGAAGTGTAGATGTGTTCAGATGGCTCTCTCCACGAATGAAGAGTGGGTGGAGGGGTATATATAGCCTCCACACGAAATCTAACCGTTACACACAATCTGCCAAACTCGGTGGGACCGAATCGTTAAACTCGGTCGGACCGAATCAGCAAACCTAGTGACCGTTAAGATTTTCGGTGGGACTGAGATGCAACTCGGTAGGACCGATATGGTTAGGGTTTGGGCATAACATAATCTCGGTGTGACCGATTACACAAACTCGGTGGGACCGATTTTGGTAATAAGCTAACCAGAGAGTTGGTCAGGTAAACTCGGTGGGACCGATTCGCTCTTCTCGGTGAGACCGAAATGTTACGAAAAGGAAACAGTGAGTTTACATTGCAATCTCGGTGGGACCGATCGCTCACTTCAGTTGGACCGAAACATTACGAAGGGAAACAGAGAAATTGCAATCCCATCTCGGTGAGACCGAGATCCCTATCGGTGAAACCGAATTGCTAGGGTTTGTGGCAGTGGCTATGGCATGTGAAACTCGGTGGCACCGGATAGAAAGAATCGATGGGCCGAGTTTGACTTTTGGTTTAGGTCATATGTGGATGTGGGAAGATAGTTGAGGGTTTTGGAGCATATCACTAAGCACATGAAGCAAGAGGCTCATTAAGCAACACCTCATCCCTCCTTGATAGTATTGGCTTTTCATATAGACTCAATGTGATCTTGGATCACTAAAATATAAAATATAGAGTCTTGATCTTGAAGCTTGAGCCAATCCTTTGTCCTTATAATTTTGAGGGATCCACTTTCCTCATCCATGCCATGCCATCCATTGATCTTTTCCTGAAATATTCATCTTGGAATAATGTTAGCTCACTGAGCTATATGTTGTTAGGAATTACCAAAACCACCCAGGGATAGTTGCACTTTCATCGGCTCGGCCTCTGCTCTTTCTATCTTACAACACAAGTTTACATATCAATGTCGGTTTACGTCTATAGACCTTAAACCGTCTTTGGGCCCTGGGCCTTCATGAAGTACCACCGTCTGTCTTCATGGGCTTCAGGTACAGTAATCCATTATGGGGATAACCCGCCCTCTCCTGGCCGGTTTACGCCCAGTATTAATATCCCCAACATTAGGCCCCAGATTGATTTGAACTGGTTCATGTCAATCTTCAACGCATCATCATCTTCACAGAAATTTTGTAAACCGCCATGATGTCATCTTCCAGAATCGTGATAAACCGCCATGACATCACCTGCTATTAAAAATTGCATATAACTCTCCTTCCTTCATGAGCCTTCGATAATCGAGGCAACAGCTCTGCCATATATATAACTTTTGGGCTCCTCGATTCTCGCACCTGCCACTTATCCCTTTGCCTTTATAAATAGAACTAGGGGGTCTTTCCATGCCCCCCCCCCGTGCCTCTTCGCATCGTCTTCTTCCTCATGCCGACCGAACCTTTGAGCTCTGCCACCGCCGTCGATCTTCACGTCTGCCTCAACAACGGCCGCTGCATCAACTTGATCGTACCAAAAAGTCACGGCACCTCTCCGCTGTTCTTTTGACATTGGTAAGTCTTCTACCCTAGATCTTATCATTAGGGTTTGTACTTATCGCAGTTCTTCGTAGTTCTTGGAGCTGTTCTTCCTTGTTCCTCTTCAGTAGTACAAATGGCGAGTTAGGTCTGATATTTTCCAATGCCTTTGTAATTAGAACTCCTTTTTCCTCATTAGAACATCTGCTTTGGGTAGAAAAGCTCATCTGGAACTATTAAACTGCTTAAGCACCTGCGCTTTAGGTCAGACTATATTTTGATTCTCCAACGCACTTCAGATCTGACATTACCATGCCAAGCTGTGAAACTTGTTTTTCCTTCACTTATGCATCTTAGATCTGTATCTTCAATACTAGAGTAGGCGGTTTAATCTGACAGAAAAATGATGACCCGGTAGGTACCATTAGTCCCCTGTTGAACCGCCAAGCCGCTTTATCTTTGTACATCTCCCATGTCTGATTCCGGTTTAACAATATGTACATATTTATGTCTTCTTCTGCTCTTGCACCGCTTTATACTTGTCCATCATAAACCTTAAACCGGCAATAACCATGTTTCAGCTTTCCATTGAAATGGCCAAACAAGTCTATGAGTGCAACTGGGTTCCTTCCCGGGTCACTGAAGAACAATTAGACAGATGTGTTGCAACTGGTGCTTTAGCCAAGAAAGAGGTCATCCACTGGAGGGCCCCTGGTCCAGAAAATCCTCCTGGACCGGAGAAGTAGTTGTTTTTTTTACCAACTAGGTCGAGGTTTTAGTCCTCCTGGTTCAAAGTTTTTCCGAGATGTGCTTGCCAGTTTTCAGCTCCACCCTCAAGACATCGGTCCAAACTCTGTGTCCAACATCTGCCATTCCAAGTCTTTTGCGAGGCTTATTTTAAAGAGGAACCCACAGTTGAATTGTTTAGGGATTTCTTCCATTTAAACCGTCGCACATAGTTCACAGATGGACCCAATACTGAACTTGGCAGAATGGCGATTCAAAAGAGGAAGGATGTCAGTTTCCCTCACGCCAAGCTTCACAGTCACCCTAAAGAGTGGAACCAGGCCTGGTTTTATTGCAAAGACACATCTCCAACTAACTAAAATACTTTGCTGGGTTATCGCCCCCACCATCTTAGCAATACACATCCCTTTCCTCAGAGATTAACTGCAAAGGAAAGGTCCTACTATGCTCCACAACTGTCAAAACTTAGAGCCTTCATGGCAAATGGTTTAACTGGTGTTGACTTTGCTCGTTGTTGGATAACTTGGAGCATATTGCCCTTAAGCCGACGCCCCGGTTTAACGTGTGAATACACCGGGAGTTTGAAGGACCCTCAACGACACATTGATATTCAGCTTACAGATGCTGAAGTTTCTGAGGCTATGAAGAAGATACTGAATGAAACGGAGGCTGTCTGTAGCCAGACTGGATTAAGTCTTTTCTGCACCTCCAACAAACCGCCAGCTGTAAGAATCATATGACTTCTTTGCTTTCAGCCTAATCCCTTGAAATACTCTCTCAAAATTTTATTCATCTTTGCCAGGGTGATGATCCGTTCTGGAAGAAAAAACCTCAGGATAAACCGGCAAAACCACAAGACAAACCAGAAAGGCCACTTCGCCAGAAGACCAAGGTTATCAAAAAGCCTGCCAAGAAAAGGACCACTGCGTCTTCCAAGCTAAATGCTGATGCCGATTTGGCTAGGACTCAGAGGTAGAACTTGACTCTCTTGGTTCCTTTTTCATACACCTCATTGACAATGACTATTATCGGGACGACGCTGAAGGCAATCAAGCTGATGACGTAGATGTAATTATTCTTTCCTCCGATTCAGATCCTCTGCCATCATCAAAAATCCGTCGAGCAAACTGGAAAGTAAAATTTTCTCATCCCCTTGCTCACTTGGACCCAAACTTTCTTTTGAAGACGCAGCAACATGAAGCTCGTCGCACAACCCGGCACAACGGCCAGGTAGTTACCTCCGCCGGTTTACCGAACACTCCGGTTCGGAAACGCCGATCAGAGGTCTCTTATACTCTTGACACTTCTTGCCCCAAGGCGGGTTGTTTCCGACAGCCTCTTAATCCGTCTGATTCTAATTATCAGGGAACACCTCACTCATCTTCTGGCGAGTCAACAGCTACACAACTTCCAACCCTCAGATAGTTCCTGGGTGAGTTATGCCTTAAATTGACTCTTAACACCTTATATTCACCTTATGTATTGACCTTTTATATTTGTTCTTTTCAGTGCCAAGCCTCGACCCAGTAAGAAGGCTCAGCAAAATAAACCGGCTGATGATAATGTGGTTATTGAACCGGAGAAAACTCCAGATCTGGAAGGAACAAATGCTGATGTTATTCATGATGATCCACCACCTCAAGATTACGACTTCATTATTGAACAAGTAGAAGTGGACACCACAGGCCACACTGAGAAACCGACAAGCCCGACCCGAACTGATGATAAACCGGCAAGTCCAGTGAAAACTGCTGATAAACCATCAACTCCAGTGAAGGCTGCTGGTGATAAAGAAGATGACATCATGATTAGTGGCTTTGGCCACACCACTCCTGGCAATCCGGTCGCTTTATCTAAACATAGCGCCAAGGATGAACTTTCTGCTATGAGCAAGGGCAAATGGAACACCGATTTGTCAAGCTATGCACATCTCAATGCCCAAGACATTCACTCTGGCTTCTTGAACCGTCTGTACACCAGCCGCGACTATGAAGCCGGTTTGGTAAACTTGATGAAAGAGCGATACGAGGTAACTAACGCTCAACTCTGCATAACTGTTTCTCTTTTTAATTCCAAATATCAACTCCAGTAGCCCCCAAGTGACGGTTTATGATATCAATCTAAACCGGGACTTAGTAATAACTTAACTTTGCATGCTTAACCTCGAGGGACCGGGTTATCTCTTTAAGATGAACCGGTCTTTAAAATTGCAATATTGTATCTTTCACTGGTGTAGCCCCCAAGGGCCGGCTTAACTTTATAAAGATGAACTGGGACTATAGAAGAATTCCCATATCAGTACTTTGAGAAAACACACATTAGCCCCCAAGTGCCAAGAGTAATACTTGTATTGTGCTTGGGACTTGTAGAAATTTCTGAGAACAAGCAAATATGCATTAGCCCCCAAGTATTAGGTGCGTAACTTGTTATGTACTTGGTACTTCAAATATGTACCGTCAACTCATAATATGTCTATTTCTTATAGGCTGAGCTGAGCAAAAAGGAATCTCAAACCGCCGATCTGCAAGAAAACACCAAGTCCCAGCAAGCCGAAACCTCCAAGGCAAATGATGAGCTGACCAGTGCTTTAGCCACTATGGAAAAGCTAAAGGAGAGTTTCAACAAGGAGCGGGCGGATTGGGACACAGAAAAATCCGCTTTGCAAAAAAGAGCCGAGGATGCAGAAGCAGCTCTTAAACCGGTAGTAGATGAGCAGACTGGTGTAAAGCGGCAGATACATGCCATGACAGCTGCTGTGTTTGGTAAACATCCTTGCTTCATATCTTCAACATATCTTCCCATACATTGCCGGTTTACTGATGCTTGTAATTATGCAGGGACTCGCATTAGTCATCTGGGCTCTGACGTACAGAAGAAATTGAGGCTGCCTAGACTCTTATAAAGCAGTTATATACCGGTGCGCAACAGATCATCTGTACCGCTTCACACAACAAGCCTCCCCCCCACTTTAATCAAGGAAACCTTAGAAAGGTTGTCTATGCTGCCTGCCCGGGTAGAAGAGCTAAAGAGGTCTGCTGCAAGGGCGGGTGCTCTGACCGCGCTAACCCGGGCAAAAGCATGGGTACCTGACCTTGATCCGGTGGAAGTGGCTAAAGGATATCCCAACTTAAAAGAAGACAGATCAGAATTTGGCAATGATGACCTCCGAGCCATAAACCGAGAAGTACGTCCACTGGCTTGTCAACTGGCTGAAGAGGCTGATCTCTCATATTACCAGGCGAGTTATGACGACAAAAACAAACGGGTTGCTGCACCAACCCCTGAAGCGCAAAGTCTTATCCCGCCAATCCGTAAGCACACCTATGCCCCTGACATTGAACCGTCCACCCTTATAAGCGATGAAACTGTATTCCAAGCCCTAGCTGGGATCGACTGGGCAACCCTTGACTTCCAGCCACTGGGTAGAGAGGAGGATGATGAACCGGTGCAAGGTGATCCGAAACCGTCAAGTCAAGCTGGTGAGGAAGCATGATCCGGAGGCCGGTTTAGCCTTCCACGTGCTGCAATGCCTGTTGAGAAACAATTATCCTTTTGGGCACTGAAACGCCTTGTAATAGGCTAGTTAAAACACTTGGTCTGCTATGCCATCGTGCATATTTATTTGCGCCTGACACTTGTAAATCCGCCATGCTTAACACATATGATGTTCATAATCCATAGCGATTTATACAAGCTATTCCTGCACACAAGAAGTTAATAGTGTCCTGGCGGTTTACCGCCGGACGGGTCATGATGCCGAGATATATAGCCAGGGTTTATAACCAAGGCTTGTGAAAAGATAATCAAATATGAAAATAATTGATACCTATGACCTTGAGTCATAATGTTGGTTGACCAACTGTTGTAATGAGGGTAATAACCCTAATCTTCTATCATATTGTGCCGGTTTATGATAAAACCGTTCCAGGTTATGATAAACACCAGTTTATTCATATTCAATTATGGCGACTTATAGTTAAAACCAGACCGGGTTAATAATCTCCGGATTATGACTGATCAGATACTGACAACTTGTAGTTGAAAGTCAAGTCGGGTTTAATGAACGCCGGTTTATCAGAACATTATAAATGTCATCAAAAGAGAAAAACTTGGCAAATAAAAGCATACGAAAAAAACTTGTAGTCGAGGCTTTTCACGAGCTGCCAGGCCCCAAATTCGAGGCTTTTCATGGGCTGCCAGGCCACTGAGTTAAACCATTTCACAAAGCCTTTTAAGATGGTCCTCAATCCTTAACCAATCGTCGTTTTAACTTTGACAAGTTCAGGGTCTTATCAGATTGACTTGTCGAAGTTCGGTGGGTCATACCAGGTTTACCTGGACGGAGTGACTTACTTAAAAAGGCAGGCTAACCCGGGGTTTTAGGTGTATACACCAGGCTTCCAAGCCGTGGCTTGATAGCCTATTACAAGTGTAGATTCTTTGTTCATTGCGGTAGCAAAGAATCCCCAAGCAATATTTTGAGCTGTGCTCAGTGGGTGCCTATGTTTGAGTTGTTCTTTTGCAACACTCTCTTTGGCCCAAAAATAATTTGGCTTTGAGCTGATCAAGAGGTGTGAGTATGGTTCGAATACGACCAAGCCCCCAAGTGATTTTTCTGGTGGCCCTGCGCCGATCAAGAGGTGTAGCTATGGTTTGAATACGACCAAGCCCCCAAGTGACTTTTATATAAAGCTTTTACAAGCTGAATCAAGGGGTAAACCGGATGCCACTTTATAAAATAGAAGCCCCCATGTAACCACACATGATGTAAGAAAAAACAACAGATACCCCTCTTTAGCTGAGGCTCCGGTTTATTATATCGATCATAATATATACATTGTCATAACTATGTACATAAGCAGAGCCTATGGCTCAGGTATAGTAAGGCCGAAGATGAGCGATATTCCACGGTCGGTGGGTCTCCTCCTCCTTTACGTGAGTCTTTGTGCTCTCGAACATCTATAAGGTAGTATGACCCGTTATGCAGATTCTTGCTGACCACAAGGGGTCCTTCCCAAGGCGGGGATAACTTGTGCATATCTGTCTGATCCTGGATGAGTCGGAGCACCAGATCGCCTTCTTGAAAAGTTCTGGTTCTAACCCGGGGGCTGTGATAACGACGCAGATCTTGCTGATAAATCGCCAAACAGGCCACTACAATGTCACACTCCTCGTCCAACAGGTCAAGTGCTTCCTGTCGTGCCTTCTCATTGTCAGCTTCAACATACGCCGCCACACGAGGCGAGTCATGACGGATGTCACTAGGGAGAACTGCCTCCGCTCCATAAACCATGAAAAAAGGTGTATAGCCCGTGGATCTGTTGGGCGTGGTATTGATGCTCCATAACACAGAAGGTAACTCCTCCACCCAACAACCCAGCGTCCGTTGCAAAGCAAGCATAAGCCGGGGCTTGATGCCTCTCAAGATCTCTTGATTGGCTCTCTCTGCTTGACCATTAGACTGGGGGTGAGCCACTGAGGATACGTCAAGCCGGATGTGCTCACGTTGACAGAACTCCTTCATACCACCTTTGGACAGATTGGTACCATTATCAGTTATAATGTTGTGTGGAAAACCAAACCGGAAAATCACTTTCTTGATGAATTGAACTGTCGTAGCTGCATCACACTTATTGACTGGCTCTGCCTCCACCCATTTAGTGAACTTATCAACCGCCACCAAAAGGTGGGTCTTCTTATCCTTGGATCTCTTAAAGGGCCCAACCATATCTAGCCCCCAAGTCGCAAACGGCCAAGTGATTGGAATCATCCTCAACTCTTGAGCCGGTACATGAGCGCGTCGTGAGAATTTTTGACATCCATCACACCTTTTGACCAAGTCCTCAGCATCAGCATGAGACGTCAGCCAATAGAAACCATGATGAAACGCCTTAGCTACCAGAGATTTTGAACCGGCGTGGTGACCACAATCTCCTTCGTGGATCTCACGCAAAATTTCACGGTCTTCTTCAGGAGATACACAACGCTGAAACACCCCTGTCACACTGCAATGATGTAACTCTCCAATTATAATAGTCATGGACTTGGACCGTCGGATTATCTGTCTGGCCGAAGTTTCATCCTTTGGTAACTTGCCCCGGTTCATATACGCCAAATACGGAACCATCCAATCCAGGATAACATGAAGAGCCACCACCAGCTGAGCCTCCGGATCAGGAACAGCCAAATCCTCTTGTGTAGGGAGCTTGACAGATGGATTATGCAGCACATCCAGAAAGACATTGGGTCGAACCGGTTTACTTTGGGAACCCAAGCGACTTAAAGCATCCGCTGCTTCATTCTTCCGCCGGTCCACATGATCAACCTGATACCCTTGGAAGTGACCTGCAACAATATCCACCTCTCGACGATATGCTGCCATGAGTGGGTCCTTGGAATCCCAAGTACCAGACACCTGTTGAGCCACCAGGTCTGAGTCACCGAAGCACTTAACTCGGCTTAGATTCATCTCTTTAGCCATCCGAAGACCGTGGAGTAGAGCCTCATATTCAGCTGCATTGTTAGTGCAAGGGAACATTAAACGGAGAACATAACAAAACTTATCACCTCGTGGGGAAGTTAATACGACTCCAGCCTCTGAGCCTTCCAATTGCCTGGACCCATCAAAATGAATAGCCCAATAAGTATGATCCGGCTTCTCTTCTGGCGCCTGTAACTTCGTCCAGTCATTGATGAAGTCCACAAGTGCCTGAGATTTGACCGCCGTCCGAGGCACATATTTTAACCCGTGAGGCCCAAGCTCAATACCCACTTGGCAACCCGACCAGCTGCTTTCCTGTTCTGAATTATATCTCCCAAAGGAGCAGAACAGACCACAATGATGGGATGACCCTAGAAATATTGCTTAAGCTTTCGGCTCGCCATGAAAACTCCATACACCAGCTTCTGCCAATGTGGGTACATTTGCTTGGACTCAATAAGCACCTCACTGATATAATAAACCGGCCGTTGAACCGGATACTCCTTTACGGCCTCCATGCGCTCCACCACAATAGCCACGCTAACGGCCCGGGCATTCGCAGCCACATATAACAATAATGGCTCTTTATCAATAGGAGCAGCAAGGACTGGCGGATTAGCCAGCTGCCACTTTAAGTCCTCAAATGCTTCATTGGCGGCGTCACTCCAAATGAAGGCATCTGTCTTCTTCAGCATCTGATATAAAGGGATGGCCTTCTCACCAAGGCGACTGATAAACCGGCTCAAGGCGGCAATCCGGCCTGCCAGGCGTTGAACATCATTGATAAATTTCGGTTTAGCCAAAGAAGTTATAGCCTTGATTTTCTCCGGATTAGCTTCAATGCCTCTGTTAAACACCAGAAAGCCCAAGAGTTTGCCTGCCGGTACACCGAAAACACAATTGGCCGTATTAAGCATCATTTTATAAACCCGGTGGTTATCAAAAGTCTCCTTCAAGTCATCTATCAATGTCTCCTTCTTTCTGGATTTCACCACAATATCATCCACATAAGCATGAACATTGTGGCCGATCTGATCATGAAGACAATTCTGTACACAGCACTGATAAGTCGCCTGGGCACTCTTAAGCCCAAAAGGCATAGATACATAGCAGAAGGCTCCAAAAGGAGTTATAAACGTTGTCTTCTCCTGGTCCTTAACTGCCATTTTGATCTGATTGTAACCAGAATACGCATCCAGAAAACTCAAACGCTCACAACCCGCCGTAGCATCACTGATTTGATCAATACGAGGGAGGGCAAAAGGGTCTGCTGGACAGGCCTTGTTGAGATCTGTGTAGTCCACACACATACGCCAAGTGTCGTTCTTCTTAAGTACCAGCACCGGATTAGCCAACCATTCAGGATGAAATACTTCAACAATGAATCCAGCCGCCAAGAGCCTGGCTACCTCCTCACCAATAGCCTTGCGTCTGTCTTCATTGAACCGGCGAAGAAACTGCTTGGCCGGTTTATACTTGGGATCGACATTGAGAGTGTGCTCAGCGAGTTCTCTCGGTACACCTGGCATGTCAGAAGGTTTCCACGCAAATATGTCCCGATTCTCACGGATGAACTCGATGAGCGCGCTTTCCTATTTCGGATCCAAGTTAGCGTTGATGCTAAATTGCTTGGATGAATCGCCAGGAACGAAATCGACAAGCTTAGTCTCATCAGCCGATTTAAACTTCAAGGCCGGATCATGATCTGTAGTTGGCTTTTTCAAAGAAGTCATATCCGCTGGATCAACATTGTCCTTATAGAACTTCAACTCCTCTGTTGCGCAAACTGACTCAGCATAAGCCGCATCACCTTCTTCACATTCTAAAGCGATCTTGCGGCTCCCATGGACCGTGATGGTCCCCTTATGACCCGGCATCTTGAGCTATAGATAGACATAACAAGGCCTCGCCATGAACTTAGCATAAGCCGGCCGTCCAAACAGGGCATGATACGGGCTCTTGATTTTCACTACTTCAAAAGTCAATGTCTCTGATCTCGAGTCATGCTCATCTCCAAAAGCCACCTCCAGAGCTATCTTACCAACAGATATGCCGATTTACCAGGCACTACACCATGGAAGACCGTATTGGACGGCTTAAGATTTTTATCTGTTAACCCCATGCGACGGAAGGTTTCATAATAAAGGATATTGATACTACTCCCCCTATCCATGAGTACCTTAGTGAACTTATAACCTCCAACCTGAGGCGCCACCACCAATGCCAGATGACCTGGATTATCAACACGGGGTGGATGATCCTCTCTACTCCACACGATCGGCTGCTCAGACCAGCGCAAGTAACGGGGCACCGCCGGTTCAACGGAATTCACTGCCTTTTTATGAAGTTTCTAATCACGCTTGTATAGACTAGTGGTGAAGACATGATACTGCCCATTATTCAACTGCTTCGGGTTGCTTTGGTAGCTCGACTGCTGTTGTTGATGCTGATTGCCCTGATGATTATAACCACCTTGATTGCCCTGATTGCCATGATTACCATGTCCGCTCTGATTACCGTGAAAACCTGAACCGGAACTGCCTCCACCGTAACCCGGCCCATGAGATCCAGGGCCTGAACCGCCGCCCGGTCCGTGATCATACCGAAAAAGTCGGAATTTTTGAACTCCTGCATGATATAACAATCTTTCCAGAGGTGCGTGGATGGTTTGTCCTGCGTCCCGTGCTTTGGGCAAGGCTGGTTTAACAGATAAGACAGGCGCTCCGGATTAGGACTTGGTCCTCCACCACGCTGGGGTGGTTTACCCTTACGCCGCTGGCCTTTGTCCTGCGTGTTGGTATTAGCCACAAAATCTAAGCTGTTATCCGCTTTACGCTTATCGCTGTTTCCATGACCCGCCGGGTTATGTCGCTGCCCCTTGGTGTTGCCGCTCTTCTTTCCCTTCCCTGTCTTGTCATCGCCAGACTCGGGATCCTTGGTACTATCAGAGTCGACATACTTTACCAGAGCTGCCGTAAGTGTTCCCATGTCATTACAATGACGTTTGAGCCGTCCCAACTTCAACTTTAGTGGTGCAAACCGGCAATTGCCTTCCAATGTTAAAACTGTTGTATCAGCGTTGATGTGGTCCGACGAATGCAAAATCTCCGAAATCCGGCGCACCCAACGAGTCGTTGATTCTCCTTACTCCTGGACACAAGCAGCTAAGTCCACGATCAACATGGGCTGCTTGCATGTATCCTTGAAATTCTGGATAAACCGGGCCCTTAATTCGGCCCATGACCCAATGGAGTTAGCCGGCAAGTTCTTCAGCCAAGTGCGGGTTGTCCCCTCCAGCATCATGGTGAAGTATTTAGCACACGCCGCATTGTACACATCCAGCATCTCCATTGCCATCTCATAGCTTTCAACCCATGACTCGGGGGATAAATCGGCTGTGTAATTCGTCACTTTAAGTGGGCCCTTGAAATCCTTGGGCAGGCGCACATTGCGCAGCACTGGGACGAGACACGACACTCCCAAAGAGCTGGAAGTAACCCCTGGTTCCACCGATGTGGTTGGACGAACCGGAGTAAGTTGGCGGGCTTCATGTTGCACCGGTAACTCGGCCTCTCGACGTGCCCTAGCACCATCCACCACATCCTGAGCATCACCACCGCCACCCGCCGGGTTATGGCCACAGGGCGGATTACGGTTTCGCGCGCTGCTTGACACGGCCGGTTCATCGATATGCCTGATGTAACTCCGGCTTGGGCGGGGAGTAGAATGGATCCTGATGAGGACATGACTACCTTGGATACGACCAAAAATATTGCATACATGCATATTTGTCAGGTGATTTCTAGTGTCAACTATTCAATAATCTATTTATATTATCCAGAACAAAAATACTTCACACACTTTTGTGTTTTGTCTAATTGCAGGTGTATGAGACATTTGTACAATCCACATATGAAGATAAGGGAAAAAGAGAAGTTTAGGTGCTGTTCAAAAAGTCCCTTCACGTCACTTTTGGGCCAAGAGAAGATAGAGTCCAAGTCTCTCACGTTCTGGATTCAGATTCGGACTGCACAGACATACCTGACTCAAAACGGCAAGAACTTTTTCATACGGACTCCGAATTGGGTGATTCATTTTTTTGTTGGAAAGTAGATTTCGTCCTCTTTCCACTCCAATTGGATTCACCTATAAATTCGTCCGGAGCGTTGAGATATGGACGAAACAATCTGACACTGCAGCAGAATCCGAGTCAAACAACAAGTCCAAAGGTGTTGCATCACCTCCACTTGGGCCCATGAGCCTTGTACGACCTAGGGTTGGTTTTAGGCTGCCTTGGGACGTCCTCCCACCTCCTTGGCCGCCACCCCTTGCTCCTATATAAGTAGATCCACCTAGTAGCTTTTTCCTTGGGATTTTTTTAGTTAAAAGTTAGCCATTGCAACTTCGTGTACTTCGTTTGTGTCCAACGACTAGACCAAGACCGCTTACGGATCCCCACCATTATCGATACTTCATATATATTTGCAATATTCAGATTGCTTTATCATATTCTTGCTCGTTCTTCGATTGCTTGCAGGAATAGACCTTCGTGGTCAGGCTGACCGTGGTTCCGGCATCGTCAGTAACCTCAGGAGATTGGTTTAGCGATTGCTAAGGCGCAACGTCGTGCATGTTTGTAGTCGGTTCGTGAAAGTCGTCTCCACCAAATCGATAGTTATCATCTCATCGAAAGATCGGGACACCCCGCCTCTATCAAGTGGTATCAGTTTTCAGGTTACAGATATCACCTATTGTCCAAAAAAAGCCACACAAAAAAGTTAGATCTATTCATCCTTTATCCAAGCCAGTCTGAGCCTTTGCAATTTTCTTTTCATTGTTTGCATTATTGAATTATCGGTTGCATCGTCGTGTCGAGTTGCTGGTCTTAGTGTCTAGTTCGTTTTGAGTTTCGAGTTCTGTTCACATTAGTCACGTCGCCGCTGCATCGTTATCCCTTCCGCTGTCCACCACACCATCCATCACTTTCCACCACATGCTACCCATAGTTCATTGTCACAATCATAGTTGAGGTCGTTCACATCTTCGCTTGATCCAATCTGCATCTTATCTAGTTTGTCTTGGAAAGAGGGAGAAAAAAAAGACAGAGAAAAAAAGAGTGAAAAAAAGAAAAAAAGTCAGAGAAAAAAAAAGGAAAAAAAGAAAAAGAAAAAGAAAAAAAGTGTGTGGGAAAAAAAAGAAAGAAGAAAAAAACAAAATTCGGATCTATCTAGACTCAATCTCGTAATTGAATTCGGATTGGATTCTGTTTTGTGCACTGTTCGGTCAAACAGGCATAACTTCCTCATACGAAGTCTGTTTTGGCTCCACGAGTACTCAAATTAAAGCTAGCGAGAAACCGCATCTAAATAGTTGCAGAAGCTAGTTCAATATTTGGCACCTCAAAATCGGCTTCTAAATAGGTCTTTTTGCCCTCCGAAGTTCGCGGACACAGCTTATTCTAGTTTTTCAGGCCAGTTTTACAATTCTTTGACTCCTCAATTCGGAATTGAGTTATTCTTTTTGCATTGGAAAGCTTGAGTTAGTAGCATTCTTTGAAAAAAGTTATCAGAAAATTGGCTCAAACTTTTCAAGAGGAAAGTTGGAGAGAGAGTTGTTGTATATCCTGTTTGGCAGTTGTTTTTCATCATTATCTTTACTGCCGTTGTGATCTTCACTTATATCTTGCTATCCAGAGCTACTTACTATACTTCATTGATGCTAGTTGTGCTACGCCGTGACCTCATTAGTGTTCAAGGCTCGCGTCTCTAGACCGGTCTAGCCTAGGACCAGCACAGTACCGTCGTTGAGCGTTTATTCAGCATTGCATCTCTGAATTGATTATTGCTAATATTTTGCTACCATATATAGCCAACCCAGCTCCACATATTTCTACACCGTGTATATGTACGTTCCCCTGACAATCGCTTTACACAATCTTTGAAGTTATTTGACACCGTTGGTTGCCTGTGACCACCTGCCGCATGGTAAGAACTTGTAAGATATTGATATTTGCTTTACTATGAGTACTTTACAACCATATCCTAGTAGTTCATCGGAACATTATTCTCGAATTTTGTTTCTTGTTTCTACTAATCATGACAGGTTCCGGAGATAGAAGTTCTTGGATGACGGATACATCTTCACCATCACGAGAGTTGGGACAACACACACAAGCACATGGTCAGGTTATCTCTTTACCGTCATTTGATGGTAGATTTAATCCTGCTGTTTATCTAGCTTGGGAGCTTGAAGTAGAACAAGTTTTTAGTCACCATGACTTTTCTGAACTTGAGCGAGTACGAGTTACCACTAGAGCATTTACTGGTTTTGCTTCTGTTTGGTGGAGTGTGCATTGTAAGAAAAACATTGATAACCAACCCACAATTTGGAAAGATTTGAAAAATGTAATGAGATAACAATTTTTCCCTCCTTACTATCGTCGTGAATTGCTTCGCAAATTTGAACAATTTAAACAAGGCAACAACACTGTTCATGCTTACTACCAAGAGTTCAAATCTTATATGCATCATTGTGACATAGAAGAATCTGAGGATGATACAATGAATAGTTTTTTTGGTGGTTTGAACCATGATATTCAGGCACGATTTCAGTATATTCCTCGTTGCATTACTGGTATATATGTTCGTGCTTGTACCTTTGAGAGACAGTTACAGGAGGATGCATTGGGTGACTACAACAACTACTATTCTACTTCATGCTCACCACCACCGCTTGGTTCCTCCACCGTTGCACCTACTAGAGCAGCCACACCTCAGATTGTGAGCGCGACATCATCTCAAGAGTATGGTACATTGCCATCATCCATACCTACGTCAGCTACATCTTTGCGACAAGGTAACTGTAAAGGTATTGATGATATAACTTCACATGAGAATGATGCATGCCTAGTTAACTTGAATACATTATGTGTTGAGTTACCTCTTGATTTGTGCGCATCACCTATTTTAGAGAATCATGTTACTGTCATGAATGCGTCATGTGATCAAACAACTGAAATACCAACAATTTTGAGTGCACCCAATGAATTAACTGTTGATGCAAAAGAACCAATGTTTAATCATTTTGATATGACCTCTAATCTTGGTGATGATTCTGTGTCAAATGACTTATTGCATGTTGGCTTATTTAAGCATGTTGTAGCATGTAAATTTTATGCAAGTAAGGTTTATGCACCAATATTTGGATGGTTTAATGATAAATATTGTCAATCTTTTCATATGAATAAGAGCTTCACTTATATGTGCAAACTGAGTTGCAATACTTTCATGCCTTCTACTTCTTGTGATAATATTTTGGCTTTATATTTTATTCACTATGAAAGTTACTCATGTATACATGTGTCATATGTGCAAATTCCACGGGAAGTAAAAATTGATGACATATACATATACAACATGTACACCTTGTCTCTTTTGTTAGCAACATTTCAGATAAAGCAACGCCGAGGACGGCTTTATTTTCAAGAAGGGGAGGATGATGAGGACATGACTACCTTGGATACGACCAAAAATATTGCATACATGCATATTTGTCAGGTGATTTCTAGTGTCAACTATTCAATAATCTATTTATATTATCCAGAACAAAAATACTTCACACACTTTTGTGTTTTGTCTAATTGCAGGTGTATGGGACATTTGTACAATCCACATATGAAGATAAGGGAAAAAGAGAAGTTTAGGTGCTGTTCAAAAAGTCCCTTCACGTCACTTTTGGGCCAAGAGAAGATAGAGTCCAAGTCTCTCACGTTCTGGATTCAGATTCGGACTGCACAGACATACCTGACTCAAAACGGCAAGAACTTTTTCATATGGACTCCGAATTGGGTGATTCTTTTTTTTTGTTGGAAAGTAGATTTCGTCCTCTTTCCACTCCAATTGGATTCACCTTTAAATTCGTCCGGAGCATTGAGATATGGACGAAACAATCTGACACTGCAGCAGAATCCGAGTCAAACAACAAGTCCAAAGGTGTTGCATCACCTCCACTTGGGCCCATGAGCCTTGTACGACCTAGGGTTGGTTTTAGGTTGCCTTGGGACGTCCTCCCACCTCCTTGGCCGCCACCCCTTGCTCCTATATAAGTAAATCCACCTAGTAGCTTTTTCCTTGGGATTTGTTTAGTTAAAAATTAGCCATTACAACTTCGTGTACTTCGTTTGTGTCCAACGACCAGACCAAGACCGCTTACGGATCCCCACCATTATCGATACTTCATATATATTTGCAATATTCAGATTGCTTTATCATATTCTTGCTCGTTCTTCGATTGCTTGCAGGAATAGACCTTCGTGGTCAGGCTGACCGTGCTTCCGACATCGTCAGTAACCTCAGGAGATTGGTTTAGCGATTGCTAAGGCGCAACGTCGTGCATGTTTGTAGTCGGTTCGTGAAAGTCGTCTCCACCAAATCGATAGTTATCATCTCATCGAAAGATCGGGACACCCCGCCTCTATCAGATCCTTTCGCGACTATATGAATAAGACTGCTACTGAGTCAAAGCTGTCTGAAGGAGCTCCCTAGCCTGTCGCGTCTCGACCGCTACTGGGGACTCGCCTTCGATCGGGAGGGCCGCCAGTCGTGAAGCGGCAGCGACAATGTTATCCATCGGGTTGGAGTAATGACCCGATGGTGTTGGGACGTGCTGTGATAAAACGTTGTTCTGACGAGGCGGATCAGTCGGACATGGCTGAACCGGCGCCCCCGTTCCAGGTGCCTCCGCCCGGTTTACCACTGGCGGATTACTAGTCCCCGCTCCTGGGGTATTAAAGAGGTTCTTGGCCTCATAAACCGGCGGCGGGTGAGATCGGTACCTTCTCCTCATGACATCGTTGGACGCGCTCTGATCCAACATAAGCCGGTATGCCTGTGCATCCAATGCGGCCCATTTCGCAGCCATCCTGGTATCCTCAGCCGCCAGGTCGGCCTTGGCTTGGGTTATCTGATCTTTCACCTTCGCGATTTCCGCATTATGCTCATCTTGATTCGCCGGATTAACCTCCGCCATCAGTGCTGCCAAAGCATCAAATAAATCCGATAAAACCTGAGTCGGCGGTCGCACGGGGCGTCCTGCCCCGGCTGCTATCGCTGCTACTGACCCGGAAACCATCGCCGCTGCGGTTGAAGAGTGGAGCGCTGGCTGTGTACCGGCCATGAAGATCGCAGCCCGGTTTGGCTGATCAAAGGGGTCCGGAATACTGTCACCATCGGAACAGCCCCCAATCCGGCCATCTTGCACCTGGTACAATGACTCAGTCTCTCCGGTCGGTGACTCGTCGCCGGAATAAACGACGGTTTCACCACCAGATTCCGATCTATCCTCAGATTCCACTCCGTGGATGACTCCCACGAAGGCATGCTTCCTGGCAGGCTTAACCCGGGCAGATCTCGCACGCTGAGCTATCTCGACGATGTCGGTGTAGATGTCCGGCTCAGGGCCCAGTTCGCCAATCTTGCCAATGAAAACGTGGATGCCGCCGAAGGGGACCTGGTACCCGTACTCGATTGAGCCGGCTTCGGGGCCCCAGCCTGCGTCGTCGATGTAGAGCTTGCCGCGACAACTCTTGGTCATCCGGCCCACAGCGTATCCCTTGAGTCCTTCGAAGCTGCCCTCTAAGAACTCGAAACCATCATGCGATAGCCCCATGGTGGGCGCCAACTGTCGTGGTTTTGTCACTGCAGATGTCCTAGAGAAAGGACTTAGTCGTGGAGCCATCATGACGGGTTAGCTTAAAGGGGTTAAAGCGGACAAAGGACACAGAGAGTTTATACCGGTTCGGCCCCTTGCGGTGAAGGTAAAGGCCTAATCCAGTTGTTGTGGAATTGCTAGGGTTTCGATGACCAGGGAGCGAATTCGCTATGCCTGGCTCTCGATTTGTTGTTTGTTCACCCTAAACCGCCGTCGGGTCGTCCCCTTATATACATGGGTTGACGCCTGTCGGTTTACAGGGTCCCGAGGCCGGCTCATAAACGTGTCCGGCTCGGTCTCTGCTCTTTCTATCTTACAACACAAGTTTACATATCAATGTCGGTTTACGTCTATAGACCTTAAACCGTCTTTAGGCCCTGGGCCTTCATGAAGTACCACCGTCTGTCTTCATGGGCTTCAAGTACAGTAATCCATTATGGGGATAACTTGGCCTCTCCTGGCCAGTTTATGCCCAGTAGTAATATCCCCAACAAGTATGACGATCACCGCCCACAACTCTTTGTGTTCTACTCGTTGATACGTCTCCAACGTATCTATAATTTTTGATTGCTCCATGCTATATTATCTACTGTTTTAGGCAATATTGGGCTTTATTATCCACTTTTATATTATTTTTGGGACTAACCTATTAACCGGAGGCCCAGCCCAGATTTGTTGTTTTATGCCTATTTCAGTGTTTCGAGGAAAAGGAATATCAAATGGAGTCCAAACAGAAAAATCCTTTTTGGAACGTGATTTTCTCTCCGGATAAGGCCGAGGGAACTTGGAGTGCACGTCAGAAGATACGAGAGCTGCCCACGAGGGTGGGAGGTGCGCCCACCCCCTGGGGCACGCCCCCTGCCTCGTGGGGCCCCCGTGGCTCCCCCGACGTACCTCTTTCACCCATATATACCGTCGTACCCTAAAACTTCCAGAACGCAACATAGATCGGGAGTTCCGCCGCCGCAAGCCTCTGTAGCCACCAAAAACCTCTCGGGACCCTGTTCCGGCACCCTGCCGGAGGGGGGACCCTCACCGGTGGCCTTCTTCATCATCCCGGCGCTCTCCATGACGAGGAGGGAGTAGTTTTCCCTCGGGGCGGAGGGTATGTACCAGTAGCTATGTGTTTGATCTCTCTCTCGTGTTCTTGATTTGGCACGATCTTGATGTATCGCGAGCTTTGCTATTATAGTTGGATCTTATGTTTCTTCTCCCCCTCTTCTCTCTTGTAATGGATTGAGTTTTCCCCTTGAAGTAATCTTATCGGATTGAGTCTTTATAGATTTGAGAACACTTGATGTATGTCTTGTTGTGCGTATCTGTGGTGACAATGGGATACCATGTGCCACTTGATGTATGTTTTGGTGATCAACTTGCGGGTTCCGCCCATGAACCTATGCATAGGGGTTGGCACACGTTTTCGTCGTGATTCTCCGGTAGAAACTTTGGGGCACTCTTTGAGGTTCTATGTGTTGGTTGAGTAGATGAATTGAGATTGTGTGATGCATATCGTATAATCATGCCCACGGATACTTGAGGTGACATTGGAGTATCTAGGTGACATTACGGTTTTGGTTGATTTGTATCTTAAGGTGTTATTCTAGGACGAACTCTAGGGCTATTTGTGAGACTTATAGGAATAGTCCAATGGATTGATTGGAAAGAATAACTTTGAGGTGGTTTCGTACCCTACCATAATCTCTTCGTTTGCTCTCCGCTATTAGTGACTTTGGAGTGACTCTTTGTTGCATGTTGAGGGATAGTTATGTGATCCAATTATTTTTAGTATTGTTGAGAGGACTTACACTAGTGAAAGTATGAACCCTAGGCCTTGTTTCCTAGCATTGCAATACTATTTGTGCTCACTTTTACCGCTTTTTACCTTGCTGTTTTTATATTTTCAGTTTACAGAAACCTATATCTACCATCCATATTGCACTTGTATCACCATCTCTTCGCCGAACTAGTGCACCTATACAATTTACCATTGTATTGGGTGTGTTGGGGACACAAGAGACTCTTTGTTATTTGGTTGCAGGGTTGCTTGAGAGAGACCATCTTCATCCTACGCCTCCCACGGATTGATAAACCTTAGGTCATCCACTTGAGGAAAATTTGCTACTGTCCTACAAACCTCTGCACTTGGAGGCCCAACAACGTCTAAAAGAAGAAGGTTGTGTAGTAGACATCACTCGTGCATATCATCTACGCATAGACCTGGCTCGGATGCCACTGTTGGGAAACATAGCATGTAATTTCAAAAAAAAATATACGCTCACGCAAGATCTTTCTAGGAGATGCATAGCAACGAGGGGGAGAGTGTGTCTACGTACCCTCGTAGACCGAAAGCGGAGGCGTTTGACAACACGGTTGATGTAGTCGAACTTCTTCTAGTTCCGATCGATCAAGCACCGAACGTACGGCACCTCCGAGTTCTGCACACGTTCAGCACGATGACGTCCCTCGCCTTCTTGATCCAGCCAGGTGTCGAGGAAGTAGATGAGTTCCTTCAACACACGGCGTGGTGACGATGATGGTGATGTGATCCATGCAGGGCTTCGCCTAAGCACCGCGAGAATATGGCCGGGGGTGTAAACTGTGGGCGGGGGTGCCGCACACGGCTAACAATTGATGTTGTGTGTTCTAGGCGCCCCCTCCCCACATATATATAGGTGGGAGAGGGAGGGGAGCAGCAAGGGTGTGCCCCAAGTAGGAGGAATCCTACTTGGGGTCCTCCCCAATTCAGCCCCCCCCCCCTTCCATAATTGTTGGAGGGAAAAGGGAAGGGGGAAGAGAGAAAGGAAGGGGGGCCGAACCCACCTTATTCCTTCTCCAATTCGGCCTCCTGCCTAAGGGGGCCACCCCACCCCTTGTGGGCAAGTGTGCTCCCCTCTTATGGCCCATATGGCCCATATCTCCCCCCCCCCCCCCGGTACTTCGATAAATACTCAATACTATCCGGAACACTTCCGGTGTCCGAATACTATCATCCTATATATCAATCTTTACCTCTCGACCATTTCGAGACTCCTCGTCATGTCTGTGATCTCATCTGGGACTTCGAACAACATTCGGTCACCAAATCACATAACTCATATAATACTAAATCGTCATCGAACGTTAAGCGTGCGGACCCTACGGGTTCGAGAACTATGTAGACATGACCGAGACACCTCTCTAGTCAATAACCAATAGCGGAACATGGATGCTGATATTGGCTCCTACATATTCTACGAAGATCTTTATCGGTCGAACCGTTATGACAACATATGTTATTCCCTTTGTCATCGGCATGTTACTTGCCCGAGATTCGATCGTCGGTATCTACATACCTAGTTCAATCTCGTTGCCAGCAAGTCTCTTTACTCGTTCTGTAATACATCATCTTGTAACTAACTCATTAGTCACTTTGCTTGCAAGGCCTCTTATGATGTGCATTACCGAGAGGGCCCAGAGATACCTCTCCGATACTCGGAGTGACAAATCCTAATCTCGATCTATGCCAACCCAACAAACACCTTCGGAGATACTTGTAGAGCATCTTTATAATCACCCAGTTACGTTGTGATGTTTGAAAGCACACAAGGTATTCCTCGGTATCCGGGAGTTGCATAATCTCATAGTCGAAGAAATATGTATTTGAAGGAAATATGCCCTAGAGGCAATAATAAAGTTATTATTTATTTCCTTATATCATGATAAATGTTTATTATTCATGCTAGAATTGTATTAACTGGAAACATAATACATGTGTGAATACATAGACAAACAGAGTGTCACTAGTATGCCTCTACTTGACTAGCTCATTAATCAAAGATGGTTATGTTTCCTAGCCATGAACAAAGAGTTGTTATTTGATTAACGAGATCACATCATTAGTTGAATGATCTGATTGACATGACCCATTACATTAGCATAGCACCCGATCGTTTAGTATGTTGCTATTGCTTTTATCCATGACTTATACATGTTCCTTCAACTATGAGAATATGCAACTCCCATTTACCGTAGGGACACTTTGTGTGCTACCAAACGTCACAACGTAACTGGGTGATTATAAAGGTGCTCTACAAGTGTCTCCGAAGGTACATGTTGAGTTGGCATATTTCGAGATTAGGATTTGTCACTCCGATTGTCGGAGAGGTATCTCAGGGCCTTCTCGGTAATGCACATCACATAAAGCCTTGCAAGCATTGCAACCAATGAGTTAGTTGCGAGATGATGTATTACAGAACGAGAAAAGAGACTTGCCGGTAACGAGATTGAACTAGGTATTGGATACCGACGATCGAACCTCGGGCAAGTAACATACCGATGACAAAGGGAACAACGTATGTTGTTATGCGGTCTGACCGATAAAGATCTTCGTAGAATATGTAGGAGCCAATATGGGCATCCAGGTCCCGCTATTGGTTATTGACCGGAGACGTGTCTCGGTCATGTCTACATTGTTCTCGAACCGTAGGGTCCGCACGCTTAACGTTACGATGACAGTTATTATGAGTTTATGCATTTTGATGTACCGAAGGAGTTCGGAGTCCCGGATGTGATCACGGACGTGACGAGGAGTCTCGAAATGGTCGAGACATAAAGAATTATATATTGGAAGCCTATGTTTGGACATCGGATGCATTCCAGGTGAAATCAGGATTTTACCGGAATACCGGGAGGGTTACCGGAACCCCCCGGGAGCATAATGGGCCAACATGGGCCTTGGAGGAGAAGTGAGAGGGCAGCCCTAGGGGCTGCGCGCCTCCCCCTTCCCCTAGTCCTATTAGGACTAGGAGAGGTGGGCGCCCCCCTCTCCTTCTCTCTCCCCCTTGAAGAATCCTAGTCCAACTAGGATTGGGGGGGGGGGGGGAATCCTACTCCCAGAGGGAGTAGGACTCCTCCTGCGCCTCCCTCCTTTGGCTGGCCAGCCTCCCCCCCTTCATCCTTTATATACGGGGGCAGGGGACACCCAAAGACACACAAGTTGATCTACGGATCGTTCCTTAGCCGTGTGCGGTGCCCCCTTCCACCAAATTCCACCTCGATTATATCGTTGCAGTGCTTAGGCGAAGCCCTGCGCCGGTAACACATCAAGATCGTCACCACGCCGTCGTGCTGACGGAACTCTTCCTCGACGCTTTGCTGGATCGGAGCCCGGGGATCGTCATCGAGCTGAACGTGTGCCAAGAACTCGGAGGTGCCGGAGTAACGGTGCTGTGATCGGTTGGATCGCGAGGAGAACGTACGACTACTTCCTCTACGTACGACTACTTCCTCTACGTTGTGTCAACGCTTCCGCTTCGGTCTACGAGGGTACGTAGACAAACACTCTCCCCTCTCGTTGCTATGCATCACCATGATCTTGCGTGTGCGTAGGAAATTTTTTGAAATTACTACGTTCCCCAAAAGTGGCATCCGAGCCTAGGTTTTATGGTTTGATGTTATTTGCACGAGTAGAACACAAGTGAGTTGTGGACGATACAAGTCATACTGCCTACCAGCATGTCATACTTTGGTTCAGCGGTATTGTTGGACGAGACGATCCGGACCAACCTTACGCGTACGCTTACGCGAGACCGGTTCCCTCGACGTGCTTTGCACATAGATGGCTTGCGGAAGACTGTCTCTCCAACTTTAGTTGAACCGAGTGTGGCTACGCCCGGTCCTTGAGAAGGTTAAAACGGAGTCTATTTGACAAACTATCGTTGTGGTTTTGATGCGTAGGTAAGATGAGTTCTTGCTTAAAGCCCGTAGCAGCCACGTAAAACTTGCAACAACAAAGTAGAAGACGTCTAACTTGTTTTTGCAGGGCATGCTGTGATGTGATATGGTCAAGACGTGATGCTAAATTTTATTGTATGAGATGATCATGTTTTGTAACCGAGTTATCGGCAACTGGCAGGGGCCATATGGTTGTCGCTTTATTGTATGCAATGCAATCGCGATGTAATGCTTTACTTTATTACTAAGCGGTAGTGATAGTCGTAGAAGCATAAGATTGGCGAGACGACAACGATGCTGCGATGAAGATCAAGGTGTCGCGCCGGTGACGATGGTGATCATGACGGTGCTTCGAAGATGGAGATCACAAGCACAAGATGATGATGGCCATATCATATCACTTATATTGATTGCATGTGATGTTTATCCTTTTATGCATCTTATCTTGCTTTGATTGACGGTAGCATTATAAGATGATCTCTCACTAAATTATCAAGAAGTGTTCTCCCTGAGTATGCACCGTTGCAAAAGTTCTTCGTGCTGAGACACCACGTGATGATCGGGTGTGATAGGCTCTACGTTCAAATACAACGGGTGCAAAACAGTTGCACACGCGGAATACTCAGGTTTAAACTTGACGAGCCTAGCATATACAGATATGGCCTCGGAACACGGAGACCGAAAGGTCGAGCGTGAATCATATAGTAGATATGATCAACATAATGATGTTCACCATTGAAACTACTCCATCTCACGTGATGATCGGACATGGTTTAGTTGATTTGGATCACGTGATCACTTAGAGGATTAGAGAGATGTCTATGTAAGTGGGAGTTCTTAAGTAATATGATTAATTGAACTTTAATTTATCATGAACTTAGTACCTGATAGTATCTTGCTTGTCTATGTTGTGTAGATAGATGGCTCGTGCTGTTGTTCCGTTGAATTTTAATGCGTTCCTTGAGAAAGCAAAGTTGAAAGATGATGGTAGCAATTACACGGACTGGGTCCGTAACTTGAGGATTATCCTCATTGCTGCACAGAAGAATTACGTCCTGGAAGCACCGCTAGGTGCCAGGCCTGGTGCAAGAGCTACGCCAGATGTTGTGAACGTCTGGCAAAGCAAAGCTGATGACTACTCTATAGTTCAGTGTGCCATGCTTTACGGCTTAGAACCGGGACTTCAACGACGTTTTGAACACCATGGAGCATATGAGATGTTCCAGGAGTTGAAGTTAATATTTCAAGCAAATGCCCGGATTGAGAGATATGAAGTCTCCAATAAGTTCTATAGCTGTAAAATGGAGGAGAATGGTTCTGTCAGTGAGCATATACTCAGAATGTCTGGGTATAACAATCACTTGATTCAACTGGGAGTTAATCTTCAGGATGATTGCGTCATTGACAGAATTCTCCAATCACTGCCACCAAGCTACAAGAGCTTCGTGATGAACTATAATATGCAAGGGATGACCAAAACTATGCCCGAGCTCTTCGCGATGCTAAAAGCCGCGGAGGTAGAAATCAAAAAGGAGCATCAAGTGTTGATGGTTAACAAAACCACTAGTTTCAAGAAAAAGGGCAAAGGGAAGAAAAAGGGGAACTTCAAAAAGAACAGCAAGCAAGTTGCTACTCAAGAGAAGAAACCCAAGTCTGGGCCTAAGCCTGAAACTGAGTGCTTCTATTGCAAGCAGACTGGTCACTGGAAGCAGAACTGCCCCAAGTATTTGGCGGATAAGAAGGATGGCAAGGTTAACAAAGGTATATATGATATACATGTTATTGATGTGTACCTTACTAATTCTCGCAGTAGCACCTGGGTATTTGATACTGGTTCTGTTGCTAATATTTGCAACTCAAAACAGGGGCTACGGATTAAGCGAAGATTGGCTAAGGACGAGGTGACGATGCGCGTGGGAAATGGTTCCAAAGTCGATGTGATCGCGGTCGGCACGCTACCTCTACATCTACCTTCGGGATTAATATTAGATCTAAATAATTGTTATTTAGTACCAGCGTTGAGCATGAACATTATATCTGGATCTTGTTTGATGCGAGACGGTTATTCATTTAAATCTGAGAATAATGGTTGTTCTATTTATATGAGTAATATCTTTTATGGTCATGCGCCATTAAAGAGTGGTTTGTTCTTACTTAATCTCGATAGTAGTAACACACATATTCATAATGTTGAAGCCAAAAGATGCAGAGTTAATAATGATAGTGCAACTTATTTGTGGCACTGCCGTTTAGGTCATATCGGCGTAAAACGCATGAAGAAACTCCATACTGATGGACTTTTGGAGTCACTTGATTATGAATCACTTGGCACTTGCGAGCCGTGCCTTATGGGCAAGATGACTAAAACACCGTTCTCCGGTACTGTGGAGAGAGCAACAGATTTATTGGAAATCATACATACTGATGTATGTGGTCCAATGAATGTTGAGGCTCGTGGCGGATATCGTTATTTTCTCACCTTCACTGATGATTTAAGCAGATATGGGTATATCTACTTAATGAAACACAAGTCTGAAACATTTGAAAAGTTCAAAGAATTTCAGAGTGAAGTGGAAAATCATCGTAACAAGAAAATAAAGTTTCTACGATCTGATCGTGGAGGAGAATATTTGAGTTACGAGTTTGGTCTACATTTGAAACAATGCGGAATAGTTTCGCAACTCACGCCACCCGGAACACCACAACGTAATGGTGTGTCCGAACGTCGTAATCGTACTTTACTGGATATGGTGCGATCTATGATGTCTCTTACCGATTTACTGCTATCTTTTTGGGGTTATGCTCTAGAGACGGCCGCATTCACGTTAAATAGGGCACCATCAAAATCCGTTGAGACGACGCCTTATGAACTGTGGTTTGGCAAGAAACCAAAGTTGTCGTTTCTTAAAGTTTGGGGCTGCGATGCTTATGTGAAAAAGCTTCAACCTGATAAGCTCGAACCCAAATCGGAGAAATGTGTCTTCATAGGATACCCAAAGGAGACTATTGGGTATACCTTCTATCACAGATCCGAAGGCAAAATTTTTGTTGCTAAAATCGGAAACTTTCTAGAGAAGGAGTTTCTCTCGAAAGAAGTGAGTGGGAGGAAAGTAGAACTTGATGAGATAACAGTATCTACTCCCTTATTAAGAAGTAGTACGTCACAGAAATCTGTTCCTGTGACACCTACATCAAATAGGGAGGAAGCTAATGATAATGATCATGAAACTTCAGATCAAGTTTCTACTGAACTTCGTAGATCAACCAGAGTAAGATCCGCACCAGAGTGGTACGGTAATCCTATTTTGGAAGTCATATTACTAGACCATGATGAACCTACGAACTATGAAGAAGCGATGGTGAGCCCAGATTCCGCAAAGTGGCTTGAGGCCATGAAATCTGAGATGGGATCCATGTATGATAACAAAGTATGGACTTTGGTTGACTTGCCCGATGATCGGCAAGCAATTGAGAATAAATGGATCTTTAAGAAGAAGACTGACGCTGATGGTAATGTTACTGTCTACAAAGCTCGACTTGTCGCAAAAGGTTTTCGACAAGTTCAAGGGATTGACTACGATGAGACTTTCTCACCCGTAGCGATGCTTAAGTCTGTCCGAATCATGTTAGCAGTTGCCGCATTTTATGATTATGAAATTTGGCAAATGGATGTCAAAACTGCATTCCTGAATGGATTTCTGGAAGAAGAGTTGTATATGATGCAACCAGAAGGTTTTGTCGATCCAAAGGGAGCTAACAAAGTGTGCAAGCTCCAGCGATCCATTTATGGACTGGTGCAAGCCTCTCGGAGTTGGAATAAACGCTTTGATAGTGTGATCAAAGCATTAGGTTTTATACAGACTTTCGGAGAAGCCTGTATTTACAAGAAAGTGAGTGGGAGCTCTATAGCATTTCTGATATTATATGTGGATGACATATTGCTGATCGGAAATACTATAGAATTTCTGGATAGCATAAAGGGATACTTGAATAAGAGTTTTTCAATGAAAGACCTCGGTGAAGCTGCTTACATATTGGGCATTAAGATCTATAGAGATAGATCAAGACGCTTAATAGGACTTTCACAAAGCACATACCTTGACAAAGTTTTGAAAAAGTTCAGAATGGATCAGGCAAAGAAAGGATTCTTGCCTGTGGCACAAGGTGTGAAGTTGAGTAAGACTCAATGCCCGACCACCGCAGAAGATAGAGAGAAAATGAAAAATGTTCCCTATGCTTCAGCCATAGGCTCTATCATGTATGCAATGCTGTGTACCAGACTAGATGTGTGCCTTGCTGTAAGTTTGGCAGGAAGGTACCAAAGTAATCCAGGAGTGGATCACTGGACAGCGGTCAAGAACATCCTTAAGTACTTAAGAAGGACTAAGGATATGTTTCTCATTTATGGAGGTGACAAAGAGCTCGTCGTAAACGGTTATGTCGATGCAAGCTTTGACACTGATCCGGACGATTCTAAATCGCAAACCGGATACGTGTTTACATTAAACGGTGGAGCTGTCAGTTGGTGCAGTTCTAAACAAAGCGTCGTGGCGGGATCTACATGTGAAGCTGAGTACATAGCCGCTTCGGAAGCAGCCAATGAAGGATTCTGGATGAAGGAGTTCATATCCGATCTAGGTGTTGTACCTAGCGTATCGGGTCCAATGAAAATCTTTTGTGACAATACTGGTGCAATTGCCTTGGCAAAGGAATCCAGATTTCACAAAAGAACCAAACACATCAAAAGACGCTTCAACTCCATCCGGGATTTGGTCCAGGTGGGAGACATAGAGATATGCAAGATACATACGGATCTGAATGTTGCAGACCCGTTGACTAAGCCTCTTCCACGAGCAAAACATGATCAGCACCAAAACTCCATGGGTGTTAGAATCATTACTTTGTAATCTAGATTATTGACTCTAGTGCAAGTGGGAGACTGAAGGAAATATGCCCTAGAGGCAATAATAAAGTTATTATTTATTTCCTTATATCATGATAAATGTTTATTATTCATGCTAGAATTGTATTAACTGGAAACATAATACATGTGTGAATACATAGACAAACAGAGTGTCACTAGTATGCCTCTACTTGACTAGCTCATTAATCAAAGATGGTTATGTTTCCTAGCCATGAACAAAGAGTTGTTATTTGATTAACGAGATCACATCATTAGTTGAATGATCTGATTGACATGACCCATTACATTAGCATAGCACCCGATCGTTTAGTATGTTGCTATTGCTTTTATCCATGACTTATACATGTTCCTTCAACTATGAGAATATGCAACTCCCATTTACCGTAGGGACACTTTGTGTGCTACCAAACGTCACAACGTAACTGGGTGATTATAAAGGTGCTCTACAAGTGTCTCCGAAGGTACATGTTGAGTTGGCATATTTCGAGATTAGGATTTGTCACTCCGATTGTCGGAGAGGTATCTCAGGGCCTTCTCGGTAATGCACATCACATAAAGCCTTGCAAGCATTGCAACCAATGAGTTAGTTGCGAGATGATGTATTACAGAACGAGAAAAGAGACTTGCCGGTAACAAGATTGAACTAGGTATTGGATACCGACGATCGAATCTCGGGCAAGTAACATACCGATGACAAAGGGAACAACGTATGTTGTTATGCGGTCTGACCGATAAAGATCTTCGTAGAATATGTAGGAGCCAATATGGGCATCCAGGTCCCGCTATTGGTTATTGACCGGAGACGTGTCTCGGTCATGTCTACATTGTTCTCGAACCGTAGGGTCCGCACGCTTAACGTTACGATGACAGCTATTATGAGTTTATGCATTTTGATGTACCGAAGGAGTTCGGAGTCCCGGATGTGATCACGGACGTGACGAGGAGTCTCGAAATGGTCGAGACATAAAGAATTATATATTGGAAGCCTATGTTTGGACATCGGATGCATTCCAGGTGAAATCAGGATTTTACCGGAATACCGGGAGGGTTACCGGAACCCCCCGGGAGCATAATGGGCCAACATGGGCCTTGGAGGAGAAGTGAGAGGGCAGCCCTAGGGGCTGCGCGCCTCCCCCCTTCCCCTAGTCCTATTAGGACTAGGAGAGGTGGGCGCCCCCCTCTCCTTCTCTCTCCCCCTTGAAGAATCCTAGTCCAACTAGGATTGGGGGGGGAATCCTACTCCCAGAGGGAGTAGGACTCCTCCTGCGCCTCCCTCCTTTGGCCGGCCAGCCTCCCCCCCTTCATCCTTTATATACGGGGGCAGGGGACACCCAAAGACACACAAGTTGATCTACGGATCGTTCCTTAGCCGTGTGCGGTGCCCCCTTCCACCAAATTCCACCTCGATTATATCGTTGCAGTGCTTAGGCGAAGCCCTGCGCCGGTAACACATCAAGATCGTCACCACGCCGTCGTGCTGACAGAACTCTTCCTCGACGCTTTGCTGGATCGGAGCCCGGGGATCGTCATCGAGCTGAACGTGTGCCAAGAACTCGGAGGTGCCGGAGTAACAGTGCTGTGATCGGTTGGATCGCGAGGAGAACGTACGACTACTTCCTCTACGTACGACTACTTCCTCTACGTTGTGTCAACGCTTCCGCTTCGGTCTACGAGGGTACGTAGACAAACACTCTCCCCTCTCGTTGCTATGCATCACCATGATCTTGCGTGTGCGTAGGAATTTTTTTGAAATTACTACGTTCCCCAACAGTATTTGACATGAAGAAAGCAATAGTAATAAAACTGAACGATCATTATGCTAAGCTAACGGATGGGTCTTCTCCATCACATCATTCTCCTAATGATGTGATCCCGTTATCAAATGACAACTCATGTCCATGGTTAGGAAACCTTAACCATCTTTGATCAACGAGCTAGTTAAGTAGAGGCTCACTAGGGACACGGTGTTTGTCTATGTATTCACACATGTATTTGGGTTTTCGATCAATACAATTCTAGCATGAATAATAAACATTTATCATGAATAAGGAAATATAAAATAACAACTTCATTATTGCCTCTAGGGCATATTTCCTTCAATGGATGCATGGAAAATGAAAGTACAGTTCATATTGTGAACAAAGTAAAACAAGAAGATTAATGTTGTATGCAATGAGAGAAGATGGACTATAGGATCCATAATTTCAGTAGTGGCCTCTCTCTAAAATAAATAGCAAGGATGGATTGTTAATGATGTTTCTCTGTTCGATTTGAAATAAAGCTAGCCATGGTAGTGTCACCTCAAAACAAAAGAGGATAAATGCTTTATACACGCACAAACGCACATGTTCTTGCTTTATTGATCCTTAACTGGAGTTGCTTATTGGTTTCTAAGGAAGGTGATGCAATGAAACAAATGCCAAAATTAATCTGAACATCATGTTTCTCCGCACTCCTATTCTCGTGTTTGCACGAAAAAATACAATACGTGTGCAAGCAATGTTTTTTCCTAGTGTTAACCCAAGAACCAACAACAACAAGAAGAAAACCGTATGCTCAAGCTCACAACATGATTTCCAAAACCAACCAAACGGGTCTAGCAGAAATTGATGAACTCCATTGGTAGAGTAACCCGGACAAAACTCCAATTATATGATCATCCGTTGGATGAGAAACAACCAGTTTTAGCTCTTTTTTTAAATAAAACATCCTCTTTATTTATTAGTAATAATGGTTACATCATCTATAAGAAAATTTACAATATTGTTCAAAGGTTCCTCAAACCAATCCCTTGTCTCAGAAAATTTAGCTACTCTGGCAATTTCATGAGCTACTTTATTTGCCTTCCTATTACAATGTTCAAATTTAACTAACGGAAAATCACAAGCCATAAAATAACAATCATCAAACACAGCTGCCGCCGCTCCCGCTATATGTCCTCCATTCTTCATCGTGTCAATTACTTCCATATTGTCGGAGTTAACAACAAGACGGTTGCTCCCCGCCTTTTGTGCAAGTAATAAGCCAAAACGTAGTGCCATAGCTTTCACTGTTAAGACATCTGCACACCACTCCATTTTCTAATTCCCTCCAACAATAAATCTTCCTTTATCATCTCTAAGTACAGCTCCCGCTGTGCCTCTAAGCATGTCTTGATCGAAAGAAGCATCGACATTTAATTTGACAAAACCTAGAGGGGTTCTCATCCATCCCTCTATTCTATTTGTTGCCTTGGAGGATTGGGCAATAGCATAGTTTGTTGTTATAGCACGGACTCCCATAGAAATTTGGTATGCATCTTGGGTCTTCCCATGATGGACTAGCGAACGTCTTTCCCACCATAAATACGAGGTTGTTATAGCGACCAGTTCATGAACATTCTGTATGCCCACTGTAGATAGCTCGTGTTCTGGCATAAGAAGTAGAAATTCGAGTACTACCTCTCCCGCACGATCGACAACGCAAGCTCTTTTAATGGCTTCGTGCAATCTCGGTTTCTCCCACACCTCTTTTGCCTTTTGACACAAAAATAATAAGTGTTTAGTATCTTCATGCCCGTTCGAACATGATGGTCAGGTGGGCGAAACTTTCATATGTCTATTAGCAAGTGTAACACGACATGGGAGGGTTCCATGTAAGGTACGCCAAATAAAGATCTTCACTTTTGCTGGACAAGATAATTTCCAAATCTTGCTCCAAATAGTATTGACACTTGTTCCTCCCATGCCATCTGATTGTTGCAATTTCCTCCCATGTTGTGTTTTCCATTCCTCTAGATAGGCAGAACGAACCGTGAAAAGTCCATTCTTTGTAAAGCTCCAAGCTATGAAATCCGACATATTATACGTGGGGAGGGGGATCGTAAGCACCCTCTGGACATCAATTGGCCACAACGTTTGTCTTACCAAATCTCCATCCCAGCAATTGTTGATTGGATCTATAAGATCAACAACTTTTGTTAGAAGCTGCCCTCTTCTAGGAGTGATAATTTTCCTATTGGCCCCATTCGGGATCCATGCATCTCTCCCAATATCAATATTCTGTCCATTACCAACTCTCCAAATATAACCTTTTTTTGAGAGAATCAACTCCGGCCATAATGCTTTGCCAAGTGAAAGAAGATCCTTTTTTCAGACTCGCATTCATTAAATCTCCATCCGGAAAATATTTAGCTCTCAAAATGGTGGCACATAGGGAATCAGGATTATCAAGCAGGCGCCACGCTTGTTTGGCTAACAAGGCCAGATTGAAACAATGTATATCTCGAAAACCCATTCCTCCTTGGTCTTTTGGTACACACATCTTCCACCATGCCATCCAATGCATTCTCTTCTGGTTGTCTTCATCACCCCACCAAAAGTGCGACATCGCGTCAATGATTCCTTTACATTTTTTTTAGGAATTTTAAAGACGGACATTGCATAAGTTGGGATAGCTTGTACAACCGATTTGAGAAGGATTTCCTTTCCTCCTGCTGATAGCAGCTTTTCCTTCCAACCACTGATTTTCATGACAATTCGATCTATTAAGAATTGGAAACAATCACTTTTGTCCATACCCACATTTGAAGGCAGACCCAAATATTTGTCATTGAGAGCTTCAGTAATAATATTCAGAATAGTACATATATGTGCCTTATCTTCCACTTTCGTGTTGGGACTAAAAAATATACTAGATTTTTCAACACTCACCATTTGCCCCGAAGCAGCACAATAAGAATCCAAAACTGATTTCAGCGCCTCCGCGTTCATCGATTTAGCTTGCATCAGGATAAGTGAATCGTCCGCGAAGAGGAGATTTGAAATAGATGGGGCATCTCTGCTAACTTTAATTCCGTAAATACTTCCATTCTCCTCTGCATTAGCTAAGAGTGCAGTCAGGCCTTCCGTACATAACAAAAATAGATATGGGGAGAGAGGGTCCCCCTGCTTTAGTCCTCAAAATGGTTTGAAGCTCTCTGTTTCTTCCGTGTTAAAACGAACCCGATATTCCACCGAGGACACACAATGCATAATTAAATTCACCCAATCCTGCTGAAAACCTAGTCGCAACATGATTTCCTTCAAAAAAAGGCCACTCCACTCGATCATATGCTTTGTGCATGTCCAGTTTGATTGCACACATGCCCTCTTTACCGGTCCTTTTATTTTTTATTTTATGAAAACATTCATAAGCCACTAAGATGTTATCTGTAATCATTCTTCCAGGCACAAAGGCACTTTCGGTAGGGCTAATAATATCTGGGAGGATTGTCTTCAGACGAGCAACAATCATCTTTGAAATGACCTTATACACCACATTGCATAAACTGATTGGTCTAAATTGAGTTACCTTTTCTGGGGAGTTAACTTTTGGGATCATTACTATTGTGGTATCATTCCAACCATCAGGTATAGTACATGGTATTGAGCAAACACCTAGTGAGAAAGAGGAAGATGAAATTGGTTGTCATATTGTCTTGCGGCAAGAGTTTATGAAAACGAGATAAAAGGTGAGACCATTGACCGCTAGGGATAATATTACCCCAATTATCCTTCCAAGACGCGATGATTTGCATATAGAGCAAGATGCGGTGCCTTTAGAAACCCCCAATTGTTTGACTCTATCCCAAACAAAGTGAACCCAATACATCCATGATAACTTCAGGATGTGCAACACAGTGAGATATCTTCACCATCTCAAGGAACCATATTGTCATTCTTTTAATAGGGTATTGTACACACATTTAATTTGGTCTCTAGGACGCTCCTCTTCGAGGTGTTGTGCCTCGTGGGTTTACTCCACGCTTCTGCGGTGGGTTTACTCCACTCTTCTGCGGTGGATCACAATCATCTTCCCATGTGGAGCACGAGGGTGATGTTGAATGCCAAACTAGGGCCGCTTGTATGGCACCACAAGGGTCCATGAGATGTTGTCTGTGTTGGTGACCGACACTCTTTAACCGGCTCCTGACAAAGGCGAGAGTGGTTAGGGTGCTACAAACAGCCTGCACCTACATATTTGGTGATCGGTGTCTCGCTCTTTGGAGATGATGTGGTTATCTTTTGACATCCTCACGGGGCGGAGCTGCTTGCTGACCGTGCTTACACTTTTTGGTCACACTTTCAGACTACACGCTAGCTTCACCAAATGCTTGGTGATCCCAATTTGTTATTTGAAGGATGTGGGCCTTGGGGCAGCATTGGTGATGGGCGCGAGTTAGCCCCATTCCACATCGGGATTCCACCCTCGACTAGGAAAGGGCACTAGAGTTCCCACTTGGAAGCCACCTTAATTGGTCAAGTTATTCCTGGTCGGCACGCCACTTGGAAGCCAGCCTATAGTTCTTGCAGCCAACAAGTAGATCCTCAAGCAGTTGGAGGGGATCCCCGACCTCGCCAAGAAGGTGATCATCCTTCGGGTCCAATGGATTTGGAGGATGTGCACCAACCCTCTCGTCCTTGGCATTGGCTTTGACATGCAGTTCTAGCAGAGTGTGTTTGTTGCCCCTACAAGGATAATGGTATTTTCGCACACTTTTGGGAGGACATTAGAGACATTAGGGTGCCCTTAACCCCCTGGGCCATGTGGCAATATATCTAATTTTGGAGGGCCGGCTATCATGCTCAAGATTTTCTTGTCATGCTAACAAATGGATGGATTTGAAAGCTGGGCAACGGATGGAGTATCATTTCATCACAAGTTTAAAGGTAAGACAATTTCTTATTGGGTCTATCTATATTACATCTAGATGTGAGATAATATCTCACATCTAAGTTGTGATATTAGCATAAGAGAAGAAAAAAAACGCTCGTCCCTAGCACGTTGTTCTGTTGTTTGTTAGTTTATTTCTTCAGGACGGCGGACTGGACGCAGCCCCCATGCTATTCTCTTGTTTGTTTGTTTTTTCGTCAGGCCGGCGTACTAGACGTGACAAAAGAAGTTGTCAGTAACGCAGTGTGCTTTTATAGCAATCGAACGATGGACCGCATACAGGGCTACGCCAGCACCTACCACTCCGTCCGATAATTGTTGTTATGTTTACGAAAGCTTAAAACGCATAGTACAGCGTCGAGATTAGAAAAGATTTGTTAATTTTTTAAACCTCTTTTTTGCAAATTGTGAAGAAATTTGAAATGTCGAATAATTTTGAAAACCCAAGCAATTTTCAAATTTCGAAAAATATTTGTCAAATGTGAAAAACATTTGAAATTCCGAACATAATAAGAACAAAATTTGATATTCCATACAATTTCTTCACGAACAAAATATGAAAACGTGAACAACTTTTGAAAATTCCTGAACAGTTTTTAAAGTGTGGGCACATTTGAAAATTCAGAACATTTTTTCAAAAACACGTATACTTTAGATTAGTTTTTAACCATAAATTTTCAAAAACAAATTGCACTATTAAAAAATGTTCATGCATTTCAAAAGAATGTTTATGATGTTTAAAAAATGTATTATAAAAAGAGTTTCGTACCATTCATAGAAATGTTTGTGGCCATTTTTTTAAAGAAACTTCTACCACTTAAAAAACTCACGAAATTTTCTAGAAAAAAATTATGCAATGTAAAAAAACGTTTGGATACTTTTTGAAAAGTTTCATACCATTTAGAAAATGATCAGCGGTAGTTTGAAAAATGTTAACCATGTATTCTAAAAAATGACCATGCCAGTATTTGAAAAAAATATTCATCATGTATTTAAAAAATGTTCAACGCGTGTTAAAAAATGTTCCCCGTGTATACCAAAAATATACATGTGTATTACAAAAGTTCACGTGTATTTGAAAAAAATGCTAGTACTAGATAGGGGTACTGGGTTGGGGAACGAGTTGTGTGCCGAGAGTGGACATGTAACTGTGTCGGGCATGAGTTGCATGTTTGAGTTGATGGAATTTGGTCGGGTTGGTTTGCGTGTTGGGGTTGGATATGGAACTAGATAGGTGCCGGGGCAAGTTGCGTGTTGGGGTTGGACATGCAACTGTATCGTGCGAGTTGCAAATTAGGGGTGAACATGCAACTAGATAGGAGACGGAGGCAACTTGCGTGTCCAGGATGGAGATGCAACTAGGTCAGTGAGTTGCATGTTCTATTTGGACTTGCAGATAGTACAAAAAATAGGTTGGGCACCAGTTACGTGTCGATGGTGGACTTGCAACAGAGACAAGAAAAAAAGTGTCCCCCATTACAATTTGGGAAAAGTAGCAACTGGGGAAAAATATTTGGCCCCATAGTTGCGTGTCGAGGTGGACTTGAAAATTGTGAAATTATGAAAAAGGGAAAAAGAAATAGAAAAGGAAGAATTTTTTTAAAAGGAGATCAACTTTTGAAAAAAATAGAAAAAGAAAAGAAAAACAAATAAAAATAGAAAAATAGTGAAGAAAATAAAGCAAAAAATTGTATCCTATCTACTTGGACCGGCCCATCTGCGGGTTGCTTGTCGTTGGCGTGTGTGAAGCGGCAGTGAGCGGCTTATAGGGATTTTGGTTTGTTTGACCTAGCCCACGCAATACCCCATCATGTATTTAAAAAATGTTTTACTTGTATTTAAAGATGTTAATCATGTATTTTAAAACAATTCGTCATAAAGGTTCCTCCAAGAGCTTTCGCCTTCCTCTTCTAAAAAACATTGCATTCACGGTGAAACAAACAGTTGTGGAGGAAAAGAAAAGGATAATGTTGCTCTCTAGAAAACACGTATAGTGGCCTTTGTCGATGGGACAAATGCTCCAGTGTATGCATTACAAGGCAACTAGCATTTTGTTATGGAAGATCATGAAAGAATGTCTTGTTTTTATTGGAATTTTTTTGGACATGCAATTACCCTCCAACAACGCCAATTCCACGACCAGACCTAACCACGCCGAGTTGCAGTATCATTGAAGGCGTGAAATGCAATCGGGGGGCAACACTAGTAGTTTCTAATCAAGGGTGGGATGAAACAAACTATGGGCCAAGTTACGAGTCAAAGGTGGACTTGCACCTGGAGTGGAAAATAAAGCATATGCCTAGTTGTGCTTCGAGGGTGGGCTTACAAGCGGGAGAACTACGAGCTGGGTTGTGAGTCGAGGATGGACTTACAACTGGGATAACTATGTTACAACGATCCCAGTTGCGAGTCAAGGATGGACTTGCAATTGGGATGAAAGATAAAACTCAGGCTCAATTATGAGTTAAGGGTGGGCTTGCAACTTGGATAAAACAAAACTACAGGCGTAGTTGCGACTCGAGGGTGGACTTAAAAGTGAGATGAAAAACAAAAAAAAACATGCTCAGTTGCGAGTCTTGGGTGGACTTGCAACTAGGACGACAACAAACTATGGGCCTATTTGCGAGTCGAGGATGGACTTCAACTGGGACAACAACAAACTATGGTCTCAATTGTCAGTCAAAGATGGACTTGCAACTAGACAACTACAAAACTCTGATCCCAGTTACGAGTCGAGGATGGACTTGCAATTAAGACAACTATGAAACAATGAGACCAGTTACGAGTCAAGGGTCGACTTGCAACGGGGACAACAACAAACCTCTGATCCCAGTTACGAGTCGAGGATGGACTTGCAATTAAGAAAACTACAAAACAATGAGAGTAGTTATGAGTCAAGGGTCGACTTGCAATGGGGATGAAACAAACTACGTTCCCAGATGCGAGTGAAGGGCGGACTTGCAACTGGGATGAAAAACGAAACACATGCCTACTCATGATTCGAGGGTGGGCTTGCAACTAGGAGAACTATGAGCCCAGTTGCGAGTAGAAGGTGGACTTGCAACTAGAAGAACGGCGAAACTATGAGCACAGTTGCGAGTCAAGGGAGACTTGCCACTGGGATGAAACAAACTACAGCCCCGGTTGCGAGTCAAGGGTGGATTTGAAACTATAATGAAAGACAAAACACATGTGTAGTTGCGAGTTAAGGGTGCTCTTGCAAGTGGGATAAAACAAACTATGGACCTAGTTGCGAGTCGAGGGTGGACTTGTAACTGGGGCAACTATATAAAACTATGATACGAGTTGCGAGTTGAGGGTGGACTTGCAACTGGTATGACTACAAGCTACAAGTTTAGTTACGAGTCAAGGGTTGACTTGCAACTGGGATAAAACAAACTACAGTCCCAGTTGCGAATAAAGGGTGGACTTGCAACTAGGATAAAAGACAAAACAAATGCCCAGTTGCGAGTCAAGGGTGGGCTAGCAACTGGGATGGAACAAACTACGGGCCTAGTTGCGAGTCAATGGTGGAGTTGCAACTGAGATGAAAAACACAACACATGCCCGTTGCGAGTCGGGAGTGAACTTACAACTGGAAAAACAACAAAATATAGGCCCAGTTGTGAGTCAAGGATGGACTTGCAATTGGGACAACAACAAACCTATGATCCGAGTTGCGAGTCCAGGATGGACTTGCAATTATGACAACTACAAAACAACAAGCCCAGTTGCAACTGGGATGAAACAAAGTATAGTCTTAGTTGCGAGTCAAGGGTGGACTTGCAACTGGGATGAAAAATAAAGTACATGCCTAGTTGCGAGTCGAGGGTGGGCTTACAATTGGAAGAACTATGAGCCCAGTTGCGAGTTGAAAGTGGCCTTGCAATTGGGACAACTATGAAACAACGAGGCCAGTTGCGAGTCAAGGGTCTGCTTGCAACTGGGATGAAAGAAACTACAGTCCTAGTTGCGACTCAAGGGTGGACCTGTAATTGGGATTAAAGAGATAACACATGCCCAGTTGGGAGTCATGGGTAGGCTTGTAACTAGGATAAAACAAACTACGGGCCAAGTTGCGACTAACGGTGGACTTGTAACTGGGACAACTATATAAAATTATGATACGAGTTGCAAGTCGAGGGTCGACTTGCAACTGGGACAACTACAAACTATGAGCCAAATTGCGGGTCAAGGGTGGACTTGCAACTGGGATGAAAAACAAATCACAGGCTTAGTTGCGAGTCAATGGTGAGCTTGCAATTATGATGAAACAAACTACGTACTCGGTTGTGAGTTAATGTTGGACTTGCAACTGGGACAACTACAGAAAACCGCGATACCAGTTGCGAGTAGAGGGTGGACTTGCAGCTGAGACAAAAAAGGCGCTCCCCAGTTATGTGTCGAGGATGGACTTGTATCTGGGACAAAAAATGTGTTGAGTAAAGTTGCATGTCGGCGATGGACATGCAACTTGGACAAAAAAATGGTCGCCTCCAAAGTTGCATATCGGTGGATTTGCAACTACGACAAAAATAGGTTGGACCCAAATGCATGTTGGTGGTGGACTTGCAACTGGCACAAAAGGGTCGGCTCTTCCCCTCTCCCAGTTGCATGTCGAGGATGAACTTGCAATTAGGAAAATACAGACATAGTGGCATGTCGGGATTAGAGATGCAATTGGGACAATAATGGTTTCCCCCTCCCAAAGTTCCATGTCGAGGGTGGGCATACGAGTAGGACAAAAAAGTGTCCCCGCAATTGCATGTCAAGGTGGGGTCGCAATTGGAGACAAAAGTAGGTCCCCTACCCCTTCCCCCCCCCCCCCCCCGGTTTCATATCGAGGGTGGACTTGCAACTAGGAAAAAACGGACCCAGTTCCTTGTCGGGAGTGGACTTGCAAGTTGGACAACAAAATAAGGCGGACCCGCAGTTACTATCGTGGGTGCAGTTGCAACTGGAACAAAAAAGGACGGACCCATGTTGCATGTCGAGAGAGTGTGCTTGCAACTAGGACAAAAAATTGATCAGATCCAGTGGCGTATTGAGGGATGAACTTGCAACTGGGACACAAAAGGCGGCCAAATTGTATGTCAGGGATAGAGTCACAGCTAGGACAAAAAAAGATCACCCGATGAAAATAAAAATCCCCTAGATGAAAATAGGGCAAAAAGAGACAAAGTACATCCGAGGTCACTAAATTGCATCATCACTTACTGTCATCTTCCTCGTCGCAAGGACAAAGATTGAACCCCCAGCCGTCTCCCTCCTTCCTACTCTCGTCAGCTCTACTTAAAGAAAACAGGGAATGGAAGAGAGACAGTGGCGAATGAAACTTGTACCTTCAACTTATACCATGCATGCCAAAAATAAACGGGTCATCAAGATCACCCCACGAAACTTCCCAACAAAAGATGCACGTGCTAACAGGGTCACAAGCGGACACATGACGTAGACTTACGTGGCAAAACAAGTCGTGATCAACATTTGCACAACATTTAAGAAAAGAGATTGAATGGTCGGGAACTTAGATGAGACATTGCTAAATCTGTTTTAAGAAAATATACATTTTAAAAAAAGGAAAAAAACATAAATTAGAAAAATCATGAATTTTAAAAATAAATGAAAAAGGAAAAAATAAATTCAATCAGCGTCGGTTTAGTTTCAGGTCAAGGTGGACATGCCACTGGGTTGGGTGAGTTGTGTATGTCATGGAAAAACATGCAACTTAGTCAGTTGAGTTTGAGGGAAAAAAAGACATGTAACTGGGTTGAGTTGCATGTAACAAATGAACATATTCATAGATGAAAAAAAAAAGACAAGGATAAAAGATTCACAACAATCCTAGAACACTCACTGCATCACCGTGCATTGGCAAATTCCTTGTGTTTCTACCCTTTGTGCTCATAAGGCTCTCTACAAACAGAGGAGTGTCTAAAGGAGTGAAACAGAAAAACGATAAACACTTAAGAAAGAGAAGGTTTGACACAGCCCACGTTATAAAAAAGATGTCTGTATGACCAAATGGATAGGATAGGGTATTTCTATATGTGATAGATAATCCAAATGCAAAAATTTGTCTTCTAAAAAGGGAAATATTGAATGAATAGAGCGTAAATTCTGAAACTTTGGTATTTCTTTTTCTTTCGGACAAAATAATTCCCGTAGCGAGAATGGGATTTCCACAACGATCGCAAACCCTTCAGATAGAATCTGAGAATAAAACTCAGAATAAAAATAATTTTTGTAATCCAATAATCGATCTTGGTTAGGATGATTAACCGAGTTATCCAAAAAATTCTATTGACACATTCGAATAATTAAACGTTTCACAAGTAGTGAACTAAATTTCTTGTTATTACAAAAAAAAGGGCTGGACAAGCAACGACGACCAAATTTTCAGAAAAAAAAAAGCAACAACGACCACAACTGGATCAACGGGTTTGACACTGCGACGAGAAAAATCACGCGGGACAGGGCGACGCAGGGCAAACGCGTACAAATCAATGTGCGTGAATTTTAAAGACAAACAATCTAACGGTGGATGACTTAGATATGAGATAACCATATGTCATCTAGACGTGACATGTAACTAGTCGTGTGTCTATTTTTCCTAGAAAACTTTGGTGAGCAAAACATTTTTAGGATCGTCTTATGATATTTTTCTTGCGTGCATGGGAAAAAAAACTACCACTCTCTCAACCCACTCATGGGTGCTTGTTCTTAAAAAAACAATCCACTACCTCTGTATGGTCAATTCCAGACAAAGAAAAACAAAAAAAAATTCCAGACAAAGAAAAACAAAGAAAATAAGAGCGAGTGGGAATGGGCAAAGCCCAAGCAACACAAATCGTCGTACACGACTCTCATGGAAACTGCACTGAACGAAATTAAAGACAACAGGCTGACACACTGACAGGCCCGACAACAATCAAAATGGGCCGAAGAAGCGCACGATAGAAAAACAACAGGATGATACGCCGGCGCGAGCGACAAAAGCGAGGCACAATCAGGTTTGCACGAAAATTAAAGACAAACAAATCCAACGGTTATGAACTTAGATGTGAGATAGCTATTTCACATCTAGATGTGAAATAGCAAACCTGTTTCTTATTATGTCGATATCACAACCTTCGGAGCTCGTGAAAAATAAAGTTCTAGCAAAGAAGCTGATAAGTGATAAAGAGATCTTTTAACCCAGAGAGCGGAAAAGTTAAGAGGTTGAGCCTCATTCGGATAAATCTGGCAAACAAATAATTCAGGTACATTCATCATCCAGTACAAATCTGAAACTAAGGAAACATATCATTATCCCAAACAAGCTCCTCAGACAATGGCATTCGCTGCGCTGGCGATCCTAGGCCAGAGGTCAGCACACTCCTTACCAATGGGTCCTGTGATAGCAGATCCTGCATAACAGAGCGAGGGACAAGTTAACACCTGAGCAGCAGTTCTAGCCTCTCAAGGTCATATAGAATGCACAATGGTGGTCACAACAATAAAGTACATCAGTCTTACCTTTCATCTCACCCTTAGGATTCACAATCACCCCAGCATTATCTGCAAAGAATGGATCAGCACGGTTAAGTTGACGAGTTCTGTAACTTGAGGAAAAAAACATACAGGAAATGGTACAGGAACACACTGAATAATATCTATGAGACATGCACATAGATGTTGTATATCATGCAAAAGGAACTAAAAACATAAAAAAGCTACAATTTTATTTTCCACCCTACTAGAGATAAATAACTTTGTGCATAGACAAATTACATAAATGGGGTATGTACAAACAACAAATTATTATAAAGAGAACATACGTAACCAGCATACTGTTAGTGTTTAAAAGACAACAGAAGGCGAGTCCATGAGTTTCATTGCAACAGTGCTGCTACATAAGGCGATAAAATATGAGACCATGTTCCAGATGGAGGAATTCCAATAATGATTAATATATTCTTCATCAAAGAAAACCTCCCAACAACTAGAAGGCTGCTTTGTGGTGTCTACAAAGGAATATGCAAACTTTAAAAGCTCGATCCAGATATTGTTGGAAGCACCTCATTGTCCATCGTCACCAAAGTACCTTGATGTTGGAATTTTTGGACAGCTTACCACAATAACAACAAATGTGGTAAAGCACCTTGATGTTATGCAGAACATAACAACAAATGTCGTCCTGACAGATCTGATTTACCAATGCAAAAATGAAAGCTACAAAGCTAAATCAAATAGTGGCAGACTTTAACATAGAGAAATTTTGACAGCAGCATACTTCAAGAACGTCAGGCACTCTAATTATACTCCTCAACTCTATACACAACAGTGACAACGTCATAAAAGAAACGAGCAGTATAAAGGTGTGTTTTAAGACAGTTTTCATGCAACATTCAAAAGCATGCATCGTCTGCTAAAGAAATCAAGAGAGTCGATACCCTATCATCGTTTAAGATGTTTCTTCACGGCGCTGTACTGTTTTGGCGTGAATCTAGGCGGAGCCGTGCGAAATCACAAGCATCCAGATCTTCTAATGAGAGCTAATACAGGATCTCATAAAACAACACTGGGAATCATCGTTACCTTCGAAGTACATGAAGACACCGTCCTTTCGGCGCCATGGCTTGCGCTGGCGCACGATGACCGCCGGCATGACCTTCTTCCTGAGGTCGGGCTTCCCCTTCTTGACGGTGGCCATGACCATGTCGCCGACGCAGGCCGACGGCAGGCGGTTGAGCCTTCCCTTGATGCCCTTCACGGAGATGATGTACAGGTTCTTGGCGCCCGTGTTGTCGGCGCAGTTCACCGTCGCTGCCACCGGCAGACCCAGCGACATCCGGAACTTGTTCCCCGCCGATCCTCCCCTCCCTGCAAAATTTCCCACCAAGTGCGTGTTAGGCTAGATTAACGAGATACACGAACGGAGGCAGGAGCCTCCGAAGAGGGCGGAGAGAGGCGGCTGCACGCACCGCGCTTCGACATGGCGGCGTCCCCTGCGGCGCTTGCTCCGAGCGGCGGCGCGAAGAGTAAGTGTATCGATTAGGGTTTCGCGGCTTGGGTTGCTTATATTGAGTGAGGTAGGTGGGCCACTCGCTAGTTACTCTTCTGGGCCGAGTTTTCTCATGAGAGAACAATGGGCCGGAAAAGCTCCACACACGATCTTTTATGCACGGCAGGAGGGTATGAGTACTCCTCACTACATCGGAAAAAAAAAGGAGCAACCAATTTAGGAGCTCGTTAGGGAGTCTCCTCAAGGGTCAATTGAGGTGTGTAAGTAACGGGACGCGGTAAGGGGTTCACCACAGGTGAAACGCTACGGGGCAGGAGGCGATTGCGAGGCGATCGTGCGACTGCGCTAGGGTTAGGGTTTCTTGCTGAGGGTGGTGTGTCTACGGCGGCGGTCAGGGTTGCGACGGCGCACTCTGATCGCAGGCCGCGGCGGCTTTTCTTCGTCAGGGGCGGAGGCGATGGCGGAGAAGGCTAGTGGATCGGCGACTGCTGCAAAGAAACCTCATGCGACCCCGGTAACAACGACGGCGGCTGAGACGCCCAATCTGCGGAAGACCGGGGATCCAGCTAGTCGGAGATCGTCTGAATCTCCGGTGGAGAGCAAAACACCTGATCCAGCAGCAAGTCTGTCGGCTAGGATCGGTGGGATGGTTCTGATGGATAAGGAAGAGGACGGGCTAGTATTTGATGATCATGATATCCCGATCCGGAAGGCGACTAGATGGTCTGTGGTCGGCAAGGTTTGTTCAGAAAGGCCTATGAAGATGTCGGCTCTGGAGAAGACGATGTCGAGAGCATGGGGACTGCATAAGGAAGCAAAATTCAGGGACATGGGATCAAACATCTTTGTGGTCCATCTGGGCAGTGAGGGAGATTGGAGACATGTGCTGAATAATGTACCGTGGCAATTTGATTTTAGTGTGATTATTATGAAAGAGTATGAGGGAAAGATTCGACCCTCGGAGATGGTGTTCGAGAATATAGATACTTGGGTCAGGGTTATGGATCTTCCACCTGATAAGAGATGTGAGGCCTTTGGGACAGCCCTGGGCAATTGGATTGGTAAAACGGTGAAGGTTGATACAGATAGCGATATGATAGCACGTGGATAACAGTTGAGGATACGTACCACGATCTCAGTTTTCGATCCCTTGATTAGGGGTTTTAAGCTGAAGAAATCAAAGGAAGAAAAGCAGGGGACCTGGTTTTATTTCTTCTATGAAAAAGTTCCTCATTTTTGCTTCAATTGTGGTAGACTTGTTCATGTTGAGGGGGCGTGCGATCCCCCCTTTGGACTCGACTGATCAGTGGGGAAGCTGGCTTAGATCATCCCCAGGAAGGAACAATGATACGTCTCCAACGTATCTATAATTTATGAAGTATTCATGCTATTATATTATCTGTTTTTGGATGTTTATGGGCTTTACTAAACACTTTTATATTATTTTTGAGACTAACCTATTAACCCAGAGCCCAGTGCCAGTTTATGTTTTTCCCTTGTTTCAGTGTTTCGCATAAAAGGAATATCAAATGGAGTCCAAACAGAATGAAAGCTTCGGGAGAGTTATTTTTGGAACGAAAGCAATCCATGAGACTTGGAGTACACGTCAGGGAATCAACGAGGAGAGCACGAGGCAGGGGGCGCGCCTAAACCCCCCCCCCCCCAGGCGCGCCCTCCACCCTCATGGGCCCCTCGTGGCTCCCCTGACTTACTTCTTTTGCCTATATATATCCATATACCCTAAAAACATCGGGGAGCAGAATAGATTGGGAGTTCAGCCGCCGCAAGCCTTTGTAGCCACCAAAAACCAATCGGGACCCTGTTCCGGTACCCTACCGGAGGGGGGATCCCTCACCGGTGGCCATCTTCATCATCCCGGCGCTCTCCATGACGAAGAGGGAGTAGTTCACCCTCGGGGCTGAGGGTATGTACCAGTAGCTATGTGTTTGTTCTCTCTCTCTCTTTCTCTCGTGTTCTTGAGGTGATACGATCTTGATGTATCGCGAGCTTTGCTATTATAGTTGGATCTTATGATGTTTCTCCCCCTCTACTCTCTTGTAATGGATTGAGTTTTCCCTTTCAAGTGATCTTATCGGATTAGGTCTTTAAGGATTTGAGAACACTTTATGTATGTCTTGCATGTGCGTATCTGTGGTGACAATGGGATATCACGTGATTCACTTGATGTATGTTTTGGTGATCAACTTGCGAGTTTTGTGACCTCGTGAACTTATGCATAGGGGTTGGCACACGTTTTCGTCTTGACTCTCCGGTAGAAACTTTGGGGCACTCTTTGAAGTTCTTTGTGTTGGTTGAATAGATGAATCTGAGATTGTGTGATGCATATCGTATAATCATACCCACGGATACTTGAGGTGACATTGGAGTATCTAGGTGACATTAGGGTTTTGGTTGATTTGCGTCTTAAGGTGTTATTCTAGTACGAACTCTATGATAGATCGAACGAAAAGAATAGCTTCGTGTTATTTTACTTGAATAGATCGATCAGAAAGGATAACTTTGAGGTGGTTTCGTACCCTACCATAATCTCTTTGTTTGTTCTCCGCTATTAGTGACTTTTGAGTGACTCTTTGTTGCATGTTGAGGGATATTCATATGATCCAATTATGTTATTATTGTTGAGAGAACTTGCACTAGTGAAAGTATGAACCCTAGGCCTTGTTTCCTAGCATTGCAATACCGTTTACGCTCACTTTTATCGCTTGCTACCTTGATGTTTTTATATTTTCCTACCTTAGGTCATCCACTTGAGGGAAATTTGCTACTGTCCTACAAATCTCTGCACTTGGAGGCCCAACAACGTCTACAAGAAGAAGGTTGTGTAGTAGACATCAAGCTCTTTTCTGGCGCCGTTGCCGGGGAGGTGAGTGCTTGAAGGTATATATTTAGATCTTGCCATCGAATCTTTTTGTTTCTTGTTTTAGCACTAGTTTAGTTTATAAAAGAAAACTACAAAAAAATGGAATTGAGTTTGCCTCATACGCTTCATCTTTTTAATATCTTTCGTGAGTATGATGGAAAGGAAAATTGTGCCAAAGTGTTAGAAGAAGAATGCATTAAAATGTTTGGCACTAAATCTTTGAATGATGAGCATGATTGCAATGTTGTTAGTACGAACTCTTTGAATATCCATAGTACTAATGATGATTGCACTAGTCATAATGAAAATATCTCTTATAAGCATGTCGATTTTTGTGGAGTGCATAGAGTTTGCAAATACATACCAAAAAGGGAAGATAGATTTTGTAAGAGGCACAAGTACTTAGAAACTAAATGGTTGCAAGAGAGGCTAAATGTTAGTGCTGAAAATTTAAAATATCTTAGCCATACTTGTGAACTTTGCAATGAACATGGTCATTTAAATATCAAATGCAAATTGTTTCATGATCGAATCGTGTCCAAAAATTGTGATGACTTGATTTCCCTTGCACATCATAAAGAACTTAGTCTGCTTTTGGGTTATGAAGAATTGAAACGTCAAACTAAGTTTATTCCAGAATATAACCTCGAGAAATTCCTCGATATTGATCTAGAAGAAATTTATATGTATTGTGCGGTGAATTGCATTGAAAATCCTTATATTGCCAAATACATAAAGAAAAGAAAACAAATAGAAGATGAAGAAAACACTAATGAAAGGGAAGAGACTTCCCAGTATCCTCCTATTATTTCTTATGATGAATCAGGTAACGAGGATGAGCTTTCTATTCAACCAATCTCATTAATAAGGAGCTCCAAAAAGAGGATTGAACCCACACATGATGTGAAGAAGAAAAGGAAAAGACGGAGAACCAAAGGTAGAAAGGTATCTCCCCCAAATGATGTTGCTCCTATTACTCATCGTGATGATGATAATTGCTATACTATTGGTGCTATCCATACTATTAATGATGAGAGTGATTATGCTTATGATATGAAAAGGCCCAAGCTTGGGGATGCTATGTTTGATGAAGATGATGTTTTTGAGAATATATTGGCTGCAATTAATGTCTGTCCCAAGCTTGAGGATGCTACGTTTAATGAAGATGATATTTTTAGTCTCCCAAGTTTTGATATGCAAATTTATAATGATGATAGCATACCTCCTACTTATGATGATTATATTGATGAAAGTGGGTTTGGAAGAGTGTCAACTTTAGGAAGTAGTGATCCCACTATTTTGGAGGATGTTGAATCTTATTGTGATAATTATGAAAGTGGATTTGGAGAGGTCGTGACTTTATTTACTGATGAATCCACTATTTCGGAAGAGGTTTCAATTGATTATGATGAGAACAAAGTTGCTACTTATGATGATTATTGTGATGAAACATATGCTATAAAGAGTAGTGATGATTATATTTATAAAACTTGTCATGATTATGATTACCTTTTTTCTGAACATTACTCATTTAATGTGGAAACAATTTATAGTATTCGAGTCTCTTATGACACTCTCACTATTCCGAATGAGAAGAATTTTGCTTATGTGGAGAGTAGTAAATTTTCTATGCAAGTAGATCATGAAAAGAATGCTTTAGGTGCTGGTTATATTGTTGAATTCATTCATGATGCCACTGAAAATTATTATGAGGGAGGATTATATGCTTGTAGGAATTGCAATAATATCAAGTTTCCTCTCTATGTGCTTAAAGTTTTGAAGTTATGCTTGTTTTGCCTTTCTATGCAAGTTGATTCTTGTTCCCATAAGTTGTTTGCTCACAAAATCCCTATGCATAGGAAGTGGGTTATACTTAAATGTGCTAGTCATATTCTTCATTATGCTCTATTTATGTTTCAATTCTTATCTTTTATGTGAGCATCATTGAAATCATCATGCCTAGCTAGGGGCATTAAACGTTAGCGCTTGTTGGGAGGCAACCCAATTTTATTTTAGTTTCTTGCTTTTTGGTTCTGTTTAGGAATAAATTATCCATCTATCTTCTGTTTAGATGTGGTTTTGTGTTTTAATTAGTGTTTGTGCCAAGTAGAACCTTTGGGAAAACTTGGGTGAAGTCTTTATGATCATGCTGTAAAAAACAGAAACTTTAGCGCTCACGAGATTAGCTAAAACTTTTTACTGGAGAGTGCTATTTAGTTGATTCCTTTTGAGGATGATTACTAGACAAATTCCTCAGGTCCACCAATTTATTTTAGAATTTTTGGAGTTCCAGAAGTATACGTTTGATACAGATTACTACAGACTGTTCTGTTTTTGACAGATTATGTTTTCTATGTGTTGTTTGCTTATTTTGATGAATCTATGAGTAATATCGGAGGGTATGAACCATAGAGAAGTTTGAATACAGTAGATATTACACCAATATGAATTTAGAATTAGTTCACAACAGTACCTAAGTGGTTGTTTTATTTTCTTATACTAACGAAGCTTATGAGTTTTCTGTTGAGTTTTGTGTTATGAAGTTTTCAAGTTTTGGGTAAAGCTTCGATGGACTATGGAATAAGGAGTGGCAAGAGCCTAATCTTGGGGATGCCCAAGGCACCCAAAAGTAATATTCAAGTACAACCAAGAGCCTAAGCTTGGGGATGCCTCAGAAGGCATCCCCTCTTTCGTCTTTGTTCATCGGTAACTTTACTTGGAGCTATATTTTTATTCACCACATGATATGTGTTTTGCATGGAGCGTCATTTTATTTTCTTTTCTTTTGATTGATGTTTTAATAAAATATCAAGATCTAAAATTCTTAAATGTTAGAGAGTCTTCACATAGTTACATAATTATCCAACTACTCATTGATCTTCACTTATATCTTTTGGAGTAGTTTGTCATTTGCTCTAGTGCTTCACTTATATCTTTTTAGAGCACTGCGGTGGTTTTATTTTGAAGAAATAGATGAACTCTACTGCTTCACTTATATTATTTTGAGAGTCTTTAGAACAGCATGGTAATTTTCTTTGGTTATGAATTTAGTCCTAATATGATGGGCATCCAAGATGGATATAATAAAAACTTTCATATAAAGTGCATTGAATACTATGAGAAGTTTGATACTTGATGATTGTTTTGAGATATGAAGATGGTGATATTAGAATCATGCTAGTGGAGTAGTTGTGAATTTGAGAAATACTTGTGTTAAAGTTTGTGATTCCCGTAGCATGCACGTATGGTGAACCGTTATGTGATGAAGTCGGAGCATGATTTATTTATTGATTGTCTTCCTTATGAGTGGCGGTCGGGGACGAGCGATGGTCTTTTCCTACTAATCTATCCCCCTAGGAGCATGCGCGTAATACTTTGCTTTGATAACTTGTAGATTTTTGCAACAAGTATATGAGTTCTTTATGACTAATGTTGAGTCCATGGATTACACGCACTTTCATACTCCCACCATTGCTAGCCTCTCTAATACCGCGCACTTTTCGCCGGTATCATACACCCACCATATAAATTCCTCAAAACAGACACCATACCTACCTATTATGGCATTTCCATAGCCATTCCGAGATATATTGCCATGCAAATTTCCACCGTTCCGTTTATTATGACACGCTCCATCATTGTCATATTGCTTTGCATGATCATGTAGTTGACATCGTATTTGTGGCAAAGCCACCGTTCATAATTCTTTCATACATGTCACTCATGAGTCATTGCACATCCCGGTACACCACCGGAGGCATTCATATAGAGTCATATCTTGTTCTAAGTATTGAGTTGTAATTCTTGAGTTGTAAGTAAATAAAAGTGTGATGATCATCATTATTAGAGCATTGTCCCAAGTGAGGAAAGGATGATGGAGACTATGATTCCCCCACAAGTCGGGATGAGACTCCGTATGAAAAAAAAAGAGGCCATAAGAAAAAGAGAAAAGGCCCAAATAAAAAATGAGAGAAAAAGAGAGAATGGACAATGCTACTATCCTTTTACCACACTTGTGCTTCAAAGTAGCACCATAATCTTCATGATAGAGAGTCTCTTATGTTGTCACTTCCATATACTAGTGGGAATTTTACATTATAGAACTTGGCTTGTATATTCCAATGATGGGCTTCCTCAAATTGCCCTAGGTCTTCGTGAGCAAGCAAGTTGGATGCACACCCACTTAGTTTCTTTTTGAGCTTTCGTATACTTATAGCTCTAGCGCATCCGTTGCATGACAATCCCTACTCACTCACATTGATATTTATTGATGGGCATCTCCATAGCCCGTTGATATGCCTAGTTAATGTGAGACTATCTTCTCCTTTTTGTCTTCTCCACAACCACCATTCCATTCCACCTATAGTGCTATGTCCATGGCTCACGCTCATGTATTGCGTGAAGATTGAAAAGGTTTGAGAACATCAAAAGTATGAAACAATTGCTTGGCTTGTCATCGGGGTTGTGCATGATTTAAATATTTTGTGTGATGAAGATAGAGCATAGCCAGACTATATGATTTTGTAGGGATAGCTTTCTTTGGCCATGTTATTTTGAGAAGACATGATTACTTTGTTAGTATTCTTGAAGTATTATTATTTTTTATGTCAATATTAAACTTTTGTCTTGAATCTTATGGATCTGAATATTCTTGCCACAATAAAGAGAATTACATGGATAAATATGTTAGGAAGCATTCACACTTCATAAATTATTTCTTTTATCATTTACCTACTCGAGGACGAGCAGGAATTAAGCTTGGGGATGCTGATACGTCTCCAACGTATCTATAATTTATGAAGTATTCATGCTATTATATTATCTGTTTTGGATGTTTATGAGCTTTACTAAACACTATAATATTATTTTTGGGACTAACCTATTAACCTAGAGCCCAGTGCCAGTTTATGTTTTTCCCTTGTTTCAGTGTTTCGTAGAAAAGGAATATCAAACGGAGTCCAAACGGAATGAAACCTCCGGGAGAGTTATTTTTGGAACGAAAGCAATCCAGGAGACTTGGAGTACACGCGAGGGAATCAACGAGGAGAGGACGAGGCAGGGGGCGCGCCTACCCCCCCAGGCGCGCCCTCCCCCCTCGTGGGCCCCTCATGGCTCCCCTGACCGACTTCTTTCGCCTATATATATCCATATACCCAAAAAACATCGGGGAGCAGAATAGATCGGGAGTTCCGCCGCCGCAAGCCTCTGTAACCACCAAAAACCAATCGGGACCCTGTTCCGGCACCCTGCCGGAGGGGGGATCCCTCACCGGTGGCCATCTTCATCATCCCGGCGCTCTCCATGACGAAGAGGGAGTAGTTCACCCTCAGGGTTGAGGGTATGTACCAGTAGCTATGTGTTTGTTCTCTCTCTCTCTCTCTTTCTCTCGTGTTCTTGAGGTGATATGATCTTGATGTATCGCGAGCTTTGCTATTATAGTTGGATCTTATGATGTTTCTCCCCCTCTACTCTCTTGTAATGGATTGAGTTTTCCCTTTCAAGTGATCTTATCGGATTGAGTCTTTAAGGATTTGAGAACACTTTATGGATGTCTTGCATGTGCGTATCTGTGGTGACAATGGGATATCACGTGATTCACTTGATGTATGTTTTGGTGATCAACTTGCGGGTTCCGTGACCTCGTAAACTTATGCGTAGGGGTTGGCACACGTTTTCGTCTTGACTCTCCGGTAGAAACTTTGGGGCACCCCTTGAAGTTCTTTGTGTTGGTTGAATAGATGAATCTGAGATTGGGTGATGCATATCGTATAATCATACCCACGGATACTTGAGGTGACATTGGAGTATCTAGGTGACATTAGGGTTTTGGTTGATTTGTGTCTTAAGGTGTTATTCTAGTACGAACTCTATGATAGATCGAACGAAAAGAATAGCTTCGTGTTATTTTACTTGAATAGATCGATCAGAAAGGATAACTTTGAGGTGGTTTCGTACCCTACCATAATCTCTTCGTTTGTTCTCCGCTATTAGTGACTTTGGAGTGACTCTTTGTTGCATGTTGAGGGATATTTATATGATCCAATTATGTTATTATTGTTGAGAGAACTTGCACTAGTGAAAGTATGAACCCTAGGCCTTGTTTCCTAGCATTGCAATACCGTTTATGCTCACTTTTATCGCTTGCTACCTTGCTGTTTTTATATTTTCAGATTACAAATACTCATATCTATTATCCATATTGCACTTGTATCACCATCTCTTCGCCGAACTAGTGCACCTATACAATTTACCATTGTATTGGGTGTGTTGGGGACACAAGAGACCCTTTGTTATTTGGTTGCAGGGTTGTTTGAGAGAGACCATCTTCATCCTACGTCTCCCACGGATTGATAAACCTTAGGTCATCCACTTGAGGGAAATTTGCTACTGTCCTACAAACCTCTGCACTTGGAGGCCCAACAACGTCTACAAGAAGAAGGTTGTGTAGTAGACATCAAACAACTCGGCAAAGAATGGGTCATTTGGGACTGCTGCAGCAAGTAGTAGCAACAGTTTTGCAAACTCACAAGGAGGGGATGGAGGAAAGCGTAACCAGGAGCACCCACGTGTTCGTGATATACCTACAAAGAGGAACCTGGGTGCGGAATTTGCTAGATCATCAGAACACCGCACCGGCGGTTGTTCTCGACAAGACAGAGGCGAGGTTAACAGTCCGATCAAGGAGCAGGTGGGGCAAGGAGGACGCCGTGCATGGGATCTACGTGACAACCTTGAGAAACGCAGAGAGCAAGACTTGAGAGACAAGTTAACCAAGCAGAGCCAGCAGCAAAGGAATGAGGACACAGGGGGCAAGCAGGGCGCTTCCAAAGGTAAAGAGAATAGCAACTATTGTCCAGAGTGGCATGCAGATGGGCGACAACAATTCAGAGCTAGGGGGTGAGTATTTTAGTGAGTCTGGTGTCTATGGGAGATATGGAGGGCACGATGAATATGGGAGAAGGAAAGGTTACTACGTAAGGAAGCCCAGAAAGGATTTCGACCAACAACATCACCCTTCTTCTTCGCACCCTATGCGTGAGAATGAGAACAGCAAGAGGGGCCCAAAGCAGATTTGGAGAGTAAGGGATGATGGTGATAGGCAGGTTGCAGATGATGGGTTCATTCGCGATATGAGACGTAAGACGTCGACAGTGTTGGACCGCATCACGGAGAGAAGAGGAGAAACGGCGGACCCTGCAAGCCAGGGCCGCCGGGAGCAATGAATATTTTAGCCTGGAACTGTCGAGGCTTGGGGTTGGACTCGACAGTTGGCGAATTGCGAGACCTGATTAGGTCCTACAACCCGGCGGTGGTTTTTTTAAGTGAAACTAAAAAAAGGCGTGAGCGATGGAGAGACTCAAGTGGAGTTTGGGCTTTAGAAATGGTGTTGTTGTGGATTGTAACGGAAGGAGTGGGGGGCTGGCCCTATGTTGGAGAGACCATGTCCAAGTTACGGTGAGACCGTGGTGCCAGTACTATATTGATGCTCAGATTGTTTGTGAAGGAAAGACCTCTAGAATCACTGGATTCTATGGGGAACCCAACACGGAGACGAGAAAGAAGTCTTGGTTTGCCATTAGATATCTTCGGTCTCAAGATGACCTCCCTTGGATTTGTGTGGGAGACTACAATGAGGCGTTATTTCAAACGGACCAGGTGGGGGGAAACGCGAGGATTTTTACACGCATGGAGGACTTCCAGGACTGCTTGTCCGACTACGGACTGGCTTACTTGGGGTTCTCCGGATACCCGTACACCTGGGATAACAAGAGAGATGGTGCTGAGAATATCCAAGTTAGATTGGATAGAACTACATGCAATGATAATTTTCTGCAGGTTTATCCGGAGACGACGGTTGAGCATATTATGACGGAGGAATCAGACCATCAAGCAATCCTTGTGAGAGCTATGGAGACGGCTCCAAATGCCTCCAGGGCTGCGGATCGTGCTTTTCGCTTTGAGGAAGCATGGACGAGACATGAGAACTACGAGCAGATGGTTAGTGAAGCTTGGGAAGCAGCCGGTAATGGACAACGAAACCTGGAGGCGATTTGGGACAAACTGGAGCGTGTGGCTGGCAGCATGCATCGCTGGGCTCACGAGGTTTTTGGGTCTATCCGGCGTAAAATAGCCATGCTCAAAAGCCAGCTGACGGATGCAAAAACCTGGGCGTTGTGGACGGGATACCAACAGGAGGTCCGTGATATTGAGGAGCAGCTGCGGGAGATGTTTGAGCAAGAGGAAATTTTCTATCGGCAACGGTCGAGAGTGGACTGGTTAATGGCCGGAGACCAAAATACAAAATATTTTCAGAACCGGGCATCGCATAGGAAGAGGAAGAATACTATAAGCTCTCTTAAACGTGAGGATGGCACGAGGTGTACAGTGAATGAAGATATAAGGGAGATGGCAGCGAGTTTTTACGAGCACTTGTTCACATCGGAGGGGTCGACGGGAGCGGAAGCGCTTCTCCAAAATATTGAGGAAGTGGTGACGGGAGATATGAACCTAAAATTGACGGCACCAGTTACAGATGAGGAGATACAAATGGCACTATTTCAAATGGGACCTACCAAGTCGCCAGGACCAGACGGGTTACCTGCACTTTTCTACCAAAGGCACTGGCTTTTGGTTAAGGAGGATGTATGCACGACAGTACGGGCTTTTCTCAACGGTGAGGCTTGCCCGAAGGACTTTAACGATACTGTTATTGCTATGATACCGAAAGTAAATGCTCCAAAACTACTTACTCAATTCCGTCCGATCAGCCTATGTAATGTTTTGTACAAGTTGGCTACAAAGGTCCTAGCAAACAGACTTAAGGTTATCCTCCCAATTCTTATCTCCGAGGAACAAAGCACTTTTGTAATGGGCCATCTGATTACGGATAATGTTTTGGTGGCGTATGAATGTGTCCATGCTGTTAGGATGAGGAAAAGGAAGAAGTGTTTGTGTGCAGTAAAGCTAGATATGATGAAAGCATACGACAGGGTCGAGTGGGGTTTTTTTGGAGAGAATGATGGCTCAGTTTGGGTTTGCGCCACAATGGATAACCATGATCATGCGGTGTGTCAAGTGAGCAAGATTTTCTATCAAGATTAATGGGGGCTGTTCTAGACAATTTTCACCATCCCAGGGGCTTTGACGGGGAGATCCATTATCACCGTATCTCTTTCTTTTTTGTGTTGAGGGGTTCTAGGCTCTGCTGAAAAGAGCTCAGGAGGATAATAAACTTAAGGGTGTTTCTTTCGGGGGCACTGGCCCCCATGTAACACACTTATTATTTGCAGACGACAGCGTTGTTTTCTTGGAGGGATCCAGTGAGAGCATGACCACTCTTAAGGAGATTTTGAGGTGCTATGAGGAGGCTTCGGGGCAAAAAGTGAACTTGCTGAAGTCTTCTATTTTCTTTGGCAGAGGGTGCAATGACCAAACAAAGATTGAGCTTAAATAGGTAGTTGGTATTGAGTCTGAAGCATTGAGCGAGAGGTACCTAGGGCTGCCAACACTGGTTGGTAGGTCGAAAGAAGGTACTTTTAAGTATGTTATGGAATGCTCAAAAGGCAAGGTAACGGGATGGAAGGGACAGGGGCTGTCCAAGGCTGCAAGGGAGGTACTCGTCAAATCAGGTTTGCAAGCGACACCGACCTTTACCATGAGTTGTTTTCACCTCACGAAGAAGATATGCCGGAACTTGACTTCAATCTCGTCGAAATTCTGGTGGGGTGCGATAAATGGCGAAAGGAAAGTGCATTGGATATCTTGGGAAAAGATGTGTGAATCAAAGAAAGAGGGGGGGGGGGGTCTTGGGTTCAGAAACCCGGAAGGATTCAACCAAGCACTGCTCGCTAAGCAAGCTTGGAGGATTCTGACTAATCCCTCTTCACTTTGTGCTAGAGTGCTGAAGGCCCGATACTTCAAAGATGAGACGATTCTCAGCGCCACTTGTCCTTCTAACTCCTCTTTCACGTACAGGAGCATTCTTCATGGCAGGGACCTCCTTCGAGAGGGACTGGTTTGGCGTGTGGGGGATGGCTCAAAGATTAATATACATCATGATAATTGGATCCCCAGGTATGGATATTTGAGACCACTGGGTCAACTATATGTTCATGGAACGACCAAAGTTGCTGACCTCCTGAACAATAACGAGACGAGCTGGGATTTCAGCAAACCTACCAACATGTTCACGGAGTCAGACGTGCGGGATATTGCGCAGATAGCAGTTGGTGGTCTGGGCACAGAGGATTATCTAGCCTGGATCTTCTCCAAGAACGGCGTCTTTACTGTGAAATCTGCCTACCATTTGTGGATGTCGAGGAGAAGAGAGAGGGCGGGTCAGCATGAATCGTCCAATCCCGTTCAGAAACACAAAGCATATATGGCGCTGTGGGAGACTAGCGCGCCACCGAAAGCGAAGATTCATATCTGGCGGATGATACGCAATGGACTTGCTGTGGGATCAGAACTCCACCGACGACGGATTAAACCGGGTGTTTTTTGTGCTGCATGCGGCAAGAAGAAACCATTCTACATCGCTTCGGGGCATGTCAGCATTCCTCTCAGTTATGGGAGCTTTTGCGTTCGGAAAAAGGTATTGCGGTGGCAGCACCACCGGGTCAGATTGATACCCAGAGCGCGCTAGCTCGATGGCTTCTTGAGTGGTTCTCCGGTGCATCCGACGACGAGAAGGAGGCAATGATTCAGGCAACGTATGGTTTATGGCTGGCGAGGAACAAGGCGAGGGACAGAAACAGGATACAGCAGCCACATGTGATAATGGAAGCAGTGCATGCTCATATGCTAGATTGGACAAATGCCCACCAGCCCAAGGTGCGCATGAGGGAGGTGAAGGAAGTGCAGAAGTGGGCAGCGCCTGCGGAGGGATGGATTAAGATCAACTCAGATGGAGTTGTTTCCAAGGACGGAGTTAAGTGGGGAGGCGGTGCAGTGTTACGGGACCACAATGGTGCTTTTTTAGCCGGGGTATGCCATCATTTTCCTAATATTGCAGACCCGGAAGCTGCAGAAATTCTAGCATGCAAGAGAGGTTTACAGGTAGCTGAGGAGTTTGGAGCTCAAAATGTCCATGTGGAATTGGATAGCCAGCATGTAGTGCAGATCATCAATCAAGATGGCAGGAACTTCTCGGCGGTGGGTCCGTGGATTCATGGCATCAAGCAAATGTTGGAGATGAAGCAAGGAGCCAAAGTGACTTGGGTTCCACGTTCGGCAAATGTCACTGCGCATAAGTTGGCTAGAGTAGGTGTAGGTGATGAATTATGTAAGGTTTGGTTGGGGGTGCCCTTAGACTTCATTTTGGTTGTAATCTCGGATGACATTCCGGGCTTTGCGGAGTTTTAAATAAAGCAGCGACATTAATCCTCAAAAAAAGGGTCAATCGAGGTGGGCTGAGCGTGTACCACTTGACGCGCTCTCAGTTGCCGCCATGTGTCGCGCTCTGGTCGCTCTCTTCGGATTTTTTTATTTGTTCGCACACGTTTTTTGCTTTTTATAAGTTTTTTTTTTTGTTTTTCACGGGTCTTTCTTAGCTTTTCAAAAAAGAAAATCAAAAAAACATTGCGTGAAAAAACTTTTTTCTTGCTTCCGCGAAAGACGGGTCATGCCTCTTGTAAACGAAAAAATATGTTTTTTTTTGCTTCCACGAGAGGCACGCTTAGAAACATACAAATAAAACGTGTTTTTTTTCTTTCGTGAGAGACACGGATTGTCGGATTTGCTTCCGCCGGATGCACGACTGTGACTCTCGGAAACAGAAAAGAAACATGTTTTCTTTTTTCCCTTCCGCGAGAGGCACAACCGTGCCTTTCGGAAACGAAAAAACATATCATTTTTTTCTTCCACGAGAAGTACGATTTTGATTCTGCGAGAGGCACGGATTTGCTTCTGCGAGAGGCACCGCCTCGTCTCTGAGAAATGGCTTTCAAAAAGGGGGAAAACCTGCTCCTTGTTTTGTTTTTTCGTCTGGCTTTTTTCATGAATAAAAGTTCGTCAAAACCTATTAACATGGGATCTAATTTTAAAGATCTCGATGCGAGAAATCCAACAGTGAAAACGGTTTGAGATTTGGAAAAAATTATGATTTCAATTGAATCAGATTTCGCCTGCACCTTATTAGTTCCAGTAGAATTTGCAAGATGTAGTCCATCCCTTATAGCTAAAGCTTCCGACGTTGTTGCATTTGCTGCATATGGGTAATAGACGCACTTGCCTGCAATGAATGGTACATTCACATCTCTAATGATAGCAGTCGCCGCTCCTGTGCCCGAATCAACGTACAAAGATGCATCAACGTTGAGCTTCACATAGCCAAGATTTGATTTGGACCATTTAGAGCAACTTCAATGGGGCGACCCACACGGACGCTGATTTCGTCCGCTTTTTGTCCGTTTGGGTCGGCCGCCCGCCCGGTGTCCGCCCTCTTTTAGATTTAGGTCGAACGCGCGCCCAACACGCCGACCCATATGTGTCGGCGTGGCCGGCTGGCGGCCCAATATTACATTGATTTGCATTCAAACATATTATCAAATAACATAGTTTACCGAATAAAATAGTATAGTTTTACAAGCCGGATACAAATAAAAATATTTCACACAGTTTTGCAAACAAATAAAAAAGATACATCTATTGGTTGCCAACATGAGCCCGCATATGCTCAATCAAATAATTTTGCAGCTGCACGTGAGTTTCCCAATCACGCATGTCTTCATGAAATTGGGTGAACTGTTCAAACGTTGCCGCTACTCCATGCTCAGGCACAACATTCTCACCCTGAAACTGAAAGCCTTGATCGTACAGACATTCCGGGCGCTCGTCTTCTACGATCATATTGTGCATGATCACACAAGCAGTCATCACCTCCCACAGTTTCTACGTGCTCCAGATATTAGCAGGATGCCGAACGATGCCCCATCGAGATTGCAAAACACCAAAGGCACGCTCGACATCCTTCCTAGCACTCTCTTGCTCTTGGGAAAATCTTTTTCTCTTCTCTCTGACAGGGTTGGGTATTGTCTTGACAATAATGGTCCACTGAGGATAGATACCGTCACCCAGGTAGTATCCTTTGTCGTAGTTGTGTTCGTTGACAGTAAAGTTCACCGGTAGGCTGTTGCCTTCGGCAAGCCTAGCAAACACCGGCGAGCGCTGAAGCACGTTGATATCATTGTGTGATCCAACCATGCCAAAGAAAGAGTGCCAGATCCAGAGATCTTGAGACGCCACAGCCTCTAGTATGACAGTGCAAGCCCTGACATGTCCCTTATACTGCCCTTGCCAAGCAGAAGGACAGTTCTTCCACTTCCAGTGCATGCAGTCTATGCTGCCAAGCATCCCTGCGAAGCCGCTTCTGGCATTCATCGCCAACAAACGGGCTTTATCTTCAGCCGTCGGCTCTCTCAAGTACTCAGGGCCAAACACAACAATAACAGCCTTGCAGAACTTATACAGGGACTCTAGGCATGTAGACTCACTCATACGGACGTACTCGTCAATGAGATCACTGGGCACTCCGTATTCAAGCATTCGGATGGCGGCGGTGCATTTCTCATAAGAGGAGAAACCGATCTTGCCGACGGCATCCTCTTTGTACTCGAAATAGTCATCATAGCCGACCACCCCCTCTCTAATACGGTTGAAAAGATTCCTAATCATACGGAAATGGCGGCGGAATTTTTGATGTTTGAACAACGGGTTTGTTGTATCAAAGTAGTCCTTCCATAGAAGGAAATGCCCGCTCTCTCGATTGTGATTCAACGCCGGAAGGTGGCCCGGAATGGAGCCACGGAACAACGGCCGCTGGCTGTTGAGGTGGTGATGGACCAACACGGCAGCCAATATCTCCTCCTCGTCGTCGGATGATGAATCGTCGGAGTCGCAAAGGAAATTGTGGAAAAAGAACTCGTCGGCGGAGTCCATTTTTGTACCTTGGCAAACTGTCGAACAGCTTGCGGGCATCAAAGAAGGAGACGGCCGGCGAGGGGAGTCGCAGCGCGCACGGACCAGCTAGCTGCCCTGCCAACGTCCAACGAGCGTGCCGGTGAAGATCTGGCCGGGGCGGCGAGGCGTCTTCTTGGTCGCGAGCGGCTGTGCGGTGGGGGGGGGGAGCAGCGGTGGGAAGCAGTTTGCTCCCTGGCGGCAAGACGGCGGTGGCGGGCGATGGGGAGTGGGCAGCTTTGCTGGGCGGATGTGGAGGCGGCGGCAGCTGGCAGAGTCGCCGGCAAAAATGGGCGGCGGCGGCAACGACGAAGGAGGCGGGCTAGGGTTGCTGTTGGCTGGGGGGTGAGGGGGAAGGCCAATGAGCCACCGACTAGCGGGCCCGGGGAGAGGAGAAGGCGAGCGTGCGCGCGTCCGTCGCGTGTCCGCACCGACGCAAATTCGGCTTAAAAATGGGCCGGGAATGGGTCGCCCGCGGATGAAAAGCGGACGTGCGTCCGTTTGGGTCGGCGCGTTGGGCCGCCTTTTGTGTCCGCGCCGACCCAAATGGACGGTTGCAGACGAAATGGGTCACCCCATTAGAGTTGCTCTTAGGGTACTACTTTGGATGTTTTGTCGGTTCAGATTTGCATTATTTGCGGCTATTTCCAGAACTGAAACCGACCAACGGCCAAATAGTGGCACCCTCTATGAATGTGTAGTTTGCCTCCTCAACCACCAAAGGTACGAGCAGCCTACTGCAACTACAACTTGAACCTACACTAATTATCTACCACACATCAAGGCAGAAGGAGAACTGAAAATATGTTCAAGGACAGTCGATCTCGAAAGATTAATAACTAGAGCTTCTTGAATTAGGTTCTCAAGTCCTAGTTTCTCCCAAAGATAAACAGCTCTGTCACAAGTGAACATGAGGTGTCTGACATCTTCGGCTCCTTTGTTGCAAACGGGACAATGACCTTCATGGCCAATATGGTGATTAGTGAGGATGCTTTTAAATTGAAGGATGACGTGAAGAGCCCTCCAACAGAAAAATCTGAACTTTCCTAGGAATCTTCAATTCCCAAGCCTCTTCCAAACCAGATTATTTGTAGATGGTCCAGGAGCAGCCACAGATATTGATCTACCTCTGAATTGGTGGTTCCATTCTAAATGGTAGGCCGTGCGAACGGAGAAGATTCCATTCTGTGTTGAATTACATGCAATGAAATCATCAAAGGCACATATGCTTAGTGGGTTTTGCATAATCCTTCGTGCATCAATAAAACCAAAGGTAGCAGTAACCAATTCCTCATCCCATCCGCCAGTAATGGTGTTAATGAGTTCGCTAACCTTCGTTAATAGTTGATGACCTCGTTGAGTGATAATCATCCTGCCAGGACTAGATGGGACCCAAGGGTCCGTCTAGATATTAACACTCTCATCATTTCCAATTCTCCAAATGTAGCGTCGTTTGAATGTTTGGATGCCTGCAACAAGGCTTTGCCACATGAAGGACGGTCCATTCTTTGGTCCTGCTTTGAGAATCTTAGGGTAGTACCTTGCTTTCAAAATCTAGGCACAAATAGAATCTGGGTATTCGATAAGTCACCAAACTTGTTTTGCATGCATCGCTAGGTTGAAACTATGAAGATCACTGTCAGTGCTAAAACTAACGAAAATTGGGTAGGGGGTCCCGAGTTGTAAGTCTATGAACAATGGTAGCATGGTACGAAGGGAGACGCTATGTACGCAGGTTCGAGCCCTTTCGAATAGGTAAACTCTACGTCCTGTTGTGATTATATTGACGCATGGAGTGCAGAGTACCGAGACCGTATGGTTGTGTTCTAAACCCTTATACCAGTAATCGTAACTCTAAAGAATAAACCCCTCGGCTTATATATGCACCGGGGGGACCTAGATTACACATATGGTGGATTGTCAATGCGCCGACTATAGAGCAATCCTTGAAGTACACGCCAACTCTTCGGAGGCTTCCATATTGATCACACCGAGGTTCATAGCTTTGGTAGTCCTTCCTTTTAGTGATCGGCAGGCCATAAGCCCGGCCAATGGACTATGGGCTGTATAGCTTAGTACCCTTAGTCAAGGACACCATCAATAGCCCCTAAATTGGCCTTCGAAGTCAAAGACTGCAGCTTTCTCCTCGGTTCGATCTCTTCGATTGATGTCTTCGGCTTAGCAGGCGAGTTCCTCCTTCGTTAGTCTTGTTTTAGGATTCGGCATCATCGGCGCCGGTAATAACAATCTGAGAAATTAACATACTCCGGACCATGTGATCCCTTTCCAATGCAATCCGAAGACTTGCATTAGCGAATGACTATGGGTCCCACTAATCGTGGTCCCAATTACTTATATATTTTTCTTGATTTTCATGCAAGCATATTGATGGCTCGATATCAAAGCGCCCCCACCACTTGGTTTACACGGGTACTTAACTGGCTAGGGTCACTGCAAATGTTTCACCCCTTTATTTCCCCATATTGCCTCAGCACAAAATCCTCTCCTCAAGATCTATCGCAATGGCAGGAGTCCTAAGTTCGTCGACGCGTCCCCATGGGCCTCTCAAGGGGGGTTGGGGAAGTTGTCCTATCACCCGTCTCCAATTAAATCAGCTCGCCACTCAAGGCTATTTGCCCGATTCCAACCTCACGTCCAGCCGCCCTGGCTAGATGTCCATAGATGGCCAGTGCTTTCAGATAATCACCCCACACCACATGGGGGCATGTTTGTTTTGTCCCCTTCCTCCTGCGAGGTCTTGGATTTCCGATTCATCTGTTCCTTAGGGGTCTGCTAGAGTTCTACGAAATTCAACTCCACCATCTTACTCTCAACTCGATCTTGCATATCATGGGATTTTTGTCGCCCCGTGCGAAATGTACCTTGGATGTGAGGCTCACTTTGGGTTGTGGAGGAAATATTTTCTACTTAATGCCCTGCTCCCGAGATGAGAAAATCCATGAGGTTGGAGGGGCTGAGGTATGCTGAATTACAGGGGTCGGCTATCTTCTCGGTGTTGAGAAATGTAGTAGAAAACAAAAAAAATCACCCTACGAACACCTAGGAACACTATGAAGATGCATATAAGGTTTGGATCAATGATCGTTACCGACTCCGGAGTGCAGCAGAAGTAGACGATTCGGTGTAGATCGTACTTGGAGCCCCTCGTACATTGATGATGATCTCGCGAACCACCCTCGAACGATCCCTCGAATGGTAGACCGAAAGCAGGGCCTCTCTACTTGGTTGGAAGCATACAGACTTCACGACCTGGCAGCGCTTCACCGTCCAAAGCTAATCATTCCCGGAGAATTAGAGGGAGGAGATCAGAACCACACTGGCTTCTAATTATGAGGATTAGAGGATCTACATCAAGCTCTAATTGATCAACTAGGATTAACTAGAACTAGAACTAGATGAACTAGCGGAGGCTCCAAAACTTGTGTGTTCAAAAGGGCCTAACACCTCAAGTGTATATAGGTTGGGAGGGGAGGAAGGGGTGCCACACAAGGGGGGAAGTCCTCCCCCCTTGCGTCGGCCATGGGAAGGGGGAACTCCCTCCCCCATTCGGCCTCCCTCCCTCCTTAACAACAGGAGAAGGGGGCGCCTCCTTACTTGGGCCCTTGTGGCCCAAGTTGCCTTCCACCTCTAGGCCTTTTAAGGTCCGTTAATATTATATTAAATATAAAAGCCCTCCAAAATTACTAGAGCCTTTTATATATAATTGAACATCACCGGAAACATTTTGCACCTATATATTAATTATCGGGAATACCCGGTATTGCCCAATAAACTCGGAAACCCTTTCAGTGACCCCGAAACACTTCCGGTTCCTCTCAAAACTATTCTGAATATTAATGAAACAATTGCACAAATAAATCATCGATAATATCATCCTACTAACACTCAACAGATCGTGATTTCCTTAAGCTTGTGACCTCGTAGGTTCAGTAAATCATAGACATGAACGAAACCCCTTCGTTCAATGACACATAGCGGAACCGTGGACGTCCATCTCGATCCGTATGATTACACGGATGACATTAGTGAACCTTTGGATACCATGTGATATTCCCTTTGCTTCGTGGTACTTTACAAAACCCGGGGTGCATCGGTATCCTTCTGAGTCATGCATGTGCTCACTATACCATCACCCTTGTTTCCAATTTTGTTCTTCCTTCTCGTTGAAGTGTTTCGGCAGCCCCACCTGTGTCTGGCCAGACGATGATGGATGTCGTCAGACCAAGAGGGCCCTGAGAATATCTCTGTTGGGAAACATTGCATGGAAAACAAAAAATATTCTACGCACACGCAAGATCTATCCATGGAGATGCATAACTACGAGAGGGGGGAGCATCTTCATACCCTTGGAGATCGCTAAGCAGAAGTGTTTATCAATGCGGTTGATGTAGTCGTACACCTTCATGATCCGTCCCGATCAAGTACTGAACATACGGCACCTCCGCGTACAGCACACGTTCAGCTCGATGACGTCCTCGCCTTCTCGATCCAGCAAGAGAGGCGAAGTAGTAGATGAGTTCCGGCAGCACCACGACATGGTGACGGTGTTGGTGAAGAATAATCTCCGCAGGGCTTCGCCAAGCACAACGGAAACTATGACGGTGGATAAACTAGAGGGGACGGGGTTGCCGGCACACGGCTTGGTGAATCTTGATGTGCTGTGCTAGCCCTTCCCCTCTATTTATATGTTCAGCCCTGGGGTCAAAACTAGGAGTAAAATCCTCCTCAAACTCGGTTTTTCCCGAAAGGCAAGAGTCCTTCTCCGACTCCAGGGCTAGACGCCAGGGTTCCCGGCGTCTGGGACCAGACGCCAGGGTCACTGGTGTCTGGTCTTTGGTCTCTGCAAAACTCCCTTTTGCACTTTCCAAAAACCTCGTGGGCTTTACCCCTTGGCCCAAATAAAGTGTCCTCATACCCAAACATTTCGGGAAACATCCGGAACCCCTTCCGGTGAATTCCAAAACCTTTCCAAAGACCAAACACTATTATCCCATATATCAATCTTTACCTCTGGACCATTCCAAAGCTCCGCCTCATGTCCATGATCACATCCGGGACTCCGAACAACATTTGGTCACCAACATACATAACTCATATAATACTATATCGTCAACGAACGTTAAGCGTGCGGATCCTACTGATATGTCTCCAATGTACCTATAATTTTTGATTGTTCCATGCTGTTATATTATCAATCTTGGATGTTTTATAATCATTTTATAGTCATTTTTTGGTACTAACCTATTGACATAGTGCCAAGTGCCAGTTGCTGTTTTCTGCATGTTTTTTACATCGCAAGAAATCAATACCAGACGGGGTCCAAATGCAACGAAACTTCACGGAGAATTTCTTTGGACCAGAAGACACCTAATGGGCCAAGGCTGCACCTAGGGGGTGCTCCTAGGGGAGCACAACTCACCAGGGCACCCAGGAGGACCAGGCGCGCCCTGGTGGGTTGTGCCCACCTCGGGTGCCCCCCGGACTGCCTCTTTTCTCTATAAATACCCAAATTTTCTAGAAACCCTAGGGGAGTCGACGAAAAAATCAATTCCAGCTGTCGCAGAGTCCAGAACCACCAGATCCAATCTAGACACCATCACGGAGGGGTTCACCACTTCCATTGATGCCTCTCCGATGATGCGTGAGTAGTTCTTTGCAGACCTTCGGGTCCGTAGTTAGTAGCTAGATGGCTTCCTCTCTCTCGCTGAATTCTCAATACAATGGTCTCTTGGAGATCCATATGATGTAACTCTTTTTGCGGTGTGTTTGTTGGGATCCGATGAACTTTGAGTTTATGATCAGACCTATCTTTTTATATCCATGAAAGTTATTTGAGTTTCTTTGATCTCTTATATGCATGATTGCTTATAGCCTCGTATTTCTTCTCCGATATTTGGGTTTTGTTTAGCCAACTTGATCTATTTATCTTGCAATGGGAAGAGGTGCTTTGTAGTGGGTTCGATCTTACAGTGCTTGATCCCAGTGACAAAAGGGAAATCGACACGTATGTATCGTTGCTACTAAGGATAAAATGATGGGTTCTATCTCTACATAGATAGATCTTATCTACATCATGTCATTGTTCTTATTGCATTACTCCGTTTCTTCATGAACTTAATACACTAGATGCATGATGGATAGCGGTCGATGTGGGGAGTAATAGTAGTAGATGCAGCCAGGAGTCTGTCTACTAATCTTGGACGTGATGCCTATATAATGATCATTGCCTGGATATCATCATGATTATTTGAAGTTCTATCAATTGCCCAACAGTAATTAGTTTACCCATCGTTTGCTATTTTTCTCGAGAGAAGCCACTAGTGAAACCTACGCCCCCCGGGTCTCTTTCTCATATATTTGCCTTTGCGATCTACTTTTCCTTGGCATTTGTTGTCAGATCTATTAAACCAAAAATACAATGATACCTTGCTATGTTTTATTCTTATTTATTTTATTTGGCATTTGATCTATCAATCTACTACAATTTATTCACGTCTGTTTGCCTATCTTGAGGCGTCGCTACCCGAAAGGGATTGACAACCCCTTTTACACGTCGGGTTGCGAGTATTTATTATTTGTGTGAAGGGGTTGTTTATGTTGTGTTGCTTGGTTCTCCTACTGGTCCGATAACCTTGGTCTCATAACTGAGGGAAATACCTAGCGCCGCTGCGCTGCATCATCCCTTCCTCTTTGGGGAAATACCGACGTAGCTTCAAGCCACAACCAAAAGGAATTTCTCGCGCCGTTGCCGGGGAGATATCTTCAACATATACCAGGTTCCTAATCACAAATCTCATCTCCTCGCAATTTACATTATTTACCTTTTGCCTCTCGTTTTCCTCTCCCCCACTTCACAAAAAAATTGTTGTTTTATTCGCCCTCTTTTTTATTCACCGGTTTCTCGTCAGGTCTATCCGTGTTCTTGCTTTCTAGTCATAATGGCTACCTTACCTACTCCACCTTTGTCACCAGATTTTGAAGTGCTTTACTTCAAGCGAAGACAAGGAGAAAATTTGAAAGATGCTTGTTATAGGCTTATGGAATCTTATCGTATTTGCAATTTAAAGGGGGGGGGGGGCGCTAAGATCTTGCTTCGTAATTTTTACATAGGATTGGCTTTGCATCATAGACAACTCCTATATTTTGCCGCTAAAGGGAATTTTATTGAGCGTGATGCCGATGCTGCCTATGAAATTTTAGAAGGAATTTTGGGTGTTCCACCTCAAAAGAAGGGGTTTTCTTTCACCCCAGAGGGAGTTCAAATGTTAGATAAACTTGGTGATTTGCATAAACATATGGTTGAATTGCAAAGATATAATGAACTCCTCAAACATCTCAATGGTAGTATACCTTGATTACTCTTTGCAACAAGCGATTGGATATTTTGGATCTAAAGATGGTTTCTTTTCTGGAGAATTTAGATAAGCGTAAATAGCCTCCCGGGTTTGAGAAAACCCTTACAAAAGTTGCCAAAACTACGGATGACAAAACTTAGATCCTTGCTTTATGCCTAGCTAAGGGCGTAAAACTATAGCGCTTGTTGGGAGGCAGCCCGATGGATAAAATTTATTTTTGATTTTTGCTTTCTATTATTGAGTGTTTGCACAATTATGCTACTGTTATGATTGTGTTTTTTGTGTTTTAATTAGTGTTTGTGCCAAGTAGAACCTATAGGATCTTCTTGGGTGATAGTTGTTTGATCTTGCTGAAAAAATAGAAACTTTTGCGCTCACAAAAACAATTATTATTTTTTACCAGAGCGTGATAAAATACCAATTCATTTTGCAGAAGATTAATATACAAATTTCTCAGGTCGTCCTATTTTTTCAGAATTTTTGGAGTTTCAGAAGTATTCGAACAATTCAGATTACTACAGATTGTTTTGTTTTTGACAGATTCTGTTTTTTTTTTTGCGTTGTGTGCTTGTTCTGATGGCTCTATGGTTTTCTTTGATGAGTTTTTGCCATAGAAAAGTTGGAATACAGTAGATATAATGCAAGAACAAAATATGAATATGTTGCAACAGTACTTATATTAGTGATTTATTTTCTTATACTAACAGATCTCACGAAGGTTTGTTGAGTTTTGTGTGATTAAAGTTTTCAAGTTTTGGGTTATCTTACGATGGATGAAGGAATAAAGAGTAAGAAGAGCCTAAGCTTGGGGATGCCCCGGCATCCCAAGCTATTATCCAAAAGAGAGCAAGCAACTAAGCTTGGGGATGCCCCGAGTGGCATCCCCTCTTTCTTCTAACGACCATCGGTAACTCGAAGCTATATTTTTATTCCTCACATATTATGTGTTTTGCTTGGAGCGTTTTATATGATATGAGTCTTTGCTTGTTTTATTTTGTGTTTTAAGTCTTAATTACTTACTGGACACACCTATTTGATAGAGCCAAAATTATGTCATGACTTGTTAGAATTGCTCTCTATGCTTCACTTAAATCTTTTATGAGCTATGGACTTGCTCTAGTGCTTCATTTATATCTTTTTGAGCACGGTGTGCTTTAGTATTTTTGAAGAAATGCTCTCTAGCTTCACTTAGATTTATCTGAGAGTTAGTAAAATTTTGAAGAAATTCTCTCTTGCTTCACTTAAATTAATTTGAGAGAAAGAAATATTATGCTCATGATCTTCACTTATATTTGTTTGAGCCTATGAAAAGCAACATATGAAAATTAGTTCCAAAGTGATAGATATCCAAGAAGGATATAATAAAAAACTTTCATGAAGATCATTGGACAAAATAAACTTGATTCTTAGTAATAGTTTTGAGATATGATGATGTGATATGTGAGTTATGTTGATGACTAATTATGCTTTAGTAAGAATATTGGTGTTAAGGCTTGTGATTCCCTATGCAAGCACGAAAGCCAATAATTATGCAATGAAATTATATCCTACTTGTGGTGCATTATTTGGTATTAATTATGCTTAATGCTCGCTTATGAGATTATTTGTTTCTTGGTTGGTCGCTTCTCGATCTTTTGCTAGCCTTCATTTTGCACTAAGTATGATCTCTACTTGTGCATCCAAAAACCTTTAAACAAGTTTTGCCACATGAGTCCACTATATCTACCTATATGCGGTATTCTTTTGCCGTTCTAAGCAAATTTGTATGTGCCATCTCTAATTTTCAAAATAAACTTCTCTTTTGTGTGTTCATACTGCTCGCGGAGCGGTGAGGGGTGGCTAATATTTTCCATGCTAGATGTGTTATTCTCACGATGAGTGTTTATTCACTTGTCATTGCATGAGAGTAAGGCAAAGGTATTAGGGATGCCCAGTCCCGAAATGAAAAATGAATTTACTTTATGTTGTCAAATAATAAATTCCTTGGAAAGTGTTGGTATGGAGGGCAACCGTGGATACAACTAGCCATGGAAAGTGAAAGTATGGTGGAAAAAGGAATCAAATTATTTTCTGTTTGGGAGCCGCCTATGATATATCTAGCATGGAAAGTGTTGGGAACTCTAAGTCATTTTCGTTGGTGGGAAAGATACACCTCCCAAAATGTTTTTATCTATAATTTTTTCGCTTTGAGCTCTAGCACCTCTACAAATCCATACTTCCCTCTGCGAAGGGCCTTTCTTTACTTTATGCAATTTTTATTTTGAATTTGAGTCTCCATCTTATCTTATAAAAGCACCAACTAGGAGGCAATATGATCATACTTGAGTATTGGGTGTAGTTAATATGCGAGTGTGTTTCATGAATGGATCAATGATTGAGCACGATGGGTTAGGGATAACTTATTTTAGCGTTGATATTTTGAAAGACATGGTTGCTTATTGATATGCTTGAGTATTGAAATTATCATGTCAAAACTAGACTATTGTTTTGAATCACATAAAAGTCCAAATGTCCATGCTATAAAGAAAAGAATATTATAGGACATGTTAGACAACATTCCACATCAAAAATTCTGTTTTTATCACTTACCTACTCGAGGACGAGTAGGAGTTAAGCTTGGGGATGCTGATACGTCTCCAATGTATCTATAATTTTTTATTGTTCCATGCTGTTATATTATTAATCTTGGATGTTTTATAATCATTTTACAGTCATTTTATATCATTTTTTGGTACTAACATATTGACATAGTGCCAAGTGCCAGTTGCTGTTTTCCACATGTCTTTTACGTCGCAGGAAATCAATACCAAACGGAGTCCAAATGCAACGAAACTTCATGGAGAATTTTTTGGACCAGAAGACACCTAATGGGCCAAGGTTGCGCCTCAGGGGTGCTCCGAGGGGAGCACAACCCACCAGGGCGCGCCGGGAGGCCCAGGCGCGCCCTGGTGGGTTGTGCCCACCTCGGGTGCCCCCCGGACCGCCTCTTTGCTCTATAAATACCCAAATATTCCAGAAACACTAGGGGAGTCGACGAAAATCAATTCCAGCCACCTAGAGTCCAGAGCCACCAGATCCAATCTAGACACCATCACGGAGGGGTTCACCACTTCCATTGGTGCCTCTTCGATGATGCGTGAGTAGTTCTTTGCAGACCTTCGGGTCCGTAGTTAGTAGCTAGATGGCTTCCTCTCTCTCGCTGAATTCTCAATACAATGGTCTCTTGGAGATCCATGTGATGTAACTCTTTTTGCGGTGTGTTTGTTGGGATCTGATGAACTTTGAGCTTATGATCAGATCTATCTTTTTATATCCATGAAAGTTATTTGAGTTTCTTTGATCTCTTATATGCATGATTTCTTATAGCCTCGTATTTCTTCTCCGATATTTGGGTTTTGTTTGGCCAACTTGATCTATTTATCTTGCAATGGGAAGAGGTGCTTTGTAGCGGGTTCGATCTTATGGTGCTTGATCCCAGTGACAGAAGGGGAACCGACACGCATGTATCGTTGCTACTAAGGACAAAACGATGGGGTCTATCTCTACATAGATAGATCTTGTCTACATCATGTCATCGTTCTTATTGCATTACTCCATTTCTCCATGAACTTAATACACAAGATGCATGCTGGATAGTGGTCGATGTGTGGAGTAATAGTAGTAGATGCAGGTAGGAGTCGGTCTACTAATCTTGGACGTGATGCCTATATAATGATCATTGCCTGGATATCATCGTGATTATTTGAAGTTCTATCAATTCCCCAATAGTAATTTGTTTACCCACCGTTTGCTATTTTTCTCGAGAGAAGCCACTAGTGAAACCTACGGCCCCCGGGTCTCTTTCTCATATATTTGCCTTTGCGATCTACTTTTCCTTTGCATTTATTTTCAGATCTATTAAACCAAAAATACAAAGATACCTTGCTGCATTTTATTCGTATTTATTTTATTTGGCGTTCGATCTATCAATCTACTACAATTTATTCTTGTCCGTTTGCCTATATTGAGGCGCCGCTGCCCGAAAGGGATTGACAACCCCTTTTACATGTCGGCTTGTGAGTATTTGTTATTTGTGTGCAGGGGTTGTTTACGTTGTGTTGCTTGGTTCTCCTACTGGTTCGATAACCTTGGTCTCATAACTGAGGGAAATACCTACCGCTGTTGTGCTGCATCATCCCTTCCTCTTTGGGGAAATACCAACGTAGCTTCAAGCCCCAATCACCTATGGGTTCGAGAACTATGTAGACATGACCGAGACACCTCTCCGGCCAATAACCAGTAGTGGAACCTGGATGCCCATATTGGCTTCTAATATTCTACGAAGATCTTTATTGGTCGAACCTTATGACAACATATGTAATTCCCTTTATTTGTCGGTATGTTACTTGCCTGAGATTCGATAATCGGTATCTCCATACCTAGTTCAATCTCTTTACCGGCAAGTCGCTTTACTCGTTCCATAATACATCATCTCGTAACTAACTCATTAGTCATTTGCTTGCAAGGCTTCTTATTATGTGTATTACCGAGAGGGCCCAGAGATACCTCTCTGATACTAGGAGTGACAAGTCCTAATCTTGATCTATGCCAACTCAACAAACACCTTCGGAGATACCTGTAGAGCATCTTTATGATCACCCAGTTACGTTGTGACGTTTGATAGCACACAAGGAATTCCTCCAGTATTTGGGAGTTGCATAATGTCATAGTCGAAGGAGTATGTATTTGACATGAAGAAAGCATTAGCAACAAACTGAACGATCATATGCTAAGGTAACGGATGGGTCTTGTCCATCACATCATTCTGCTAATGGTGTGATCCCGTTATCAAATGACAACACATGTCAATGCTTACCAGGGACTCGGTATTTGATTATGTATTCACACATGTATTTAAGTTTCCGATCAATACAATTCTAGCATGAATAATAAACCTTTATCATAAATAAGGAAATATAAAATAACAACTTTATTATTGCCTCTATGACATATTTCCTTCAGTCTCCCACTTGCACTAGAGTCAATAATCTAGATTACATTGTAATGAATCTAACACCCATGGACTCTTGGTGCTGATCATGTTTTGCTCATGGAAGAGGCTTAGTCAACGGGTTTGTGACATTTAGAGTCGTATGTTATTTGTAAATTTCTATGTCTATAATGCTCCGCATTGAGCTACTCTAGCTAATCGCTCCCACTTTCAATACGTATCCAGATCGAGACTCAGAGTCATCCGGATCAGTGTCAAAGCTTGCATCGACGTAAACCTTTACGACGAACTCTTTATCACCTCCATAACCCAGAAACATTTCCTTAGTCCTCTTTAGGTACCTAAGGATAATTTTTGACCGTTGTCTAGTGATCCACTACTGGATCACTATTGTACACCCTTTCTAGACTCATCGTAAGGCACACAATAGGTCTGGTACAACATGGCATACTTTATAGAACCTATGGCTGAGGCACAGGGAATGACTTTCATTCTCTCTCTATCTTCTGCCGAGGTCGGGCTTTAAGCCTTACTCAACTTCACACCTTACAATACAGGCAAGAACTCTAGTCTTTGACTGATCCATTTTGAACTCCTTCAAAAAACGTGTCAAGGTATGTACTCATTGAAAGTCTTATCAAGCGTCTTGATCTATCTCTATAGATTTTGATGCCCAATATGTAAGCAGCTTCACTCAGGTCTTTCATTGAAAAATTCTTATTCAAGTATCCTTTTATGCTATCCAGAAATTCTATATCATTTCCAATTAAAAATATGTCATCCACATATAATATCAGAAATGCTACAGAGCTCCCACTCACTTTCTTGTAAATACAGGCTTCACCGTAAGTCTGTATAAATCCATATGCTTTGATCACCCCATCAAAGCATATATTCCAACTCCGAGATGCTTGCACCAGTCCATAGATGCATCGCTGGAGCTTGCACAATTTGTTAGCACATTTAGGATCGACAAAACCTTCTATTTGCATCAGATACAACTCTTCTTTAAGAAATCCATTAAGGAATGCAGTTTTGACGTCCATTTGCCAGATTTCATAATCATAAAATGCGGCAATTGCTAACATGATTCGGACAGACTTAAGCATCACTACGGGTGAGAAGGTCTTATCGTAGTCATCCCCTTGAACTTGTCGAAAACCTTTCGCGACAAGTCATGCTTTGTAGACAGTAACATTACCATCAATGTCAGTCTTCTTCTTGAAGATCCATTTATTTTCTATGGCTTGCCGATCATCGGGCAAATCCACTAAAGTCCACACTTTGTTCTCATACATGGATTCTATCTCAGATTTCATGGCCTCAAGCCATTTATCGAAATCTGGGCCCATCATAGCTTCTTCATAGTTCGTAGGTTCGCCATAGTCTAATAACATGACTCCCAGGATAGGATTACGGTACCACTCTAGTGCAGATCGTGCTCTGGTCGACCTACGAAGTTTAGTACTAACTTGATTTGAAGTTTCATGATCATTATCATTTGTTTTCTCCCTAGTTGGTGTAGGCATCACAGGAACGGTTTTATGTGATGTGCTACTTTCCAATTCAAGAGAAGGTACAATTACCTCATCAACTTCTACTTTCCTCCCACTCACTTCTTTCGAGAGAAACTACTCTAAAAAGGACCCATTCTTAGCAACAAAGATCTTGCCTTCGGATTTGTGGTAGAAGGTGTACCCGATAGTTTCCTTAGGGTATCCTATGAAGACATACTTCTCTGATTTAGGTTCAAGCTTATAAGGGTGAAGCCTTTTGACATAAGCGTCGCAACCTGAAACTTGAAGAAACAACAACTTAGGTTTCTCGCCAAACCATAGTTCATACAGTGTCATCTCAACGGATTTAGACGGTGCCCTATTTAATGTATTGTGCCTGTCTCTAATGCATAACCCCAAAATGATAGTGGTAAATCGGTAAGAGACATCATAGGATGCACCATATCTAATAAAGTATGGTTACGATGTTCGGACACACCATTACGCTGTGGTGTTCCAGGTGGCGTGAGTTGTGAAACAATTCCACATTGTTTTAAATGAAGGCCAAACTCATAACTCAAATATTCGCCTCCGCGATCAGATCGTGGAAACTTTATTTTCTTGTTTACGATGATTCTCCACTTCGCTCTGAAATTCTTTGAACTTTTCAAATGTTTCATACTTGTGTTCATCAAATAGATATGCCAATATCTACTCAAATCATCTATGAAGGTCAGAAAATAACGATACCGCCGCATGCTTCAATAATCATCAGACCACATACATCGGTATGTATTATTTCCAATAAGTCATTAGCTCGCTCCGTTGTTCTGTAGAACGGAGTTTTAGTCATCTTGCCCATGAGGCATGGTTCACAAGTATCAAATGATTCATAATCAAGTGACTCCAAAATTCCATCCGCATGGAGTTTCTTCATGCGCTTTACACCAATATGACCTAAACGGCAGTGCGACAAGTATGTTGCACTATCATTATCAACTTTGCATCTTTTGGCATCAATATTATGAATATGTGTATCACTACGATCGAGATTCAACAAGCCATTCACATTGAGTGTATGATCGAAGGTTTTATTCATGTAAATAGAACAACAATTATTCTCTGACTTAAATGAATAACCGTATTGCAATAAACATGATCTAATCATGTTCATGCTCAATGCAAACACCAAATAACATTTATTCAGGCTCAACACTAATCCCGAAGGTAGAGGGAGTGTGGGATGGTGATCATATCAATCTTAGAAACACTTCCAACACCCATCATCACCTCGCCCTTACCCAATCTTCATTTATTCCGCAGCTCCTGTTTTAGAATTACAAATATGAGTAACCGAACTAGTATCAAATACCTAGACGCTGCTACGAGCATTAGTAAGGTACACGTCAATAACATGTATATCAAATATATCTTTGTTCACTTTGCCATCCTTATTATCCGCCAAATATTTGGGGCAATTCGGCTTCTAGTGACCATTCCCTTTGCAGTTGAAGCACTCAGTTTCAGGCTTGGGTCCAGCTTTGGGCTTCTTCACAGGAGTAGCAACTTGAAGTTCTCTTTCTTTCCCTTGCCCTTTTTTCTTGAAACTAGTGGTCTTGTTAACCATCAACACTTGATGCTCCTTCTTGATTGCTACCTCCACCGATTTTTAGCATCGCGAAGAGCTTGGGAATCATTTTTGTCATACCTTGCATATTATAGTTCATCACGAAGCTCTAGTAGCTTGATGATAGTGACTGGAGAACTCTGTCAATTACTATCTTATCTGGAAGATTAACTCCCACTTAATTCAAGTGATTGTAGTACCCAGACATTCTGAGCACATGCTCACTGGCTGAGCTATTCTCCTCCATCTTGTAGGCAAAGTACTTGTTAGAGGTCTCATACCTCTCAACACAGGCATGAGCCTGAAATGCCAATTTCAACTCTTGGAACATCTCATATATTCCATGGCGTTCAAAACGTCTTTGGAGCCTCGATTCTAAGCCATAAAGCATGGCGCGCAAAACTATCAAGTATAGTCATCAAATTGAGCTTGCCAAACGTTCATAATGTCTGCATCAGCTCCCGCAGCAGGTCTGTCACCTAGCGGTGCATTAAGGACATAATTCTTCTGTGCAGCAATGAGGATAATCCTCAGATCATGAACCCAGTCCGCATTATTGCTACTATCAACTTTCAACTTAGTTTTCTCTAGGAACGCATCAAAAAAGGAGAGCTACATCGCGAGCTGTTTATCTACAACATAATTTGCAAATACTATCATGACTAAGTTCATGATAAATTAGGTTCAATTAACCAAATTACTAATGAACTCCCACTTAGATCAACATCCCTCAAGTTGTCTAAGTGATACATGATCCAAACCAACTAAACCATGTCCGATCATCACGTGAGATGGAGTAGTCTTCAATGGTGAACATCTCTATGTTGATCATATCTACTATATGGCCCATGTTCGACCTTTCAGTCTCCAGTGTTCCGAGACCATGTCTGTACATGCTAGGCTCGTCAAGTTTAACCCAAGTATTCCGTGTGTGTAAATCTGGCTTACACCCGTTGTATGTGAACGTAGAGTCTATCACACCCGATCATCACGAGGTGCTTCGAAACGACGAACTTTAGCAATGGTGCATACTCGGGGAGAACACATTTATCTTGAAATTTATCGAAGGGATCATCTTATAATGCTACCGCTGTTCTAAGCAAAATAAGATGCATAAAAGATAAACATCATATGCAATTAAAATATGTGACATGATATGGCCATCATCTTGTGCTTTTGATCTCCATCTCCAAAGCATCGTCATGATCTCCATCGTCACCGGCTCGACACCTTGATCTCCATCGTTGCGTCATGGTCGTCTCGCCAACTATTGCTTCTACAACTATTGCTAACGCATAGCGACAAATTGAAGCAATTACATGGCGCTTGCATTTCATACAATATTTAAGAGACAACCATTAGGCTCCTGCCAGTTGCCGATAAATTACAAAACATGATCATCTCATACAATAACATATATCACATCATGTCTTGACCATATCACATCACAACATACCCTGCAAAAACAAGTTATACATCCTCTACTTTGTTGTTTGCAAGTTTTACATGGCTGCTACGGGTTTCTAGCAAGAACCATTCTTACCTACGCAAAAACAACCACAACGGTAATTATCAAGTTTGCTATTTTAGCCTTCTTGAAGGACCAGCTGCAGTCAAATTCGATTCAACTAAAGTAGGAGAAACAGACACCCGCGAGCCACATTCATGCAAAACAAGTTGCATGTCTGTCGGTGGAACCGGTCTCATGTACGTGGACATGTAAGGTTGGTCCAGGCCGCTTCATCCCACAATGCTGCTGAATCAAAATAAGATGTTGGTGGTAAGCAGTATGACCATCACCACCCACAACTCTTTGTGTTCTACTCGTGGAAATCATCTACGCATAAACCTGGCTCGGATGCCACTGTTGGGAAATGTTGCATGCAAAACAAAAAAAAATCTACGCACATGCAAGATCTATCCATGGAGATGCATAGCTATGAGAGGGGAGAGCATCTTCATACCCTTGAAGATTGCTAAGCGGAAGCGTTCATCAATGCTACTTCTTGAGCTTGCGTTGGTTTTTCCCTTGAAGAGGAAAGGGTGATGCATCACAGTAGATATAAGTATTTCCTTCAGTTAAGAACCAAGGTATCAATCCAGTAGGAGAAACACGCAAGTCCCCAATAGATGCACCTACACAAACAATCAAACACTTGCACCCAACGCGATAAAGGGGTTGGCAATCCCTTCATGGTCACTTGCAAAGGTGAGATCTGATAGAGATAGATAAAACTGAACAAAAGATAAAATATTTTTGGGTTTTTTGGTTTATAGATCTGAAAGTAAAAGATTGCAAAATAGTAGATCAGAAACTAATATGATGGAAAATAGACCCGGGGGCCATAGGTTTCACTAGAGGCTTCTCTCTTGAAGGCAAATAATATGGTGGGTGAACAAATTACTGTCGAGCAATTGATAGGAAAGCGCAAAGTTATGACGATATCCAAGGCAATGAGTATGCAATATATGCATCACGTCCGTGTAAAGTAGACCGACTCCTGCCTGCATCTACTACTATTACTCCACACATCGACCGCTATCCAGCATGCATCTAGAGTATTAAGTTCATAAAGAACGGAGTAGCGCCTCACGTAAGATGACATTATGTAGAGGAATAAACTCAAGCAATATGATGAAAACCCCATCTTTTTATCCTCGATGGCAACAATTCAATACGTGTCTTGCTACCCCTACTTTGTCACTGGGTGAAATCACGCAAGATTGAACCCAAAGCTAAGCACCTCTCCCATTGCAAGAAAAACCAATCTAGTTGGCCAAACCAAACCGATAATTCGAAGAGAAATACAAATATATCAAATCATGCATATAAGAATTCAGAGAAGATTCAAATAATATTCATAGATAAGCTGATCATAAATCCACGATTCATCGGATCTCGACAAACACACCGCAAAAGAAGATTACATCAGATAGATCTCTAAGAACATCGAGGAGAACAGGGTAATGAGAATCAAAGAGAGAGAAGAAGCCATCTAGCTACTAGCTATGGACCCGTAGGTCTGTGGTAAACTACTCACGCTTCATCGGAAGGGCAAAAGATTTGATGTAGATGCCCTCCGTGATCGAATGCCCCTCCGACAGGATGCCAGAAAAGGCCCCAAGATGGGATCTCACAGGAACAGAAGGCTGCGATGGTGGAAAAGTGTTTTCGTGGATGCTTCTGAGGGTTTTGGAATATATGTGAATATATAGGAGGAAGATCTCGGTCAGGGAGTCACCGAGGGGCCCACAAGGTAGGGGCGCGCCCTCCACCCTTGCCATCGCCTCGTGGCTCTTCTGACTTGCACTCCAAGTCCCCTCGGTGTCTTCTGGTCCAAGAAAAATCATCTTGAAGTTTTATTCCGTTTGGACTCCGTTTAGTATTCCTTTTATGCAAAGCTCAAAAACAAGGAAAAACATAAACTGGCTTTGGGCTCTAGGTTAATAAGTTAGTCCCAAAAATAATACAAAATAGCATATTAATGCATATAAAACATCCAAAACAGATAATATAATAGCATGGACCAATAAAAAATTATAGATACATTGGAGACGTATCAAGCATCCCCAAGCTTAATTCCTGCTCGTCCTCATGCATGCAAATGATAAAAACATAATTTTTGATGTGGAATGCTACCTAACATATTTATCCATGTAATTTTATTTATTGTGGCATGAATGTTGAGATCCATAAGATTCAAAACAAAAGTTCAATATTGACATAAGAATGATAATACTTCAAGCATACTAATAAAGCAATGATACATTGTCAGTACCCCGATCCTAAGTCACACCTACCTAGCTTGTAACACATCATATCACTTTGCGGCCTCACGCACGGTATTCCCACGGGTGCCACCTTGCCTGGCCCGGGACCGTTTGCGCCTTTTGGCTCATGTGTATGATAGTGTTGCTAGCATCCATATGACAGAGAACCCGGTCCGACATGACTAGTCGTGAATCCAAAGTGGCACTAACTTACAGGGACAGGCATACATGACCCAACAACGAATGTGTCGGTCATCAATGTATGAACCCAAGTCGTAGCAAGCTACAAGGACTTAAAGGAACAACGCATGACATTTCCCCGAAGGGACAAACACATGAACGAAGAAGGACACATGCCGGCAGCCTAAGTGTTCCGAAGCAGTAGCAAGCTACCATGGCTCAGTGGAAGCACCAGGAGACATTTCCCCATAAGAGAGGATACCAAGAATAAATAACTAGATTGTCGGATCCCACACATACCAAGAATTTCAAAATCATACACACAATATGCTCGATATGTGCAAATACAACATGGCATCACAACAAAACTCTACGACTCAAAGTATTTATTCATTAGGCTCCGAGGAGCCAGATATTACAAACATGGGTCTGATGACCCAGCATTCAAGTCATACAAGCAATAAGCACATGTGGAAGCTTAACTTGTCTGAGTATAGACAACTACAAATGAAAAAGGCCGAGAAGCCTGACTATCTACAAGACCCTGCCGAGGGCACAAGATTGTAGCAGAGGTAACAAGCTAAACGTCGAAGTCCACGCGGAACTACTAGTGAGACTGAAATCTCTCTGCAAAAACATAAATTAAGCAAACGTGAGTACAAATGTACCCAACAAGACTTACATCCGAACTATCTATATATGCATCAGTATCAACAAAGGGGGTGGTGGAGTTTAACTGCAGTAAGCCAACTTTGACTCGGTGGCTATCCTGAACTACGATTGCAAGTAACTCTTTTGAGGTGGCGCACACGAGTCCACATATTCACCAAATCAATACACCACTATGGATCCGCTCCCGTCTCCCTACGAGAACGCCATCCATAGAACTCACGCTTATCTTGCGTATTTTAGAGTATCCACTTTCACTTGTCTATGAACTGCACAAGCAACCCAGTAGTCCTTTACCGCGGACGCTGCTATTCGAATAGATCATGTTAACCCTGCAGGGGTGTGTTGGGGAACGTAGTATTTCAAAAAAATTCCTATGATCATGCAAGATCTATCTAGGAGAAGCATAGCAACGAGCAGGGAGAGTGTGTCCACGTACCCTCGTAGAGCGAAAGCAGAAGCATTAAGTAACGCGGTTGATGTAGTCGAACGTCTTCGCGATCCAACCGATCAAGTACCGAACGCACGACACCTCCGCGATCTGCACACGTTCAGCTTGGTGACGTCCCGCGAAATCTAGATCTAGCTGAGGTCGAGGGAGAGTTCCGTCATCACGACGGCGTGGTGATGGTGATGATGAAGTTACCGGCGCAGGGCTTCGCCTAAGCACTACGACGATATGACCGAGGTGTAAAACTATGGAGGGGGGCACCACACACGGCTAAAGATCAACTTGTGTGTCTATGGGGTGCCCCCCTCCCCCGTATATAAAGGAGGGGAGGAGGAGGCCGGCCAGCCACAAGGGGCGCGCCAAGGGGGAGGAATCCTACTCCTAGTCATCGGTATGTTACTTGCCCGAGATTCGATCGTCGGTATCATCATACCTAGTTCAATATTGTTACCGACAAGTCTCCTTACTCGTTCCGTAATGCATCATCCCGCAACTAACTCATTAGTCACTTTGCTTGCAAGGCTTATTGTGATGTGCATTACCGAGAGGGCCCAGAGATACCTCTCCGACAATCGGAGTGACAAACCCTAATCTCGATATATGCCAACTCAACAAACACCATCAGAGACACCTGCAGAGCATCTTTATAATCACCCAGTTACGTTGTGACGTTTGATAGCACACTAAGTGTTCCTCCGGTATTCAGGAGTTGCATAATCTCATAGTCAGAGGAACATGTATAAGTCATGATGAAAGCAATAGCAACAAACTAAACGATCATAGTGCTAAGCTAACTGATGGGTCTTGTCCATCACATCATTCTCTAATGATGTGATCCTGTTTATCAAATGACAACACATGTCTATGGCTAGGAAACAAAACCATCTTTGATAAACAAGCTAGTCAAGTAGAGGCATACTAGGGACACTCTATTTGTCTATGTATTCACACATGTACTAAGTTCTCGGTTAATACAATTCTAGCATGAATAATAAACATTTATCATGATAGAAGGAAATGTAAATAACAACTTTATTATTGCCTCTAGGGCACATTTCCTTCAGTCCCCCACTTGCACTAGAGTCAATAATCTAGATTACATAGTAATGATTTTAACACCCATGGAGTCTTGGTGTCGATCATGTTTTGCTTGTGAGAGAGGCTTAGTCAACGGGTCTGCAACATTCAGATTGGTATGTATCTTGCAAATCTCTATGTCCCCTTCTGACACTTGATGACAGATGGAATAGAAGCGTCTCTTGATGTGCTTGGTCTTCTTGTGAAATCTGGATTCCTTTGCCAAGGCAATTGCACCAGTATTGTCATAAAAGATTTTCATTGGACCCGATGCACTAGGTATGACACCTAGATCGGATATGAACTCTTTCATCCAGACTCCTTCAATTGCTGCTTCCGAAGCAGCAATGTACTCCGCTTCACATGTAGATCCCACCACGACGCTCTGTTTGGAACTGCACCGACGGACAGCTCCACCATTCAATATAAATACGTATCCGGTTTGTGACTTCGAGTCATCCGGATCAGTGTCAAAGCTTGCATCGACGTAACCATTTACAACGAGCTCTTTGTCACCTCCATAAACGAGAAATATATCCTTAGTCCTTTTTAGGTATTTCAGGATGTTCTTGACCGCTGTCTAGTGATCCACTCCTGGATTACTTTGGTAACTCCCTACTATACTTATAGCAAGGCACACATCAGGTATGGTACACAACATTGCATACATGATAGAACCTATGGCTGAGGCATAGGAATGACTTTCATTTTCTCTCTATCTTCTGCAGTGGTCGGGCATTGAGTCTCACTCAACTTCACACCTTGTAATATAGGCAAGAACCCTTTCTTTGACTGATCCATTTTAAACTTCTTCAAAATCTTATCAAGGTATGTGCTTTGTGAAAGTCCAATTAAGCGTCTTGATCTATCTCTATATATCTTGATGCCCAATATGTAAGCAGCTTCACCGAGGTCTTTCATAGAAAAACTCTTATTCATGTATCCTTTTATGCTATCCAGAAATTCTATATCATTTCCAATCAGCAATATGTCATCCACATATAATATAGAAATTCTACAGAGCTCCCACTCGCTTTCTTGTAAATACAGGCTTCTCCAAAAGTCTGTATAAAACCATATGCTTTGATCACACTATCAAAACGTTTATTCCAACTCTGAGAGGCTTGCACCAGTCCATAAATGGATCGCTGGAGCTTGCACACTTTGTTAGCACCCTTTGGATTGAAAAACCTTTTGGTTGCATCATATACAAATCTTCTTCTAGAAATCCATTCAGGAATGCAGTTTTGACATCCATTTGCCAAATTTCATAATCATAAAATGCGGCAATTGCTAACATGATTCGGATAGACTTAAGGATCGCCACAGGTGAGAAAGTCTCATCGTAGTCAACTCCTTGAACTTGTCGAAAACCTTTCGCAACAAGTCGAGCTTTGTAGACAGTAACATTACCATCAGCGTCAGTCTTCTTCTTGAAGATCCATTTATTCTTTATGGCTTGCCGATCATCGGGCAAGTCAACCAAATTCCACACTTTGTTCTCATACATGGATCCCGTCTCAGATTTCATGGCCTCAAGCCATTTCGCGGAATTTGGGCTCATCATCGCTTCCTCATAGTTCGTAGGTTCGTCATGGTCAATTAACATGACCTCCAGAACAGGATTACCGTACCACTCTAGTGCGGATCTTACTCTGGTTGACCTACGAGGTTCAGTAGTAACTTGATCAGAAGTTTCATGATCATCATCATTAACTTCCTCACTAATTGGTGTAGGAATCACTGGAACTGATTTCTGTGATGAACTACTTTCCAATAAGGGAGCAGGTACAATTACCTCATCAAGTTCTACTTTCCTCCCACTCACTTCGTTCGAGATAAACTCCTTCTCTAGAAATGACCCATTCTTAGAAATGAATATCTTGCCTTCGGATCTGTGATAGAAGGTGTACCCAACAGTCTCCTTTGGGTATCCTATGAAGACACATTTCTCCGATTTGGGTTCGAGCTTATCAGGTTGAAGCTCTTTCACATAAGCATTGCAGCCCCAAACTTTAAGAAACGACAACTTGGGTTTCTTGCCAAACCACAGTTCATATGGTGTCGTTGTCGGTGTCAAAACCGGCGGATCTCGGGTAGGGGGTCCCAACTGTACGTCTAAGGTCGATGGTTGCAGGAGACGGGGGACACGATGTTTACCCAGGTTCGGGCCCTCTCTATGGAGGTAATACCATACTTCCTGCTTGATTGATCTTGATGAATATGAGTGTTAGAAGAGTTGATCTACCACGAGATCGTAATGGCTAAACCCTAGAGGCCTAGCCTGTATGACTATAGTAATGAGTATATCCTTTCCGGACTACGCCCTCCGGTTTATATAGACACTGGAGGGATCTAGGGTTACATAGAGTCGGCTACATGAGAAGGAATCTTCAGAGTTGGTCGCCTAGCTTGCCTTCCATGCCAAGGAGAGTCCAATCCGGACACGGGTAGAGTCTTCGGTCTTCATGTCTTCACAGCCCACCAGTCCGGCCCATGGATAACAGGTCGGATGCCCGAGGACCCCTTAGTCCAGGACCCCTTAGTCCAGGACTCCCTCAATCGTCTCAACGGATTTAGATGGTGCTCTATTTAACGTGAATGCAGCCGTCTCCAAAGCATAACCCCAAAATGATAGCGGTAAATCAGTAAGAGACATCATAGATCGCACCATATCTAATAGAGTGCGGTTACGACATTCGGACACACCATTACGCTGTGGTGTTCCGGGTGGCGTGAGCTGCCAAACTATTCCACATTGTTTCAAATGAAGACCAAACTCGTAACTCAAATATTTACCTCCACGATTAGATCGTAGAAACTTTATTTTCTTGTTACGATGATTTTCCACTTCACTCTAAAATTTTGAACTTTTCAAATGTTTCAGACTTATGTTTCATCAAGTAGATATACACATATCTGCTCAAATCATCTGTGAAGGTCAGAAAATAACGATACCCACCGCGAGCCTCAACACTCATCAGACCGCATACATCGGTATGTATTATTTCCAATAAGTCTGTTGCTCGCTCTATTGTTTTAGAGAACGGAGTCTTAGTCATCTTGCCCATGAGGCATGGTTCGCAAGCATCAAGTGATTCATAATCAAGTGATTCCAGAAGCCCATCAACATGGAGTTTCTTCATGTGCTTTACACCAATATGACCTAAACGGTAGTGCCACAAATAAGTTGCACTATCATTATTAAACCTATATCTTTTGGCTTCAACACTATGAATATGTGTATAACTACTATCGAGATTCAATAAAAATAGACCACTCATCAAGGGTGCATGACCATAAAAGATATTACTCATATAAATAGAACAACCATTATTCTCTGATTTAAATGAATAACCATTTCACATCAAACAAGATCCAGATATAATGTTCATGCTTAACGCTGGCACCAAATAACAATTATTCAGGTCTAAAACTAGTCCCGAAGGTAGATGTAGAGGTAGCGTGCCGACGGCGATCACATCGACTTTGGAACCATTTCCCACGCGCATCGTCACCTCGTCCTTAGCCAATCTTCGCTTAATCCGTAGCCCCTGTTTTGAGTTGCAAATATGAGCAACAGAACCAGTATCAAATACCCAGGCACTATTGCGAGCATTAGTAAGGTACACATCAATAACATGTATATCAAATATACCTTTCACTTTGCCATCCTTCTTATCCACCAAATACTTGGGGCAGTTCTGCTTCCAGTGACCAGTCCTTTTGCAGTAGAAGCACTCAGTCTCAGGCTTAGTTCCAGATTTGGGTTTCTTCACTTGAGCAGCAACTTGCTTGCCGTTCTTCTTGAAGTTCCCCTTCTTCCCTTTACCCTTTTTCTTGAAACTAGTGGTCTTATTGACCATCAACACTTGATGCTCCTTCTTGATTTCTACCTCCGCAGCCTTTAGCATTACGTAGAGCTCGGGAATTGTCTTATCCATCCCTTGCATATTATAGTTCATCACAAAGCTTTTGTAGCTTGGTGGCAGTGATTGAAGAACTCTGTCAATGACACTATCAACCGGAAGATTAACTCCTAGTTGAGTCAAGTGATTATGATACCCAAACATTTTGAGTATATTTTCACTGACAGAACTATTCTCCTCCATTTTGTAGCTGTAGAACTTATTGGAGACTTCATATCTCAATCCGGGCATTTGCTTGAAATATTAACTTCAACTCCTGGAACATCTCATATGCTCCATGATGTTCAAAACGTCATTGAAGTACCGGTTCTAAGCCGTAAAGCATGGCACACTACACTATCGAGTAGTTATCAGCTTTGCTTTGCCAGGCGTCCACAACGTCCGGCGTTGCTCCTGCAGCGGGTCTTGCACCTAGCTGTGCTTCTAGGACGTAATTCTTTTGTGCAGCAATGAGGATAATCCTCAAGTTACGGACCCAGCCCGTGTAGTTGCTACCATCATCTTTCAACTTAGCTTTCTCTAGGAACACATTAAAATTCAACGGAACAGTAGCACGGGCCATTTATCTACAACAACATAGACATGGAAAATACTATCAGGTACTAAGTTCATGATAAATTAAAGTTCAAGTAATCATATTACTTAAGAACTCCCACTTAGATAGACATCCCTCTAATCATCTAAGTGATCACGTGATCCATATAACCTAAACCATGTCCGATCATCACGTGAGATGGAGTAGTTTACAATGGTGAACATCACTATGTTGATCATATCTACTATATGATTCACGCTCGACCTTTCGGTCTCAGTGTTCCGAGGCCATATCTGCATATGCTAGGCTCGTCAAGTTTAACCCGAGTATTCTGCATGTGCAAAACTGGCTTGCACCCGTTGTATGTGAACGTAGAGCTTATCACACCCAATCATCACGTGGTGTCTCGGCACGACGAACTGTCGCAATGGTGCATACTCAGGGAGAACACTTGTACCTTGAAATTTAGTGAGAGATCATCTTATAATGCTACCACCGTACTAAGCAAAATAAGATGCATAAAGGATAAACATCACATGCAATCAATATAAGTGATATTATATGGCCATCATTATCTTGTGCCTTTGATCTCCATCTCCAAAGCACCGTCATGATCACCATCGTCACCGGCTTGACACCTTGATCTCCATCGAAGCATCGTTGTCGTCTCGCCAACTATTGCTTCTATACGACTATCGCTACCGCTTAGTGATAAAGTAAAGCAATTACATGGCGATTGCATTTCATACAATAAAGCGACAACCATATGGCTCCTGCCAGTTGCCGATAACTTGTTACAAAACATGATCATCTCATACAACAAATTATACATCATCACGTCTTGACCATATCACATCACAGCAAGCCCTGCAAAGCAAGTTAGACGTCCTCTACTTTGTTGTTGCAGGTTTTACGTGGCTGCTACGGGCTTAGCAAGAACCGTTCTTACCTACGCATCAAAACCACAATGATTTTTCTTCAAGTGTGCTATTTTAACCTTCAACATGGACAGGGCGTAGTCACAGTCGATTCAACTAAAGTTGGAGAAACAGACACCCACTAGCCACCTGTGTGCAAAGCACGGCGGTAGAACCAGTCTCATGAACGTGGTCATGTAATGTTGGTCTGGGCCGCTTCATCCAACAATATCGCCGAATCAAAGTATGACATGCTGGTAAGCAGTATGACTATTATCGCCCACAACTCTTTGTGTTCTACTCGTGCATATAACATCTACACATAGACCTGGCTCGGATGCCTCTGTTGGGGAACATAGTATTTCAAAATATTTCCTACGATCATGCAAGGTCTATCTAGGAGAAGCATAGCAACAAGCGGGGAGAGTGTGTCCATGTACCCTCGTAGACCGAAAGCGGAAGCGTTAAGTAACGTGGTTGATGTAGTCGAACGTCTTCACGATCCAACCGATCAAGTACCAAACGCACGGCACCTCCGTGATCTGCACACGTTAAGCTCGGTGACGTCCCACGAACTCTAGATCCAGCTGAGGTCGAGGGAGAGTTCCGTCAGCACGACGGCATGGTGACAGTGATGATCAAGTTACCGGCGCAGGGCTTCGCCTAAGCACTACGACGATATGACCGAGGTGTAAAACTATGGAGGGGGGCACCGCACACATCTAAAGATCAACTTGTCTGTCTATGGGGTGCCCCCCTCCCCCGTATATAAAGGAGGAGAGGAGGAGGCTGGCCGGCCACAAGGGGCGGGCCAAGGGAGGAGGAATCCTACTCCTAGTAGGAGTAGGTTTCCTCCTTTCCTAGTCCAAGTAGGAGAAGGGGGGAAGGAGGAGGAGGAGAGAAGGAAGGAGGGGGGCGCTGCCCCCTCCCTTGTCCAATTCGAATTGGGGCAAAGAGGCGCGTGCCACCTCCTGGCCAGCCCTCTCTCTTCTCCACTAAGGCCCATGAGGCCCAATAGCTTCCGGGGGGGGGGGGGGGGGGGGTTCCGTAACCCCCGGTACTCCGAAACTTATCCGAAACGACCCGAACCATTATGGTGTTCGAATGTAGGCTTCCAATATATGAATCTTTATGTATCGACCATTTTGAGACTCCTCGTCATGTCCGTGATCTCATCCGAGACTCCGAACAACCTTCGGTACATCAAATCACATAAAATCATAATACCAATCGTCATCAAACGTTAAGCGTGCGGACCCTTCGGGTTCGAGAACTATGTATACATGACCGAGACACCTCTTCGATCAATAACCAATAGCGGAACTTGGATGCCCATGTTGGTTCCTACATATTCTACAAAAATCTTTATCGGTCAAACTGCATAACAACATACGTTGTTCCCTTTGTCATCGGTATGTTACTTGCCCGAGATTCGATCGTCGGTATCATCATACCTAGTTCAATATCGTTACCGACAAGTCTCTTTACTCGTTCCATAATGCATCATCCCGCAACTAACTCATTAGTCACATTGCTTGCAAGGCTTATTGTGATGTGCATTACCGAGAGGGCCCAGAGATACCTCTCCGACAATCGGAGTGACAAATCCTAATCTCGATATATGCCAACTCAACAAACACCATCGGAGACACCTGTAGAGCATCTTTATAGTCACCCAGTTACATTGTGACGTTTGATAGCACACCAAATGTTCCTCCGGTATTCGGGAGTTGCATAATCTCATAGTCAGAGGAACATGTATAAGTCATGATGAAAGCAATAGCAACAAACTAAACGATCATAGTGTTAAGCTAACGGATCGGTCTTGTCCATCACATCATTCTCTAATGATGTGATCCCATTTATCAAATGACAACACATGTCTATGGCTAGGAAACATAACCATCTTTGATAAACAAGCTAGTCAACTAGAGGCATACTAGGGACACTCTGTTTGTCTATGTATTCACACATGTACTAAGTTTCCGGTTAATACAATTCTAGAATGAATAATAAACATTTATCATGATATAAGGAAATGTAAATAAAAACTTTATTATTGCCTCTAGCGCACATTTCCTTCAGGGTGTACTTCTTGACACACGCTCTCGCCACTTACCACCATGTACACGTCGTGTATCTCGGCAACCTTCAAGCGGAAGCCTGGCGAGGGAGTCGTCCATGACCTGACTAAGCACACAAGTCTCTAGTCCAGGTTTATCACCTATTCGGGTTCCATCCGCAAGGAGATCCGGCCGGGGTTTCACTCACGGCCCCTAACAATGAGCGCAGGGTTCTCGAGGCACCAAACGGGCGTCTCGGTACACCGTGCCTCGTGTCTCTACCGCATCATAGCCCACCCCTAGGGTCAGCGCTACGCACGAACCCAACACATATCCTACAAACACCAGAAACTAGTTGCAACTCCTGGACAGAGATCAAGGCGGTTAATAAGTCGAGAGAGCTTGGAGTGCCCGAAGCCCAATGTGTGGTAGTAACTGTCTTGGATCACAGACACAGAACTCTGTTCCTGAGGACGGTTTCAATGAGACAACCCACCATGTACTCCTACATGGCCTCTCATCGCCACCTTTACCAAATCGTGTTCACACACTTAGCTCTCAACAGTAGGACATGTTCATCACCATTCCAATCCATCCCAGATGAATCAGACCTGACACAACTCTAAGCATAGCAGGCATAACAAACAAGCATGAATGAGTAGACACATCAAGGCTCAAACAACTCCTACTCATGCTAGTGGGTTTCAACTATTTATTGTGGCAAAGATAGGTCATGTAGAGGAAAGGGGTTCAACTACCGTAGCATGTAACAGTTGAATCGTTGTTGTCCTAATGTAGTAAAAGAGAGCAGGAGCGAGAGAGTGGGGTTGTATCGAAATGCTAAAGGGGATTTTGCTTTCCTGAAAGATCAACACGGTAGCACTGCTCATCACACAGGTTTTCTGGAACACTCTCCGGAGTAGGACCTATCGAGAAGGACGGTGCCGGCAGTCAATACACAAACAAATGCAACAATATGATGCATGATCATGTCATGGCAATGTGATGTTCATTGAGATAATGTAACTAGCAACACAATTAAATGAAGTTGGTTTGAACCCAAGGTTCAAATTCAAACTCCACATGTGGTTATTTAAATGCCATTCATTTGAATTGTCCTAAACAGTAGCCAAAAGTTGTTCTAACATGCATGAAAATCATACACATGGATAGATTGGATTTTTATGATCATTTTTCATATATAATTTATTTCATTCTAAGTTATAGATTAATTTCTATGATTTTTTGAAGTTTATACTATTTTCTGAAGTTTCCTGGATTATTTTTAATCTAGAAAATCATTATTGCGTCAGCATGACAGCGGCACGACGTCACCAGGTCAATCGTGGCTGACCAGGGTCAAACCTGACCAGTGCGGCCCATTGGTTAGTGACCCACTGGTTAAGCCCGGTCAAAACCGGCGCTTACTGGGTTTGACCCGCGTGTAGGGCTGCTACCTCTTGAGCACTGCGTTGGTTTTCCCTTGAAGAGGAAAGGGTGATGCAGTAAAGCAGCGTAAGTATTTCCCTCAGTTTTTGAGAACCAAGGTATCAATCTAGTAGGAGGCCATGCACGAGTCCCTCACACCTACACAAACAAATAAGATCCTCGCAACCAACGCAATAAAGGTGTCGTCAATCCCTTCACGGTCACTTAGGAAAGTGAGATCTAATAGATATGATAATATAATATATTTGGTATTTTTATGATAAAGATGCAAAGTAAAAATAAAGGGCAATAAAAATAGCTATGTGTTGGAAGATTAATATGATGGAAAATAGACCCAGGGGCCATAGGTTTCACTAGTGGCTTCTCTCGAGAGCATAAGTATTACGGTGGGTGAACAAATTACTGTTGAGCAATTGACAGAATTTAGCATAGTTATGAGAATATCTCGGTATGATCATGTATATAGGCATCATGTCCGCGACAAGTAGACCGACTCCTGCCTGCATCTACTACTATTACTCCACACATCGACCGCTATCCAGCATGCATCTAGAGTATTAAGTTCAAAAGAATAGAGTAACGCTTTAAGTAAGATGACATGATGTAGAGGGATAAACTCATGCAATATGATACAAACCCCATCCTGTTATCCTCGATGGCAACAATACAATACGTGCCTTGCTGCCCCTGCTGTCACTAGGAAAGTACATCGCAAGATTGAACCCAAAGCTAAGCACTTCTCCCATTGCAAGAAAGATCAATCTAGTAGGCCAAACCAAACTGATAATTCGAAGAGACTTGCAAAGATAACCAATCATACATAAAAGAATTCAGAGAAGATTCGAATATTGTTCATACATAAACTTGATCATAAACCCACAATTCATCGGTCTCAACAAACACACCACAAAAGAAGATTACATCGAATAGATCTCCACGAGAATCGTGGAGAACTTTGTATTGAGAACCAAAGAGAGAGAAGTAGCCATCTAGCTAATAACTATGGACCCGAAGGTCTGAGGTAAACTACTCACACATCATCGGAGACGCTATGGTGTTGATGTAGAAGCCCTCCGTGATCAATACCCCTCCGGTGGAGCTCCGGAAAAGGCCCCAAGATGGGATCTCACGAGTACAGAAGGTTGCGGCGGTGGAATTAGGTTTTTGGCTCCGTATCTGGTAGTTTGGGGGTACGTATGTATATATAGGAGGAAGAAGTACGTCGGTGGAGCAACGTGAGCCCCACGAGGGTGGAGGGCGCGCCCAGGGGGGTAGGCGCGCCCCCTACCTCATGCCCTCCTGATTGCTTTCTTGACGTGGGGTCCAAGTCCTCTAGATCACGTTTGTTCCAAAAATCACGTTCCCGATGGTTTCATTCCGTTTGGACTCCGTTTGATATTCTTTTTCTGCGAAACTCAGAAATAGGCAAAAAACAGCAATTCTGGGCTGGGCTTCCGGCTAATAGGTTAGTCCCAAAATAATATAAAAGTGTATAATAAAGCCCATTAAACATCCAAAACAAAATATAATATAGCATGGAACAATAAAAAATTATAGATACGTTGGAGACATATCAAGCATCCCCAAGCTTAATTCCTACTCGTCCTCGAGTAGGTAAATGATAAAAATAGAATTTTTGATGTGGAATGCTACTTAGCATAATTTCAATGTAATTCTTCTTATTGTGGCACAAATGTTCAGATTTGATATTATTCGAGATAAAAGTTTAATGTTGACATAAAAACAATAATACTTCAAGCATACTAACCAAGCAATTATGTCTTATCAAAATAACATAGCCAAAGCAAGTTATCCCTACAAAATCATATAGTCTGGCTATGCTCCATCTTCCCCACACAAAATATTCATATCATGTACAACCCCGATTTTAGCCAAGCAATTGGTTCATACTTTTTAACGCGCTTCATCCTTCTCAACTCTTAGGCAATACATGAGCGCAAGCCATGGATATAGCACTATGGTGGAATAAGGTATAATGATTGGGGTTATGTGGGAAGACAAAAAAGGAGAAAGTCTCACATCAACGAGGCTAATCAACGGGCTATGAAGATGCCCATCAATTGATGTCAATGCAAGGAGTAGGGATTGCCATGCAACGGATGCACTTAGAGCTAGAAGTGTATGAAAGCTCAAACAAAAGAAACTAAGTGGGTGTGCATCCAACTTGCTTGCTCACGAAGACCTCGGGCATTTGAGGAAGCCCATCATTGGAATATACAAGCCAAGTTATAATGAAATTTCCCACTAGTATGTGAAAGCGACAAAATGAGAGACTCTCTATCATGAAGATCACGGTGCTACTTTGAAGCACAAGTGTGGTAAAAGGATAGTAACATTGTCCCTTCTCTCTTTTTCTCTCATTTTTTTATTTGGGCCTTTTCTCTTTTTTTTATGGCCTCTTTTTTTTAGTCCGGAGTCTCATCCCGACTTGTGGGGGAATCATAGTCTCCATCATCCTTTCCTCACTTAGGACAATGCTCTAATAATGATGATCATCACACTTTTATTTACTTACAACTCATGAATTACAACTCAATACTTAGAACAAAATATGACTCTATGTGGATGCCTCCGGCGGTGTACCGGGATATGCAATGAATCAAGAGTGACATGTATGAAAGAATTATGAATGGTGGCTTTGCCACAAATACAATGTCAACTACATGATCATGCAAAGCAATATGACAATGATGGAGCGTGTCATGATAAACGAAACGATGGAAAGTTGCATGCCAATATATCTTGGAATGGCTATGGAAATGCCATAATAGGTAGGTATGGTGGATGTTTTGAGGAAGATATAGGGAGGTTTATGTGTGATAGAGCGTATCATATCACGGGGTTTGGATGCACCGGCGAAGTTTGCACCAACTCTCAAGGTGAGAAAGGGCAATGCACGGTACCAAAGAGGCTAGAAAATTGCGGAAAGGTAAGTGTGCGTATAATCCATGGACTCACATTAGTCATAAAGAACTCATATACTTATTGCAAAAATTTATTAGCCCTCGAAGCAAAGTACTACTACGCATGCTCCTAGGGGAAAGGTTGGTAGGAGTTAACCATCGCGCGATCCCGACCGCCACACAAAGGATGACAATCAATGAATACCTCATGCTCCGACTTTGTTACATAACGGTTCACCATACGTGCATGCTACAGGAATCACAAACTCCAACACAAGTATTTTTCAATTCCACAATTACTCAACTAGCACAACTATGATATTACCACCTTTATATCTCAAAACAATTATCAAGCATCAAATTTCTCATGATATTATAATTAAAGCAAATTGCCATGCTATTTTAAGACTCTCAAAATAACGTAAGTGAAGCATGAGAGATCAATAGTTTCTATAAAACAAATCCACCGCGTGCTCTAAAAGATATAAGTGAAGCACTAGAGCAAAACTATATAGCTCAAAAAATATAAGTGAAGCACATAGAGTATTCTAATAAGTTCCAATTTATGTGTGACTCTCTCAAAAGGTGTGTACAGCAAGGATGATTGTGGTAAACTAAAAAAACAAAGACTCAAATAATACAAGACGCTCCAAGCAAAACACTTATCATGTGGTGAATAAAAATATAGCTCCAAGTAAAGTTACCAATGGAAGTAGACGAAAGAGGGGATGCCTTCCGGGGCATCCCCAAGCTTTGCCTTTTTGGTGTCCTTAGATTATCTTGGGGTGCCATGTGCATCCCCAAGCTTACTAGATGAAGGAAATATGCCCTAGAAGCAATAATAAAGTTGTTATTTTATATTTCCTTATTCATGGTAAAGGTTTATTATTCATGCTAGAATTGTATTGATCGGAAACCTAAATATATGTGTCAATACATAAACAAATACCGTGTCCCTAGTAAGCCTCTACTAGACTAGCTCGTTGATCAAAGATGGTTAAGGTTTCCTAACCATGGACATCATTTGATAACGGGATCACATCATTAGGAGAATAATGCGATGGACAAGACCCATCCGTTAGCTTAGCATTATGATCGTTCAGTTTATTGATATTGCTTTCTTCATGTCAAATACATATTCCTTCGACTATGAGATTATGCAACTCCCAGATACCAGAGGAATACCTTGTGTGCTATCAAACATCACAACGTAACTGGGTGATCATAAAGATGCGTTACAGGTATCTCCGAAGGTGTTTGTTGAGTTGGCATAGATCGAGATTAGGATTTGTCACTCCGAGTATCGAAGAGGTATCTCTAGGCCCTCTCGATAAATACACATCATAAGAAGCCTTGCAAGCAAAGTAACTAATGAGTTAGTTACAGGATGATGTATTACAGAATGAGTAAAGAGACTTGCCGGTAACGAGATTGAACTAGGTATGAAGATACCGATTGAATCTTGGGCAAGTAACATACCGATGGACAAAGGGAATTACGTATGTTGTCATAACGGTTCGACCGATAAAGATCTTCATATAATATGTAGGAGCCAATATGGGCATCTAGGTTCCGTATTGGTTATTGACCAGAGAGGTGTCTCAGTCATGTCTACATAGTTCTCGAACCCGTAGGGTCCGCACACTTAACGTTCATTGGCGATATAGTATTATAAGAGTTATGTGATTTGGTGACCTAATGTTGTTTGGAGTCTCGGGTGAGATCACGGACATGACAAGGAGTCTCGAAATGGTTGAGAGGTAAATATTGATATATAGGACGATGGTATTTGGACACTAGAAGTGTTTTGGAAGGTACCAGGTACTTACCGGGTCACGAGAAAGGAGTTTCGGGCACCCCCGGCAAAGATATGGGCCTTATGGGCCAAGAGAGGGAACACACCAGCCCACAAGGGGCAGGTGCGCCCCTATAGTTGGCGGCCCTATGAGGAGGGGAAGGAAAGAGAGGAGGTAAAGGAAAGTGTGGAGTAGAACTCCCCCTTCCTTCCCTCTCCCCCGTTCTTTCCTTCCCCCTTCTTCTTACAAGGAAAGGGGGCCACAGGGCAAGGCAGCAGCCCTAGGGCTGCCGCCAGGTTTCTTAGGGCACCCTAGGGGCTGCCTCCTCCCCTCCCACCTATATATACATGGGTAGGGGGCGCCACACAAGGACACACCATTGTCTTAGCCGTGTGCGGCGCCGCCGTCCACCGTTTACTCCCTTGGTGATATTTTCATAGTGCTTAGGCGAAGCCCTGCGGAGATCACTTCACCATCACCGTCACCATGCCATCGTGCAGCCAGAACTCATCTACTACCTCGCCGTCTTGCCGAATCAAGAAGGTAGAGGACGTCACCGAGCTGAACGTGTGCAGAAGGCGGAGATGCCGTGCGTTTGGTACTAGATCGGTTGGAGCGTGAAGAAAGTTTGACTACATCAACACCGTTGTGAAACGCTTCCGCTTACGGTCTACGAGGGTACATAGACACACTCTCCCCCTCGTTGCTATGCATCTCCATGGATAGATCATTGCGTCTGCGTAGAATTTTTTTGTTTTCCATGCAACGTTTCCCAATAGTGGCATCATGAGCCAGGTCTATGCGTAGATGATATGCACGAGTAGGACACAAGTTGTGGGCGGTTATAGTCATACTGCTTACCACCAATGTCTTATTTTGATTCGGCGGTATTGTGGGATGAAGAGGCCTAGACCAACCTTACATGTCCACCAACAGACATGCAACTAGTTTTGCATAAAGGTGGCTGGCGGGTGTCAGTTTCCCCTACTTTAGTTGAATCGAATTTGACCATGGCTGGTTCTTGAAGAAGGTTAAAACAACAAACTTGATGAAACACCATTTTGTTTTTTTGCGTAGGTAAGAACGGTTCTTGCTAGAAGCCCATAGCAGCCATGTAAAACTTGCGACAACAAAGTAGAGGATGTCTAACTTGTTTTTGCAGGGTATGTTGTGATGTGATATGGTCAAGACATGATGTGATATACATTATTGTATGAAATGATCATGTTTTGTAAGTTATCGGCAACTGGCGGGAGCCTTATGGCTGTCTCTTTATTGTATGAATTGCAAACACCATGTAATTGCTTTACTTTATCAGTATGCGTTAGTGATAGTTGTAGAAGCAATACTTGGCGAGATGACCATGACACAATGATGGAGATCAAGGTGTCAAGCCGGTAACGATGGAGATCATGACGATGCTTTGGAGATGCAGATCAAAAGCACGATATGATGATGGCCATATCATGTCACATATTTTGATTGCACGTGATGTTTATCTTTTATGCATCTTATTTTTCTTAGTATGGCGGTAGCATTATAAGATGATCCCTTCACTAAATGTCAAGGTAAATTTGTTCTCCTTGAGTATGCACCGTTGCTACAGTTCGTCGTGTTGAGACACCACATCATGATCGGGTGTGATAGACTCTACATTCACATACAACAGGTGCAAGACAGTTTTGCACATGCAGAATACTTGGGTTAAACTTGATGAGCCTAGCATGTACAGACATGGCCTCGGAACACTAGAGACCGAAAGGTCGAACGTGAATCATATAGTAGATATGATCAACATAGAGATGTTCACCATTGATGAGTACCCCATCTCACGTGATGATCATACATGGGTTAGTTGATCTGGATCACGTATCATTTAGATGACTTGAGGGATGTCTATTTAAGTGGGAGTTCTTAAGTAATTTGATTAATTGAACTTAATTTACCATGAACTTAGTCCTGATAGTATTTGCATATCTATGTTATAGATTAATAGCTTGCGATATAGCTCCTATATATTTTTGATATGTTCCTAGAGAAAAGTTGAAAGCTGATAGTAGAAATGATGCGGACTGGTTCATGATCTGTGGATTATCCTCATTGCTGCACAGAAGAATTATGCCCTTGATGCACCGCTAGGTGACAGACCTATTGTAGGAGCAGATGCAGATGTTATGAACGTTTGACAAGCTCGGTATGATGACTAGTTGATAGTTTAGTGTGCAATGATTTACGGCTTAGAACCGGGACTTCAAAAACATTTTGAACGCCATAGAGCGTATGAGATGTTCCAAGAGTTGAAATTGATATTTCTGACTCATGCCCACGTCAAGAGGTATGAGACCTCTGACAAGTACTTTGCCTACAAGATGGAGGAGAATAACTCAGCCAGTGAGCATGTACTCAGAATGTCTGGGTACTACAATCGCTTGAATCAAGTGGGAGTTAATCTTCCAGATAAGATAGTGATTGACAGAGTTCTCTAGTCACTCTCACCAAGCTACTAGACCTTCGTGATGAACTATAATATGCAAGGGATGACGAAAACAATTCCCAAGCTCTTCACGATGATGAAATCGACGAAGGTAGAAATCAAGAAAGAGCATCAAGTGTTGATGGTTAACAAAACCACAAGTTTCAAGAAAAAGGGCAAGGGACATAAAGGGAACTTCAAGAAGAACAGCAAACAAGTTGCCGCTCCCATGAAGAAGCCCAAAGCTAGACCCAAGCCTCAAACTGAGTGCTTCTACTGCAAAGGAAATGGTCATTGGAAGCGGAACTGCCCCAAATACTTGGCGGATAAGAAGGATGGCAAAGTGAACAAAGGTATATTTGATATACATGTTATTGATGTGTACTTTACTAGTGTTCATAGTAGCCCCTGGGTATTTGATACCGGTTCAGTTGCTAAGATTAGTAACTCGAAAGAGGAGTTATAAAATGAACAGAGACTAGTTGAGGGCGAGGTGACGATGTGTGTTGGAAGTGATTCCAAGGTTGATAAGATCACCATCGCGTACTCCCTCTACCTTCAGGATTAGTGTTGAACCTAAATAAATGTTATTTGGTGTTTGCACTGAGCATGAATATGATTGGATCATGTTTATTGCTATACAATTATTCATTTAAGTCAGAGAATAATTGTTGTTCAGTTTACATGAATAAAACCTTCTATGGTCATACACCCAATGTAAATGGTTTATTGAATCTTGATCGTAGTAATACACATATTAATAATATTGATGCCAAAAGATGCAAAGTTGATAATGATAGTGCAACATACTTGTGGCACTGCCGTTTTGGTCATATTGGTGTAAAGCGCATGAAGAAACTCCATGCAGATGGACTTTAAGAATCACTTGATTATGAATCATTTGATACTTGCGAACCATGCCTCATGGGCAAGATGAATAAAACTCCGTTCTCCGGAACAATGGAGCGAGCTGATGACTTATTGGATATAATACATATTGATGTATGCGATCCTATGAGTATTGAAGCACGCGGCGGGTATCGTTATTTTCTGACCTTCACAAATGATTTGAGTAGATATGGGTATGTCTACTTAATGAAACAAAAGTCTGAAACATTTGGAAAGTGCAAAGAATTTCAGAGTGAAGTGGAGAATCATCATAACAAGAAAATAAAGTTTCTACGATCTAATCGGGAAGGCGAATATTTGAGTTATGAGTTTGGCCTTCATTTAAAACAATGTGGAATAGTTTACAACTCACGCCACCTAGAACACCACAGCTTAATGGTGTGTCCGAACATCATAACCATACTTTATTAGATATGGTGCGTTCTATGATGTCTCTTACCGATTTACCACTATTGTTTTGGGGTTATGCATTAGAGACAGTTGCATTCACATTAAATAGGGCACCGTCTAAATCCGTTGAGACGACACCGTATGAATTGTTGTTTGGCAAGAAACCTAAGCTGTCATTTCTTAAAGTTTGGGGATGTGACGCTTATGTCAAAAGGCTTCAGCTTGATAAGCTCGAACCTAAATCAAAAAAGTGTGTCTTCATAGGATACCCTAAGGAAACAATTGTGTACTGTCGGAGTTCTGGGAACGGGGGTCCCCAGACTTGCCTGCCTGTGGCCTGCAGCGTGGCTCAAATAGGGGCCCAGCGCGGCCCATCTTCATCAACACAAGGCTCAAGACCCTCGCGAGGGGCCAAGCCTCGCGGGGCGGACGACACGGCACTTCCTCAGGCGCGACCTCATCAGGCTGGCTCATGAGGAGGCAGAGAGATCAAGGCGGGGTACCTCGCGAGGTGCCCATGATGCAAGCCATGACGATCAAGGATGTCAGGCGGGCGCCAGCCCGCGCAACGCCTCCCTTTCCTCTTTGGTGCAAAGGGGGCAAGTGCAGGCGAGAGGATCAAGCAAAGGCACCCATTTCGGTGCAACAAGACCAAGACCAGTCCAACGGTGGGAAGGAGGTCACCGTGGAGCCCAGAACGGCGTCACCACAGGGCCTTTGGCAGGCGAAGACCAACTTTAGTCAGGATAAGTGTACCAGATGTTCCCCTTCGAATTGGCCAATTGTTGGCGCCCTTCCCGCTCAATATTTGGGAAGAGGCCCAGGGCCTTTGCCTATAAATAGGACTAGCCACCCCCAGGGTAGAGGCATCGAGCATCAAGAGAGCAAGTAGAGAGAGAGAGAGAGAGAAGGGCGATCGAACTCCTCCTAGCAGTTCATCCCCCTAGCCAAGAACAGACCCTCGCGAGGCTGTTCTTCCTTGTACTGTTCATCATCATCATCCCAAGAGGAAATCCACCCACCACAAACTAGAGTAGGGTATTACAGCACAATGGTGGCCCGAACTAGTATAAACCCTGTGTCTCTTGTGTTGTTCTTTCAGTAGTTTAGATCTTTGCGAGACGGAGAGGTAGAGGGCATAATCTCCGCGCACACCCCAGAGTTCGAACCTTAAGGGTCTGCCAGAACCCGAAATCCGACATTTGGCGCGCCAGGTAGGGGTGCGTCGGAATTTGCCTTCCTACCGCTCCGCCTCCTGTCGCATCGTCATCACCATGTCCGGCGACCAGGCGGGCAACCAAGACCCATGGGCGGCGTGGCCCACCTGCGCGGAGCCGCCCGCCTAGGGCGACCCCGCGCCCCAGGCAGCTCGTGGTCCGCAGGGCGCTGCGGGCCACGGGCGGCGCGAACAGGCCTCCGCAACCCTCACACCGCGGCAAGCGCGGTCGGCGGCAAGGGCCTCCAATCACGCTGCAACCACGACACCGTACACCCGCCGAGAGCAGGCGAATTCGAGGGCCGCGCTCACGGTGGCCCGGGAGCTGCTGCAGTGTAGGCTGCTGGAAGGCGGCCATGATGTGCTGCTGGAGTGGGTCGCCGAACTCCTGGGCTTTGCCGCCTCGGGGGCTCATCCCTTCTGCATCCAGCTTCCGCCTCAAGCCCAGGGCGGCGCGCGAGGAGGCCCCGCACGCTCTGCGGGCCTCAGGGCTACCCCAACATCAGCGAATCTGCCGGCGCCGGACTGGCAGAGGCGCTACCCCCGCCCCCGGCGCGTGCAGGAGAGGGGCTCGGCGCGGCCCACGGCGCCAGCGTGCAGCCGCGCTACTACCCCACGGTGGGCACGTCAAGCAACGCCGCATGGCGCATGGAGCACTACAGCACGACCCCTGGGATGGCGGCGCCAAAAGAATACGTGCCCCACATGATGGACCAAGGGCACGCTCACGAGGGAGAGCAGGGCTCGCTCCTCAGCCCCAGCTGGGGAGACGAGACGCCAGAAGCCGAGCTCTTCCAGGAGCCCCGGGACGGCTCCACCGGCCATGCTGGAGGCGACAACTATCGGGTACCACTAATTCCTCAGGAGCAGGCATACTCTAATCATGGATCGCAAGAGGTGCAGGTCGCCGCAGCTAGCAGCTGCCCCGCTCCCGTGGCCTCCTACCCCTCGGGAGGAGGACGCAGGGGGCTGCAGGAGAGGGGCAGAGATCCCACATCACCACCGCGGCGTTCGGAGCAAGGCGTTCTTAGGAGGTAGGCCCTCCGCTGGGGAGGCGCCTAAGGGCCTGCCCCTGGCGGAGGACCCGTGGTCGTCGGGGGAACCGCTGGCGACCGCTCTACCCCACCGGCGGCGTCCTGGTTTCCGGTCGTCGTTGGTGGCACTAGAGTGTGGCGCAAGGCGGGGCCCTCGTCTGGCGATATGAAGCAAGGCCGGTTCCTGTGAAGAAGGCCCAGTGCCTGTGAAGCTCGCCACCCCGTGACACTCTCACGTAATAATGAGTGGGGCTGTACACGCCCCAGAGTCTCAGGGGTGCCGGCCTCAGGCCCTGGGGCTCCCTCCCACGCCCAGTGGACAGCACTTAGCTCCGCGCTGGTGAGAAGACGTCCAAGACTAGATTAGGTGCCGGATGCGGCCTTTTTGTCTGCTTTCATTGCCTTTTTCCTTTGGTTGTAACTTTTCCCCCACTGGATTTAAGTTGAATTCGAATTTGAGCTTTGCGTGTGTTCGGGGAAGGGGTGCTTGCTCTCGTTCGGACCATTTCTCGCGTTCTGGTCACCGCCTCACCACAGCTGCCTCCCCTCGCGAGCCCCTCGCGAGTCGGGCCGGGCCTAGCTCGAGCACAGCCCAGACTGCCGCTGTCGCTCCCTCACGAGATGACCTTTTGGTGCTTGCGGAGGTTGTCTTCTCATAAAAAGGCCCAGAGCCTGTGAAGAAGGCGAACACCTGTGAAGCCGCTGCGCTCGGGAAAAGGCCCAGAGCCTGTGAAGAAGGCGAACGCCTGTGAAGCCGCTGCGCTCGGGAAAAGGCCCAGAGCCTGTGAAGAAGGCGAACGCCTGTGAAGCCGCTGCGCTCGGGAAAAGGCCCAGAGCCTGTGAAAAGGCGAATGCCTGTGAAGTTATTGCGTTTAGGAAAAGGCCCAGAGCCTGTGAAGAAGGCGAATGCCTGTGAATTTATTGCGTTTAGGAAAAGGCCCAGAGCCTGTGAAGAAGGCGAATGCCTGTGAAGTTATTGCGTTTAAGAAAAGGCCCAGAGCCTGTGAAGAAGGCGAACGCCTGTGAAGCTATTGCGTTTAGGAAAAGGCCCGGAGCCTGTGAAGAAGGCGAACGCCTGTGAAGCCGTTGCGCTCGGGAAAAGGCCCAGAGCCTGTGAAGAAGGCGAATGCCTGTGAAGTTATTGCGTTTAGGAAAAGGCCCAGAGCCTGTGAAGAAGGCGAACGCCTGTGAAGCCGTTTCGCTCAGGAAAAGGCCCAGAGCCTGTGAAGAAGGCCAACGCCTGGGAAGTTCCCCATCAACAACGATCTCACATCCTAAGAACTCAACTAGAGAGCACCCAAGGCGTCGCATCCCCCTGCAGGCCGCCTCGGAGCCAGCATGGAACAAAGGTAAACCAGCCTACCGTCAGGCACATGCGCAGTATGACTGCTACTGATACGACGGACACGAGTTTTTACATGAGGGGCTTCCCCTCCCAAAATGCTCTCACGACCATCAGGCCAAACACCTGAGTTCTATCCATGCAGGGTAAAAAGACAGGAGCAATACATGGTCAGTCGGACAAATCCCCCAACGCATCCTCGGGGGCGCCTCCCGAGCTGTCGCTGGCATCACTGAACTCGCCTTCACTGCCTGCATCACCACCAGCGGCATCGAGGCCATCCACCACATCGCCCTCGTCGGCAGCCATGATCACGTCGTCGTCATCCGAAGTGAAGGCCCGGACAAGAGCATCCACGTTGTTCTCCACCCAATCCGCCAGGTCACCTCGGACGGCCTGGGGAACTAGGGCGATGGCGGCATCGAAGTCGAAGTGGGGATCCATGTTCTGGAGATGGCTGAAGACACGAGAAAAGGCGCGCCCGAGCAGGGCGCGGCTCCTCTCCTCCACCAACCTGTCGGCCCTGACCGACCGTGCCTCCAGCTGCGTCACCACAACGGTGAAGAACTGCAAGTTGCCGGCATAGTTGATCGTGTGCGGCTCGCCGACAGCTGCCTCGCAGATGTTGCCCAAGGCTGTGTTAGCCCTTTCCCTGAGCGTGGTGAGCATGGGGCCGTGCACGTGCTCCAGGACTTGCCGCTGGCGTATCTCGTCGGCATTCTGACGCTCAACGGCCTCAACCTCTTCCACCCGCTGGCGAAGACGGAGCACCTCGGCCTGGGAGGCGGCCAACTCCTTTTGCGCTGCCTCAAGGGCGGCCCGGGAAGCGTCAACCCGCCGCGTCGCCTCATCCCGTTGGGCCCTCAGGGCTGCGGTTTTGCCCTCGGCTTTGACCCGGATAATCTCCAGCTTCCCCTCGAACTCACGCTCGAGGCCTTGGCGCGCCGTCGCCACCCGACGACCAACCTCCTCCAGGACACGCGCTTCCCGCGCAGCGACATCGTCTTCCGCCTGCGTCACCAGGCGCTCCCTCGTCTCCAGCCGCTCGTACTCGCGGGTGTAGGGCTGGAAAAAAAGCTCGAAGCTCGCGAGCTAAACGAGTAGCTCATGACTCGGCTCGAATCGACTCGAACTCGAAGAATAACGAGCCGAGCCGAGCTTTAGTTTAAGATCATTTACAGACCAAGTTAAATGAGTCGATCTCATGAGTACTCGTGTAACTCGTTAGGCTCAGTAAAAAATCAGTGTTTTTAGGGGTAGTAAAATACAACCACTAAACACCTTGTGTCCCAGCACAAGGCCCAGCCGCTCAAGGTCGAGCCACCCAGGAGACTCACACGTACATGACCACATATGCACATGCTAAATTCTCAGTTAATATTTTTATTGTATTTGTAAGATCTGATGTTCATATCTTTAACAAGCTTAACAAGCTAAACGAGCCAGCTCGCGAGTTATACGAGTCGAGCCAATCTTGGATTTGAGCTCGTTATAGTAACGAGTCGAGTCGAGCTAGCTCGTTAATGAAACAAGCTTTAGCGAGTCGAGTCGAGCTGGCTCGACTCGGCTCGAATTCCACCCCTACGCGGGTGCGTTCGGCGGCTTCCAGCACCAACGCTTCCTCGCGCTTCTGAAGCTCAACCGGGTCGCCAAAAGCCACCTTCATCGGTGCAAGGGCCGCCTCGCGCAGCTCCACTTGCTCCTCCAACGAGTGGCACCGGGCCAAGAGCTCCCGAGCCCGTTCTTCTGCTGCTTCTCGCCGTCGGTCTGCTCCCAGGGCCTCCTCAGCGGCCTGGGATCGAGCCGCCTGAGAGGCCTCCAGTGACGCCTTCGCCTCTTCGTCATCGAGGTCGCGCTGATGACGCGCGAGGGCAACGGCGGCCTCTAGCTCGCGCCTCTCTGCGGCCAGGCGCGGGCCCTCGGCCTCCAGGCGCGCGTCTTCATCGGCGAGCTCCTGCCCAAGCAGGTCCACCGTGCCACTCGCCCTTCAAAGGAATTCGTGGCGATGGGCACGGCGCTCCCGAGCACGCTCGAGCACGTCTTCCACACCATCGTCTGCCCCAAGCAAGCGCCGAGGACCACGGACCATCGCTCCCACTCCGGGCAGGGGGCTGGGGGCTGGCGCCCTCACGACGGCCGGGCGCGCTGTACCAGAAGCCCGGCCTGGGGCCAGCCCACCTCCAGAGGAAGGGCGCAGGGGGTGCCTCAGCCAGTCGCAGCCCGTGACCAGACGAGAAGCCCATGGCAGGCTGGCTATGCCAAGAGAGGGCCCGCGAAAGGAGATCGCGGGGATAGAAGGGCCGCAGCGCGCTACAGGACGGTCCACCCCGTCGTTCGCCCTCACCACAAGGGCAGTGCTGCTCGGGGCACTTGGGGGCGACGGAGGAGACGAAGCCAAGGGAGGCGGCACCTCGGCGACTTCCGCGAGCTCAGTCGGAAGAGGCCTGGAGAGCAAGGATCAGTAGACGCAACAAGTGGGTCAGGAGACAGGAAAGGAGAAGACTTACTCATCGGTAGCAAAGTATTTCCAGCGCTTCAGCAAGCGGCAAGGGAAGTCATCACCCAGGGCCTCCCTTTTTCTCCGGAGGGCCTCAAAGTGCACACGGAAGCGGCCCAGGAGAGGTGCGCAGGAATCAATCTGCGAGGAGGACGGAGCACCAAGGCGACCTGCGTCAGGGACGCTTGCCTGACGCGCACTATCAGTTGCCTCGCCAGAAGGCACGACCGGGGGCTCAGGAGCCTTGGCCCCAAGCGTTGGAAGCGGCTGCACCTCACCCGCAGCCTTGGCAGCACGAGCCTCAGGAGCTGCCCCATCAAGAGCATCGCCAGGTGCGGTCACCTCATCAGTAGCTCTCTCGACCCCCGCTGTCTCCTGCCTCCCTGCTCCACCACTCGAGGAGGATTCACCTAGACCAACCGGAAGGGCAGTCACCACCACATGGTTCCCGCGAAGCCCTTGGAGGCCGGCAGGACGTAGCCCCCACTCGTCAAAGGAGGGCATCTGCCTCACGAAGTCATCCCTGTTCTGGCAGAGGTACAGCAGAGCTCCTCCCCGCTGGATACTGCCGGGGTTGGGGTCGTCAGTCAGGACCAAGAGCAATGTCCTTAGCGCCGCAGGCATCAAGTCTTCTTCCTGAAGCCTCATGTGATCACCATGCCCACTGAAGGCCCACATTCGACGAGAATGGCGGTGGAGAGGGGCAATGCGGCGCAACAGGAACTCCTTCACCACCTTGGGCGCTGTCACATCGAGCGATCTCAAGAACGTGAAGCGGCGCCAGACGAAGGCGAGCCGGGGGCTCTCGAGTGGCTCCTGGCCCCAGCCCGAATTAGGTACAGCAGGCGATGTCGGCTTCGCCAGCCGGGGGCTGGGCACCCCGACATCGACATACAGCCACCGCTCACGGAACCCAGCTGAAGGCAGAGGGAGCTTGAAGTCAATACCTGAGGCCGCTGTCTCAGGCGCAGCGACGAAGCTCACGCATGCGGAGCATTGAGTGGGGTCGACAAGACGCAAAGAGAAAAAGTGGCGAAGCAAGGCAATGGAAGGAGGGATAACCATCAGCGCCTCGCAAACAAAAGCAAAGACCGAAAGAAGGGCAACGGATTCAGGACCCAGATGCATCATGTGGATCTGGTAATGGGAGAGGACGACGTTGAAGAAATTGGAAAAGGGGGGAACCAGACCCGCCCACAAGGCGTCGGCAAAATAATGAACCTCGGTGATTATCCTGTCAGTAGGGAAGTGAGACGTAGGCCAGGCCGTCGTCCTCCCACACTCGTTGAGGACGGTGGCCAGAGCCGGGCTGAGCTTATCCAGGCACTCCAGATTGAGTATGATTGAGCGGCCGACGGCGGGGGCCACCGACGGCGGCGGGCGAGATGGAAGCGCATGCTTCTTCCCTTTCTCTTTCTTCTTCGGAGCCATGGCGGTGGACGAGAGAGGGGAGATGTGAGATGGGATTGGAGGCAAGAGTCGGAGTTCGAAGGGAGGAAGAACAGGGGACGGTCGAGCAACAGGAAGAGGGGCGGCTGTGTACAACTGCGGGGTAACCTAGCAGGGCACAAAATAAGGGAGCGTGGGCGAACAGTACCGCCCACGTCCAATCAACCGCCACGCGGCACCCAAGGCCGGAGGCTGTTAGGGCCCGCGGCGCTTCGCCCTTGCCCTTTCGCCTCTCGGCACGGCCAAGTCCATGCGCGCCTTGGGCCCGGGGGCTACTATCGGCGTTCTGGGAACGGGTGTCCCCAAACTTGCCTGCCTGCGGCCTGCAGCGTGGCTCATATAGGGGCCCAGCGCGGCCCATCTTCATCAACACAAGGCTCAAGACCCTCGCGAGGGGCCAAGCCTCGCGGGGCGGACAACACAACACTTCCTCAGGCGCGGCCTCATCAGGCTGGCTCATGAGGAGGCGGAGAGATCAAGGCGGGGTACCTCGCGAGGTGCCCATGACGCAAGCCATGACGATCAAGGATGCCAGGCGGGCGCCAGCCCGCGCAGCGCCTCCCTTTCCTCTTTGGTGCAAAGGGGGCAAGCGCAGGCGAGAGGATCAAGCAAAGGCACCCATTTCGGTGCAACAAGACCAAGACCAGTCCAACGGTGGGAAGGAGGTCACCGTGGAGCCCATAACGGCGTCACTACAGGGCCTTTGGCAGGCGAAGACCAACTTTAGTCAGGATAAGTGTACCAGATGTTCCCCTTCGAATTGGCCAATTGTTGGCGCCCTTCCCGCTCAATATTTGGGAAGAGGCCCAGGGCCTTTGCCTATAAATAGGACTAGCCACCCCCAGGGTAGAGGCATCGAGCATCGAGAGAGCAAGTAGAGAGAGAGAAGGGCGATCGAACTCCTCCTAGCAGTTCATCCCCCTAGCCAAGAACAGACCCTCGCGAGGTTGTTCTTCCTTGTACTGTTCATCATCATCAGCCCAAGAGGCAATCCACCCACCACAAACTAGAGTAGGGTATTACACCACAATGGTGGCCCGAACTAGTATAAACCCTGTGTCTCTTGTGTTGTTCTTTCAGTAGTTTAGATCTTTGCGAGACGGAGAGGTAGAGGGCATAATCTCCGCGCGCACCCAGAGTTCGAACCTTAAGGGTCTGCCGGAACCCGAAATCCGACATGTACACCTTCTACCACAGATCCGAAGGCAAGATCTTTGTTGCTAAGAATGGGTCCTTTCTAGGGAAGGAGTTTCTCTCGAAAGAAGTGAGTAGGAGGAAAGTAGAACTTGATGAGGTAGTTGTACCTTCTCTCAATTTGGAAAGTAGCACATCAGATAAATTCGTTCCATGATGCCTACACCAACTAGAGAGGAAGCTAATGATGATGATCATGAAACTTCAGATCAAGTTACTACTGAACCTCGTAGGTCAACCAGAGCATGATCCACACCAGAGTGGTACGGTAATCCTGTTCTGGAAGTCATGTTATTAGACCAGGGCGAACCTACGAACTATGAAGAAGCTATGATGAGCCCAGATTCCGACAAATGGCTTGAGGCCATGAAATTTGAGATAGGATGGATGTATGATAACAAAGTGTGGACTTGCCCGATGATCAGCAAGCCGTAGAGAATAAATGGGTCTTCAAGAAGAAGACCGACGCTGATGGTAATGTTACTGTCTACAAAGCTCGACTTGTCACAAAAGTGTTTTCGACAAGTTCAAGGGATTGACTATAATGAGACTTTCTCACCCGTAGCGATACTTAAGTCCGTCTGAATCATGTTAGCAATTGCTGCATTTTATAATTATGAAATCTGGCAAATGGATGTCCAAAACTGCATTCCTTAATGAATATTAAAGAGGAGTTGTATATGATTCAACCGAAAGTTTTTGTCGATCCTAAAGGTGCTAACATAGTATGCAAGCTCCAGTGATGCATCTATGGACTGGTGCAAGCATCTCGGGGTTGAAATATACACTTTGATGAGGTGATCAAAGCATATGGTTTTATACAGACTTATGGTGAAGTGTATTTACAAGAAAGTGAGTGGGAGCTCTGTAGCATTTATGATATTATATATGGATGACATATTATTGATTGGATATGATATAGAATTTTTGAATAGCATAAAAAGGATACTTGAATAAGAATTTTTCAGTGAAAGACCTTGGTGAAGCTACTTATATATTGGGCATCAAGATCTATAGGGATAGATCGAGACGCTTAATAGGACTTTCACAAAGCACATACCTTGACAAGATTTTGAAGAAGTTCAAAATGAATCAGTCAAAGAAATGGTTCTTGCCTGTGTTACAAGGTGTGAAGTTGAGTAAGACTCAAAACCCGACCACGATAGAAGATAGAGAGAGAATGAAAGTCATTCCCTGTGCCTCAACCATAGGTTCTATAAAGTATGCCATGCTATGTACCAAACCTGTTGTGTACCTTGCCATGAGTTTGGCAAGGGGGGTACAATAGTGATCCTGGAGTAGATCACTGGACAACGGTCAAAATTATCCTTATAGGGCTAAGGAAAATTTTTCTCGGCTATGGAGGTAATAAAGGGTTTGTCGTAAAGGGTTACATCGATGCAAGCTTTAACACTAATCTAGATGACTATGAGTCTCAATCTGGATACATATTGAAAGTGGGAGCAATTAGCTAGAGTAGTTCCATGCAGAGCATTGTAGACATAGAAAATTGCAAAATACATACGGATCTGAATGTGGCAGACCCGTTGACTAAACCTCTCTCACAAGCAAAACATGATCACACTTAGTACTCTTTGGGTGTTAATCACATGGCGATGTGAACTAGATTATTGACTGTAGTAAACTCTTTGGGTGTTAGTCACATGACGATGTGAACTAAGGGTGTTAATCACATGACGATGTGAACTATTGGTGTTAATCACATGGTGATGTGAACTAGGTTATTGAATCTAGTGCAAGTAGGAGACTGAAGGAAATATGCCCTAGAGGCAATAATAAAGTTGTTATTTATATTTCCTTATTCATGATAAAGGTTTGTTATTCATGCTAGAATTGTATTCATCGGAAACCTAAATACATGTGTGTATACATAAACAAATACCGTGTCCCTAGTAAGCCTCTACTAGACTAGCTCGTTGATGAAAGATGATTAAGGTTTCCTAACCATGGACATGTATTGTCATTTGATAACGGGATCACATCATTAGGAGAATGATGTGATGGACAAGACCCATCTGTTAGCTTAGCATTATGATCGTTAAGTTTATTGCCATTGCTTTCTTCATGTCAAATACATATTCCTTTGACTATGGGATTATGCAACTCCTGGATACCAGAGGAATACCTTGTGTGCTATCAAACGTCACAACATAACTGGGTGATCATAAAGATGCTCTACAGGTATCTCCGAAGGTGTTTGTTGAGTTGGCATAGATCAAGATTAGAATTTGTCACTCCGAGTATCGAAGAGGTATCTCTAGGCCCTCTTGGTAATGCACATCATAAGAAGCCTTGCAAGCAAAGTGACTAATGAGTTAGTTACAGGATGGTGTATTACGGAATGAGTAAATATACTTGTCGATTACGATATTGAACTAGGTATGAAGATACCGACGATCGAATCTCGAGCAAGTAACATACCGATGGACAAAGGGAATCATGTATGTTGTCATAACGGTTCGACCGATAAAGATCTTCGTAGAATATGTAGGAGCCAATATGGGCATCCAGGTTCCGCTATTGGTTATTGACCGGAGAGGTGTCTCGGTCATGTCTACATAGTTCTCGAACCCGTAGGGTCCGCACACTTAACGTTCGTTGATGATATAGTATTATATGAGTTATGTGATTTCGTGACCGAATGTTGTTCGGAGTCCCAGATGAGATAATAGACACGACGAGGAGTCTCGAAATGGTTGAGAGGTAAATATTGATATATAGGGGGATGGTATTTGGACACCGGTAGTGTTTCAGAAGGTACGAGGTACTTCTCGGGTCACCGGAAAGGAGTTTCGGGTACCCCCGACAAAGATATGGGCCTTATGGGCCAAGAGTGGGAACACACCAGCCCACAAGGGGCTGGTGCGCCCCTATAGTGGCCGGCCCTATGAGGAGGATAAGGAAAGAGGGGAGGGAAAGGAAAGTGTGTAGTTGGACTCCCCCTTCCTTCCCTCTCCCCCTTCTTTCCTTCCCCTTCTTCTTACAAGAAAAGGGGGGCACAAGGCAAGGCAACAGCCCTAGGGCTACTACCGGGTCTCTTAGGGCGCCCTAGGGGTTGCCTCCTCACTTCCTACCTATATATACATGGGTAGGGGGCGCCACACAAGGACACACCATTGTCTTAGCCGTGTGCGGCGCCCCCGTCCACCGTTTACTCCCTCGGTCATATTTTCGTAGTGTTAGGCGAAGCCCTGCGGAGATCACTTCACCATCACCGTCACCATGCCGTCGCGCTTTTGGAACTCATCTACTACCTCCCTGTCTTGCTGGATCAAGAAAGCAGATGACGTCACCGAGCTAAACATGTGCAGAACGAGCGGAGGTGCCGTGCGTTCGGTGCTAGATCGGTTGGAGCGCAAAGAAAGTTCGACTACATTAACCGTGTTGTGAAACGCTTCCGCTTACGGTCTTGTAACGACCTGAATCTGATAAGATTCGATGTCTCTGTGCTCACTGTGCTAGTCCCTGGATCGACTCGCTAGCACACATAGTACATATGAATATCAAATAACAAGTGCATCATTTACTACAATGTATGATGCAGAATTTATAAAGTATTACAAACTGAGTAGCACATAGCTAACTTTATTCAATAATAACAGCGGAAAGGTAGCATAATAAACGACGAGTCCATCAATGCCCACTGGAGAACATATTGAGTGAAGTCTCGCGATCCTACTGTATCTCACTGATCATCTGGAAATCTTGCAACATGATAAGTTGCAGCCACAAAGGGTCAATACATTGAATGTATTGGCAAATCACACAGTATGATATAGCAAACCTACATCCACAAAGCAATGTATGACAAACAAAACACACAAGTTAGTTTGGAGAAGAATGTCTTCACTTACCACCACTACCTGAACTCACAACCGTCTCTTATTTACTCGCCCAAGATAACCCAAAGATTCTAAATAAACATGTCAAGAACTTCACAAGTATCTCAAGTGCGTTCTGTCAGTGGCACATTCTCTAGGAACAATGGAGCGCTCTGCCAAGGACGAATTCACCTGATTTATGTTCCGAAAACTATACCTCGCCTCAAGTGCGCTCTATCAATGGCGCATTCTCTAGGGACAATAGAGCGCTCTGCCAATGACGCATTCACCTGGTTAATAATCCTGAGCCTACGGCTATAAACACTCACCACTTTCATGGATCAGTCGACATATGCCCACGTCTATCATAGCAAGATGATCACACCATCACATAACACAATCAATACCAAAACATGACAACACGGGATATACATATCAGGCCAAACATATATCATAGCATAATACCACGCATGCATAGCAGAATATAAGGTGAGCATAACCAAAAGTGTAAACTTGCCTTGAACGGTGCTGAAGTACTCTAACGATTAATTCCGATCCGCTTCACACTCCGGACAATCTATACGATTAACGAAGGCACCGATAAATAAACCGTACTCACATAACACCACAATAAAGTAAACAACAATGAATTCAAATAAAAACTTAAATAATAGAAAATATCAGTAGGTATATATTATCTACATGCTAGTAGGATCACAATGCAAAAATAATCAACTAATTTGGATCAACGGTTTAAAAGGTATGGCCTCCGGAAGTTTGAATTCAAATTTAAACAACTTCAAATTTGAATAGTTCAAAAATGTGAAATTTTGGTTCTGCGGTATTCTCCTGGTCTCTACGAGTACACAGGAAAAAGAATCGATGAATTTGGAGTTCCAGATGTCTAGATAAACCTAAATGAAAATTTGATATGGAATCTGCAAAGAAAAATTATGCCATAAAAGTGTTCTGGGAAGAACTGCCGCGACACTGTGGATGCGCCACGTGGCGGATGTTGATTGGCTGGAGGTTCTTTGCTGCAGTGACTAAAGAGCGGACGGCCGCAACTTAACAGATAACGGTTCAGCTAAAATAAAAATAAACACAGATCTAATCTTGGTCGTTTACAGAAGATCGGGCGGCTGTCGTTTGCTCACCGGAGAAGGAGGGCTTGGTGGCCGCCAGAGTTGAGGAAGACGGCTCGGCGCGGCTCGGACTTGGAGTGTACGCTCGCTGGAGAGGCCTCCCGAGCTCGGGGACGATGGGACGAAGAGCGTAGAGAGGCGGAGAACTCGAAACCATCCTCGGAAATGGCTGGGGCTTCTGCTAACGTCGGTGAGGTCCGGCTGGAGCGGCGACGGCGGCTTGTGCTTCGGGCGGAGGTCCTAGCGCTCGTTCTAGTGCTCCCCTGCGATCGAGAACTAGTAGGTGAGGGAGGGAGAGGAGGTCAAGGCGAAGACAACCAAGGGTAAGGGGCACTGGGAACCTTCTGCGTCGACGGAAACGACCAGGGAAGGAGCTTCTGTGGCGGAACTCCGGCGAGATCCGATCGGGAGTTCCAGGGCACAGGAGCGAGGGATTTTGCCAAAAATTGGCAGAGGAGAGTAAGGGGATTATTTATACAGAGTCAAGACTGGGCGAGGGATAGTAGATTGATCGGAAACGATGGGGATTTGGATCGGGAGGAGTTTCCAAGAAGAGACATGTGGGTCAGGGTGGTCAGCGGCAGCGAAACAAAAAAACGAACCGGCGGGGTGGCCGCTCGCTCGGCTTTGGCCTGCTAGCTGCTGATGCACAGCTCTAGCGCACGGGGCGAGGAATAGGAATGGGCTGCCCCTGTTCAGCCCGATGAATAGTAAAATCTGGTTGGGCAATTATACTAAACAGGAGGTCTATTTGGCTATAAAAAAATACATATAGATTCCTAAAATTACCAAAACGCACAATACAAAATTACTACTGAACATTTTTACGACACAATGCACTTTTGAAAAAATTATATTTTATGCAATGCAAGCACATAAAGAGCAACATAATGACCACTATAAAACAATTTTGAGTTTCTATAAAGACAAAATAATTTTGGTAGACACCAGAATATATTCTTAGCATTTTCCAAATATAATTAATAGGGGAGAAAGTCATATTATCTCCACTCCAAATATTTTTGCCTTGAGTTGGAAAACACTTTGAATAAACAAAAATAATAATAATTCAAATATGCATAGAAATCATGATGACAAAGAATGATCCTATTAACATTCCAAATCTAAAATTTTGGGATGTTACAGGTCTACGAGGGTACGTAGACACACACCCCCTCCTTGCTATGCATCTCCATGGATAGATCATTGCGTGTGCATAGAATTTTTTTGTTTTCCATGCAACGTTTCCCAACACTAGAGAGGATAGCAATGGTGGAAGGGTGAGAGTGCGTATAGTCCATGGACTCAACATTAGTCATAAATAATTCACATACTTATTGCAAAAATCTATTAGTCATCAAAACAAAGTACTACGCGCATGCTGCTAGGGGGATAAATTGGTAGGAAAAGACCATCGCTCGTCCCCGACCACCACTCACAAGGAAGACAATCAATAAATAAATCATGCTCTGACTTCTTTACATAACGGTTCACCATATGTGCATGCTACAGGAATCACAAACTTTAACACAAGTATTTCTACAATCCACAATTATTCACTAGCATGACTCTAATATCACCATCCTCATATCTCAAAACAATCATACGGAATCAAACTTCTCATAGTATTCAATACACTTTATATGAAAGTTTTATTATATCCCTCTTGGATGCCTATCATATTAGGACTAAATTCGTAACCAAAGCAAATTACCATGTTGTTTAGAGAGACTCTCAAAATAATATAAGTGGAGCATGAGAGTTCAACAATTTCTATAAAATAAAACCACCGCCATGCTCTAAAAAGATATAAGTGAAGCACTAGAGCAAAATTGCCTAGCTCAAAAGATATAAGTGAAGCACATAGAGTATTCTAATAAATCACTATTCATGCGTGTCCCTCTCAAAAGGTGTGTACAACCAGGATGATTGTGGCAAGCTAAAAAGTAAAGACTCATATCATACAAGACGCTCCAAGCAAAACACATACACTACAAAAAAGATACACTTCCGTGATGATACGTGTTTGTCACAGTAGGTCACGTTTTTTGTCATGCATGTACATCCATGACGATTTTATGACAGAATCAAGATAGTCATACTTGTGCTGTCGTAGAAGTGTTCCATGACATTACCAAAATTATCATCATGGAAGCGTCCACTTCCATGATGATAAATCACACGTCATAGAAGTGCTTTCGTCAAGGGTGACCGACACATGGCATCCACCATAACGGGTCACCGTTAAGCTATCGGGTTCTGGTTTGGATCCGATAACCCGTTAATAGCCCGGACCAATGGGGATTTTCCATGTGTAAAATCATCATTGGCTGGAGGAAACACATGTCTGCTCCTCGATGGGCCAGATGTCGTTTGTCACATCCTAGCTAGTCATGCATTAGAGTGTTGCATCATGTCTATCTTTCATCAGAAACTTGAATTGGGGAAGACAGAACCCCCAGCACCCCCTCTGAAATCAACTAAGGTTTACTAAAAATATTTTCAATGAACCTGAAATGCCCTTCTAAAAAGTTCACCCTCTTTGTCTTGGGTTAGAACCTCTGGCAAAATTGGTGCACAATTTTCTAGGTCAACAGAAGGTCATTGAATTAAATCATATGTAAATTGCATTTGGGCATTTAAATGCTAGTAAATATTTTGAATGCTCAAATAATTATGAAAATAAGTGTGGGATGTTGGGGATTTTCAAAACAGAGCCTCTAATTATTTTCAGGATTTTTAGCAGTGCCTAACTATTTTTAATAAAGCCACAAACTTATAGAAAAATAGAAAAAGAAAAACAAAGCAAAGCAGAGGCTTACCTGGCACCCACCTGGCAAGCCCACCTGCCGGCCCAGCCCAGCCACCGCTCCAGCGAGCTGCTTGGCTCGGCCAGGCAGGCAGCCAGGTGCTCGACGCCGGCACCAGTGCGTGCCATGCAGTTGTCCGCCGCCCTGCTTCCTCCCCTCGCCGTTCTGCCGCCCTGGGTCGGTCACCCACTCGTCCCCCGAGCTCGCAGACACGCCCTTTCCTCCCCAGCTCCTCTCCCTCGCTCTCCCACACCATGGCTGACGCCACCGCAGCCGCACCGCCGCCATAGTCGCGCTCTCCGTCGTCCCTGCGCCGTGCCACCGTGTCCAGAAGCTCTGCCGCCATCCTCTCCTTCGAGCAAGCCGAGCCCCGAGCGCTCGCTTGCCCCGAAGCCTCTGCACCGACCTCGCCCGACTCCGCCACCGCCGGAGATCCCGTTTGCCGTCACTGCCGCACCAGTTCGCCCCCGACCGCGTTGTCTGCACCGTCGTGACCGCCGTGAGCTCAGCTATCTCCTCCCCCTTCTCGTTCTCACTCTCGAGCACCGCAGCGACCCCATGGAGCTTAACCACACTCGCCACCGCCGAGCTCGTCGCCGACGTGTCTCCGGCTAACCACTGCCACCAAACGCTGCGGCCTGCTCCCAGCTACGCGTAGATGCCCTCCGCCGCTCAATTGGTCGCCGGGACGCGCTAATGCACTTTCACCGCCGCGTCTGGCCTCGCCGGCGGCTAAACGCCGGCGTGGTTGACCTTTGACTTTGACTGGGTGGGCCCAGGTTGACTCCCCTGAGTCTATGACAAGTGGCCCCCCTTTGCTAATTAACTCAGATTAGTTTTAATTAAATTTAGTTAGTTTAAATAACTGCTGACACGCGGGACCTACTAGTCAGGTTGACCTTGACGTCCCCTTTGACCACTGACGTCACCCTGACGCAATAAGTAATTTCTGGATTTATTTTTATATAGGAAATTCCAGAAATGGTTGCAAACTTCAAAAATTCATAGAAATTAATCTGTAACTCCAAATGCAAAGATTTATATATGAATTTTGATCAGAAATATTCAATCTATCCATTGGTAATGGTTTCATGCATGAAAGAACAAGTTAACCTTGCTGTTTAAGCAAAATAAGATAATGCACTAATATGGCTATGTTAAATGAACTAACATTTGAATCTTTGATTCAAATGGGTTCATCCCTTTCTGTTTTAGCTTGCATTAGGCCAAGACACATTCATATTGCCATGTCATAGCATGCATCATATCGTTGTATATTGTCATGTGTTGATTATGGTCGGTGTGTCTTTCGTGGTAGGTTCTGCCTCCGAGGATAACCCCGAATATCCGTCTGAAGGGCAGTACCCTACTACCACTACATCAGGCAAGCAACCCATTGATCATTCCGATACAAACCCATGTTCTCGCTTCTGCTCTTGTTTACTGCATTAAGACAACGCGATTCAAACTGCTGTCTGTTGCGGTAGTTGAACCCACTTCCTTTGCATGACCTGTCATTGCCACAGTAACTAGATGAAACCCACTAGCATGTGTAGGAGTTGATTGAGCCATATTTGTGTTTCCTACCATGCTATGCTTGCTATGCTTAGAGTTGTGTCAGGTCTGGCTCATCGGGATGATGAGCTAGAGTGAAAGGTTGTGTCGGTAATGAGAGTGAAAGTGTTGAATATGATTTGGTAAAGGAATCGATGAGAGGCCATGTAGGAGTACATGGTGGGTTGTTTCATTGAGGCCGTCCCTAAGAACTGAGATCTGTGTGTGTGATTTAAGATTCAGCTACTACCACACATTGGGATCCTTAATTGACCCTCTCGGCTTATTAACCACTCTTGTCCTCTATCCGGGAGTTGCAAAGTAGTTTCTGGTGCTTGTAGCATGCTGGGGGCCGCACGCAGCGCTGACCATAGGGGTGGGCTGTGTTGCGGTAGGCACGTGGCCCGGTGTATCGATTCGCCCGTTTGGTGTCTCGGGAACCCTGCACACATCGTTCAGGGCCGTTAGTGGAAACCTCGTCCGGACTCCCTGCGGATGGAACCCGAATAGGCGATAAACCTGGACTAGGGACTCGTGTGTTTAGTCAGGTCGTGGCCGACACCCTCGCTGGGCTTTCGCTTGAAGGTTGCTGAGTACATGTCGTGTAACGGCGATAAGTGGTGAGAGCGTGTGTGAAGAATTACACCCCTGCAGGGTGTAAAACTATTCGAATAGCCGCGTCCGTGATAAAGGACTACTTGGTCACCTATGCAGTTCATAGACAAGTAAATGGATACTACTAAAAGCCTCAAGATAAGTGTGAGTACCGCGGATGGCCCTCTCGTAGGTTGACGAGAGAGGATCCACGGTGGAGTATTGTGTTGGTGATTAGTGGACTCGTGTGCGACAAATGCTTTCCAAGTGGTGTCTCGTAGGATAGCTTAGCCAAGAGTCAAAGCTGGCTTGCTGCAATAACTCCACTACCTTCTTGAGAATGTGCATGTATAGTCGGATTCTGTTGTAAGACTTGCTGAGTACCTCCGTACTCATGTTGCTTTAATTAATGTTTTCAGACGACAACACCGCCCCCTCCGATGGGTTCTACGTTGACCTTGATGTCGGCGAGTGACTAGCCACCCAGGTGGTGGTCCAAGCCTTGGAAGGGCCCTCTGCAGATAAATAGGCTTCCTCAAGCCTTTTTTCCTTTCTAGTGTCTATACTCAGACTAAGTTGCTTCCGCATGTGCTTGTATGATTGTATGACTTGAGTGTTGGGTTGTGTGACCCCTACCTGTATGAATATGTTATGTATGGCTCCTCGGAGCCTTTTAAATAAAGTACTTTGAGTTGTAGAGTTTTGTTGTGATGCCATGTTGTATGTACTCATATCGGGCATATTGTGTGTATGATTGAAATGCTTGGTATGAGTGGGATCCGACAATCTAGTTATTTATCCTTGGCAGCCTCTCATATGGGGAAATGTAGTCTAGTGCTTCCTGAGCGATAGTAGTCCGCTACAGCCCGGTTCACCGGAGTCCTGCTAGCCTAGCACTACTGCTCTTGACACTTGACTGGCCGGAATGTGTTTCACTTCATTCCTGTGTCTGTCTCTTCGGGGAAATGTCACGCGGTGACATCCGGAGTCCTGCCTAGCCTGCTACAGCCCGAGTTACCGGAGTCCTGTTAGCCCAGTGCTACAGCCCGGATTCACACGCTGTTGACCGACATGCTCGAAGTTGATTCATGTATGCGTGTCCCCATGGGTTAGCGCCGCTTTGGGTTCACGACTAGCCATGTCGGCCCGGGTTCTCTGTCATATGGATGCTAGCGACACTATCATATACGTGAGCCAAAAGGCGCAAACGGTCCCGGGCCATGGTAAGGCGACACCCGTGGGATTACCGTGCGTGAGGCCGCAAAGTGATATGAGGTGTTACCGGCTGGGTCGATGTGACTTGGAATCGGGGTCCTGACAGTGTTGGCATCAGAGCCGGACTGCCTGTAGGTTCGCTAAGCCAAACTGGTCGATGTCGAGTCTAGAAATGCTTTAGTTATATGTAGGGTAATTGATTGTGGGAGGGACGTAAGGCTCTTTTTACTCCTTTACCTTATGCCCTCTGATCCGTGTCATTCTCTTCTCATTCTACGTGGGTTAAGGACTAGGCTCTCTTCTCTCTGTCAGGTTCACGTGTTACTAATCCGTAGTAACTTATAGGATTGTTGGTTACCAGCCTCAGTTCAGCTTCTACTACTTTAGTATGTTATCAGTTGAACCAGAACCTTGATATGATGTTGTTGAGCATCTATGCAAAATTTTGCGAATGTCTCAAATCAGTTTCTGAGCATTTACAGCTGTTATGTTGTCCGATTTTCCCTAGAAATTCTAATGTCTTTGCATTGTGGTTGTTCTTTCAGATGGCCACTCATGATCAAAACCAACTGGTTCGCCTGACCCGGTGCCTCGATGTGCCCGGTCATACGACTATGTTAGTCCGGGTAATGATCGAGACGGGTTACCATTGGTATCCCGAATACACTATCGAAGAGCAATTCTGAGACTTTAATCAAAGCCAATATTTCTGCACTTTCAGGATATTTCCTTCTTATCCTGGATCTACCGAGCCCCTCCACTGTTCCTATGGACTCGGGGTTACTATTGAGATGGCGGTGCAGGATGCTGCCTATTCTATGATGACCATCATGCGAGTCAGGACTAGCGTGCTTCGGAACTGTCGGCGTTCTGGGAACGGGGGTCCCCAGACTTGCCTGCCTGTGGCCTGCGGCGTGGCTCAAGTGGGGGCCCAGCACGGCCCATCTTCATCAACACAAGCCCAAGACCCTCGCGAGGGGCCAAGCCTCATGGGGCGGACGACAGGAAGCTTCTTCAGGAGCGGCCTCATCAGGCATGCTCGTGAGGAGGCGGAGAGATTAATGCAAGGGTACCTCGCGAGGATCCAGTGACGCAAGCCATGACGATCAAGACCAGGCGGGCACCAGGCGGGCGCCGGCCTGTGCAGAGTCCTTGTTTCCCCTTTGGTGCAAGGGAGGCAAGCACAGGCCGAGGCATCAGGCAAAGGTTACCACTCTAGTGCAACGAGACCGAGACCAGCCGGACGGCTAGACGGAGGTCACTGTGGAGCCCAAGACGGCGTCACCACCAGAGCTTTTGGCAGCCGAAGACCACCTTTGGTCAGGATAACTTGTACTATATGTTCCCCTTCAAAATGGCCAATTGTTGGCGCCCTTCCCGCTCATTATTTGGGGAGAGGCCCAGGGCCTCTATAAATAGAGCTAGCCACCACAGAGTAGAGATATCTGGAGACCAAGTAGAATTCCACGCACCAGCTCAAGAACACCTCTCGCGAGGCTGTTCTTCCTCTATACTGTTCATCATCAGCCCCTGAGGCAATCCACCACACCACACACTGGAGTAGGGTATTACACCACAACAGTGGCCCGAACCAGTATAAATCTCGTGTCCCTTGCGTTGTTCATCATTTCCATCCTAGTTCGCACGAGGGGGTCAGACGTAGAACGGTAGGGGAGAGATCTCCGTGTGCACCCCAGTGTACGAACCTCAAGGGTCTGCCGGAACCCGAAGTCCGACATTTGGCGCGCCAGGTAGGGGTGTGCCAGAATCTTTCCTCCTCCGCATCGCGTTCCGCCGCTTCACCACCCAGATGTCAAGCAACCCAGCTACCGACGCCGACCGCTGGGCGGCATGGCCCGCCCACGCTGTGTCGCTGTCTCAGGGCGACCTCAACCTTGCGCCTCATGCAGCTCGCGCTCCGCAGGGCGCTCCGGGGTGCGGGCGACGCGGCCAGACGCCGCCTGCCCTCATGCTGCGGCAGGTGCGGGCCGCAGCAAGGGCCTCGAACCACGCCGCAGCCACAACGCCGTACATCCAGCGAGAGCAGGCGAACTCCAGGGCCGCGCTCACGGTGGCCCGAGAACTACTGTGGTGCCGTTTGCTGGAGGGCGGCCGCGACGTGTTGCTGGAACGGGTAGCCGAGCTCCTGGACGCCGCCGCCTCAGGAGCACCCCCTTTTTGCATCCAGCTGCCGCCCCAGATCCAGGACGGGTCGCACGGCGGCGTCTCGCATGCTCCGGCAACTTCAGGTGGGCTCCCGGGCCAGTCCGGCGCCAACGCTTCCGTCGGCACCAGGCGGCAAGTCGCGCCGGCCCCACCTCAGGCCGGCGAAGGGATGCGCGTCATGGCCTTCGGCCTCGGCGGGCCACCGCGTCATCACCCCCATGGCGACGCTCCACGCCAAACTGCGTGGCCTGCGGGGCGCTACAGCGAGGCCCACGGGGTGGTAGCCCCGGAGGCTTATGTCCCCTGCATGGTGGATCAAGGGCGCGCACTGGAAGAAGGTCATGGCTCGTTCCTCGGGCCCAGCTGGGACGAGGAGATGCCGGAAGCCGAGATCTTTCAGGAACCCCAAGAGAGCCTCGACAACCGCGTCAGCAGCAGCAACTATCGGGTACCACTCATCCCTCAGGAGCAAGCTTACGCTAACCATGGGTCGCAGGAGGTACAGGTCGCCGTAGCGGATGGCTGCCCCAACGCTGCAGCCTCTTACCCCTCAGGCGGAGGGCGCAGGGGCCTGGAGGAGAGGGGCCGAGATCTGAGCTCGCCCTCGCGGCGGTCGGAGCAAGGTGTTCTCAGGAGGTAGGCCCTCTGCCGGGGAGGTGCCCTCATGGCCTGCCCCCGGCAGAGGACCCGTGGTCGTCGGGGGAACCGTTGGCGACCGCTCTACCCCGTTGGTGTCGTCCTTGGTTTCCGGTCGCCGCCAATGGTGGTAGAGTGTGGCGCAAGGTGGGGCCCTCGTCTGGCGATATGAAGCAAGGCCGGTACCTGTGAAGAAGGCCCAGTGCCTGTGAAGCTCGCCGCCCCGTGACACTCTCACATAATAATGAGTGGGGCTGTACACGCCCCGAAGTCTCAAGGGTGCCGGCCTCAAGCCCTGGGGCTCCCGCCCACGCCCAGTGGCAGCACTTAGCTCCGTGCTGGTGAGAAGACGTCGAAGACTAGACTAGGTGCCGGACGCGGCCTTTTGCTTTTTGCTTCTTCCTTGTTGACCAATTTCTTCGGTTTGGATTTAAGTTGGATTTGCGTTCGAAGCTTGCATGCGTTTGGGGAAGGGGTGTTTAGTCTCGTTCGAGAAATCTCTCGCGTTCTGATTTCGGCTTTGCGCCCCAAGCTAACATCAGCTGCCTCCCCCCTCACGAGCCCCTCGTGAGCTGGGCCTGGCTAGGCACGCTTACGACCAGGGCCACTGCCCCCGCTCCCTCTCTGGAGGCTCTCGTCACAGGGCCGGCGGGTTAATCGAAAGACACCCAAGGCGCACCGCCCCTTCGCAGGCCTGTTCAGGGCTCGCCAGGGCTGAAAGGTAAGCAAATCGGCAGAACCATCGACAGGCTAGCGACTAAACTCACGTGCAACGTTGTGCTCACCAGAGTACCGATTACTAATCCTTACATGCGGGGCCTCCCCTCTCAAAATGCTCTTACATTCTTCAGGGCCAAGCCTGAGTCTTCTCTGTGCAGGATAAACCACGGAGACATGCGATCAGTCGGACGTATCACTCTTCACGTCTCCCGGGGCATCCTCGGAAGCATCACTGGCACCACTGACGTCGTCACCCCCACCGGCTGCGTTTCCGTCAGCACTAGGTGCGCCTTCAACGCCGCCTGCATCAGCGCCCACGACTACACCATCGTCGTCAGACGTGAAGGCCCGGACGAGGGCATCCATGTTATTCTCCAGCCATTGCACCAGGTCGCCCCGGACAGCATTGGGCACGGGTGCAATGGCGGCATCAAAGTCGAAGTGGTGGTCCCTCTCCTGAATATAGCTGAAGACACGGGAGAAGGCGCGCTTGAGCAAGTCTCGACTCCTCTCTTCAATGAGCCAACGGGCCCTCTCAGAGCGGTTCTCCAGAAGCGTCACCACGTCGGTGAAGAACTGAAGGTTGCCGGTGTACTTGGTCTCATGCGGTTCCTTAGCGGAAGCCTCGCAAATCTCGCCTAAGGCTGAGTTGGCCTTCTCCCTGAGCGTCTCGAGCATGGGAGCGTGCTCGTGCTCCAGGAGCCTCCGCTGGCGGATCTCGTCCTTGTTCTGCCGTGCGGTGGCTTCGGCATCAGCAACCCTCTGCTGAAGAAGAAGCAGCTTAGCCCGGGAAGAGGACAGCTCCGCCTGTGCTGCATCAAGGGCAGCTGCGGAGGAATCCGCGCGCCGCGTATCTTCAACCAGTTTGGCCTTAATGGACGCTGTCCTGCCCTCGGCCTCGGCCCTGATCAGCATCAACTTTGCCTCGTACTCATGCTCGAGGGCCGCGCGTGCACCCGCCGCGCGGCGGTCGACCTCTTCTTGGATCCGGGCCTCGCGCGCCACCACGTCGTCCTCCGCCTGGGCCGCTAGGCGCTCCATCATCTCCAACCACTTCAAATCAAGGGTGCGCTCGGCGGCCTCAAGCGTTAGCGCCTCCTCGCGCCTTTGGAGCTCCGCACGGTCGACGGCGGCCTCCTGTATCGACCCAAGGGCCGCATGGCGTAGCTCCACTTGCTGCTCCAGGGAGTTCCTCTAGGCTTGAAGCTCCCATACGCGCTCCTCCGCGTCCCTGCGCCGTCGGTCGGCCTCACGAGCCTCCTCAACGGCCAGGGAGCAGGCCTCCCTCGACGCCGCTAGCAGCACTTCGGCCTCCGTGTTGTCGCGATCGCGTTGGTGGCGCGTGAGGGCAATGGCAACCTTCAACTTGTGCCTCTCCTCAGCAAGGCGCAGGCCTTCGACCTCAAGGCGCGCATCTTCGGCGGCAAGTTCTACCCCGACCCGGTTCATCGTATCTGCTGCCCCCTGGAGGAACACCTCGCGAAGGGCACGACGCTCTCGAGCGCACCTGAGCACATCTTCCGCGTCGCCCTCCTCCGCTGGAGCATGCGGAGGGCCCTGAGGCGGCAGGCCCCCGCCAGGCATGAGGCTGGGGGCTGCCGCACCGTCCATCGCCGAGCAAACCCCTCCGGGAGCCCGGCCATGCGTTAGTTCACTCACGGAGGGGGAGCCAAGGGCAGACTTTAGCCATTCACCTTCAATGATCAAAGGAGGGGCGCGGGGCAAGCCTGGCGCGCCCTAGGAAGACTCGTGAAGAGAGGGCACCGGGCGGACGGGCTCGAGGTGCCCCAAGGAGCGGATCACTCCGCCGACCGGTCCAGCGACAAGAGTGCCATCCGAACTCGGCGGGCTCGGAGCTAGCAAAGGGGGCGAAGCTGAAGGGGCTGGCTCTCGGGTCGACCCGGCGGATTCTGCGGGATGGGACCTGAAGAGCCACAATCAGCAACAAGGGCAACAGAGCAAATGAGCAAAGAAAGAAGAAGGCTTACTCGTCCATGGCGAAGTACTTCCTACGCTTCAGCAAGCGACAAGGGCGATTACTGCCACCTGAGGCCTCCTTCCTCTTGCGAAGAGCCTCGAAGTCTATGCGGAACCGCCCCAAGCGCCTGGGACGGAGGTCGTCCCGGGACAAAGGAGAAGCCTCAGGATTGCCAGCGTCGGAGGAGTCGGCTTCGTGGGCATCTTGGGGCATCGCCTCGCGAAGAGCGGTTGGGGGCTCGCAAGCCCCAGCCTCGGGAGCCGAAGACTTGGACCCTGCATCAACCATCGCCTCGGGGCGGGCCTCGGGAGGCGTCGTCAACGAAGCTTCATGCGACGCCACCACCTTGGCAGCGGCCAGCTTGGCTCCAGTTGGCTCTTCCCCCACCCGGTCGCCTGAGGAGGGACCACTGCGGGCGGTGGGGGGAACTATCACGTCAACAGGGTTCTCGCGTGGCCCAGTGAGGCCAACTAGGCGCAACCCCCACTCGGCGAAGCTGGGCATCTGCCTCACGAAATCAGCCCTGCCAGAGCAAAGGTATAGAAGGATGCCACCGCTCCGTAAGCTACCCAGGGAGGGATCACTAGTCAAGACCCGAAGCACTGTCCGCAGCAGTTCCGGCGCCAAATCCTCCTCCTGAAGCCGAATGCGGTCTCCGCGTCCCGCAAAGTCCCACATCCGGCGAGAATGGCACTGGAGAGGAGCGACGCGGCACAGAAGGAACTTCCTCACCACCTTGGGAGCTGTCACATTGTGCGCCCTCAAACTTTCGAAGCGGCGCCAGACGAAAGCGGGCCGGGGGCTCGCGAGCGGTTCATGACCCCAGCCTGGGTTGGGAACAGCAGGCAAGGTCGGGTGCAAGAGCAGGGGGCTGGGCACCCCGATGTCCACATACAGTCACCGCTCTTTGAACCTGGCCAGAGAAGGAGGAAGGCTGAAGTCGATCCCTGAAGCAGCCGTCCCCGGCACGGCGAGGAAGCTCACACACCCCGAGCATTGAGTGGGGTCGCTCAGGCGCAAGGAAAAGAAGTGGCGCAGCAAGACGACAGAAGGAGGGATGCCTATCATCGCCTCGCACACGAAAGCAAAGACAACCAAAAGGGTAATGGACTCCGGCCCCAGGTGCATCATGTGGATCTGATAGTGGGAGAGCACAGCATTGAAGAAAGCAGAAAAGAGGGGAACCAGACCCACCCATAGGGCATCGGCGAAGAATCGGACCTCCGTGATGGTCCTGGCAAGAAAGGTGCGAGATGCGGGCCAAACTGTGGTCCGACCACACTCGTTGAAGGCGGAAGCAAGGGCGGATTGGACCTTGTCCAAGGCTTCCAGGCTAAGTATGATTGACCGATCGACGGCGGGAGCCGCCGCCTGAGGAGTGCAGGGCGAAGGCGCGGGCTTCTTTCCCTTTCCCTTCTTCGTCGGCGCCATGGCGTTGGGGAGAGGGAAGAGCTCGAGCCGGATTGGCGGCGGAGGTTGGAGCTTGGAGAAGAAGGAGAGGTAGGAGGCGAACGGGCGGCCAAGGGAGGAACAACTGTGTACAACCACGGGTCCGCTTAGCCAGGCGCGTAACAAGGCATCTGGGGAAGCGCAGATGCCCACGTCCAATCAACCGCCACGCGGCACCCAAGGCCGCAGGCTGTTATGGCCCGCGGCGCTTCGCGCTTGCCCCTTCGCTTCTTCTCTAAGCCAAGCCCGCGCGCGCCTTGGGCCCGGGGGCTACTATCGGCGTTCTGGGAACGGGGGTCCCCAGACTTGCCTGCCTGCGGCCTGCGGCGTGGCTCAAGTGGGGGCCCAGCGCGGCCCATCTTCATCAACACAAGCCCAAGACCCTCGCGAGGGGCCAAGCCTCGCGGGGCGGACGACAGGAAGCTTCTTCAGGAGCGGCCTCATCAGGCATGCTCGCGAGGAGGCGGAGAGATCAATGCAAGGGTACCTCGCGAGGATCCAGTGACACAAGCCATGACGATCAAGACCAGGCGGGCACCGGCCTGTGCAGAGTCCTTGTTTCCCCTTTGTTGCAAGGGAGGCAAGCACAGGCCGAGGCATCAGGCAAAGGTTACCATTCTAGTGCAATGAGACCGAGACCAGCTTGACGGTCGGACGGAGGTCACCGTGGAGCCCAAGACGGCGTCACCACCAGAGCTTTTGGCAGCCAAAGACCACCTTTGGTCAGGATAACTTGTACTAGATGTTCCCCTTCAAAATGGACAATTGTTGGCGCCCTTCCCGCTCATTATTTGGGGAGAGGCCCAGGGCCTCTATAAATAGAGCTAGCCACTACAGAGTAGAGATATCTGGAGACCAAGTAGAATTCCACGCACCAGCTCAAGAACACCTCTCGCGAGGCTGTTCTTCCTTTGTACTGTTCATCATCAGCCCGTGAGGCAATCCACCACACCACACACTGGGGTAGGGTATTACACCACAACGGTGGCCCGAACCACTATAAATCTCGTGTCCCTTGCGTTGTTCATCGTTTCCATCCTAGTTCGCACGAGGGGATCGGACGTAGAATGGAAGGGGAGAGATCTCCACGTGCACCCTAGTGTACGAACCTCAAGGGTCTGCCGGAACCCGAAGTCCGACATTTGGCGCGCCAGGTAGGGGTGTGCCGGAATCTTTCCTCCTCCGCATCGCGTTCCGCCGCTTCACCACCCAGATGTCAAGCAACCCAGCTACCGACGCCGACCGCTGGGCGGCATGGCCCGCCCACGCCATGTTGCCGTCTCAGGGCGACCTCAACCTTGCGCCTCATGCAGCTCGCGCTCCGCAGGGCGCTGCGGGGTGCGGGCGACGCGGCCAGACACCGCCTGCCCTCACGCCGCGGCAGGTGCGGGCTGCAAAAAGGGCCTCGAACCACGCCGCAGCCACAGCGCCGTACACCCAATGGGAGCAAGGGAACTCCAGGGCCGCGCTGACGGTGGCCCGAGAACTACTGTGGTGCCGTTTGCTGGAGGGCGGCCGCGACGTGTTGCTGGAACGGGTAGCCGAGCTCCTGGACGCCGCCGCCTCAGGAGCACCCCCTTCTGCATCTAGCTGCCGCCCCAGATCCAGGACGGGTCGCACGGCGGCGTCGCGCGTGCTCCGGCAACTTTAGGTGGGCTCCCGGGCCAGTCCGGCGCCGACGCTTCCATCGGCACCAGACGACAAGTCGCGCCGGCCCCACCTCAGGCCGGCGAAGGGATGCGCGCCAAGGCCTTCGGCCTCGGCGGGCCACCGCGTCATCACCCCCAGGGCAACGCTCCAAGCCAAACTGCGTGGCTTGCGGGGCGCTACGGCGAGGCCCACGGGGTGGTAGCCCCGGAGGCTTATGTCCCCCGCATGGTGGATCAAGGGCGCGCACTAGAAGAAGGTCATGGCTCGTTCCTCGGGCCCAGCTGGGACGAGGAGACGCCGGAAGCCAAGCTCTTTCAGGAACCCCAAGAGAGTCTCGACAACCGCGTCAGCAGCATCAACTATCGAGTACCACTCATCCCTCAGGAGCAAGCTTACGCTAACCGTGCGTCGCAGGAGGTACAGGTCACCGCAGTGGATGGCTGCCCCAACGCTGCAGCCTCTTACCCCTCAGGCGGAGGGCGCATGGGCCTGCAGGAGAGGGGCCGAGATCCGAGCTCGCCCTCGCGGCGGTCGGAGCAAGGTGTTCTCAGGAGGTAGGCCCTCTGCCGGGGAAGTGCCCTCATGGCCTGCCCCCGGCAGAGGACCCGTGGTCGTCGGAGGAACCGCTGGCGACCGCTCTACCCCGTTGGCGTCGTCCTTGGTTTCCGGTCGCCGCCAATGGTGGTAGAGTGTGGCGCAAGGCGGGGCCCTCGTCTGGCGATATGAAGCAAGGCCGGTACCTGTGAAGAAGGCCCAGTGCCTGTGAAGCTCGCCGCCCCGTGACACTCTCACGTAATAATGAGTGGAGCTGTACACGCCCCGGAGTCTCAGGGGTCCTGGCCTCAGGCCCTGGGGCTCCCGCCCACGCCCAGTGGCAGCACTTAGCTCCGTGCTGGTGAGAAGACGTTGAAGACTAGACTAGGTGCCGGACGCGGCCTTTTGCTTTTTTCTTCTTCCTTGTTGACCAATTTCTTCGGTTTGGATTTAAGTTGGATTTGCGTTCGAAGCTTGCATGCGTTTGGGGAAGGGGTGTTTAGTCTCGTTCGAGCAATCTCTCGCGTTCTGATTTCGGCTTTGCGCCCCAAGCTAGCATCAGCTGCCTCCCCCCTCACGAGCCCCTCGTGAGCTGGGCCTGGCTAGGCACGCTTACGACCAGGGCCACTCCCCCCACTCCCTCTCCGGAGGCTCTCGTCACAGGGCCGGTGGGTTAATCGAAAGACGCCCAAGGCGCACCGCCCCTTCGCAGGCCTGTTCAGGGCTCGCCAGGGCTGAAAGGTAAGCAAATCGGCAGAACCATCGACAGGCTAGCGACTAAACTCACGTGCAACGTTGTGCTCACCAGAGTACCGATTACTAATCCTTACATGAGGGGCCTCCCCTCTCAAAATGCTCTTACATTCTTCAGGGCCAAGCCCGAGTCTTCTCTGTGCAGGATAAACCACGGAGACATGTGATCAGTCGGACTTATCACTCACCACATCTCCCGGGGCATCCTCGGAAGCATCACTGGCACCACTGACGTCGTCACCCCCACCACCTACGTTTCCGTCAGCACCAGGCGCGCCTTCAATGCCGCCTGCATCAGCACCCACGACTACACCGTCGTCGTCAGATGTGAAGGCCCGGACGAGGGCATCCACGTTATTCTCCACCCATTGCGCCAGGTCGCCCCGGACAGCTATGGGCACGGGTGCAATGGCGGCATCAAAGTCGAAGTGGGGGTCCCTCTCCTGAAGATAGCTGAAGACACGGGAGAAGGCGCGCTTGAGCAAGTCTCGACTCCTCTCTTCAACGAGCCAACGGGCCCTCTCGGAGCGGTTCTCCAGAAGCGTCACCACGTCGGTGAAGAACTGAAGGTTGCCGGCGTACTTGGTCTCATGCGGTTCCTTAGCGGAAGCCTCACAAATTTCACCTAAGGCTGAGTTGGCCTTCTCCCTGAGCGTCTCGAGCATGGGAGCGTGGTCGAGCTCCAGGAGCCTCCGCTGGCGGATCTCGTCCTCGTTCTGCCATGCGGTGGCTTCGGCATCAACAACCCTCTGCTGAAGAAGAAGCAGCTCAGCCCAGGAAGAGGACAGCTCCGCCTGTGCTGCATCAAGGGCAGCTGCGGAGGAATCCAAGCGCCGCGTCTCTTCAACCAGTTTGGCCTTAATGGCCGCTGTCCTGCCCTCGGCCTCGGCCCTGATCAACATCAACTTTGCCTCATACTCACGCTCGAGGGCCGCGCGCGCACCCGCCGCGCGTCGGTCGACCTCTTCTTGGATCCGGGCCTCGCGCGCCGCCATGTCGTCCTCCGCCTGGGCCGCTAGGCGCTCCCTCGTCTCCAACCGCTTCAAATCAAGGCTGTGCTCGGCGGCCTCGAGCGTCAGCGCCTCCTCGCGCCTTTGGAGCTCCGCACGGTCGACGGCGGCCTCCTGCATCGACCCAAGGGCCGCGTGGCGTAGCTCCACTTGCTGCTCCAGGGAGTTCCGCTAGGCTTGAAGCTCCCATACGCGCACCTCCGCATCCCTGCACCGCCGGTCGGCCTCACAAGCCTCCTCAACGGCCAGGGAGCAGGCCTCCCTCGACGCCGCTAGCAGCACTTCGGCCTCCGCGTTGTTGCGATCGCGTTGGTGGCGCGTGAGGGCAATGGCAACCTTCAACTTGTGCCTCTCCTCAGCGAGGCGCAGGCCTTCGGCCTCAAGGCGCGCATCTTCGGTGGCAAGTTCTACCCCGACCCGGTTCATCGTATCTGCTGCCCCCTGGAGGAACACCTCGCGAAGGGCACGATGCTCTCGAGCGCACCTGAGCACATATTCCGCGCCGCCCTCCTCCACTGGAGCATGTGGAGGGCCCCGAGGCGGCAGGCCCCCGCTAGGCGTGAGGCTGGGGGCTGCCGCACCGTCCATCGCCGAGCAAACCCCTCCGGGAGCCCGGCCAGGCGTCAGTTCACTCACGGAGGGGGAGCCAAGGGCAGACTTTATCCATTCACCTTCAATGATCAGAGGAGGGGCGCGGGGCAAGCCTGGCGCACCCCAGGAAGACTCGTGAAGAGAGAGCACCGGGCGGACGGGCTCGAGGTGCCCCGAGGAGCGGATCACTCCGCCGACCGTTCCAGCGACAAGAGTGCCATCCGAGCTCGGCGGGCTCGGAGCCAGCAAAGGGGGCGAAGCTGAAGGAGCTGGCTCCTGGGTCAACTCGGCGGATTCTGTGGGATGGGACCTGAAGAGCCACAATCAGCAACAAGGGCAACAGAGCAAATGAGCAAAGAAAGAAGAAGGCTTACTCGTCCATGGCGAAGTACTTCCTGCGCTTCAGCAAGCGACAAGGGCGATTACACCCACCTGAGGACTCCTTCCTCTTGCGAAGAGCCTCGAAGTCTATGCGGAACCGACCCAAGCGCCTGGGACGGAGGTCGGCCCGGGACAAAGGAGAAGCCTCAGGATTGCCGGCGTCGCAGGAGTCAGCTTCGTGGGCATCTTGGGGCATCGCCTCGCGAAGAGCGGCTGGGGGCTCGGAAGCCCCAGCCTCGGAAGCCGAAGACTTGGACCCTGCATCAACCGTCGCCTCGGGGCGGGCCTCGGGAGGCGTCGTCTCCGAAGCTTCATGCGACACCAGCACCTTGGCAGCGGCCAGCTTGGCTCCAGTTGGCTCTCCCCCCACCCGGTCGCCTGAGGAGGGACCACTGCGGGCGGCGGGGGGAACTATCACGGCAAAAGGGTTCTCGCATGGCCCAGTGAGGCCAACTGGGCGCAACCCCCACTCGTCGAAGCTCGGCATCTGCCTCACAAAATCAGTCCTGCCAGAGGAAAGGTACAGAAGGATGCCGCCGCTCCGTAAGCTACCCGAGGAAGGATCACCAGTCAAGACCCGAAGCACCATCCACAACAGTTCAGGCGCCAAATCCTCCTCCTGAATCCGCATGCGGTCTCCGCGTCCCGCAAAGTCCCACATCCGGCGAGAATGGCACTGGAGAGGAGCGACGCGGCACAGAAGGAACTCCCTCACCACCTTGGGAGCTGTCACATTGTGCGCCCTCAAACTTTCGAAGCAGCGCCAGACAAAAGCGGGCCGGGGGCTCGCGAGCGGTTCATGACCCCAGTCTGGGTTGGGAACAGCAGGCAAGGTCGGGTGCGAGAGCAGGGGGCTGGGCACCCCGACGTCCACATACAGCCACCGCTCTCTAAACCCGGCCTGAGAAGGAGGAAGGCTGAAGTCGATCCCTGAAGCAGTCGTCCCCGGCACGGCGAGGAAGCTCACACACCCCGAGCATTGAGTGGGGTCGCTCAGGCGCAAGGAAAAGAAGTGGCGCATCAAGGAGACAAAAGGAGGGATGCCTATCATCGCCTCGCACACGAAAGCAAAGACAGCCAAAAGGGTAATGGACTCCGGCCCCAGGTGCATCATGTGGATCTGATAGTGGGAGAGCACAGCATTGAAGAAAGCAGAAAAATGGGGAAGCAGACCCACACATAGGGCATGGGCGAAGAATCGGACCTCCGTGACGGTCCTGGCAAGAAAGGTGCGAGATGCGGGCCAAACTGTGGTCCGGCCACACTCGTTGAAGGCGGAAGCAAGGGCGGATTGGACCTTGTCCAAGGCTTCCAGGCTAAGTATGATTGACCGATCGACGGCGGGAGCCGCCGCCGGAGGAGCACAGGACGAAGGCGCGGGCTTCTTTCCCTTTCCATGCTTCATCGGCGCCATGGCATTGGGGAGAGGGAGAGCTCAAGCCGGATTGGCGGCGGAGGTTGGAGCTTGGAGAAGAAGGAGAGGTAGGAGGCGAACGGGCGGCCAAGGGAGGAACAACTGTGTACAACCACGGGTCCGCTTAGCCGGGCGCTGTCGGTGTACTAAAGTAGGGGTACCTTAGTACCCCGAACTTGTGCACGGACAGTCGCAGCACCCCGCGGCAAGGCTCGCCAGGGGAACGCCAAGACCCTCCATGGCCCTCTTTGGGCCATTCAAGAACAAAGTACGAAGACAAGGCCCCGGCAAGAGGAGCTTGCCGGGCCAAGGAGGCAAGACCCCGGCAAGAGGAGCTTGCCGGGACGACCAAGCCAAAGCACAGAGACCCCGGCGAGAGGAGCTCGCCGGGAAGGCCCACCAGGGCATCACGCGCCCCGGCAAGGCCTGGCGAGCGGCAAGTTCCCAGGCGCGGCAAGACAGCAGCCGCGGCAAGCTACTTGCCGCGACGAGCCACCACCTCAGGCCTGCGCTCCAGCTCACCCACCCACGCGTCACACTGGGGCTCCCCCGGAGGCACGTGGCGGAGCACCGCGCAGACAGAGGCGTGCGGTGGCACGCGGCGTTGACAAGATCGCCATCGTGGCAAACGGGGGCGTCCCTAACGGTCCATTTCAGCACTGTTTGGGCGACCCAGACGGGCATTTAATGCCCTTGTCCCCTGTCGTTAGAGTTAGGTGCGATAGCACTATGCAGCCACCGTGCACTTAGCTCTTTTCCATTTCTACCCTCATCTACGCTGCCACCTGTGGATAGCCCCTTGCGCATATAAAAGGAGGCCCATGCGCACGTAGAGAAGGGGAGAAGAACCCAGAGGAAGCTCGCCTACGTCCAGCCCCAAACATACTGTAGCATCTTGCGCTCTTGAGCAAGAACCCAATAGAATCAGACAAGCAGCAGTAGGGTTTTACGCATCCGTGCGGCCTGAAGCTGGGTAAAATCCCTCGCGTGCTCTGCCCCGATCCGCTCTTCGTGCAACCTCCGCGCCCCGCCGAACCGAGAAGGGGCTTCGTCCCCATAGGTGTTCGAGGAGGCCGATTTCCCCCGACATCTTTGGCGCGCCAGGTAGGGGGCGTCGAGGTTGTGCGAACCTGATCCGGCATCTGCGCAGGCTAGGTCTTCATCATCTTCATCAACATGCCACCGAAGAAGAAGGCACCAGAGGTGGCAGGTCCGTCTGCGTCGAACCCACCGCCCCTGGAGCAGACGGGTGGTGGGGAAGACGCCGACGGAGGAACGGGCGTCGTCGAACCAGTTCATGGTGCCACGGCGTCCGAAATTGCACCGCGCCCCTCCCAGGAGGCGCGGAACCAGCAGCGTCCTGGTACCCACGGTACCATACGCTCGCTGGACCCAGATCGAGCTGGCGAACTCCAGGGCGCTCAAGGCCAGCACACGCACCAACGTGCTGGCACGAGCGTGGCACGGCTGCCTGGACCGGGTGCTGCTCCTTCTAACATGGTTAGAAGTTCGAGCACATCCCGCTCCTCGCGCCGCTTGCCACTGCTTCCCGCCGCTCTAGCGGAAGCTCTAGCACGAGCTCAGCTGCTCCTAGACTACCCTCCGACGTCGGACAAGCTCGACAGTTGGAGGGCCACCATTCAGAGCCTCATCGGTTTTGCCAATGGCGACACCCCGCGGCAGCCTAGCGCGTCGCAGCCGCGGCCGGTCGCTCAGGCGAGAATCGATGGCGCCAAGACTGGTGGGGGTGCGACCACCATGCACTCCCCACAACAGAGGCAATGGTCGCCGACCCGCCGGTCCCATCAGGACAACGACTCCACCGCGTCGTCGAACCCGTGGACTCGCCGCGACCAATGCCAAGTTCTTTATGAACGGAAGGAAGAAGATGCTCGAACCCACATCGAGCGCAGGAGGGAAGCGCGGCGTCAATCAGACCAGCGCGCTGAGCCCGCTGGTGACATGCATGCACCAGGGGAACCGGGCGACCTGCCGTACTCAGTAGGTTGTCCCGCGTTTTCCCGTGAGCTGCGGCAAGTCTAGTGGCCCAGTACGAAGAACTTCAAGCCAGACGTACCCGAGAAGTACGACGGCAAGTCGCATCCGTCAGAGTTCCTCAGCATCTACACCATTGCGGTGCAGGCTGCCGAGGGGCGAGACGATAAGATCCTTGCCAACTACTTCCCGTTGGTGCTCAAGCCCAACGTCAGGTCCTGGCTCATGCACTTGCCGGACAACTCCATATCCTCCTGGCCAGACCTGTGCCATCAGTTTGTCGGCGCCTTTACGGGCGGCCACAAGCCTCACGGCTAGGCGAGCGACCTTCACCTACTCGTCCAGAAGGAAGGAGAGTCCCTGCGCAAGTTTGTTCAGAGATTCAGCCGCGTGCACTACAACATCCCAGACGTCCACCCCACCGCGGTCATCAGCGCGTTCCATCAGAACGTGCGTAACCGCAGGATGAGGGAGGAAATGGCGATGTGCAAGATCAAGGACGTCAGCGAGCTATATGCCCTGGCCGACAAGTGTGCGCGTGCTGAAGAGGGGAGGAAACTCCCCGGAGAGAATGCAGGAACATTGGGATCTGACAGTGAGGATACCGCCCCGGCAAGGAAAGGTCGGCGGCGAGGCAACAGGAACAAAAATGGCAAAGATGTACTGGTTGTTGAGCAGTCCAGCAGCGAAGGCACCGCCAAGAAAGCCTAGGCTGGCGGCTCCGGCAAGGAGGTTGCCGGATGCGCCAACTGCCAGGCTGTGGCGGTCGCCGACAAGCGGGACGGCACCAACAAGCAGTACTGCAAGATCCACCGCACCAAGGGCCACGACCTCCAAAGCTGCAAGCAGGTCGAGCGGCTCGTCGAGCTGCAGAAGGCCGAGTACGAGCGGCGCGACAAGGAGAGAGCCCAAGGAGGTGGCGGAGGATCCGGCATGAAGCGCCCCGGCCAGGGGGAGCGCCGCGGCAAGGACAAGCAGCGGCAAGCAGACAGACCTCTCCGCGGCCGCGACAAGGACGAAGACAACGACGACGACGACGAAGACATGGATGATGCCGAGACCAGCGAGCAGGAGTTTCAGAAAGCCACAGCGGTCTTATGCGTGGACGGTGGTGCTTCTCTGCATACTTCTCGCCGCTAGCTTAAACAGTGGGCGCGAGAAGTCAATGCGACAGAACCACCCGTCGAGTCGCGCAAGCCTCTGAAATGGTCCAGCACGCCTATCGTCTTTGACATTGAGGACCACCCGGATCGCACAACCGCGATCGGGTGCTTGCCGATGTTGGTCTCACCAACGATCCGCAACCTCAAGGTCACTAAGATGCTAGTTGACGGCGGGGCTGGCTTGAACCTGATCTCCTCCGCTGTGCTCCAGAAACTCCAAGTCCCTGACAGCGAGCTCGAAGAGACCGACACATTCCAAGGAATCAATCCGGGAAGGAGCAAGCCGAAGGGAAAGATCACGTTGCCAGTGACGTTTGGCAGCGAACTGAACTTCAGGACTGAGAGGGTCACCTTTGACGTTGCCGACTTTCCATTGCCATACAATGGGATCCTCGGCCGTCCAGCACTCGCCAAGTTCATGGCGGCCTCTCACTACGCGTACAACATGCTCAAGATGCCAGGCCCGATAAGCGTCATCTCTGTCCATGGCGACAAGAAGGACGCCCTTATCTGCGCCGACAAGATATACAGGGAAGCAGCAGCCGCAACAAATCGCGACCCACTCGCCGCTGAAGCTCCCGGGGGAAAGGAGAAGACCAAGCCCGGCAAGCGCTCTGGTGCACACTCCGGCAAGCGCGCCTCTTCGGAGTGCTGCGCTACCGTCGAGGATGCACCATCGAGCTCCACCGGCAAGTGCAAGAAGACAATGGCAGCTCCGCCAGCGACCAAGAAGGTGCCCGCCAAGGAGGACGGCACTGGTGGTACCTTCACCATCAGTGCCACGCTCGACCCCAAATAGGAAAGCGCGCTCGTCGCTTTCCTGCGGGCGAATGTCGATGTGTTTGCCTGGCAACCATCTGACATCCCCGGTGTTCCCAGGAAAGGGATCGAGCACCACCTCGCCGTCTGTCCTCATGCGCGGCCCGTCAAGCAGAGAGTTAGGAAGCAAGCAGTGGAGCGCCAAGAGTTCATTGCAGAAGAGATCAAGAAGTTGGAAGCGGCAGGCCTCGTCCGAGGCGTGCTCCATCCGACGTGGTTGGCCAATCCTGTTGTCGTGCGCAAAGCGAACGGGAAATGGAGGCTTTGCATCGATTTTACCGATGTCAATAAGGCTTGTCCCAAAGATCCATTTCCCTTGCCGCGCATTGACCAGATTGTTGACTCCATGGCCGGATGCGACCTGCTTTCATTTCTTGACGCATACTCAGGATACCACAAGATCTTCATGGCCGAGGAAGACGAAGAGAAGACCGCATTCATCACTCCATGTGGCACGTACTGCTTCGTACGGATGCCTTTCAGACTGAAGAATGCTGGCTCAACATTTGCGAGGGTTGTCCACACCGCTTTTGAGCCACAAATCCACAGAAATGTGGAGGCCTACATGGATGACATAGTGGTCAAGAGCAAGGACAGGGCAACCCTGGTTCAAGACTTAGAAGAGACCTTTGCGAACCTGCGCAGTATCAGCCTCAAGCTCAACCTCAAGAAGTGTGTGTTCGGGGTCCCTTCCGGCAAGCTTCTCGAGTTCTTTGTATCTCAGCGAGGAATCAAAGCCAATCCCGATAAGATCAAGGCCATTGAGCAGATTGAAGCACCGACACGTGTCAAGGATGTACGAAGACTTGTCGGCTGCGTGGCGGCTCTCAGTAGATTCATTTCCAAGTCCGCGGAACGCGCCCTGCCATTTTTCAAAATTTTGAAAAAGGCGGGTCCAGTAAAATGGACTCCGGAAGCGGAGGCTGCACTGCAAGACTTGAAGAAATACCTGTCCTCCGCTCCAATACTTGTCGCGCCTAAGCCACAAGAGAAGTTGCTGCTGTATCTGGCGGCGACCAATCAAGTGGTTAGCGCTGCGCTAGTAGCAGAGAGGGAGGCAGATGATGAGCCAGCGACCACGGCAAGTGCATCCAGCGACAACCAGGGGGTTTCCCCGGCAAGCTCTGGCCTCGACAAGGATGGATCTGTGCAGACGCAAGAAGAGGTGCAGAAGAAGAAAATGGTGCAGCGCCCGGTTTACTTTGTCAGTTCCCTCTTGCAGGGGGCTAGGTCAAGGTACTCTGGTGTGCAGAAATTGCTTTTCGGCCTCCTTATGGCCTCGAGAAAGCTGCACCATTACTTCCAAGCACACGAGATCACAGTTGTCACTCGCTTTCCGCTGAAGAGGATACTGCAGAATCCCGAGGCAACAGGCAGGATCGTCGAGTGGGCACTGGAACTATCAAGCTTTGGCCTCAAGTTTGAGAGCACTTCAACCATTCAAAGCAGAGCATTGGCAGAGTTCATAGCGGAGTGGACGCCAACACCAGACGAAGAAATTCCAGAGACGAGCATCCCCGACAAGGAAGCAAGCAAAGAGTGGCTGATGTACTTTGATGGAGCTTTCTCGCTGCAAGGCGCCGGTGCTGGCGTACTGCTTGTCGCGCCCACCGGAGAGCACCTCAAGTACATCGTCCAAATGCACTTTCCCAAGGAGCACGCAACCAATAATACGGCAGAGTATGAAGGTTTGCTTGCCGGTCTCAGGATCGCGGCAGAACTTGGGATCAAGAAGCTCATTGTCAGGGGAGACTCGCAGCTTGTCGTCCGCCAAGTGAACAAGGATTACCAGAGTCCGTTGATGGAAGCATACGTTGATGAAGTGAGGAAGCTAGAGGAGCGCTTTGACGGCCTGCAAATGGAACACATTCCAAGGGCTGAGAACGACATCGCCGATGGCCTGTCAAAGTGCGCCGCGCTAAAGTTACCTGCGGAACCAGGTACCTTTGTGCTCAAGCTGACTCAACCATCCGTAACACCATCAACCGGGCACGGCAAGAAGAGGAAGTCGGTCTCCGGTGACTATCTTCAGGTAGAGCTTCCCGAAGCCGCCGTCAAGAGAGTCCCCAAGATCGACGCCAAGAGTGCTGAGGAGCAGCCTGCTCCGGCAAGCCCTAGGGTTTGTTCCCTCGAAGCAGGTGCTCCCGACAAGTTCTGCTCCGGCAAGCTTGCCGGGGAACGACAAGCTCCGGCCGAGCCCCGGATTCTCGCCGTAGAAGCTAACGTTCCCGCAGCCGCCGACATGCCTTTAGTCCTTGTTGTCGAGCCACAGGCTCCAACATGGGCACAACAGATCGTCCGTTTCCTCCAGACAGGAGATCTTCCCGAAGAGCAAGAAGAAGCGGAAAGAGTAGCCCGGCAGTCCAGTATGTACCAGTTTGTTGACAGCACGTTGTACACAAGAGGACGCAATGGGGTGAAATTGAAGTGTATCCACCAGGAAGACGGACAGAAGCTGTTGGCGGAGATACATGGAGGCATATGTGGCCACCACATTGGCGCAATAGCACTTGCCGGCAAAGCGTTCCGGCAAGGTTTCTTCTGGCCAACAGCCCTCCAGGATGCAACTGCACAAGTAACCAAGTGTGAAGCGTGCCAGTTCCATTCCAAGCAAATACATCAACCAGCTCAAGCTCTCTAGACGATCCCTTTATCCTGGCCATTTTCGGTCTGGGGGCTCGACATCCTCGGCCCCTTCCCCCGAGCTGTCGGGGGCTTTGAGTACTTGTACGTCGCAATCGACAAGTTCACAAAGTGGATGGAAGTGGAACCAGTGAGGAAGGTGACGGCCCAGTCCGCGATCAAATTCTTCAGGTCGATTGTTTGCCGTTTCGGGATCCCTAACAGGATCATCACCGACAACGGTATGCAATTCACGAGCCACGCCTTCATGCAGTACATCCAAGATCTCGGCGCCAAGGTCTGCTTCACTTCTGTTGCTCATCCCAGGAGCAACGGTCAAGCGGAGAGGGCCAATGCCGAGGTGCTGCGCGGGCTCAAGACCAGAACATTTGACAGGCTGCACAAGTGCGGACGGAACTGGATCGAGGAGCTGCCAGTGGTTCTTTGGTCGATCAGGACGACGCCAAATCGAGCCACTGGCCAGACACCATTTGCTCTAGTCTATGGAGCAGAAGCAGTTACCCCCACGGAACTCATATACGGGTCACCTCGAGTGCTCGCTTATGTTGAGCTTGAGCAAGAGCGGCTGCGTGAAGATGACGCGCTGCTCCTTGAGGAAGATCGTCTTCGGGCTGCTGTGCGAGCCACTCGCTACCAGCAAGCTTTGCGTCGCTACCATAGCCGCAAGGTTAAAGCCAGAAGCTTCGAGGAAGGCGACCTTGTTCTTCGGCGCGTTCAGTCGGCCAAGAATCACAACAAGTTGACGCTGAAGTGGGAAGGCCCTTACCGGGTGAGACGAGTCACGAGGCCTGGCGCTGTCCGCCTCGAGACCGAAGATGGCTCTCCGGTGAGCAATTCCTGGAATATTGAGCATCTTCGTAAGTTTTACCCGTAAGGCGCGGTTGTCGGACCCCGTTCGGCAACCAACCTTTTGTACAAGTCTTGCCGCAGTTGCATGTTATCCTTTGTACAAAGCCAGGCGCAGACCCTGAGCAGCAGATAATGAAGCGCTGGCGCCCCAAGTCATAGCATGCATGCTGAGTCGAGTCCCGTCCTTGGTTAGGGTTGATAGTGCCTAACAGCTACTAACCCCTAGCTTAGAGGTCGGGTGTGCGTCCTTTTGGCTGTTCTTTTGTTTCCTTTGGCTCGTAGGGTTAACACATCCTAGCCGGACCGCTTGATGACGAAGAAGAGAAGAAGGACAAGCCAGCGCCTGCATCCCGGCAAGCCAAAGTTGCCGGGGGCTGCAGGCACCAAGATTCACCCACGGCAGGCCGGGCATGCCGGGGGCTGCAACCTCAGATAAGTCTTTGCATCCCTTATCATGCATTCTCTTATGGACTGAGGAATATGAAAACCTTGATTCTTCCTGAAGACTACCGTGCTCTCTTGACGACAAACCCCAGAGCGCGTTCCCGGGGCCCGTTTTGATAGTAGCCGCGGTAGTGAAAGGGAAGAAACGAGGGGCCAGAACCCGCCTTCTCCCTGCCTCCGCCAAGGGCGCGAGGGAGGTCGAGTGGCGCGGGAAGATGGCAGGGCCTGTTGCCGGACGGGGAAGTGTCTATCTTAACGATGTAAAGGATTCGCTCCTTGCCGCGGGCCACACCCACGAGACAAATGATCCGGCAAACATCCCCTTTTCATTAAAAACATTCCGCTCAGGTACAGTTCAGAGTGAATGAAAAACATGAACAATGGGATTACAAGATTTAAATGCAACTAAGGCCCGAGGGCTTACAAGCTAAAAAGAGATAAGGTGCCCGTAATCCCTTTCTTGTCTCTCTCCTCTGGAGGTACGGCAAGGAGACGAGAAGGGCAAAAGGGGCGCCTAGGCAAGCTACGGGTGGTAGAAGACACCAAGAGAACGTCCGGGGTCCGTCCGGGGGCTCCGGAGGCTGGATGGCGGTGGCGGCGTCGGAAGCGGAGCTCGAAGATGAGGCAGTGGGACGTCAACATGCTGTCGAGGGCATCTAGCCCTCGTACTCCGAGTTGACGGCCTTGCCGCCAGCCTCCTCCCCCTTCTGCAGCCTCGCCACTCTGGCTGTCCGGGAAGACAAAGCCCCGGCAAGAGGAGCTTGCCGGGCCGGAGAGAAGACCCCGGGGGCCGTCGCCGAGAGCAAGGGTGATGACGGCGTCTGGGACGAAGCTGGAAGATGAGGTGAAGGAACGTCAGCACGCTGTCGAAGACGACGCGTACTCCGACTTCGCGGCCTTGCCGCCCGCCCTCTTCCTCTTCCGCAGCCTCCCTATGCCAGCCGCCCAAGGAGACGGCCCCGGGGAGTTCACGGAGCCAGCGACGCGGATGATGGGGTCGCCGGTGCCACGCGGAGCTGCGACCGGCGCCTAGTCGGACCCGTCATCCCGACGACTACTACCCTCGTCGTCACTGTCGCTCCCCTCCTCATCGCTCTCGCTCGAGGAGGAGCCTTCGCTGTCGGAGGAGCTATCCACGCAGCACCGAGCCCGGGTGCCGAAGTCCCCGAAGGCCTTGACGGAGAGAAGATCGCCCTCCATCAACTTGAAATGGAGGGTGAACCCCTCCATCAGGCTGTGGATGCGGGCGAACGACTTCCACCCTCGGCCAAGATACATCACGCCGGGAGCTGGGGACTCCACGTGGACTCGCGTTCCACCGATCTCGCAGCCCCTCATGCGCAGTCTCAGCGTCTCGGGTTGCTCCACCTCCAGCACGCTCACGAAGGGAGCCGGGAGGCGGAGGCGACGGCGAGGCGCTCGACGCAACCTGATGATGAACTCGCAAGGGTCGTCCCCGAGGTGAACTGCCGGGAGAAAAGGAGCCGCTGGCGGAGGCAAGGCCGACGCGTCGCCCCGTCCGCCTCGTCCCCGAGCGCCTCGACCTCGTCCGCGGCCTCGTCCACGAGCTCGCCCCCTCCCCCTTCCCCTTACGGCTGGCTCCACCGCCGCGGGTGCAAGGGGAGGAGGGGCGCGCTGCCTGGCGGAGACCCTCGCCGCCACCGATGAAGGACCAGGGTTCCCTCCCTCCATGACGAATGGGGGGAGGGGATCAGAAGCCGAAGAGAAGAAGAGATGAAGGAGCACGGATTTCCGTTCCCCCCATCGCTCCTTATAAAGGAGCGGGGTGGGGGCTCGGCCGCCCCACTTAGCCAATCAAGGCGGAAGCAAAGCAGGCGGCCGGGGCCGACCCGCTGTCTCGACCCACGACGGCCCAGCTTCCTGCCTCCACCGCCACGACCCCAAGTGCATGGAGACCGCGTGGCAGGCGCGCAGAGCCGAGGCGACGGGTGAGGCGACCTCTCCCCACCCCGTGATCGTGGGGAGCGGACGCCCCAAAAACCGCGCCTCAGCCCCGTTCGTTCGCCGAACCGCGCCTCCACGTCTCCCCCCACTTATGGAGAGGGCGCGAATCGTCCCCTTTATTGTGACGTGACGCATGCCTACGGGGCACAGCCCCGCACACGCCGCCCACGTCACGCACGCCTCCCCCCACGACGCCGCGTTCGACGCGTGCCACTTGGGGAGGGTGCGAGGGGTGCGGAGTTAAGATGTAGTGCGACCCAGGCCACGCGTGCCCGTGCACTGTCTTGGGCCTGGCCCAACAGCGCTCGGCACCGTGTATGGCCCAGGCCCGGGGGCTCCTGTCGGTGTACTAAAGTAGGGGTACCTTAGTACCCCGAACTTGTGCACGGACAGTCGCAGCACCCCGCGGCAAGGCTCGCCAGGGGAACGCCAAAACCCTCCATGGCCCTCTTTGGGCCATTCAAGAACAAAGTACGAAGACAAGGCCCCGGCAAGAGGAGCTTGCCGGGCCAAGGAGGCAAGACCCCGGCAAGAGGAGCTTGCCGAGACGACCAAGCCAAAGCACAGAGACCCCGGCGAGAGGAGCTCGCCGGGAAGGCCCACCAGGGCATCTCAGGGAAAACTCGCCTCGGCGCATCACGCGCCCCGGCAAGGCCTGGCGAGCGGCAAGTTCCCAGGCGCGGCAAGACAGCAGCCGCGGCAAGCTACTTGCCGCGACGAGCCACCACCTCAGGCCTGCGCTCCAGCTCACCCACCCACGCGTCACTCTGGGGCTTCCCCGGAGGCACGTGGCGGAGCACCGCGCAGACAGAGGCGTGCGGTGGCACGCGGCGCTGACAAGATCGCCATCGTGGCAAACGGGGGCGTCCCTAACGGTCCATTTCAGCACTGTGCGGGCGACCCAGACGGGCATTTAATGCCCTTGTCCCCTGCCGTCAGAGTTAGGTGCGATAGCACTGTGCAGCCACTGTGCACTCAGCTCTTTTCCATTTCTACCCTCATCTACGCTGCCACCTGTGGATAGCCCCTTGCGCATATAAAAGGAGGCCCATGCGCACGTAGAGAAGGGGAGAAGAACCCAGAGGACGCTCGCCTACGTCCAGCCCCAAACATACTATAGCATCTTGCGCTCTTGAGCAAGAACCCAATAGAATCAGACAAGCAGTAGTAGGGTTTTACGCATCCGTGCGGCCCGAAGCTGGGTAAAATCCCTCGCGTGCTCTGCCCTGATCCGCTCTTCGTGCAACCTCCGCTCCCTGCCGAACCGAGAAGGGGCTTCGTCCCCATAGGTGTTCGAGGAGGCCGATTTCCCCCGACAGGCGCGTAACAAGGCATCGTGGGGAAGCGCAGACGCCCATGTCCAATCAACCTCCACACGACACCCAAGGCCGCAGGCTGTTAGGGCTAGCGGCGCTTCGCGCTTGCCCCTTCGCTTCTTCGCTAAGCCAAGCCCGCGTGTGCCTTGGGCCCGGGGGCTACTGTCGGCGTTCTGGGAACGGGGGTCCCCAGACTTGCCTGCCTGCGGCCTGCGGCGTGGGTCAAGTGGGGGCCCAGCGCGGCCCATCTTCATCAACACAAGCCCAAGACCCTCGCGAGGGGCCAAGCCTCGCGGGGCGGACGACAGGAAGCTACTCCAGGAGCGGCCTCATCAGGCATGCTCGCGAGGAGGCGGAGAGATCAATGCAAGGGTACCTCGCGAGGATCCGATGACACAAGCCATGACGATCTAGACCAGGTGGGCGCCGGCTTGTGCAGAGTCCTTGTTTCCCCTTTGGTGCAAGGGAGGCAAGCACATGCCAAGGCATCAGGCAAAGGTTACCATTCTAGTGCAACGAGACCGAGACCAGCCGGACGGCCGGACGGAGGTCACCGTGGAGCCCAAGACGGCGTCACCACCAGAGCTTTTGGCAGCCGAAGACCACCTTTGGTCAGGATAACTTGTACTAGATGTTCCCCTTCAAAATGGCCAATTGTTGGCGCCCTTCCCGCTCATTATTTGGGGAGAGGCCCAGGGCCTCTATAAATAGAGCTAGCCACCACAGAGTAGAGATATCTGGAGACCAAGTAGAATTCCATGCACCAGCTCAAGAACACCTCTCGCGAGGTTGTTCTTCCTCTGAACTGTTCATCATCAGCCCCTTAGGCAATCCACCACACCACACACTAGAGTAGGGTATTACACCACAACGGTGGCCTGAACCAGTATAAATCTCGTGTCCCTTGCGTTGTTCATCATTTCCATCCTAGTTTGCACGAGGGGATCGGACGGAGAACAGTAGGGGAGAGATCTCCACGCGCACCCCAGTGTTCGAACCTCAAGGGTCTGCCGGAACCCGAAATCCGACAGGAACATCGAATTCCGTTATATACTAGCTTCACTCCCGGGAGCGCAAGGGTATCTCCAGGCTATCTATGCTGACTCCACACGGGAGGACTCACTAACTCGCACCACTATCGAGATGCTCGGGGATAAGAACCGAGATAATCGGGCCTTGAGACTGGAGCTTTTCAACACCCGTGCTGATCATTGGGCCACTTTGACTCGGTTTGCACCGGCTGTGCAAGCTGGATGTATGGATACGAGGGATCCGTATCCTGTGAGATCTGCTCTGCCAGACATGGTGGATTGGCGTGATGTGGGAGGCATCACCCCACCCCGTGGTCCCCGCAGGCCACCGTTTGTTGGTCCAAGACCTCATCCTAGCCCCTATGGTCCACAAGCTCCTCAGGACCGTCTGTTCCCGGATGATCACGTTGAGCTTCCAGGCTATGGAGGTGACTTCTATGAGGACTACTACGGAGCTGTCTGAGTTAGTAGTAGTATCACTAGTATTGTAATAGTTGTATTTCCACCGTCCTGCGTGACCTGTGGAATATGACTTAGTGTGTATCAATTCCGGAGGTGTAGAAAAATAATGTATAGGAGCTTGGAATGCCTCCGATGAGATGTAACGTATTTCATCATAGTTGTACTTTAGCCTGGGCTTGTACTAAACTATCTATGGTGTGTATGACCGTTGGTATATATATGGCAGTTCTATATTACCATGTCATACGGATGAACATCTCTGCATTTCGTGTTATCCATTACATTCCGCACTTCCTTGCCCAGATTTTGCCATCCTTGTCTAAACTGTTGTCTTGTTTTCCTAGGATGGTCAACACCCGCAACAACCCTGCTGCCCCGGAGCAGGGTGATGCCAGCGCAGCTAGGAATGAGAATCTGCCTCAACCGCCTTCTCTGGCCGAAGTTATGCTGGAGGCAGAACGAGGAACGACCTGGTGTCAATCAATGATTTTGTCAAGTTGTATCCACCGAAGTTTAATCATTCCGTCGAGCCTCTCGATGCGGATGACTGGCTTCACAGCATCACCCACAAGCTACGTTCTACCCACGTAGCCGAAGTTGATAAGGTTACCTTTGCTGCCTATCACCTCGAAGGCCCTGCTAGCCTTTGGTGGGAAAATTTTGAGGCTATGCTCCCGGTTGGCCAAATCACTACCTAGGCTGAATTCAGTGCGGCTTTCCGTGAGCATCACATCCCGGAAGGTCTCATGGATCGTAAGAGGGAAGAGTTCTGCAATTTCACCTAGGGTAGACTGACTGTGGATGCATACAGTCGTGAGTTTGGAAATCTAGCATGTTATGCTCCTGAAGAGGTATCCACCGATGCCAAGAAGCAGGCAAGGTTCCGCAAGGGACTTAGCCCTGAGCTTCACCGTGATCTTCGTCTGCACGAGTGCACCTCCTTCCAGAAGTTAGTCAACAAGGCCATCAGTGCTGAGACAGGTCAGACTGACTTTGAAGCTTCGCGCAAGCACTCCCGTGACTTTGGATCTTCATCCGGCTCTGGATCCCAGAAGCGCCGGGTGTGGATTCCAAAAACCGCTCTGCCACCCAGGTTCACTCCGAGGCCATCCTTTGAGGCACCTCGCCCCAACAGCAGTATGTACCGCCCAAGACTTTTGGTGGCCCCGCTGCTAATGCTGCTCCACGCCCCAATGTGATAACTTGTTTCAAGTGTGGGGAGACGGGTCACTACATCCGTGAGTGTCCCCAGAACAACCACCCCTACCAGTTCGGAAAGTCTGTTGGCCGTGGCAAGCCAGCAGGAAAGGTGCTCTACGCCAAGCCAGCCACCACTGCTCGTGGCCATGTCAACTACGTCTCAGCTGAAAAAACTCATGAGGATCCCAACATCGTTCTCGGTACGCTCCTTGTTAATTGCCATCCTGTCGGGGGAAATCAGCCTCCTCGAACACCTATGGGGACGGAGCCCCTTCTCGGTTCGGCGGGGGGCGGAGGTTGCACGAAGAGCGGATCGAGGCGAAGCACACGAGGGATTTACCCAGCTTCGGGCCGCACGGATGCATAAAACCCTACTGCTGCTTGTCTGATTGTATTGGGTTCTTGCTCGAGAGCGCAAGATGCTACAGTATGTTTAGAGCTGGACGTAGGTGAGCGTCCTCTGGGTTCCTCTTTTTCCTCTACGTGCGCATGGGCCTCCTTTTATATGCGCAAGGGGCTATCCACAGGTGGCAGTGCAGATGAGGGTAAAAATGGGAAAGAACTGTGTGTACAGTGGTTGCACAGTGCTATCGCACCTAACTCTGACGGCAGGGGACAAGGGCATTAAATGCCCGTCTGGGTCGCCCGAACAGTGCTGAAATGGACCGTTAGGGACGCCCCCATTTGCCATGATGGCGATCTTGTCAGCGCCGCGTGCCACCGCACGCCTCTGGCTGCGCGGTGCCCCGCCACGTGCCTCTGGGGGAGCCCTAGAGTGACGCGTGGGTGGGTGAGCTGGAGCGCAGGCCTGAGGTGGTGGCTTGCCGCGGCAAGTGGCTTGCCGCGGCTGCTGTCTTGCCGCGCCTGGGAACTTGCCGCTCGCCAGGCTTTGCCGGGGCGCGTGATGCGCCGAGGCGAGTTTTCCCTAAGATGCCCCGGTGGGCCTTCCCGGCGAGCTCCTCTCGCCGGGGTCTCTGTGCTTTGGCTTGGTCGTCCCGGCAAGCTCCTCTTGCCGGGGTCTTGTCTCCTTGGCCCGGCAAGCTCCTCTTGCCGGGGCCTTGTCTTCGTACTTTGTTCTTGAATGGCCCTTAAAGAGCCATGGAGGGTTTTGGCGTTCCCCTGGCGAGCCTTGCCGCGGGGCGCTGCGGCTGTCCGTGCACAAGTTTGGGGTACTAAGGTACCCCTACTTTAGTACACCGACAGGAGCCCCCGGGCCTGGGCCATACACGGTGCCGAGCGCTGTTGGGCCAGGCCTAAGACAGTGCACGGGCACGCGCGGCCTGGGTCACACTGTATCTTAACTCCGCACCCGTCGCACCTTCCCCAAGTGGCGCGCGTCGAACGCGGCGTCGTGGGGAGAGGCGTGCGTGACGTGGGTGGCATGCGCGGGGCTGAGCCCTGCAGGCATGCGTCATGTTGTGGGCGATTTCTTTATTCGGAAAGGCGAAATGCCCGCCTCCTCCCCCTCCTTATGAGCAGGGGAAACAGGGCCAGTTCGCCATCCCGCCGGTTGCCGTTCCTCGAAAATCTCCGCCACTTCCTTCTTCCAAAGAAAGTAGCTCTCCGTCCCCGTCGCCACCAACGCCGCCGCCGCCGTCGACCTCTCTCCGTACCTCCGCCATGCCTCCGAAGATGGGGAGAGGGAAGGCCGTGAAGTCGGCCGAGGCGCTGCGGCTAGAGGCGCTGCGGAAGGAGCGGGCGACTTTCCCCCCTCAGCTCGACGCGGTGTAGCTGAGGGACAAGTTCTACCTCTTCTGGTCGACGGTGACGCGAGCGCATCCCCGCACGCGGGTTCTTCCCGCTGTCGCCCAGAACAAGTATCCGACCGGGTACCCTTTCTTCGCCGTGTTCTTCTATTGCGGGCTTTGCCCGCCCTTTTCTCAATTCTTCTACGATATCATGAACACCTATGGCTTCCACCTCCTCGACTTCACTCCCAATGCCGTTCTGACGATGGCGGTTTTCGCGCATCTTTGCGAGAACTTTGTCGGAGTCCACCCCAACGTAGCCCTCTTCCGCCATTTCTTTACTCCCCGGGTGGAGAAGGGAGAGCCTTTATCCGACGGGATCGCCTGGATCTCCAAGACTGGCAAGAAGGAGGCCTATCTGGAGGGGGAACTCCGCGGCAGATGGGAGGAGTGGAGGGCGGACTGGTGCTTGATCGTCGAAGAGAAGCCGCAGCCGTTCACCGCCGTGCGCCAAGTTCCAGTGGTGCGCGGCCGCGATTGGAGCGACGTGGCTCTGGACAATGCCAAGTTGGAGATTGCCATCACCCGGATTCTGCGCCTCAGGCTTGCCGGGCTCACCGTTGGCGCAGTTGGCGCGGACTTCCTCCGCCGCCGCATCGCCCCCCTGCAGGATAAGGGGAGACCTGCTTGGGAGTTCCAGAACGCGGCGGACATCATGAGGCTGCGTCCGGGCCTTAATTTTAATTTTACTGTCTTGGAGCTTGACGGGACGCTCAGGGAGTTGTTCAAGCACGACCCTGATCATCCCGAATGGTTCAGGCTGCCGCAGGGCGTCGTTCCTTTGTGCAACAACTCGTCGCTCAGCCGCATCCTCGCAATGATGCCGCTGTGCGACTCGCACGGGATCGACGCGACCTGGCAGGAGCCTGCAGGTGACGTCGTGCGGGCGTTCTTCGACGACTTGGAGGAGGTGCCAGTCAACGCCGACGAGAAGAGGGGTCTCACTCGAGACACCACCCCCGACGAGCTGGCGTACATTGCCTCCAGGATGGAGGAGGCGGCGGCCGCCGCAGCCGCAGGTGAATTCGGTTTCACCGCGGATGAGGCAGACGCGGCGGAGGTGGCGAGCCTTGCCGAGCAAGTGGAGCTCGTCGACGAGGAAGGGCCCGCCGAGCACGGCGTCGAGGGCGAGCCTGCCCAGGACACGAGTGGCTTGCCGGAGGTTGACGCTTCTTCCTCGCAACTTCCGGGCAGCTCGTCGCAGGCAGAGCCCCCTGCCCAGCCAAGGAAGCGCCTCCGCAAGGCTGGGGAGGTGGTGCGGCAGGAAGTTCAACAACCGCAGCGCCGCGTGACACGCTCCTCTGAGGCAGCGGGAGCGGGGTCTTCGCGGGCCGCGACTTGCTCCAGCCGCTTCCCGTGCCGCGGCGGCATCTGGGGCGGAACCGTCCGCCGCTCTCGCCAAGCGGCCGCGGGAGCCTACTTCCCCGCCTCCTCGTTCCAGGAGCAAGCCAGTCTTTGATTTCTCCGCACTCAGCTCCGACGACGAGGAGGAAGAAGAGTAAGCCCTTCGTTGAGCTTGTATCCGTTTAATTTCTGTTATCTTGTTCTCGCAGCTCATTTGCCTTTCCTAGAATTTGCTTCTTTCCAGGACCCTGATCCAGAGGAAGGCAAAGAGGGCCAAGACCCCGTTGGTCGTACTCGAGGACAAACCCACCCCGGCAACAGGGGGTGCGTCCGAGACGACCTTGCCGGACCTGGCTGCCGATCTTCAGAGCAGCCCCCAGCGCAGCCCCCAGCATAAGTGTTCGGTTCACCTCCGCTGTTTGGCGCAGCTGGGTGCTCCTCTTCTCTTCTGTTGTTGATATCTGGCTGTCGCTTTGTGTAGGAGCAGAGCAACTCCAGCAGGAGCGCCCAGAGAGCACCCCCGCCGCGCCGTCCGCGTCGACCACACCGCCAAGAGGGAGTTCGCCGGCAAGGGAAGAGCCCCCGGCAGGGAGAGCCCTCCGGCTAGAGGGAGCTCTCCGGCAAAGGGGGACTCCCCGGCGAGGGTCAGCACCAACGACCCCCCGGCAACGGAGGCCGCGGCCACAGACCTCGCCACCGGTAAGCCTTCTTGCGCGGAAAACTTCTCCTCGGCTCCTTTTTCTTCTTTTTTTTGTTGGGTAGTTGCTTGATTTCTCTCCCATCTCCGGCTACCAGACCCGCCCACCACGGACACGATGGAGACCAAGGCCGCCGTCGAAGAGAACGCCCGTGGCGATGCCGACGACATCGTCGTCACCGAAGAAACGGGCGGCGCTGATGATCTTGCCGGCGATGGAGACGCCGAGGCCCCCAAGGCTGCCGCTGCGGCAGCTGGCGAGGGGACCGACGACCGTACCGACGGCCCTGGGGCTGCGGGAGCGCCAAGCGCTTCACCGACTGCCGACCCTGCCACTGCCACGGCGTCGGCCCCCGAGGAGCCCCAGCCCGGCGTTTATCTGAAGGCCGGCGACGATGTCTTCATCAAGCTTCCCTGGGATTCGAGCTCCAGGGCGCCGGTCGAAGGAGAGGTCTTGGAAGGAGAGGTGCTCGCCTCCGCCAGGCTGACACTGGTCGACGCGCCAAGTAGCAGCACCGGCGAGCCCGAGGAGGAGCGGCTGCTCCGTAAGCTCGTATCGCTTTACCGCGCCCGGCAAGCTAAGGTGGAGCGCCAGGAGGCGCTCGTCGCGAAGGCCGAAGCGGATATGGAGAAACGCGCCGGGGAGCTCCGAGAGCTCAACCAGGAGGCTCTCCAATCCTTGGCAGAGGAGCAAAGGCAGCTCGACGAGGCGCGGACGGCCTTCATCCTCGAGAAGGCAGAGGCTGAAGAGCAGCAGAGGCTTGCCGCCGCGGGGCTATCTGCGCGGGAAAGCGAGCTGGTGCAGCAGACAGCCAGCCTCGCCAGCCACGAGGAGGAAGTTGCCGCGCGCGAGCAAGCACTCGGCGGGGCCCTCAAGAAGGCGCAGGACGCCGCCGCGGCTGCCAAGACCGCCAAGAAGGAGCTGGAGGCGAAGGTGGCCCAGCTCAACATCGATCTCAAGGCGAGCGGCGAGGAGCTCGCCGCGCTCAAACAGGAGCGCGAGAAGGGTGCCCACACCCTCGGCGAGCTGCAGGTTCGCTTCGTCGAGAAGATCAAGGAGCTCGATGCCACCAAGGACTCCAAGGCTGATCTCGAGCTGAAGCTGGACACCTTGGCCAAGGCGCTGGAGAGCGCCAAGGAGCAGGAGGCGACCTTACGGAAGGAGGTCGCCGACAACGAGGAGCTGCTGAAGAGCGCCGCCGTCACCCAGAACAACTTCACGGCGACGGTGGAGCAGTGGACCGAGGGTCTCGTCGACATCACCGCCGTCATTGACATGGAGCTGACGCAGCTGGGGATGGAGGGCCACGAGTATCCCTCCGGCGAGAACATCCCACCCAGCGCCAAGCTCACTTCGTTCTTCAAAGGCGTGGTGGCGGCGCTGCAGCATCTCCGGAAGGCACTCCCAGAGCAGCTGGCCGACGAGACGCGCGACGCCGTCTCTGGGGCTCTTGAGAAGGTGCTGGTGAAGATTGTCTTCCGCAACCCCACCATCAGGATCACCAACGTCCTCAAGTCCTTGGCGGAGAATGCTGATCTGGAGGAGATCAGGGCCCTCGTCGCACCCATCGTGGAGAGGGTGGCTGGGATCAAGAGGATCGAGGGCGACCGCGTAGATTAGGCCGCTCGCCCCTTCTTTTCTTCACTCGTCGCTGCTGAACGTGTCACGGAGAAAGTTGGTTAGAGCTGCGGCAAGTTATTCTGTAATATAACTTTATCTTAGGTGGTGATCGCACTGTTATTTCCTCTACTCGATTCCGTGCTTTGTATGTTCTTGCCCTACGATTCTAGGGGCTTGCCGGCGCAGGCCTCCGCCTTGCCGCGGGCGCTGAGTGCGGGACATCAGTAGCCCGCCAGCGGCGCCACCACCGGCAAGAAACCTTGCCGCGGCTAGCTGCAGCTCACTTAAGTTGTTGAGCAGGCCCGAAACAAGATAAGTGTTGCGACTGCAGTCGCAGCACACTTAAGCTGTTGAGCGAGCTCGAAACAAAGTAAGGACGCTACTCTGGTTGTAGCACACTTAAGTCGTTGAGCGGACTCGAAACGAAGTAAGGGCACAGCTAGTCTCGGGCCGGTCCCTCCGCGCATAGGTTTTCCATACAAAGCTCGGTCGTTCGAGGAAGATAACATAGGAATTTGAATAGCTTAATTGCTCAAACTCTGGGAACTTAGCTTTTCTATCGCTCGCCGCTCGGCAAGGCGAGGTCCCTACACCGTCGTCTTTTCCTTCCTCTCTCCCCGGCACACCGGGGGGGGGGGAGTAAGTGCTGCACAACGTGTCAGATAGTACATGCACAGAATAGGGAGCATGAAACCAACAAGATGTGCGGAGCACATGAGCTACGCACGGGATCTGCGCCCGGCTTTGCACCAAGGATCACATGCAACAGCGGCAAGACTTGGGCAAAGAGGGTGGTTGGCGGAACGGGTTCCGACAACCGCGCTGGCAAGGGCCTCCCCATGGTCGGCGTCAACTTGTTGGAATCTTGGCGGACTGAGCGCGCCCAAGAACAAGGTCGCCTTTCTCGAAACTTCAGGCACCAGCTTTGCGGCTACGGAAGCGGCGCAAAGCTTGCTGGCGGCGAGTGGCTCGCGCAGCGGCCTGAAGACGTTCCCCCTCAAGGAGCAGCTGCTCTTGCTCGAGCTCAGCGTGAGCGAGCACTCAAGAGGGGCCATACACGAGTCCGTGAGGAGAACTGCCTCCGTTCCATGGACCGGAACGGAAAGGTACCTGACCCATAGCTGAGCTTACCTACGACCACCAGCGCACGCCCGCTCCCCCTACCTGGCGCGCCAAAGATGTCGGGGGAAATCGGCCTCCTCGAACACCTATGGGGACGGAGCCCCTTCTCGGTTCGGCGGGGGGCGGAGGTTGCACGAAGAGCGGATCGAGGCGAAGCACACGAGGGATTTTACCCAGCTTCGGGCCGCACGGATGCGTAAAACCCTACTGCTGCTTGTCTGATTGTATTGGGTTCTTGCTCGAGAGCGCAAGATGCTACTGTATGTTTAGAGCTGGACGTAGGTGAGCGTCCTCTGGGTTCCTCTTTTTCCTCTACGTGCGCATGGGCCTCCTTTTATATGCTCAAGGGGCTATCCACAGGTGGCAGCGCAGATGAGGGTAAAAATGGGAAAGAACTGTGTGTACAGTGGCTGCACAGTGCTATCGCACCTAACTCTGACGGCAGGGGACAAGGGCATTAAATGCCCGTCTGGGTCGCCCGAACAGTGCTGAAATGGACCGTTAGGGACACCCCCGTTTGCCATGATGGCGATCTTGTCAGCGCCGCGTGCCACCGCATGCCTCTGGCTGCGCGGTGCCCCGCCACGTGCCTCTGGGGGAGCCCCAGAGTGACGCGTGGGTGGGTGAGCTGGAGCGCAGGCCTGAGGTGGTGGCTTGCCGCGGCAAGTGGCTTGCCGCGGCTGCTATCTTGCTGCGCCTGGGAACTTGCCGCTCGCCAGGCCTTGCCGGGGCGCGTGATGCGCCGAGGCGAGTTTTCCCTGAGATGCCCCGGTGGGCCTTCCCGGCGAGCTCCTCTCGCCGGGGTCTCTGTGCTTTGGCTTGGTCGTCCCGGCAAGCTCCTCTTGCCGGGGTCTTGTCTCCTTGGCCCGGCAAGCTCCTCTTGCCGGGGCCTTGTCTTCGTACTTTGTTCTTGAATGGCCCTTAAAGAGCCATGGAGGGTTTTGGCGTTCCCCTGGCGAGCCTTGCCGCGGGGCGCTGCGGCTGTCCGTGCACAAGTTCGGGGTACTAAGGTACCCCTACTTTAGTACACCGACACATCCGGCAACTGTTCTCTTTGATACTGGAGCATCTCATTCATTTATTTCTGAGAGCTATGCTCGATTGCACAACACCACATTTAGTGACTTGCCCACCTCCATGGAAATTCAGACTCCTGGTTCTAGATGGCAAACCTCTAGAATGAGTCATGGGAATGAAATCCTTGTCGACAGATTAGTCTTCCTTGCATCACTAATAGCTCTCAAGTCCTCGGACATAAACATCATCTTGGGTATGGACTGGATGTCAGCCCATTACGCTAAGATTGATTGCTCCACTAGAACTGTTCAACTCACCCATCCATCGGGCAAGACAGTCAATGTTTTGACCCCGAGTGTCTGAGCGTTAGCTCTACTCCTTAAATGCCAACCCCTTCCAGACCTTGAAGATATTCCGGTTGTCTGTGACTTTCCGGATGTCTTTCCAGAGGAACTGCCAGGTGTTCCACCTGACAGAGATGTCGATTTCGTGATAGACCTTGTTCCAGGAACCGTCCCAATCTCTAGAAGACCTTATAAGATGGCACCCCTAGAACTAGCCGCGCTTAAGAAACAACTTGATGAGTCCTTGCAAAAGGGTTTCATCCGTCCTAGTTCTTCTCCATGGGCTTGCCCCGTCCTCTTCCTCAAGAACAAGGATGGAACGGATCGGATGGTTGTAGATTACCGATCTGTCAATTTGGTCACTATCAAGAACAAGTATCCGCTCCCCAGGATCAACGATCTGTATGATCAGCTCGCTGGATCCTCAGTCTTTTCCAAAATGGATTTGAGGTTGGGCTACCATCAAATCAAAATCAAGAACGGGGACATTCCTAAAACGGCCTTTGTTACTCGTTATGGCCAATACGAGTACACCGTCATGTCCTTCGGTTTAACCAATGCTCCAGCCACCTTCTCTCGGCTAATGAACTCGATCTTGATGGAGTATTTGGATAAATTCGTCGTGGTATACCTCGATGATATACTCATCTACTCCAAGAATGAGGAAGAACATGCCGAACATCTAAGGCTAGTATTGATGAAACTTCGAGAGCATCGCCTTTATGCCAAATTCTTTAATTGTGAATTTTGGTTGCCAGAAGTGACCTATCTAGGCCATGTAATCTCTGGTAAGGGCATTGCTGTCAATCCCGAGCGAGTTCAAGCCGTCCTTGACTGGACTCCACCTGAAACGGTCAAGCAAGTTCGGAGTTTCCTTGGTTTAGCGAGCTATTGTCGCCGCTTTGTCGAGAATTTCTCCAAGGTTGCTAAGCCTCTAACCGAACTCCTCAAGAAAGATAAAAGGTTCGAGTGGACCCCCACAGTGTGAGCTCAGCTTTCAGGAACTGAAAAAGACGCCTGACATCTGCTCCCGTACTTGTTCCACCAGATTTTTCTAAGGACTTTGTTATCTATTGCGACGCCTCGCGACAAGGACTAGGTTGCATACTCATGCAAGATCGTCATGTGATTGCCTACGCTTCTCGACAGTTGCGCCCACATGAGGATAACTATCCCACACATGATCTAGAGCTTGCAGCAGTGGTCCATGCACTCAAAACATGGCGACATTACCTTCTTGGTAATCGTTGCAAAATTTACACTGATCACCAAAGTCTGAAATACATCTTCACCCAACCGGATTTGAATCTCGGGCAAAGACGTTGGGTCGAGTTGATTACGGATTACGACTTAGGAATAACTTACACCCCAGGCAAAGCCAATGTCATGGCTGATGCACTAAGTCGTAAATCTTATTGTAACAACCTGATGTTACAACAAAGTCAACCACTTCTCCACGAGGAATTTCGTAAGCTTAACCTTCACATTGTTCCTCGAGGATTCCTTTCCACCCTGGTGGCGAAACCCAACCTTACGGATCAAATCATAACCGCTCAGCAGTATGATAAAGGAATATCTCGGATCAAGGAGAACATTGCTAGCGGAGCTGCTAAGTGTTTCTCCATAGATGAGCGAGGTGTTGTCTTCTTCGAGAACCGCTTGGTGGTTCCCAAGAAACAACAACTACGGCAATTGATCCTTAAGGAAGCTCATGAATCCCCTCTCACCATTCATCCCGTTAGTACTAAAATGTATCAAGACCTATGCCAGAGGTTTTGGTGGACTAGGATGAAGAGAGAAATCGCTAAATACATTGCTAATTGCGACATCTGTCGTCGAGTTAAAGCAGAGCATCAACGGCCTGCTGGCACCCTTCAACCTTTGGAAATTCCTGAATGGAAATGGGATAAAATCAGTATGGATTTCATTACCGGGTTTCCCAGGACCAAGAGAGGGAATAATGCTATCTTCGTTGTTGTCGATCGTCTTTCCAAAGTAGCCCACTTAGTACCCGTTCGTGAGAGTATAACCGCTAGCCAGCTAGCTGATTTGTACATCTCCCGAATAGTGTCTCTTCATGGTGTTCCATTGGAGATTAACTCAGACCGTGGAAGTCTCTTCACCTCTCGATTTTGGGAGAGTTTCCAAAATGCTATGGGAACTCGTCTCTCCTTTAGCACCGCCTTCCATCCTCAATCAAGTGGTCAAGTAGAATGAGTCAATCAAATTCTGGAGGATATGCTTCAAGCTTCTGTCATCGCTTTTGGTATGAATTGGGAGAAGTGCCTTCCATTCGCCGAGTTCGCTTATAATAATAGTTATCAAGCTAGCTTGGGCAAAGCTCCTTTCGAAGTTCTCTATGGACGAAAATGTCGAACGCCTCTTAACTGGTCAGAAACCGGGGAAAGACAATTCTTTGGCCCGGATATGATCCAGGAAGCAAAAGAGCAGGTTCGCATTATTCGTGAGAAATTGAAAACAGCCCAATCTCGTCAAAAGAGCCAATATGACCGCAAGCATAAGCCTATGTCTTATGAAGTTGGCGAGAAGGCTTACCTTCGGGTTACACCTTTAAAGGGAACCCATCGATTCGGTATCAAAGGCAAATTGGCTCCTCGTTACATTGGACCCTTTCGCATTCTTGCCAAACGAGGGGAAGTTGCCTACCAGTTGGAACTACCTCCGCATCTTTCCAGAGTCCATGATGTCTTCCACGTTTCTCAACTCAGGCGTTGCTTCTCGGATCCTATCCGTGGACTGGACCACGAAACGCTTGATCTCCATGATAATCTCACATATCAAGAATATCTCGTTCGTATCCTTGATCAAGCCGTGTGTACCACTCGACGCCAGAATATCAAGTTTCTCAAGGTTCAATGATCACACCATTCAGAGCAAGAAGCTACTTGGGAAAGGGAGGATCGTCTTCGACTTGAGTACCCCACCTTCTTCCCGACGGATCCTAAATCTCGCGATGAGATTCTTTTGAGTGGGGGTGAGTTGTCACATCCTAGCTAGTCATGCATTAGAGTGTTGCATCATGTCTATCTTTCATCAGAAACTTGAATTGGGGAAGACAGAACCCCCAGCACCCCCTCTGAAATCAACTAAGGTTTACTAAAAATATTTTCAATGAACCTGAAATGCCCTTCTAAAAAGTTCACCCTCTTTGTCTTGGGTTAGAACCTCTGGAAAAATTGGTGCACAATTTTCTAGGTCAACAGAAGGTCGTTGAATTAAATCATATGTAAATTACATTTGGGCATTTAAATGCTAGTAAATATTTTGAATGCTCAAATAATTCTGAAAATAAGTGTGGGCTGTTGGAGATTTTCTAAACAGAGCCTCTGATTATTTTCAGGATTTTTAGAAGTGCTTAACTATTTTTAATAAAGCCGCGAACTTACAGAAAAATAGAAAAAGAAAAACAAAGCAAAGCAGAGGCTTACCTGGCGCCCACCTGGCAAGCCCACCTGCCGGCCCAGCCCAGCCACCGCTCCAGCGAGCTGCTTGGCTCGGCCAGGCAGGCAGCCAGGTGCTCGACGCCGGCACCAGCGCACGCCATGCAGCCGCCCGCCGCCCTGCTTCCTCCCCTCGTCGTTCTGCCGCCCTGGGTCGGTCACCCACTCCTCCCCCGAGCTCGCAGACACGCCCTTTCCTCCCCAGCTCCTCTCCCTCGCTCTCCCACACCATGGCCGACGCCACCGCAGCCGCACCGCCGCCGTAGTCGCGCTCTCCGTCGTCCCTACGCCGTGCCACCGTGTCCAGAAGATCCGCCGCCCTCCTCTCCTTCGAGCAAGCCGAGCCCCGAGCGCTCGCTTGCCCCGAAGCCTCTGCACCGACCTCGCCCGACTCCGCCACCGCCGGAGATCCCGTTTGCCGTCACCGCCGCACCAGTTCGTCCCCGACCGCGTCGTCTGCACCGTCGTGACCGCCGTGAGCTCAGCTATCTCCTCCCCCTTCTCGTTCTCGCCCTCGAGCACCGCAGTGACCCCATGGAGCTTCACCGCACGTGCCACCGCCGAGCTCGTCGCCGACGTGTCTCCGGCCAACCACCGGCCACACCACCGTGTCCAACACACTCACCGCATCGCGAGGAGTCCAACGCACCTCACCACGTGCCTCGCCGTGCCCGGTAGCCTCGGGTTCATCTTCAACCAACTCCGGCGACCGCCAAGCTCGTCGCCGGTGACGTTTCCGGCCACCCCGAGCTCCACCACTGCCACCAAACGCTGCGGCCTGCTCCCAGCTACGCGTAGATGCCCTCCGCCGCTCATTTGGTCGCCGGAACACGCTAATGCACTCTCACCGCCGCGTCTGGCCTCGCCGGCGTGGTTGACCTTTGACTTTGACTGGGTGAGCCCAGGTTGACTCCCTTGAGTCTATGACAAGTGAGCCCCCCTTTGCTAATTAACTTAGATTAGTTTTAATTAAATTTAGTTAGTTTAAATAACTGCTGACATGTGGGACCCACTGGCCAGGTTGACCTGGACGTCCCCTTTGACCACTGACGTCACCCTGACGCACTGCTGACGCAATAACTAATTTCTGGATTTATTTTTATATAGGAAATTCCAGAAATTGTTGCAAACTTCAAATATTCATAGAAATTAATCTGTAACTCCAAATGCAAAGATTTATATATAAATTTTGATCAGAAAAATTCAATCTAGCCATTGGTAATGGTTTCATGCATGACAGAACAAGTTAACCTTGCTGTTTAAGCAAAATAAGATAATGCACTAATATGGTTATGTTAATTGAACTAACATTTGAATCTTTGATTCAAATGGGTTCATCCCTTTCTGTTTTAGCTTGCATTAGGCCAAGACACATTCATATTGCCATGTCATAGCATGCACCATATTGTTGCATATTGTCATGTGTTGATTATGTTCAGTGTGTCTTTCGTGGTAGGTTCTGCCTCCGAGGATAACCCCGAATATCCGTCTGAAGGGCAGTACCCTACTACCACTACATCAGGCAAGCAACCCATTGATCATTCCGATACAAACCCATGTTCTCGCTTCTGCTCTTGTTTACTGCATTAAGACAACGCGATTCAAACTAGTGTGTGTTGCGGTAGTTGAACCCACTTCCTTTGCATGACCTGTCATTGCCACAGTAACTAGATGAAACCCACTAGCATGAGCAGTTGATTGAGCCATATTTGTATTTCCTACCATGCTATGCTTGCTATGCTTAGAGTTGTGTCAGGTCTGGCTCATCGGGATGATGAGCTAGAGTGATAGGTTGTGTCGGTAATGAGAGTGAAAGTGTTGAATATGATTTGGTAAAGGAATCGATGAGAGGCCATGTAGGAGTACATGGTGGGTTGTTTCATTGAGGCCGTCCCTAAGAACTGAGATTTGTGTGTGTGATTTAAGATTCAGCTACTACCACACATTGGGATCCTTAATTGACCCTCTCGGCTTATTAACCACTCTTGTCCTCTGTCCGTGAGTTGCAAAGTAGTTTCTGGTGTTTGTAGCATGCTGGGGGCCGCACGCAGCGCTGACCATAGGGGTGGGCTGTGTTGCGGTAGGCACGTGGCCCGGTGTACCGATTCGCCCGTTTGGTGTCTCGGGAACCCTGCACACATTGTTCGGGGACGTTAGTGGAAACCTCAGCCGGACTCCCTGCGGATGGAACCCGAATAGGCGATAAACCTGGACTAGGGACTCGTGTGTTTAGTCAGGTCGTGGCCGACACCCTCGCTGGGCTTCCGCTTGAAGGTTGCCGAGTACATGTCGTGTAACAGCGATAAGTGGTGAGAGCGTGTGTGAAGAAGTACACCCCTGCAGGGTATAAAACTATTCGAATAGCTGCGTCCGCGGTAAAGGACTACTTGGTCACCTATGCAGTTCATAGACAAGTAAATGGATACTACTAAAATCCTCAAGATAAGTGTGAGCACCGCGGATGGCCCTCTTGTAGGTTGACGAGAGAGGATCCATGGTGGAGTATTGTGTTGGTGATTAGTGGACTCGTGTGAGACAAATGCTTTCCAAGTGGTGTCTCGTAGGATAGCTTAGCCAAGAGTCAAAGCTGGCTTGCTACAATAACTCCACTACCTTCTTGAGAATGTGCATGTATAGTAGGATTCTGTTGTAAGACTTGCTGAGTACCTCCGTACTCATGTTGCTTTAATTAATGTTTTCAGACAACAACACCGCCCCCTCCGATGGGTTCTACGTAGACCTTGATGTCGACGAGTGACTAGCCACCCAGGTGGTGGTCCAAGCCTTGGAAGGGCCCTCTGTAGATAAATAGGCTTCCTCAGGCCTTTTTCCTTTCTAGTGTCTGTACTAAGACTAAGTTGCTTCCGCATGTGCTTGTATGATTGTATGACTTGAGTGTCGGGTTGTGTGACCCCTACCTGTATGAATATGTTATGTATGGCTCCTCGGAGCCTTTTAAATAAAGTACTTTGAGTTGTAGAGTTTTGTTGTGATGTCATGTTGTATGTACTCATATCGGGCATATTGTGTGTATGATTGAAATGCTTGGTATGAGTGGGATCCGACAATCTAGTTGTTTATCCTTGGCAGCCTCTCATATGGGGAAATGTAGTCTAGTGCTTCCTGAGCGATAGTAGTCCGCTACAGCCTGGTTCACCGGAGTCCTGCTAGCCCAGCACTACTGCTCTTGACACTTGACTGGCCGGCATGTGTTTCACTTCGTTCATGTGTCTGTCCCTTCGGGGAAATGTCACGCGGTGATATCCGGAGTCCTGTCTAGCCTCCTACAGCCCGGGTTACCGGAGTCCTGTTAGCCCAGTGCTACAGCCCGGATTCACACGCTGTTGACCGACATGCTCGAAGTTGATTCATGTATGCCTGTCCCCATGGGTTAGCGCCGCTTTGGGTTCACGACTAGCCATGTCGGCCCGGGTTCTCTGTCATATGGATGCTAGCGACACTATCATATATGTGAGCCAAAAGGCGCAAACGGTCCCGGGCCATGGTAAGGCGACACCGGTGGGATTACCGTGCGTGAGGCCGCAAAGTGATATGAGGTGTTACCGGCTGGGTCGATGTGAGTTGGAATCGGGGTCCTGACTGCGTTCGTCCAATGGAGGAGACATGATTATGATACGTCAACACGTGGCAGGGCCCAACAGAGGCCCATATAGGTTAAAAAGGCCGGTCCAGTCAAAGGCCCGTAGTACTTACTTAGGTACTAGTGGGCCATCCCAATAACGGCCTGTTTAAACATGGCCCATTTACCGCCTGAAGCCAGATCTGGCCCGTTAATTGTTCGCCGAATATTTGGACCCAATTACGGCCCAGTGACTTTCGACCTGTTAGAGGCCCGATGTGGACATGGGCCCATTTCATCCCAGTGTGTCTTTCGGCCTGGGAATGGCCCGTGCTGCCCATGGGCCATATATGGTCCGACGGGACATTCGGCCCACTAACGGCCCGTGATAAAGGTGGCAACAGTTCAGCCCAACGTGACTTTGTGCCTGTTAAAGGCCTGTCATATAATTTGGCCCGTTGATGCCCGTATTAAGCTTTCAGCCTCTTAAAGGCCCATGATATCAGTGGGCCAACTAAGGCCCGAGATATGTTTCGGCCTGGTAACGACCTGTCATATAACTGGGCCAAAAAAGGCCCAATCCACATTTCAGCCTGCTGAAGGCCCGTCGACGACTAGTGAAAATTCAGGCCCAACATGCATTTCGGCCTGCTAAAGGCCCATGGTTTCTTCTGGGTCGTAACAAGCCAGCAGAATATTCAGCTTGTTAATGGCCCAAAGCTACATGGGCCCAACTAAGCGCTGGGTCCACTAAAGGCCCAACTAAAATTTGGGCCGAATATAGGTCGGAGTAAGTTGTGGGCTTGGCGCAAAGTGTGAAGGCCCCAATGGCCTTTCGGGACCAAGAAAGTTGTAAGCCGGCCCAATTATGGACCGCTAAAAACCGGGCCCGTTAGAGGCGAATGCTTTGGCCCGGTCGACTACATCAGATTTTTTTTCCAGATAGCAAATGATGGCAGTAACTAGTAGGAATTAAGAACAAACCTACTCTATACAATAATGAAATTACGGCATAGTAACTTAAAATAAACCTACACTATACAATAAAGGATTTATGGTATCTTACATCCACTGGGCATCGAAGTTCACCACCAGTGATCATAATGCGCAACGAAGAAGCAGATTACAAAAAATGGGCACCATTGGAGCGTAACAAAATAATACTGAACCGAGACCACTTCCAAGACAGTTAAAGAAAGGTTAGCCTTGCGCGGGAATTGCCGCGCAAGCTACTGAGCAAGGCTGTGAGACCGGCCTAGCATGTTGGTCATAGCTTCTAGGTGTAGCTATTTAGCAATGAGGTTCTCATTGTTGTTCTCTGCGATCTTTCTTAGAGATAGGACTCCAAGTCGAAGTTGAGTTGCAGAATGCCTTTCTGCTAGAACTTGGGATTGAAGAAGTCGAACTGATTCAGACAGCAAATTCTGTGAGCTTGTCTGACTGCTAGTCTCAAGTAACTTGAACACTGCATCAAGACAAGACTTTGGGGTTGTCTCGCTATCTTCAAGATGTTTTGCCTTCTTTGCTGCAATATATGTTGGGTTTGTCTCACAACCTTCAGCAGACTTGTGCATGCCATCAGGCATATCACCCTGAAACAAGCAGAGAGATGACAGGTTTTGCACGTGTATAAACAAAGATGATAACTATGCTGTAAATTCCATCCAATTTCAAATTAGAAAATAAAGAGTAAGTTCAAAATATCAATATCATAATTTGGCATTTTTCATAATGCAGGGAGCTTCACCACACTACTCGATTACCATGTCAACATAAAAAGTATAGATGAAGGGCAAAGACAATCATTGTATCTGTTTTGGTTAATGTGCATGGCATGTTGTTCATATCATCAGCCACATCAGTAAGATAAAACAAGAGATGACAAGGTGCAAACATGGGCTGCTTCACCACACACTGGATTATAGATCCACAAAAACAAGCATACATATAGGGAGTATTGAGTAATGTGCATGGTATGAATAAGTAATTTGGTTTTACAAGTAAAACTTCGAACTTACAGTTGTTGCGAACATGCATTTTGATAGAAACAACAAACTAAACAGCAGTTAACGATAGGGAGTATGAGCAAATTAAACAACAGTTGATGATAAAGGCTTTAGAAGGACTGACTTACAATAACAGTTAAGACTAGCTTTATAATGCCCTTCTCATGTCAAGGGAAGGATAACTCAAGAATTTCAGCACATAATCTTCTTCATAAGCATTGCATGTACTCTACATTTGTAGAGAGTAATTATAGATATGATAATACTAGAAGGGATAGAGGATAATGAAGATAAGATGCAGATTGATGCTACATAATCAACTACCAATCCCTGGAAGTACAAGTGTTACAGGACAAAATGTACCGACAAGAGCAATGGGCTACACTTCACACTAGCATTGTCTGTGTATTCAACTTTTTGGTAAGATTAAATATAGATCTGATATTTTTTAGTAAATGGTGGGTGAGGGAGATAAGATGCAGAATGCTACACAATGAACCAATCCCTCTTCCCATAATATAAGAGTGTTTTGAACACTGGTGTACTGTACAAAACGTTCTTATATTATGGGATGAAGGGAGTAGCTTATAATGTAAGTACAGTGGTAGACGGCGTTCAGTCCTTACAAGAGGACTGCAGAGCTAAACCTCTTCAAAAGCATTGGGTTGATTCTAAATTTATGTAAGAGTCCATACTGATCTTATAATGTCCACAAAATGGACGATAACGAGGCTAACACGTGCAGTGATGCTACGTAATCAACCAACTATGAAAGTAAGTATGGTCATACAGGGCAAGAGGTACTCACAAGAGCAATGCAGTGTGCAGTATAGTTGCGAGATTGCGTGGTCCCTTGAGAATGAATGTTCTTCTGCTAACAGTTTTCATACAAGTGAGACATTAAGGCAAATGCAAAAATGTAGTTCAAATTGTGATGTGATATCATAGACAGTACCTTACGCTGCAGACCAATGTGTAACAAGATTATTCCAGTCACTGTCTGAGAAATGTAGCACCGAAGACTTTACATAAATTTCGTTTAGAGGCTTGCCATCGAAGTGCGCTTGCCTCAGGTAGGAACGATACTTCATCAATGAGTGCTTGAAAAGCGCAACCAACCCTTGCTCGTCTTGACAATCCAGTTTGGTCCTCGCCTATTTAAAAGAATGAAATCTTGTGTCTTCTGCCAGCAGAAACATATACAATAATTACCATGAATAACATTAGTACATTACTTACGCATCTGCGGTATAATCTTTCCATGAAGGAAAGATGCGCACAAAGTTCCTGACAACAATATAAGCTTCGTCTTCTAAATTGGGAAGAAATGGAACATGGGTCCTATTTGCTGCAATTGGGGCTCTCTCTGGTTAGAAAAGGGATTTGGCAAATGGATTTGGTGTACTCTTTGCTGGAATGGGGTTTTTGCATTGTAGAGATGGCGCTATGTCAACTGGCATCATCACACTGTTTGCTGTAGTTGGGGCATGCTGAGTTGGGGCATCAGAGATGACCATTGTAGTAGGGCTAGAGTCTACTAGAGTTGGAGCCGTGTTTTGTGGGTCAGGTGATATTGCAACTACACCTAATGGGTTATTTGATTTATCAGGTATCACTACCTTTTCCAAATACTTTGCTCGTGCTCCTCCGTGATTAGCAATCGCCCACTTCCTTTTGAACGTCTGATACACAAGAACAACATTTGAGTGGATAAATATGGTATGATGACTGATGGAATATGTACTAAAAATGGATAGGCAGGGTGTATTCACATACATGATGTAAACTAAGCTAATGGCAGTGCAACAAAGTAGAAGCAATGCAAAGCATCAGTTGCAAGATATGTGCGACCAATATAACCCTGGAAAGTTAGAGAAAGCACCTTGATGGGTGAATAAGATAGGGCATCTGCCTTTGACTCCTCCACTGGGGAGCTACATTGACTTAGGTCTCCCTCTAGCTCAGAATCACTGTTAGGATCATATTCTGAGCATGAATCTGTAGGTGGAGAGCATTTGCATTGCATTGCATCCAGACTTGATGTCAGTCCCTTAATGCCAAGTTTGACAGCCATGGCATTGTTCTGCTTTATTCTTTTCATGCGCGCAAGCTCATAATCATTATGATGCTGTTCAGAATCTGAGATTCATGAAAACATAAAGAGTAGTCAGATTATCTATGGAATGCATTGCGGATTCAACTCGAAGGGTGTCTCCCTATAAACTCCTGTATATGCAAAGTTCACCCCCAACCGTGCTGACCAGACCACACACAAAAATACAAACCTCTTATGTCTCTATAATAGGCAGACACACATTTCAAAACTGAAGTAGGAACATTAGAATCATATCAAATTCGTATTTGAACAAATGAACTAAGGAATTATGAGTGGCATAATGTTTAGCTTCAAGGGTGGAGTGCTGGTAGTGCGACACAAAGCAAGTACTCCCTCCTTCCATCTATATAGGGCCTAATGCGTTTTTTGAGGCTGACTTTGACCAAATATTAGAACAATAATATATGACATGCAACTTACACAAAGCACGCCGTTAAATTCGTGTGTGAAAGGAGCTTTCAATGATATAATTTTCACATCCTACATGTCATGTACTATTAATCTTGTCAATAGTCAAAGGCGGTCTTAAAAAACGCATTAGGCCCTATATAGATGGAAGGAGGGAGTAGGCAGATTGTATTCCATGTAAAAGATCATAGTCTATGTAAAAGGTGGAAATGACACTTTCTTTCTATAAAATGCAGTGTTCGTTGCCCACACATGATGAAAGATATCACACAGAGAAATACTATTCACTCATGTCTGCGGTTCCAGTATTTTGAAATAGGGTGGTCCACCCTAAAAGAATATTGACAACAAATATGACAAGGCAAGCATAGATGTAGTGAATCAATCATTTACTTGTGAGCTTACTAGGACAAGTATGCATAATTGTAACTGAAGTAAGAGACTGTCCAAAATCTGAATCAAGAAGTTGGCCTAGCACTTATTGTTTGCAAGTAATCGACGTGAATAATGGGATATCATATCTAATGAGCGAGAAAGACAAGTAAAATTCTCAATAAACCTGGCCTGCAGTAGTAATCTGGGTCAATGTCACTACGACCAACAATCCAAAATGACTAGTGTCTGTTCCTAGGGCCGGAATTTTGAAACCCTATGAACTTTACAGGTACTAAAGATCACTAAAATACAACTGAACCATTAAGTGTAGGTAGCACTCAGCACACAACAAACCCTAATGACAGTCCTGCCTAATGAGTAATGAATCAATTAGAAAATGGGTGATGAGGAGTGGTTGTTGAGTGTTGAGGACGTATCTCAGGATAAATCGGGTTGGCTTAGTGGCTGCTGCACGCCTGAGCCCTGAACAAACTGGGAAGGTAGGCACGGCGGCGTGCCCGCGCAGTGGTGACACTGTTGGGCGAGCGGCTCCTGACCTCCTGTTAGTCCGACGTCTCCTCCTAGAGCCATGCCGTCCGGGGACGGCAAGTCGCCGGCAAGGCAGGCGGCTGGGGGCGAGTAGAGATCGGAAGCGCAGCAGAACAGAGGGGAATCGGAGCCTGGGCTGACCTCGCAGGGTGGTCCGCGGCCCACCGTGGGCACCTTGTAGAGATACACACCCGAGTGGTGATTGTTAGAGTTGTGTCGAATATAGTGTACAAGGTAGGTTAAAGTTGGACTCTGAGTAGTATTGTGTTTACATAGGATATGGATTCGTGTCCTAGTAGGACACTTGTTTCCTAGGCCTCTCATATATAGCGGGGGTAGACACACGATGTAACCTATGCCAACATAATAGCACCGGAACGCAGGGGAAGCCGATGACATGTGCTGGTGTCCAGGGCGACCGGGTGCCGTATTGTAGTGGTGTCATGGGGAGGAGCGCCCATAGTCAGGCCCCGGGGATGTAGCCATATCGGTGAACCTCGTTAACAATTCTCGGTGTCATGCTCGTATGATTGCTTGGTCCTCAGATGATTGACGGTATGGCCTCGGATTTATTCTAACAAGTGGTATCATGAGCTAGGTTGTTCGGAGGTTGTGGATTGTTGATCTAGAGGAAGTATCAAAGTTTGAGATGCAGCCGACTACAGTGTGGTTCTCAACGAGATTGAAGAAGCAATCGGCAGCGAAATCAGCGAGCAGGCTTCGGATCAGTGGAAGGCTCACGTGCTTGTTGGACTGGCAGGGACATGCAGTGATCGATCGACGGATTGATTGGGCGGGCGTACAGGAGAGACGTGCGGCGGTTGATCACATGGATCGATCGGGTGAGCGTCGGGCTGACGTCCGTACATGCTGTGGATATTTGGCGCCTGGCGGGCCATGGCAGGAGGCCCATTAGGAGTAGTGCGCTGGCCCAAGCTGGGCTAGCAAGTCTGTGGACCAGGTATTGGTGCAGCGCGAATCGGGCAACGGGTGCTTGTTCGCTGGAGCAGATCGAGGAACGGAGGAAGCTTGTACGCGAGATTTGTTTGGACCAAAAGGGGGACCGAGTCCCCAATGACACGAAGAGGCAGCAGTAGATCGATTCGGAAATAAACATATCCATCGTTTGTGTGCATCCATCGAAAAGCAGAGGCAGGACAAAGCAATTAGCTAGCATCATAAGTTGAAGCCAAGGAGACAAGTTCACGTGAAGCAAAGGCTAGTAGTACATGGATCAATCAGGTTCTGTATGCGTACGCCGGTACTTGGGCATCGCGCGAGAAGCTTGATTATTTTTTCACAGAGTCAGTCGTACAAAGAATCATGGCGCCAACGGGTACCAGGTTTGAGGTGGAGAAGTTCGTCGAAACTGGAAACTTTGGGTTATGCCAGACAAGGGTGAAAATTTGTTGGCACAATGGGGATGCTTGAAGGCGTTGCGGAAGTCATGTTAGCTAAGATGGAATTATCATGTGATGGATGAAAATTCTTGGAAAACGATTTGGGAGCCTCGAGCGTGTCATGCAGTCGGACAAGTTCGGCTAGGTCGGACTAGATAGTCTGACGGATCCACGCAGGTCGGTTGGTACAGAAGATGGTGCGGGATCGGCAAAGGTGACATAGGAGCATGATGCTGATGGTGACCGACTTCTGGGGCGTGGAAACACGTGGTGCATGCCCGATGGATTGTGCAGCTTCGACAAGACTATGGCGTGGGGTTGATTCAAAGTGATGTACACACGGAGCTTGAAGTCGACTGGGCGTGAGGGTGGACTGATCATCTACCATGAAGTCATGTTGAAGGAGCTGAATTGAGGGGCTACGATGTAAGTGCACAGAGAGTCGAAGCCTATTCAGCTGGGGAAAAAGCGAGGGACACGTAATTTGGACTGGAGCCCAGTGGTCTGATGGAAGCGTGAAACTTGTCATCGGTGGGTGATAATAAGGTGGTACTCTGCAGTGGGGGTTGAGTGGTGTGGGTTCGCGACCCTTGAGACTCGACCGGGACAGCAGAGGCTCGACGGGGTAATAGCGGCGAGGCGTGCGGTATGCACATGATATGGAGGCGGGCCAGGGCTCTGGTGGTCATACATGTGGTGAGACAACCGCGAATTTGACTCGGGATGACTACAAGCAATGGTGAAATTCCTTCAAGTTTCAGACAGGCGGTCAAGGAAGAGCGATGATGTTGAGTTCAAGTAACTCTTATGTGTGACACCCAATATGTGCGTTGTTCACTTTCACGCAGGTCGGTGATCAGTGTGTGATGACGTTGGACGGATACTGTAGAAGTTGGGAGCACAAATTAGAGTAACAAGGAACTTAATTTTGCTCGAGTGCTGACTGTGATCAAGAAAATAAGGGACTACAAGTTGCAGGTGGAGTCATATTAGGTAGCAGCGGTACTCATGGGATAAGCTCAAGTCCAATGTACATGGAAGTTTGATGCATTGACGAATTCAAGGTGTTGGAGAATATTTGCCAAGGTGGAGTTTGTTAGAGTTGTGTCGAATATAGTGTACAAGGTAGGTTACAGTTGGACTCTGAGTAGTATTGTGTTTACATAGGATATGGAGTCATGTCCTAGTAGGACACTTGTATCCTAGGCCTCTCATATATAGCGGGGGTAGACACACGATGTAACCTATGCCAACATAAGAGCACCGGAACGCAGGGGAAGCCGGCGACATGTGCCGTTGTCCAGGGCGACCGGGTGTCGTATTGTAGTGGTGTCACGGGGAGGAGCGCCCATCGTCAGGCCCCGGGGATGTAGCCATATCTGTGAACCTTGTTAACAAATCTCGGTGTCATGCTCGTGTGATTTCTTGGTCCTCGGATGATCGACGGTATGGCCTTGGATTTATTCTAACAGTGATAACCCAAAAGTATAGGGGATCGCAACAGTTTTCGAGGGTAGAGTATTCAACCCAAATTTATATTTGCAAGTATTAGCAGCTGAGTTTTCGAGGATAAGCCAAAGAATATTTGCAAGTATTAGCAGCTGAGTTGTCAATTCAACCATACCTGGAGATTAATTATCTGTAGCAAAGTGATCAGTAGCAAAGTAATACGATAGTTTTGATAGTAGTGATAGCACCAATAGTAACAATAACAGTAACAGTGATAGCAGTATTTTTGTAGCAAGTGCAACAGTAATGATAGCAGTAGTAACTTGGAAAGAATAATATAAGATAAATTCATAGGCATTGGATCGGTAATTTGTTGGATCATATTCATTGTGATAGTCATAACCTAGGGCGATATGGCACTAGCTCCAGTTCACAAATATAATGTAGCCATGTATTCCATAAATAGTCATACGTGCTTATGGAAAGAACTTGCATGACATCTTTTGTCCTACCCTCCCATGGCAGTGGGGTCCCTATTGGAAACTAAGGGATTTTAAGGCCTCCTTATAATAGAGAGCCGGAACAAAGCATTAACACACGGTAAATACATGAACTCCTCAAACCACGTTCATCACCGGGAGTGGTCCCGATTATTGTCACTCCGGGGTTGCCGGATCATAACACGTACTAGGTGACTATAAATTGCAGATCGGATCTAGAACATGGATATAATGATGATAACATAAAAGGTTCAGATCTAAAATCATGGCACCCGGGGCCCAAGTGACAAGCATTAAGCATAGCAAAGTAATAGCAACATCAATCTCTGAACATAGTGGATACTAGGGATCAATCCCTAACAAAACTAACTTGATTACATGATGAATCTCATCCAACTCCTCACCGACCAGCGAGCCTACGAAGGAATTACTCACTCCTGGTGGGGAGCATCATGGAATTGGCGATGGAGAAGGGTTGGTGACGACGAAGAACGAAGATCCCCCTCTCCGGAGCCCCAAACGGACTCCAGATGTGGCCTCCCGATGAAGAACAGGAGGTGACGGTGGCTCCGTCTCGTGGATCATGATAATTCTTTCTCTTTGATTTTTTCTGGAAAAATAGGATTTTATAGCGTCGTTTTCAGGGTCTGCGGGGCCACCAGGTGGGGACAACTCACCTGGGCGCGCCTGGGAGGGCAGGCGCGCCCTGGTGGGTTGTGCCCACCCAGGTGCCCCCCTCTGGTGGATCTTGCCTCTAGAAATTCTCTTTTATTGTATACGAAATCCTCGCAAAGTTTCGTTCCATTCCGAGAACTTCTATTTCTGCAGAAAAACAGCACCATGGTAGTTCTGCTGAAAACAACGTCAGTCCGGGGTTAGTTTCATTTGAATGATGCAAATTAGAGTCCAAAACAAGAGGAAAAGCGTTAGGAAAAGCAGATACGTTGGAGACGTATCAACTCCCCCAAGCTGAAAGCTTTGCTTGTCCTTAAGCAATTCAGTTGATAAACTGAAAGGGAAAAATAAAAACTTTTACCAACTCTTTTGCTTTTGTTTGCATAAATAAGCTTAAACAACACCCAAGTTTTCAGCCAATATTATAACTAACCATACCAACAATAACTCTTAAAAATTATATTAACTCATATCAATGACATAATCCGCTAGCGAGCAATAATAAGATATCTCAAACAACAACACGTTGTCAAAACAACCATGATATAATATGACAGGTATCTGGCTAGCCCTTTCTGAGAGCGCAAAACATAAATGCAGAGCACCTCCAAAGTTCAAGCAACGACTAAACATTGTAATTCATGGTAGAAAAGATCCAGTCATGATGCACCCAACATTAGCTACACATGATGGATCAGCATGACAGCAGTGCTCTCAGGTTCTGGTGCTTATTTTAGAGGGTGATGACACAACATAAAATTAAATAGATAGTCCCTTCGTAGATGGAAGCAGTGATTTGCAGATGTGCCAGAGCTCAAGTTTTTAAAATAGAGGTAAATGATATTTTGAGACATGCACCCTTCTCATTTACTTCACAACCATCAATTATCAACATCTTCCATGCTAAGCACGCTAGTGGCGGTTCCCAAGCGATAAAAGTGAAGGTTTACTTCCCCTCCACCGTCAATCACACTCCACGGCTTGTCCGAAACAACGGGTGCCGTCCATACCAACAACAGTCCCGGGGGGAGTTCTGTTTAATTATTTGCATTTTTTAGTTCGGGACTGGGAATCCCTATTACCGCCCTTTTGTCGTGCGATGGCGAGTGAATAAACACTCGACCTGAGAATAACCTGCTTAGCATGAAAAATACCAACCACCTCCTGTCGTTCCATGAATGATCCAGGCACACAAAAAGGATATTTATTTGAAGATTTTAGAGGTGGCACATGCAAATTTACTTAGGACGACAGGGTAATACCGCATATACGTAGGTATGGTGGACTCATCTGGAATAACTTGGGTTCAAGGTTTTTGATGTGCAAGCAGAATTCTCACTTAGTACAGGCGAAGGCTAGCAAATAGGTTGAGAAGCGGCCAGCTAGAGATAAACAACGGTCATGAACATGCATTATGCGTAAGTAACATTGGACACTAGCATGAGTAGGATATGAGCACCATGAACATAAATATCATAGAGGCTATGTTGGTTTTAATTAAACTACATGCATGAACATGTGCCAAGTCAAGCCACTCGAACATTCAGAGGAGGATACTATATCATCATACTACATCACAATCATTTTAACGCAATGTTGATATCCAAGATAAATCATTATCCACTCCTAGCTACTTATGCATGGCATGAGAAACTATAATCTCTAATTGTCATTGCAAACATGTTTAATCATAATGGGCTGAATCATGGATACTAGGCTAAACATATTTACAAAAACAGAACAAGCCGAGTTCATACCAATTTCTCTCTGCCACGACTAGTTCATCGAATACCGTCATTATTGCCTTTCACTTGCATGACCGAATGATGTGAAAATAATAATAGTGCAAGAGTGCCGTGGACTAAGCTGGAATCTGCAAACATTTTATTCAACAGGAGAAGACAAGGTAAAATGGGCTCTTTATTAGATCAACAATTATGCAAATGAGAGCCACTCAACATTTTCATCGTTGTCTTCTCCTTGGTACGACTCGAATAAAAGAAAAGAAATTCAGAGAAACACACTGAAATATTTTTGGAGTTTTTGGTTTTCTAAAACAAGCAAATAAAGGGAAAGCAAAAACAAGAAAAACTATTTACACGGGAAAGCTCCCAACAAGCAAAAGAAGAACATGGAAATCTTTTTGGGTTTTCTTTTTAAGTAATGCAACTAAGCATGCAAAGAAATTAAACTAACTACAACTATTTTTTTGGTTTTTCTAAGGTTTTTCAAACACACAAGAAGAAAGCAAGAAAATAAATTTAAGCATGGATAATACAATGAAAAAGTGTGAACACCGACAACTAAAATGAAATGTGTGAACATGAATGTAATGTCGGTGAGAAGCACGTACTCCCCCGAGCTTAGGCTTTTGGCCTAACTTGGTAAGCAGTTAGTAGTATGGATAGTAGTTGACGTGGTAGCTCACAGAGGCTCTCGGCACGGATGCTTCGCCTATCGTGCTGCCTCAACTGCCGCGTTGTGAGCTCGTGCCTCGCTCTCAAGAGCAAAATATCTTCCCTTGTTGTGATAATCAAAAAGAGCAGGCGCAGGCAAATATGTGTGCACAACTGATGCTTGGTTAAACAACAATTTATAGGTGAAATTATGAATATCTCCTTTAAGGATCTTATGATTTTTTATAGCACCAAAGTCTAAATACTGCATGGGTAGAATAGGATCAAAGGGCAAAGGTGAAACACCCAGTTCTCTCGCTAAGAGCGTAGCATAAATTCCACCATAGAAATAGCCACTATTAGCGTTATGTTGTAACCTGCGTGCAACAATCGCCCCAAGATTATAACTCCTATCACCGGTGAGAGCGGTGCATATGAGGCTCAAGTCTGGAGCATAAAGTGTACTACAACCTTGTTTGCCTACAATACATTTCCCATTAAATCAAGCAAAATACTGAATTGCGGGAAAATGAATGCTCTTTATTCTACCTTGCGTCACTCACCTCGTTTCACCGTACCAAAGACTAGTCAAGAATGATTGGTACTCATCCCTTGGCGGTTCGTCAAGCGAACCCCAGAATGGGAGTTTGTAGTGTTGAGCAAAATTCTCTAGTGATATGGTGAATGAATTTTCATACAGTTTAAATGACACGCTAGACTCACGGGGATGGAATTTAAATCCTTTGACAAATGATTCAGTGAGAGTATGGTGTTGATCTCACTTATCTGAAATGTAGGGGCCGAGACCGGCATTGTGAACATATTGCTCAAATTTCTCCTTAATGCCCACACGCACCATATAATCACCACAAGGCCATAAGCATGTTTTGGTGGCGGCATCTCGTATGGAACTTTCACTTGGTTCAACATAAGACCGACGAGCGGAGCTGTCACTAGAGGATGCCCCCGAGGATCTCCTCCTCCTCGAAGAACTCCTTCCAAATAGGTTCATCATGTTCGCGTACAATTTTCTGAAATTTTTTGGCTGACAAAAGTTTGTCAACAAAACTTTATTAGATTAATAGCAATTACTCATAGGGATACACAGAGGCCAAAGCAAGCATTCAAACTACTTAGAACTCTAAGAATTCAACATGCAAGCTCATCTACAACAGCACCAAGAGTAACTAATTATTCAAAATATAAACCACTAAAACAAAAACTAATTGGAAAAACGAAGGAGTCACATACCAAGCAACAATCCCCCGAAACAACTTCGGAAATGGAGCTTCGAGCAAAGAGATTGAAATCTGCGGGTTTGAGAGCAAGAACACGAGAGAGAGAGAGAGAGAGAGAGAGAGAGAGAGAGAGCAATGGAGAATTTTTTTCTGGAGGTAGGTGAGGGAGTCCTGGACTAGGGGGTCCTCGGGCGTCCGGCCTATTATCAATGGGCCGGACTGGTGGGCTGTGAAGACATGAAGGACGAAGATTGTACCCGTGTTCGGATTGAACTCTCCTTGGCGTGGAAGGCAAGCTTCGCGATCAGCTATGAAGATTCCTTCTGATGTAACCGACTCTGTGTAACCCTAGATCCCCCCGGTGTCTATATAAACCGGAGGGTGTAGTCCGGAAAGCATATACTCATTACCATAGTCATATAGGCTAGACTTCTAGGGTTTAGCCATTACGATCTCGTGGTAGATCAACTCTTGTAACACTCATATTCATCAAGATCAATCAAGCATGAAGTAGGGTATTACCTCCATAGAGAGGGCCCGAACCTGGGTAAACATCGTGTCCCCTGTCTCCTGTAACCATCGACCCTAGACGCGCAGTTCGGGACCCCCTACCCGAGATCCGCCGGTTTTGACACCGACAGTAGGTGATGATGTGGTGTATAGAGATAAGTGAGGGGGCCCCATGGGGACAACAACCCACCAGGGTGCGCCTGGGGGTCCTGGCGCGCCCAGGTGGGTTATGCCCACCTGGTGCACCTCCCTCCGATATTATTTGCACCAAAAATTCTTAAATATTCATAAAAAATCTTATTAAAATTTCAAAGCATTATGATAACTTTTATTTTTGGGTCATTTCTTTATTGCACGAGAAATTCAGAAAACAGACAAAACATGCCATTTTGTTTTATTTAACTAATAAAAACAGAAAACAAAAGGTAGAGACAGAAGGTAGTGCTCACTAAATTCATCAACTTCATACCTCTAAAAAATGATTCATTAATAAGGTTGATCAAGTCTTATTAACAACCACTTTCGATTAGCATGAAACTGAAGAACTTTCGTAAATCACTAAGTTACCTCAACGGGGATGTGAATGTCCCCAACAATAAGCATTTCATATTTATTTTTAATAGCAGGTAGAGGTAGTTGAAAACTTCCAATAGTGATCGTCGGAGATTTTTCAATAACATTAATACCATTCACTTGGAATTGTTTCTTTGGAAAGCACACTGTATTCTCATTACCATTAACATGAAAAGTGACCTTGCTTTTATTGCAATCAATAACAGCCCCTGCAGTATTCAAGAAGGGTCTACCAAGGATAATTGACATGTTGTCGTCCTCGGGCATCTCAAGTATAACAGAGTCAGTCAAAATAGTAACGTTAGCAACAACAACGGGCACATCCTCACAGATACCAATAGGTATGGCAGTTGACTTGTTAGCCATTTGCAAAGATATTTTAGTTGGTGTGAGTTTATTCGAATCAAGTATTTTATATAAAGAGAAAGGCATAACACTAACACCAGCTCCGAAATCACATAAAGCAGTGTTCACATAATTTCTTTTGATGGAGCAAGGTATAGTTGGTATTCCCGGATCTCCAAGTTTTTTAGGTACTCCATCCTTAAAAGTATAATTAGCAAGCATGCTGGATATTTCAGCTTCCGATATTTTTCTCTTATTGGTGATGATGTCTTTCATGTAGTTTGCATAAGGCATTTTCGAGATATCAGTCAAACGAGTACGCGAAAAGACTGGACTCAGCATTTCAGCAAAGCGTTCAAATTCTTCATCATCTTTCTTTTTAGTTGACTTTGGTGGAAAAGGCATAGGTTTTTGAACACACGGTTCTCTTTCTTTACCGTGTTTTCTAGCAACAAAGTCTCTTTTATCATAATGTGTATTCTTGGGTTGTGGGTTATCAAGATCAACTGGTGGTTCTATTTCAAGCTCATTATCTGGTTCTTTTTCATTGTTTGGCTGAGTATCTTCATGAACATTAGCATTATCTTTTTCATTATCACTAGGTGAATGTTCATTACCAGATTGAGTTTTAGCATCAGAAATAGAGACATCATTTTCATTATCAGGAGGTTATTCTAGTTCAGGTTCACTAGTAGCATGCAAAGTCCTATCATTTTTCTTTCTCTTCTTCTTTTTAGAAGGACTAGGTGCGGTGGTGTTGTTTCTTTGTGAATCCTGTTCAATTCTTTTGGGGTGTCCCTCAGGATAAAGTGGTTCTAGCAATATAGTAATAACGAGTTTTCTCATCATGAGTAAAATGGGTGGCTATGTCATTCAGCTTAGTAAGATGTGCCACAGCAATTTCAGTTTCATAACCATTGAAAGGATCAGACTAAACCAAAGTAATTAACTCTGGGTCGACAGAGAATTCATAATCCTTATCATCAATAAAGATAGGTGAGGTGGCAAACTTAGGATCATATTGCATTCTAGCATTCAGAGATTTTCTTTATACTTGCATAATAATTTCTCTAGATCATCTCTATCTTTACAAGCAAGAATATCTCTAGTTGTCTCCTCATCCGTAACATAACTTTCTGGTATGTTAGGCAATTCATATCTAGGAAGGCTAGTTCTAGCAAGTGTTTCAGGAGATTAAGTTTCAAGCTCATCATCAGATTCAACAACATCATGTTGTATTACTCTAGAAATTTGTTCATCAAGAAAATCACCAAGTGGCATATCATTATCATCAAGCAAGGTACTAGCATCATCATAAGCATCATTCATAGTTCAAGTAGCATCATCAATAACTTGCGACATATCAAGATTAATAGCATGTGGTGGTGTTGCAAGTTTACTTGTAAGAGAAGGTGAATCTAAAGCAGAACTGGATGGCAGTTCCTTACCTCCCCTCGTCTTAGAGGGATAAATCTTAGTCTTAGCATCCTTCAGATTCTTCATAGTGATAAATTGATAACAATCCCAAGTGACTCAACAAATATAGCTATGCTCCCCGGCAACGGCGCTAGAAAAAGGTCTTGATAACCCACAAGTATAGGGGATCGCAACAATTTTCGTGGGTAGAGTATTCAACCCAAATTTATAGATTCGACACAAGGGGAGCCAAGAATATTTGCAAGTATTAGCAGCTGAGTTGCCAATTCAACCGCACCTGGAGATTAATTATCTGCAGCAAAGTTATCAGTAGCAAAGTAATATGATAGTTTTGATAGTAGTGACAACAGCAATAGTAACGGTAACAGTGATAGCAGTATTTTTGTAGCAAGTGCAATAGTAATGATAGCAGTAGTAACTTAGCAAGAACAATATAAGATAAATTCGTAGGCATTGGATCAGTAATTTGTTGGATGATATTCATCATGTGACAGTCATAACCTAGGGCGATACGACACTAGCTCCAGTTCATAAATATAATGTAGGCATGTATTCCGTAAATAGTCATACATGCTTATGGAAAGAACTTGCATGACATGTTTTGTCCTACCCTCCCATGGCAGCGGGGTCCATGTTGGAAACTAAGGGATATTAAGGCATCCTTTTAATAGAGAACTGGAACAAAGCATTAACACACCGTGAATACATGAACTCCTCAAACTACGGTCATCACCGGGAGTGGTCCTGACTATTGTCACTCTGGGGTTGTCGGATCATAACACATAGTAGGTGACTATAACTTGCAGATCGGTTCTAGAACATGGATATAATGATGATAACATAAATGGTTCAGTCTGAAATCATGGCACCCGGGCCCAAAGTGACAAGCATTAAGCATGGCAAAGTCATAGCAACATCAATCTCAGAACATAGTGGATACTAGGGATCAAGCCCTAACAAAACTAACTCAATTACATGATGAATCTCATCCAAGTCCTAACCGACCAGCGAGCCTATAAGGAATTACTCACTCCCGGTGGGGAGCATCATGGAATTGGCGATGGAGAAGGGTTGGTGCTGACGAAGAACGAAGATCCCCCTCTCCGGAGCCCCAAACGGACTCCAGATCTAGCCTCCCGATGAAGAACAGGAGGTGCGGCGGCTCCGTCTCGTGGATCGTGATAATTCTTTCTCATTGATTTTTTTCTGGAAAAATAGGATTTTATAGCGTCGGGTTCAGGGTCTGCGGGGCCACCAGGTGGGGACAACCCACCTGGGCGCGCTTGGGAGGCCAGGCACACCCTGGTGGGTTGTGCCCACCCCTCCGATGGCTCTTGGCTCCAAAAATTCTCTTTTATTGTATAAAAAATCCTCGCAAAGTTTCGTTCCATTCTGAGAACTTTTATTTCTGCACAAAAGCAACACCATGGTAGTTCTGCTGAAAACAATGTCAGTCCGGGGTTAGTTTCTTTCAAATCATGCAAATTGGAGTCCAGACCAAGAGGAAAAGCGTTAGGAAAAGTAGATACGTTGGAGATGTATCAAGCGGCGAACATGAATTTTCGAAACGAAATTAGGAACATTTAGCTGACCAATTAAACGACTCTGTTTTAATAGTATCATATTCGTATTTGAACAACTAAGCTTGTTTAGTTTGATGGCTGGAGCAGTGCTATTATGACATGAAGCACATATGCTGATCGTATAGTGATCATAAAAGGGGGAAACCCTAAGCATTTTTTTGAGCAAAAGAGGGTTTCCCCTCCGATTTCTATTAAAGAAACCACCACAGAACCAACATGATCAACTAAATCCTAAGCATGATCAATTAATCCATATTATGTCTGTGCCATGGCATATTTAAAGGTGGAAACTGGAGAAATGCTATTTAGCATCCATTGTTTGCTTCAAACTAAGAACTAAATTCTAAGAGCTGAAAAGAAAGTACAGTAACCAAGTTATGATCTATTTTCTGGTTGAGATCAAAAAGTTGAGGTGATATGAAGTACCACCTCTCTTGCGGCGTCGTGTAGGCATCGGGGGTGCGATGGCTGTGAGTGGCGTTGAAGCAGATCTGCGACGGTAGACAGGTGCATCGGGGGATAAGTCCCGTTGCGGTGGACGAGAAGGTCATGTGAGCGGCCCCGGCAAAGAGAGGTACGGGGAACCATGTTTTTGGGACATGCCTCTCTGAAATATGGGAAAGTAATGAACTTAGCCCCCGTTTAAAATTTGGATGTCTCGTCGGTTGGGTATATGACGGTTATCTCGCATCTCACCGATATTTTTCTAGAGCGATTTCGGGCGAGGAGAGGGTGTTTTGGCGCCCACGGTTGGTGCCCACGATGTATAAACGGGGCTGACAGGTAGGGCGGTTGTGTTATGTCTGAGTGAAGTTACAAACCTACCCCTATTGGAAATATTTGCTAACATCGATCTCGGCCGAGTCGAGTTTGTTTTGGCGCCCACCGTGTATGAATGGGGAAATGGAGGGAGAGACAGAGATCTTTCGTACGAGCTTGAATCAAATGTGTTTTGCCGCCCATGTTTGGCGCCCACCGTGTCGGAATGGGCACAGAGGTGGTCGTGTCACGTCTAATTGAAGTTACTAACCAACCCCTATTGAGAGCAGTGGAAATTGGGCCGATGGATTGTCCGTGTAAGGGGTAGACAGTAATTTCCATCTCCCAAACACTTAGCTTCAGGCAGCCGACATGGGAGTGGACTTTTGCCGCTTTTTTCGAATTTTGGGACAATAAGCATCCACGTTTACCCTGTCAACCAAATTCGAATCCATTTTGTATTCTTATATGAATCTTTATAAATCATTCTATGTGTTTTTATATATCTTGAAAAGCACGACAAAGATGTATTCCACTGTCATATATGAATATGATTTACAAATGTCGATACTCGAATTCAGAAGCTAGAATCCAGTTTGAGGTGAATTCGAATATTTGAAACCACTTTATATCCAACTCAAGTGTCACACGCAGCATAATGTGTACTCCCATTTAGATATGTACACAAGTGATGTATCAAGATTCAAATACCGAGTCAATCAAACCAATAATGTACAAAACTAACAGACATATAAACACTTATAGAGTATATCTATCAATAATATCAACTAACATACATAAGCCAGGCCGCTGTACTTTTTTTGCTAGAAGAGCATCCTTTTTTTTAGCAAAGCTAGTACAACATCTTGGCCCTTTCCGATGCGTGCCACTTAAGGTCCATCTATACTACTATTATTGCTGAATGCACATTCAACCCGATTGTCGTATTTGTAGGTCTGACACAACAATCAAAATGAAATGTCTCAGAGTCTTATCAATTAATACAGACTTGTGCTAAAAAAATTACAAACCAAAAAACAAAAAACAATTATTACATGATCTCTAAAGAAAATGGTTTGATCGATTACATGAACAAACAACACAAAGGTTATTCAACGATGGAAAGAATATTTCACCTATGATTTACCAAGTGGGAATTTAATTTCCTTTTTTCCTTTAGGACCTTAACAATGCGGTCAGTCTCAGCTTGCTTCCTTTTGAAATCCACTAAATATTTAATGGTTGTCTTGAGTACTGCTCATGATTGTGCTGTTTGCTTCCTCAACATGTCAACTTCATCTCTAAGTGCACAAGCAAAATCTATTTCTACCAGTAGTTTAACCTCTAGAGCATCAGTAGTTGGCAATTCATGATGCATGATTGGGCCGGTGCCACTGCTATGGGATGATACAACGTCCATGGTGGCCTCACTCTTTGATCTTGGGCTAACCTATTTTGCCATTAAAGTTCTGATTGGATTCCGAAATGTTGAAGTTAGCAAAACATCTCAACTAGGAGTTATAATAGCAAACCAGTTAAACAAACAAGGAATTAAAGAGTTTCAATTGGATGCTGAAAAGTAGTTATTAACATCATTGTAACTGGTTGCAGCAGCAAAGCAGTTAAACAAACAAGTTTTGCAAATGGTACCTGTTGTGGCATTGGAGTTTCTCTTGGATCCTGAAAAGTTGAGTAGCCAGTAACATGATTAGAGCAACCGGTTGCAGCAGCAAAGCAGTTAAAAAACAAGTTTTGCAAAAGGAACCTATTGTGGCATTGGAGTTTCTCTTGGATCCTGAAAAGATGAGTAGTCAGTAACTTGATTAGAGCAACAAGTTACATCAGCAAACCTGTTACACAAATATATTTTTGAAAATGTACCTACTGTGCAATTGGAGTTCCAATTGGATCCTGAAAACTTGAAGTTGGTAAGATGATTACAGCAACAAGTTACAACAGCAAACTAGGTAAACAAGGAAGTTTCTGAAAACATACCTTTTGTGCCAACGGAGTTTTAGTTGGATCCTGCAAACTTGAATGTTAGAAATCACAAATTAAGTTTTGCAGGAGCCATAATAAACTAACATCAAACTAGTAAAACTAACCAGTTTTGGCAACGTATTTAATTACACATGAACTAGTAAAACTAACAAGTTCTTGGCAACGTATTAAAGTAACAAGTCGGTACCGTTTACCAGCAACACAGACATCTGTAAATTTCTTTCATGTAAGCAAAATGATTCCAACACATATATAAGTTAAAAAGACGGTGTCCCTCATATGAACCTGACAGTTGTCTACCTATGAACATGCAAACATTACTAGTGCTACAAGTGATAATAGCAAACCATTTAAACAAACAGGTTATCAGAACGTAAATTACACGTGAATTATGCTGCACCCTAGAAGTACATATGACCAGCTATCTACGTGCTTAAGTAGCTATTTAAGTTCAGCAAACAGGTAATTCTTAACAGTAAGTATCAAACACATAGATAGGCGCAGTCTATAATAGGATTAACATGCTATGGCATTATGTAGTCAGTAGAAAACTAAATTAAGCCAAGCAACATAATTGATTTTTTTTTGCAATAAGTGGCTAAGTAAAATTCCGAGAAGCAGGTAACTGAACTTACGCTAGCTCTTTGTACACGCACACTGCAACTTATTTTTCGCTTACAAGGTTCTACGAAGGAGTCCATGGCATCAATTGCTTGGATACGCAGTCCCAATACTTCTTTCTTCCTACACTGCATTGGTAAGTCGAATGGTTAATCTGATAAGATGGTGCGTCCTTGATATGTTATATGAGGACGGGTTGTCAGACTAGTTGTAGACACCCACATCACACTGGCTTTTACTGTATATTTCATGCGATTACATTTGGCATATCGAGATCTAAGAAATATACAATAGGATGAAAAGACTGGCATCCTTCACATTATTGGCGAAGTCAGTTCGTAGAAAAAAGCAATTCAACCATTCTGTAGGTAAATCAAAAGCGCCACTGGAATATTTTTCACTACCCCAATTATACACACAAAAAGGGGTGATGCCACAGTAGGGGCTGGTATGGGGCCGCCTCGGGTGGCTGGAAAGTGTGCACCGAGTATGAGTTGTCTAGGTTGGCCGAGGCTAGTTTTGTTCGTCCCAACGCACGAGCAGACAATGTAAAAAATGGAGAAAAATGTTTCAATTTGGATGGGCCAATAAAGTAAGTGCAAGGCAGGCCCTATAGCAGGCTCGCGGCCCAAACGAGCGCCTCCCATATCGATCGACAACATGAAAAATCCCAATTCGTTCACTCCAGCCTCCAGTCTGGTTTGCTCCTAACCTAGCCGCCGCTAGATAGACTGACACAACACTTCCTCATGCCCTCGTTGGAGGGCGGTCGCCGGGCTTCAAGTAAATGGAAGGATAATAAGATGAAGATCCAACCCTGGGTGTAGCTTGTGTGGGAGGCAGCGGCGGCACCACGGGCATGGCATCGAGCTTGCGCAAACGGACAGTCGCAGCTTGCAAGAGAAGCATGCGCAATGAGAAGGTACATCACATCCCGGATTATATCTAATTCAACTGTTCAATTTCTGGCCAATAGTTAAACCTGACGGTGTTGTAAAACTGCTTGTATGTAGGGAATCTATGAGAAAATGAAACCAATTTCTGCTTATTTTATAACTCCCCCAATCAATACTGAACTAACTGAACCTGATGTATCTAATCAAGTTTCCGGTGGAAACATACAAGCTCATGTTGTTCTTGAGCCTGAAGTTTCTAATGAACAAACTGCTAATGAAGGATTTGATGCAAACATTTTACACGCTCCTGGTGGTGAACATATAATGTCTAATGAGGGATCTAATGCAAGCATTTTGCAAGCTTCCATTGAAGGATTTAGTGTCTAATGATGATCTGCTATGTTGAGAGAGACATAGAGATTTGCATGCATTGATGACAAGCAAATTATAGTACATTTTCATGGCTTGAGGAAACGTTGAGACCATCTACCAGAAAGTCCCCGTATCATGACAACGTAGCATAAATCCTTTTCTAATCTATTGTTTGAAACTACTGGCATACTTGTGCAGGATAGATATATTGATATGCAGTCTGCACACTGGTTATAGGTGCAATTACATTTCGATATTTTCAGCCAGAGAACGAATCATTCAAGCAGGTACAGACCATGTTAGTAGTTCTTGTACACCATATTTCATTTTGTGTTTTTTGGTGCTTACATCATTTAGTGTTTTATAATCTAAACTACTTTGGATCATTAGCTGGTTTTCAAAGTGCATGTAGCTTCACATTTCTCAAGTTATGTTGATTTCTGGAGTGCAAGTGCCTTCGTATTTTTTAAGTTAAATGTTTGCCCTGGTAACTTGAATTCGTGGATCCCCCACTGCACACAAAACATACACGCAGGGCAATATGAATTAAATGAAATGCAAGGACTTACGCTAGCTCGTTGTACAGGCTCACTGCAGCTCTGCTTGCGCCTAGGATGTTCCATGTACAAGTCCATGTTACCACTTGCTTGGATGTGCAGGCCTTGTGCTCCTTGCATCCCCCTATGCATTTTTCACACGGCGAATGGTTGATCAAATAAGAGGAATCGACCTTACTGTTGTACCGGACGACAGATACTTACAAGGTTATATGGGTGTGCAGGATGTGTACCAGATCCCGTAGCGCCATCATGCTTCGCTAAAAAATGGTTTTGCTTGTTTCAGATGATATCTCCAGAAGAAATAAGAGTTAAAGTCAGAGTTGCATAGGCGTGTAAGCTAAGAGAGCAGTGAAAGGATACCCAAACATTGTCGGAACAATGCACAAGGGAGTGATGTGTGGATACCTAGTTCGGGCCGGCGTTTGGGCATCCTCGCCTAGCTAGAGTGCGGGTCACTTCAGAGCCATTGAGGGTGATGCGCTGGTGTTGGCTGGCTATGCACGGATGCAGATCTTGAGTGGCAGTGGAGCGCTACATTGCAGTGGACGAGACTGTTGGTGAAGCCCCAACGGCCTCGGGGGGCGGAGGTGCGACGATGTGCTCGGTGAAGTAGCCCCGGTGAGGTGGGAGACGATGTCGGTGAAGCGCACCTGATGCGGTGGAAGTCGGTGTCTGTGAGGCATGTCGGTTACGGCGGCCGACATTGTCGGTGGACCACCCGATGCGGTGGACGAGGGCGTAGATGAGGTAGCTCCGGTGCGGTGGTGAAGCGCGACCGTCGTCTTCCCTCATTGTCGTCTGGCACAGAGGTGGGGAAAGAGACGATACGAGGAGCGATTGGAACTTTGCTTGGGTTGGCGGCGAATTAGGGATTTGAGCAATCTGGGCGCGGAAAGGGACGACGGAGAAGGGAATTTTTGTAGGGCTGGAATTGGGGCCGCCAGATATTTCAATGCGAAACATGGAAGAGCGAACTTATTTTGTCGTCGTTCTTTTTTTCGGGGGGGGGGGGGGAGGGGGTGGCTGGCTGGGTGCTAAGCGTCCATACGACAGACGCGACCACCATGAATCTGTATGTATTACCATGCCCGTGTTTTCCTTGCAAATAATTAGTCATTCGAAACGAGATACTATAAATTAATTAATGAGGAGTTATTTGAATATATTTTTCGAAACGGTATCCACGCTAACGTGGATTAGAGTGTGTCACATAATTAGTTATTTGAATTAGAGTGTGTGTCACATAGCGATCTCCAATTCTAACGTGGATTTCGCATTTCACGGTATCCACACTACTTTTTTAATACAAATTCATATGTATATGATGAACACCACGGTAGTGAGGAAACTTTGGATGGATTCAAACATATAACCTACAAAATAGCACACAATCGAGTCAATGTCAACTTTTCCAAACCTAGTATGGCACAAATTCAAAATAATTACCCATATGCATGGTCCTCGGTTCAAATCTTACAATGTACACCGAATTGAAACATCAATATTAAGTCTCATACTGTCTACATTCAAATGTTGTTTTTAGCCCCACTCCCCCTCGGCACACACGCTACATACTTCCTATATAGGTTAATCTTCCTCTCCTAACCACCTTAGGAAGCTATTAGTTTCTGACACACGTTCATTCTTTCTCTCCATGTTTCGATCTCTAATTCTCTCAACTACACAACCCCCTTTTTCCACTATATTACCAAATGTATCAACCTCACACACCCGCCATTGCACCCCATGTCGAGCTCTCTCTCTCTCCCTCCCTCCCACCCTCTCTCTCTAGATACATGCATCGCCTATCTAGCCCCCAACCTCTCATGCGCACGCACGCACGTTGTCTATTTAGGTCACTCCCTCAAGACTGTCTCACTCTTTCTTCTGCACGGCGGGCCACACATGCTCAATCTCGCTCTCTTTATCTGAGTCTAGATTAACCTTGCTTTCTTTCACACACAAATGATATATCTCCCTGGTCGGGCCTCGATCGACACACTCTATACTCTCTCACGCAGATTGTCTATCTAGGTCAGTCCATCCAAGCCGCCCCCACTCTTTTGACCTCATGGTGGGCCAGGCTCGCTCAATCTCTCTCTCTCCCCCCCCCCCTCTCTCTCTCTCTCTCTGTATGTCTTGATTGACCTCGCTCTTTCTCAGACACAAACGATATATCTCCATGTTTGAGCCCAATTTGACATATTCATATTGTATACTCTCTCATGCACATTGTCTATCTAGGTCACTCTCTCCAACCCGTCTCACTCTATCAATCACACGATGACCCACACTCGCTCAATCTCTCTCCATTTATATATGTAATCGATTGACCTTGCCTCCTCCCACGCACAAAATATATATACAAGTCTGTGAATGGACCATCTCTCAAGCTCTATCTTACAGCCCTCACCCTTCCCAAAAGCTCAATCGAACAATATCTCTCCAGAGCATATATATCTTTTCAATGAATGTTGGACCACACTCACTTTGTCTCTCTATCTGTATGTGTCTTGGTTGACCTCGCTTTCTCACGCCGTATCTTCCACACATGGAAGCTACCTTTCCATCCCACGCAAAGCCGGAGCTATTTACATTGCAAGGGGGACTCCAACCTTGGATTAATTTGTGTAGGCATTTATTCCGGTGGGTTTATATTATATTTTTGTTGCATTCGGCCCACAACTACTCCAAACACCATTGCAACCCCTGCACCTTCCCCAATTGATTTACCTCTGGCTCGGTCATCGCTCTCTCGCACGTCCTTTCTCGCATTCAACGTCACACCATGGTATTTTTGCAAAAAACTCTGTTGTTCTCTTTAATTATTACAAATAAGCTACAAAACTACACACCGATAGTCCACCTGTAATGGAACAAATTTTGACCCACAAATTAAAGTGCTACAAACTACACACCGAGGGGCCCACCTGTCATGAAACAAATTTGGACCCATATATAAATTAAAAATTAAAAAGGACGAGGATCTAACATGTGACTAGGGCCTTCAAGTCGCATGTCAATAGGCAACATACATAGTACAACAGTGTTTCTTGTACCCCCTTTGTTCATATAATGTTTATATATTACCACAACCTATTTAATGGATAACATGTAATATTATTTTAGTACATTAGTGGGACCGGATCATAGCACGTACTATTCGCCTTCACTTACTGGTGGGTTCCATGTCTTCTCTCTCTTTCCTCCCCTTCTACGTTTAGACGTACGGGCAAACACGAAGAACTCGCGGGCGATGTTGCCGTTGACCATATCTGGACGCGTTCACAAGTTACGGCACCAGTTTCACGTACTAGTAGTACTAGTCAATGTGTACATGCAATGCACATTAATTTGGAAGTATATTAAGTGCATGTGGATATTAAGTAGGATATTATTTGCGTTTTATTATGTGATTAGCACTATTTTTGGCATGAAATTAACTGCACACTAAACGTGTTGAGCGCTCGACATTGAAGCAGTCTAGGTCGTTGGATGAGAAGGAATACATGTGGCTTGATGACGTTTTATATTTAATTTGATACGGCTCTAGCAGAACATTCAATCGATCAAACTATAGATTTCATTTAGTCTGACTCCGACTTTACATTCATACGATGATCGATCTAAAATAAACAGAAATGATAAAAATTCAGATTTTAAGCTTGGCAATCCGAACGTTTTTCATGGCAAATTTAGATACACGGTCATTGTGTGTCGTTGGGCCACTGACCGACGGCGACGGCGGCATCTTGCGTCGTTTTTGGCAGTAGTAGCATAATTTCTTTGAGCACTGTCTAGAGTTTTACTATAATAATGAATAACATTCAATTTATTATCAACTCTTTGTCCTAGAACAACACCAACAGCATAAACACTAGCATCACACATAATTTCAAAAGGCAAGTTCCAATCAGGTGGTTGAACAATAGGTGCAGAAATCATGGCGTTCTTGAGTTTTTCAAAGGCTTCTAAACAATCATCATCAAAAACAAAAGAAATATCCTTTTCCAAAAGACTAGTAAGAGGCCTAGAAATTTTAGAGAAGTCTTTGATAAATCTCCTATAGAAACCAGCATGACCTAGGAAACTACGAATACCTTTTATATCTTTAGGACATGGCATTTTCTCAATTGCATCAACCTTAGTTTTGTCCACTTCAATACCTCTTTCAGAAATTTATGACCCAAGAAAATGCCTTCATTAACCATAAAGTGGCACTTCTCACAATTCAAGACAAGATTTATTTGTTCACATCTCTGCAAAACTAGATCAAGATTGCTTAAACAATCATCAAAAGACTTCCCATAAATAGAGAAGTCATCCAGGAAAACGTCAACAATCTTTTCACAAAAGTCAGAGAATATAGCAGTCATACATCTTTGAAAGGTAGCAGGTGCATTACAGAAACCTAAAGGCATACGTCTATAAGCATAAGTTGCAAAGGTACAAGTAAAAGTGGTATTTTCTTGATCAGGTTGACAAACAGGTATTTGTGAAAAGTCAGAATATCCATCAAGGAAGCAAAAGTGTGTGTGCTTAGATAATCTTTCAAGCATTTGATCAATAAAAGGCAAAGGGTAATGATCTTTTCTAGTTGCTTTATTTAATTTTCTAAAATCAATTACCATTCTATAGCCCGTAACAATTCTTTGTGGAATAAGTTCATTCCTATCATTAGGAACAACAGTAATACCTCCTTTCTTAGGGACACAATGAACAAGACTTACCCATCTACTATCAGCTATGGGATAAATTATACCTGCTTCCAGAAGTTTTAATATTTCCGTTCTTACCACTTCTTTCATCTTTGGATTTAACCGACGTTGGTGATCAATAACGGGTTTAGCATAAGGTTCCATATTAATTTTGTGCTGACATAGAGTGGGACTAATGCCCTTTAAATCATCAAGAGTGTATCCAATAGCTGCTTGGTGCTTCCTTAGAACTTTCAATAATCTTTCTTCTTCATGTTCTGAAAGGTTAGCACTAATAATAGCAGGATATATCTTCTTTTCATCAAGATAAGCATATTTCAAAGTGTCTGACAATTGTTTTAATTCAAGCACAGGATCACCTTTAGGTGGAGGAGGACCTCCCAGAGTTTCAATAGGCAAATTGTGTTTAAGTAGAGGATGTTGTTCAAAGAAAATCTTATCTATTTCATTTCTTTCATGAATATGTAAATCATTTTCATGGTCTCGCAAATATTGTTCTAAAGGATCAGTAGGTGGTACAATAGTACAAGCAAGACCAATTAGTTCATCCTTACTAGACATTTCTTTTTAATGAAGATTTCTACTAAACTTGGAAACATTAAACTCATGAGACTCATCACCAAAACTAACACCAACAGTTTGTTTCTTACAATCTATCTTAGCATTAACTATGTTCAAGAAAGGTCTACGAAAAATAATGGGACATAAGTCATCTTGTGGGGAACCAAGAACAAGAAAATCAGTAGGGTATTTTATTTTCCCACACAAGACTTCAACATCTCTAACAATCCAAAATGGTGATATGGTGTATCTATTAGCAAGTTTAATAGTAACATATATTTCTCCTAACTCTGTAGGTGCTATGTCTTTCATAATTTCTTGATAAAGGGTGTAAGGAATAGCACTCACACTAGCACCCATGTCACATAAACCATGATAACAGTGATCTCCTATTTTAACTGAGATGACAGGCATGCCCACAATAGGTCTATATTTATCCCTTTTATCAGGTTTAGCAATTCTAGCAGCTTCTTCACAGAAGTAAATAACATGCCCATCTATATCTTCTTCTAAGATATCTTTAACCATAGCTATGCTAGGTTCTACTTTAATTTGTTCATCAGGTTTAGGTGTTCTAATATAGCTTTTGTTAACCATAGTTGAAACTTTAGCATGTTCCTTTATCCTAACAGGGAAAGGTGGTTTCTCTATATAAGCAGAAAGAACAACTGGATCAACATTATAAATTATAGTTTCTTCTTTAGTTGGTACCGGTTATTTAATTTCATCTTTAATAGGTGGGTGACATTTAAACCACTTCTCTTTAGGGAGTTCAACATGAGTAGCAAATGATTCACAAAAGGAGGCTACTATCTCAGAGTCAAGTCCATATTTAGTGCTAAACTTTTGAAAAGCATCGGTATTCATAAAAGATTTAACAAAATAATACTTAATTTTAATACCCGACTCTTTACCTTCGTCGAGTTCCCAATCTTTAGAGTTGCATTTAATTCTTTCCAAAAGATCCCACAAGAATTCAATAGTCTTCTTCATAAAAGAACCAGCAAAAGAAGTATCAAGCATGGTTTGATCATTACGAGAAAGCCGAGCATAATTTTTTTGGATAATAATATCTCTTGAGAGCTCATGATTGGGGCATGAATATAACATTGAATTAAGCCTCCCCCAAGCTAGAGCGATACTTTCTCCTTCACGAGGCCAAAAGTTATATATATAATTCCGATCACGATGAACTAGATGTATAGGATAAATTTTTTGTTGGAACTCCAATTTCAAAAGATTCCAATTCCATGATCCAATATTATCGCATAGCCTATACTGTAACACCCCGAGAATCATGCTACAGTAATCCCCTTCTAATGATGCCTTGTCATCATTGTTACTATTGCTAATCTCACATTGATTCTATTCCAGTTCAAATTTCAAATTCAAAATAAAGTCCAAAACTCAAAGTTTTCACACATGATAGCTAAAATGTTCAAGGTGTGGCAAATAATCTCTGGTTATTTTTCATGTTGAAACCAACCTCATTTGTGTAAACAAAATGCCCCTGGGATATTATTTTGTGGTCCAACAATAATTACATTGGACTTTCCAATTTCTAAAAATGGTTAGCCAACTCCTTCTGACCCCAAACTTTTTATGCAGCTTCACCTTGTTCCTATCTATTTTTGTGCAAAGTGCCACTTTTAACAAAATTACTTCAGTAGCTCTTTTAAATAGGAAATAGTTGCAGAATAATAGAAAAAGGAGAAAACAAAAGGACTTTCCCCCGCGCTAAACCGACCGGCCCAGCTAGCCAACTGTCCGGCCCAGCTAGCAAACTGGTCGGCCCAGTCAACCAGGCCCCCCACCGGTCTCCTTCTCCCTCTGTTCCCGTGGCGCGGTCGCTACAGGGGTGAGGTCGACCCCGACCACCTCGTTGGCCTCACCGAGAGGATAAGGTCGGGTCCCACGACCCCTCGGGCTCCCCACACCCACTCACTCCCCCTGGATGCCCCCTCTCCCCTCTCTCCCTCTGGCCTCGCCCCCTTCTCCAGATCCAGCTCGCCCCGACGCACTGTCGCCGCCGCATTGCTGCGCCACCGCGGCCACCGTGCCCTCCTCGCCTCCCCGATGTATCCACGAGCCCCACAACTGTCTTCTGCTTCGTCTGCACCAACGACCTCAAGGCGGGAGCCACCCTAGCGCCAGATCCCCTTCGTCTTCCTCCTCGACGGCCACCACACGACCTCGCGGCCGATCTGCTTCACCGGACCTTCCCGAGCCCTCTGCCTAGACCCCACGCTCCCGCGGTGAGCTCCTACGCCGAACGCACCGTCCCCTGCCCTCTCTAGCCGCCCGTAGCCACTACCCCGACAAAGCCCGAACCACCACCGCCTCGTTTGGTCGCCGGCGCGTCTCCGGTGACCTTTTGGTCAAGGGCCTGCGTCCGTTGTCCTCGCGCGCGCGTAGAGCACGCCCGAAGCTTTAGATTGAACTACTGCGGGCTGCATCTCCGTTTGCGTCATCGCCCGAAAACTCGCCACTGCGGACCTCGTCGTCGTCCACAATTCCGGTTGCGCCCGCACCAACCGATGCCACAGATCGACGCGGCGCGTTTTGCCCGTTCGAACGCGACCAAGAACGCGCAAAACGGGGCACTACAGCATGATTCCGGCGCTCGCCGGTGTTCAGCCGCCGCGCGCAGGCCTGCCGGAGCAACTCTGGTGGCGCCGCTGACTTGGCACCATGGGCCCCGCCTATGTGCCACTACCTGCGGGCCCTGGGGCCCCAGTTGACCATTTAACAAGGGTCAACGCTGATTGGGCAGGCCCTGTGTCTATGACACGTGGGTCCTGCCTAAATAAACGAAATTTAATTAAAAATAAAATTGGTTAATTAGTTAATTAGCTAATTAAAACACTAATTAACCACTGACTAGTAGGGCCCAACATCTAATTAAGTAGTTAGATTAATTTTAACTCCGTTTAGTACTAACAGAGGCTGACATGTGGGTCCGAGTGACCCCACATGTCAGGTTTGACCTGGCCAACCGGTTAGTTGACCTGATGACTTCTCTTGACATTGTGTTGACGTCACCGCCGCACTGTTCTGGATAATGTTGTTTTAAATAATTAAGATAATTCTAGAAAATTGTTTAAATTCTTTGAAAAATCATATAAAATAAACCGTAGCTCGGATGAAAATGTTTTTTATATGAAAGTTGCTCAGAAAAATCCAACGAATCCGAATATGCGGTCCGTTCATCTGTCACATGCCCCTAGCATGCTGAACATGGAACTTCCCCCTCCGGTCATCTGTCTAACACAGGCCCGGAACCGGGAAAACATTCCCGGTTGATTTCCCCCTTCGTCGGTATCGTGTAGCACCTCGTTAGAACACGTCTAGCTCTGCCTATTGTCCAGTTATGATCTTGCTTGCTATGTATTTACTGTTTCTCCCCCCTCTTCTCTTCGGTAGACCCCGTGATGGCTGCCGATGCTGCTGTGATCGACTACATCACCGACGACCCCTCCTTCTTGTCTGAGCAACCAAGCAAGCCCCCCCCTTTGATCATCCCGATATCGCCCATTCCATTCTCTCATGCTTGCATTAGATTTTGCTACGGTTATTGTTTGCTCCTATTCTGATGCATAGCCTGCTTTTGTAACCTACTCATTGTACCTTACCTGCTTATCCTAAACTACTTAGTATAGGTTGGTTAGTGATCCGTCAGTGACCCCACCTTGTCCTTGTTGCCCCTGCTTCATCATCGAAGACCCGATCAATGGGATCGAAGACCAGGCCCCGACACTGCACATCACTTTCCCCTTAGTTGCTCGACACTACTGGGTTACGATCGAGTGCCGGGGGTGAGACCTCATCAGCATGTCTGATGTTACCCTGTAGTGTAGCTATTCGGTCGTGGTCATCGAGGGTGATTCCGCCTTAAGCACTTCTGATACAACTCTGTCGTGCAACCCCTCAAGTGTGAACTCCGAGGGTGGTTCCTCTTACGTTCACCTTGATGATTACATCGAGTGGAATCCGTCAAGGGTGATTCCTCAGGTTTTCCCCTTGGTGTTAGACACACAGTTACTATGGTTACTATGACTTTACACTGAACCATGTTACTAAAGATGAGTCAGCCCTGAGGGGTACCCGCGCGAGCTTAATTGCGAGTGATGTGGAGTCGGGTTGACCTGGAGGGTGCCCGCGAGATAATTACGAGGCGTGGTCGGGCATTCCTAGCCCTTGTCGCAAGTCCTTGAGACGGGGCAACGGGGTCACATCTTTCGTGAGTCTCTGCTTGTTACCGCGCGTTCCTAATCCACTACAATTTGGATATTTGATCCGAGGGGCCTCTGGCCTGATAGCACTAACCATCACGTGGGCATAGTATGGGCGTTCTGCGTCGTATGCGTCAGCCGAAGCTTAATACATGTCAGCGTCTGAGCGAAGCGCGCCGGGTTGGACTGGTAAGCTCCTGCCTTTTTAAGGAGGTAGCTAGGTCTGCTCACTGGCCGCCCTCGCAACATGCAGGAGTTCCCGGGGAGATTGTCCATGTCCCCTGGGGGCATATGTTTAGTCCGGCGTGCTTGACCTCTCTATTAAGCCTAGGTCGGGTTGCGGCGTATTGTTTTGCCGAGGCCGGGCATGACCCAGGAAAGTGTGTCCGGCCGGAGTTAATCGAGCGTGGTGGGTAAGTTGGTGCACCCCTGCAGGGAAGAAAACATCTATTGATAGCCTGTCCTACGGTAACGGACACTTGGAGTTGTATCACGAGTGATACAAGTAGAACTGGATACTTGTGATGAGACATGGATATGAGGTGATAAATGGATAGTATGGCTCTGGGATTGCTTTCTCGCAGGGAGTCGAGAAAGGATCTCTGGCCGAGGTTTATAACACTTCTACTACTTTACTTTATGCTACCCTACTCCCTCCTATTGCCGCAAGATGGTGGTTTCCAGAAGATGCTAGTCTTCGATAGGACTAGGCCTTCTCTCTATTCTGACATTTCTGCAGCCCAGTCCACATATACAACCTTCCTTTGATAATGTTGCATATGTAGTGTAGATCCTTGCTTGCGAGTACTTTGGATGAGTACTCACGGTTGCTTTGCTACCCCTTTCCCCCCCTTTCTTCTTGTTTCCGGTTGATGCAACCAGATGTCGGAGCCCAGGAGCCAGATGCCACCGTCGATGCCTACTACTACGTGGAGGTCGCCGACGACCAGGAGTAGTTAGGAGGCTCCCAGGAAGGAGGCCTTGCCTTTTCGATTATAGATGCTTTTGTGCTAGCATTCTTAAGGCAAACTTGTCTAACTTATGTCTGTACTCAGATATTGTTGCTTCCGTTGACTCTTGTGTTTTCAAGCTTATGTATCCGAGCCCTCGAGGCCCATGGCTTGTAATATAAAGCTTGTATTATTTTCAATTTGTGTCTAGAGTTGTGTTGTGATATCTTCCTATGAGTCCTTGATCTTGATCGTACACATTTGCGTGTATGATTAGCGTACGATTGAATCGAGGGCGTCACAAGTTGGTATCAAAGCCAACTGCCTGCAGGTAGCCCCCTTTCCAACTCCTTGGGCGAAGTTGACTCTAGAAACCAAAAATTGTTTTACTAACTTGGCTGTGTGGCTTACGGGCCCACGTCGCCAATTGGGTGGTATTAGGATCTTTTATTCCTCGTCTATACTCTGGGACTCTGATCTCTCTCCCATTCGTGTTAAATAATTTTGCTAACTCTAACACTAGGTTCTCGTAACCGCTTCCTCCCGGAGAGCTCCTTCAACATAGATGATCGTCTGCTACATCAGAAGGCTCTGAAGATACTTCTCGATGTATCACGAGACCCTGTGTCCACTGCCTTGCAGTTTCTGACCGCCGGTAATCCCCATGAATAACATGCTTGCCGCTTGTACCTTCATCCCCAATTGCTCCTGTTGTTACGAGATACCCCTAGTACTCTCTGTTGTTCCGAGAATCCTTTGTGCCTTCTGCTTTGTAGCTTATTTTGCACTGCGGATAATTCACTTAACCGGGGTTCGTTCATCCCGAGTTGCTCATATGTCTCACAAAATTCTTTGGAATACTATTCGATCTTCCGATAATCCTCAGTAGCCTATTACTCCTGTTTTTCCTTATCATCTTGCATTATGGTTAATTCCATATGTCTAACAATATTCATTAAACTCCTTTGAGATTGTCATTCTTATCCTATTGATTCGACATGTGCGTGAATGTACACATTCTTTAGTTATCCCCTAGTAATTATTTATCCTTCTGGCTCAGACTCCACTCTGGGCATGAGCTGGTTCTCGGCAAATCAAACAATGAATCGTTGTCGGTCTATGTATTTTCAACTTGCTTATCTTTTGATTAGAGCATCTGCTTCTGATCCCCCGAATTGGAAATCATAATTCCTTTGCATTTAAGCTTTGGAATTATCAGATATTTCCAAAATCCAATGCCTCTGCATTATTTCTTCTTCTAATTGAGTATTGATACTCACATCAGCTCCGTTGTGGATCGTCGGATCCATTATTGGATTATCATCCGACTGTGTCCTTCATTTTCAAAGGACCTCGTGAAGTTCTTTCCAAGATACATAATGCCTTTGGTAATTGTATCCTCTCCTTTTGTCAACCATGCTCTGCTTTCGAGCTTGTGTTGTTTACTTCTGAAGTTTGTGGAATAGGTTCCTAAGATGCCCCTATGGGTTGAACCTATGCCTCCCATAATCCGTTTGAACCCAGAAGTTTTAACGAGTCTTACTCTTCTGGTGTTTAGCCAGATAACATTTCAACACTATAACTTCATTGAAAGCGAGAAGTAAATGAAATGATATGCATTGAAGAAGTGGGAGTCGACCTTGAACTTTGTGTTCATGCCCATGGACACGATGTAGATCTTATCATGGAAGCTTCTCTCAAAATTAATTATCCCCATGGTATAAGATCATCTTATATCTGGGATTTTATCCTTTGCAACCGTGGTTCTGACCATGAGTGTTCCCTTTGATCCCATTTCCCTGACAAGTTAAAGTACTTGCCTTCTACAGATCAATACATCTCCGCAACCTCTATTTTGATCATCCTTCGAGTATTACCCTCCGGTATCTCGAGGATATCAAAGGACCGTGTTGCTTCCTATGAGTCTTCATCTAGTATTGCTTCTCACCGATTTCATATTCCCCCCGGGTTCTGATTTATTAGTCACTCAAGAACACCGATAAGTGAATTGATTTCGCACTCTGATTCAATAACTCTAAGTAATTTTCATTGCTTACGAGTTTAATAATCCTTCAAGTCATCCCTAGCCTGATCGGTTATATCATTATCGTGCTAAATTTTAACTGTGCTACCAGGTCCTTTCCGGAGCACAATTTTCGACGATGAGCTAAGCTTACGTCGATCTTCCTCATCTTATCATTCAACCTTGAACAACAAGCTTGATTTTGAACTGGTGTCGTATCCGTGGTTCCAATAGCCTTTCGCTTCATCCTTCCTGTTGCTTGATGTCGTTGGTCCTCGATGGCATCTTCATAGAGCCTCTCGACAAATGCGTTGTGATTAGCATCAACATTTTGACTTTCGTTGAGATGACAATTGAATTCATGGTGAGAAATACCATCCTTGACCTTCAATGATTTGAGTTATCATCGACAACCCCCCCTTGTCTGCTTTCCAACACATGTTTGATCATGTCTTGGTTATGCCTTGGACTCCTTGCTATTCCTGCAATTGTTCATTGCATATGTCTTGTGATCTCCAACTCCAACCCCTACTTGGAACGCCATGTTAATGCTACCTCGAAGCATGACTGAGGTATTCCGAATATTAACAAGAACATTGGAAGCACATTGTCGAATGTTTCTTGATCTATTATCCAAACACCGTTGTATGTGTATGTCGGCGTTCTGGGAACGGGGGTCCTCAGACTTGCCTGCCTGCGGCCTGCGGCGTGGCTCAAAGGGGGGCCCAGCATGGCCCATCCACATCAACACAAACTCAAGACCCTCGCGAGGGGCCAAGCCTCGCGGGGCGGACGACACGGAGCTTCCTCAGGCATGGCCTCATCAGTCTGGCTCGCGAGGAGGCGGAGAGATCAAGGCGGGGTACCTCACGAGGTGCCCGTGACGCAAGCCATGACGACCAAGGGCGCCAGGCGGGCACCAGCCCGCGCAGTGTCCTCCTTTCCTCTTTGGTGCAAAGGGAGCAAGCGCAGGCAAGAGCATCAAGCAAAGGCACTCATTTCGGTGCAACGAGACCAAGACCAGCCCAACGGCAGGGAGGAAGTCATTGTGGAGCCCAAGCCAGCGTCACCATCAGAGCCTTTGGCAGGCGAGGACCAACTTTAGTCAGGATAAGTGTACCAGATGTTCCCCTTCAAAATGGCCAATTGTTGGCGCCCTTCCCGCTCAATATTTGGGAAGAGGCCCAGGGCATTTGCCTATAAATAGGACTAGCCACCCCCAGGGTAGAGGTAATCAGCCCATCCAGAAACAAGCTGGGATTGGATCGAGTAGCATCACACAGAGAGAGAGAGAGAGAAGGGTGACTGAACTCCTCCTAGCAGTTCATCGCCCCAGCCAAGAACAGACCCTCGCGAGGCTTTTCTTCCTTGTATTGCTCATCATCATCAGCCCAAGAGGCAATCCACCACACCACAAACAAGAGTAGGGTATTACACCACAATGGTGGCCCGAACTAGTATAAACCCTATGTCTCTTGTGTTGTTCTTTCCATAGCTTAGATCTTAGCGAGGCGGTGGGGTGCTGGTAGGTAGAAGGCGAAATCTCCGCGCGCACCCCTGTGTTCGAACCTCAAGGGTCTGCCGGAACCCGAAATCCGATAGTGTAATATCATGATTCTTCCCTCGCCCCCTTTATCAAAATGCTTTTGAACTTGTTGTCAAATCATGTATATCCTGCTCCGCTTCCCCTGGGGAAGGATATACCCCCAATTCTTGTGCGTAAACACATTTTCCTTTCCATTGGTCTGATTAATCCGATAATTTCATTTTTCCTTTCCATTGGTTTGTTTAACCTTCTTGTGATCTATATGATATGAGCAGAGATAATTCCCTGCTTATGTAAACACCTTGGTGTACAAACTATGTCAGTAAGACCTTGTTACTATTGTTGATGACATTCTGGTAGCCGCCGATGGACGGGAACTTTGCCTATTGGTCCGCCTCGTCTTAACAAGCAAGAAAACGGTTCTCTTCATCCCTTGCCCTTGGTACCAGCATTGTTGCCAACATAACTGACAGGTTATACTCTGACCTGCCTTGCTATCATGATCGTGCAAACTGACTAGTGCCTTCCTGCTGTTAACCCACATGGTGGGCCCATAACCCACAGTTTCACAGGATCGAAACCCGACTCTCCTGTACATCCCTGTCTTCCAAAATTGTTCCTCGCGCTTGGCTTCATATGTAATTCACGAGCCACCTTCTTGTGATATGTTCTGGTATTAGACGCAATACTTATTCCCATTGCTCTGAACCCCCATCACCCTCTGTTCCAGGCAACGAATGATTGCCTACCAAGTTGAAGCTTCTTATTGCACCTTCTTACCTTGCTCTCGATGACTTTCTTGGATTTCAACTCGAGAGATGCCTTTATGCCATGTTCACCGAGATAGCCCCCAGGTACCTATCTTGTGTTGAGCTCCGTCCTTCCCGAGTCTTTCTCCCTTACTCCACCTCTTAAATCTCGGGACGAGATTTCTTGTAATGGAGGAGATTTGCAACACCCCGATAATCATGCTACAGTAATCCCCTTCTAATGATGCCTTGTCATCATTGTTACTGTTGCTAATCTCACTTTGATTCTATTGCACTTCAAATTTCAAATTCAAAATAAAGTCCAAAACTCAAAGTTTTCACACATGATAGCTACAATGTTCAAGGTGTGGCAAATAATCTCTGGTTATTTGTCATGTTGAAACCAACCTCATTTGTGTAAACAAAATGCCCCTGGGATATTATTTTGTGGTCCAACAATAATTACATTGGCCTTTCCAATTTCTAAAAATGGTTAGCCAACTCCTTCTGACCCCAAACTTTTTATGCAGCTTCACCTTGTTCCTATCTATTTTTGTGCAAAGTGCCACTTTTGACAAAATAATTTCAGTAGCTCTTTTAAATAGGAAACAGTTGCAGAATAATAGAAAAAGGAGAAAACAACAGGACTTTCCCCCGCGCTGAACCGACCGGCCCAGCTAGCCAACTGTCCGGCCCAGCTAGCAAACTAGCCGGCCCAGTCAACCAGGCCCCCCACCGGTCTCCTTCTCCCTCTGTTCCCGTGGCGTGGTCGCTAAAGGGGTGAGGTCGACCCCAACCACCTTGTCGGCCTCGCCGAGAGGATAAGGTCGAGTCCCGCGACCCCTCGGGCTCACCGCACCCACTCACTCCCCCTAGACGCCCCCTCTCCCCTCTCTCCCTCTGGCCTCGCCCCTTCTCTAGATCCACCTCACCCCGACGCACTGTCTCCACCGCGTTGCTGCGCCACCGCGACCACCGTGCCCCACTTGCCTCCCCGATGTGTCCACGAGCCCCACGACCGTCTTCTGCTTCGTCTCCACCAACGACCTCAAGGCGGGAGCCACCCCAGCGCCGGATCCCCTTTGTCTTCCTCCTCAACGGCCACCACACGACCTCACGGCCGATCTACTTCACCGGACCTCCCCGAGCCCCCTGCCTAGGCCCTACGCTCCCGCGGTGAGCTCCTGCGCCGAACGCGCCGTCCCCTGCCCTCTCTAGCCGCCCGTAGCCACTACCCTAACGAATCCCGAACCACTGTCGCCTCGTTTGGTCGCCGGTACGTCTCCGGTGACCTTTTGGTCAAGGGATTGTGTCCGTTGTCCTCGCGCGTGTGTAGTGCACGCCCGAAGCTTTAGATTGAAGTCCTGCGGGCTGCATCGCCGTTTGCGTCGTCGCCCGAAAACTCGCCACGGGGGACCTCGTCGCCGTCCACGATTCCGGTTGCCCCCGCACTAACCGATGCCACAGATCGACGTGACGCGTTCTGGCCGTGCAAACGCGACCAAGAACGCGCAAAACGGGGCACTACAACATGATTCCGGCGCTCGCCGGCGTTCAGCCACCACGCGTAGGCCCGCCGGAGCAACTCCGGTGGCGCCACTGACCTGGCATCGTGGGCCCCGCCTATGTGCCACTGCCTGCGAGCCCCGGGCCCCAGTTGACGATTTAACAAGGGTCAAAGCTGATTGGGTAGGCCGTGTGTCTATGACACGTGGGTCCTGCCTAAATAAACGAAATTTAATTAAAAAGAAAATAGGTCAATTAGTTAATTAGCTAATTAAAACACTAATTAACCACTGACTTGTAGGGCCCACCATCTAATTAAGTAGTTAGATTAATTTTAACTCCGTTTAGTAGTAATAGAGGCTGACATGTGGGTTCCGGTGACCCTACATGTCAGGTTTGACCTGGCCAACCGGTTAGTTGACCTGATGACTTCATCTTGACATTATGCTGACGTCACCGCCGCACTGTTCTGGATAATGTTGTTTTAAATAATTAAGATAATTCTAGAAAATTGTTTAAATTCTTTGAAAAATCATATAAAATAAACTGTAGCTCGGATGAATTTTTTTATATGAAAGTTGCTCAGAAAAATCCAACGAAACCGAATATGTTGTCCATTCATCTGTCACATGCCCCTAGCATGCTGAACATGGAACTTTCCCCCTCCGGTCATTTGTCTGACACAGGCCCGGAACCGGGAAAACATTCCCGGTTGACTTCCCCCTCCGTCGGTATCGTGTAGCACCGTGTTAGAACACGTCTAGCTCTGCCTGTTGTCCTGTTATGCTCTTGCTTGCTATGTATTTACTGTTTCTCCCCCTTTTCTCTTCGGTAAACCCCGTGATGGCTGCCGATGCCGCTGTGATCGACTACGTCACCGACGACCCCTCCTCCTCGTCTGAGCAACCAGGCAAGCCCCGCCCCCCTTTGATCATCCCGATATCGCCCATTCCATTCTCTCATGCTTGCATTAGATTTTGCTACTGTTATTGTTTGCTCCTATTCTGATGCATAGCCTGCTTTTGTAACCTGCTCATTGTACCTTACCTGCTTATCCTAAACTACTTAGTATAGGTTGGTTAGTGATCCATCAGTGACCCCACCTTGTCCTTGTTGCCCTTGCTTCATCATCGAAGACCCGATCAACGGGATCAAAGACCAGGCCCCGACACCGCACATCACTTTCCCCTTAGTTGCTCGACACTACTGGGTTACGATCGAGTGCCGGGGGTGAGACCTCATCAGCACTTCTGATGTTACCCTGTAGTTTAGCTATTCGGTCGTGGTCATCGAGGGTGATTCCGCCTTAACCACTTCCGATATGACTCTGTCGTGCAACCCCTCAAGTGTGAACTTCGAGGGTGGTTCCTCTTACGTTCACCTTGATGATTACATCGAGTGGAATCCGTCAAGGGTGATTCCTCAAGTTTCCCCTTGGTGTTAGACACACAATTACAATGGTTACTATGACTTTACACTAAACAATGTTAGTAAAGAAGGTCGGCCCTGAGGGGTACCCGCGTGAGCTTAATTGCGAGTGATGTGGAGTCAGATTGACCTGGAGGGTGCCCGCGAGATAATTACGAGGCGTGGTCGGGCATTCCTAGCCCTTGCCGCAAGTTCTCGAGACAGGGCAATGGGGTCACATCTTTCGTGAGTCTTTGCTTGTTACCGCGCGTTCCTAATCCACTACGATTTGGATATTTGATCCGAGGGGCCTCTGGCCTGATAGCACTAACCATCACGTGGGCATAGTATGGGCGTTCTGCGTCGTATGCGTCAGCCGAAGCTTAATAAACGTCAGCGTCTGAGCGGCGCGCGCCGGGTTGGACTGGTAAGCTCCTGCCTTTTTTAAGGAGGTAGCTAGGTCTGCTCACCTGCCGCCCTCGCAACATGCAGGAGTTCCCGGGGAGATGGCGCATGACCCCTGGGGGCATAGGTTTAGTCCGGCGTGCTTGACCTCTCTATTAAGCCAAGGTTGGGTTGCGGCGTATTGTTTGGCCGAGGCCGGCCATGACCAAGGAAAGTGTGTCCGGCCGGAGTTAATCGAGCGTGGTGGGTAAGTTGGTGCACCCCTGCAGGGAAGAAAACATCTATCGATAGCCTGTCCTACGGTAACAGACACTTGGAGTTGTATCCCGAGCGATACAACTAGAACTGGATACTTGTGATGAGACATGGATATGAGGTGATAAATGGATAGTATGGCTTTGGGATTGCTTTCTTGCAGGGAGTCGAGAAAGGATCTCTGGCCGAGGTTGATAACACTTCTACTACTTTACTTTATGCTACCCTACTCCCTCCTGTTGCTGCAAGATGGTGGTTTCCAGAAGATGCTAGTCTTCTATATGACTAGGCCTTCTCTCTATTCTGGCATTTCTGCAGCCCAGTCCACATCTACAGCCTTCCTTTGATAATGTTGCATATGTAGTGTAGATCCTTGCTTGCGAGTACTTTGGATGAGTACTCACGGTTGCTTTGCTACCCCTTTTTCCCCCTTTCTTCTTGTTTCCGGTTGATGCAACCAGATGCCGGAGCCCAGGAGCTAGATGCCACGGTCGATGCCTACTACTACATGGAGGCCACCGATGACCAGGAGTAGTTAGGAGGCTCCCAGGAAGGAGGCCTTGCCTTTTCGATCATAGATGCTTTTGTGCTAACCTTCTTAAGGCAAACTTGTCTAACTTATGTCTGTACTCAGATATTGTTGCTTCCGCTGACTCTTGTGTTTTCGAGCTTATGTATCTGAGCCCTCGAGGCCCCTGGCTTGTAATATAAAGCTTGTATTATTTTCAATTTGTGTCTAGAGTTGTGTTGTGATATCTTCCCGTGAGTCCTTGATCTTGATCGTACATATTTGCGTGTATGATTAGTGTATGATTGAATCGAGGGCGTCACATATACCATGCCAATGATTTTCCCTTCAAAGATAAAGGGAAAACCTTTCAATAACTTCATCTCCGGGTAAACCTGCAAGCTTAAACAATCCACAAATTTTTTCTACATATATCAATTGCATATCAAGATGTTCGGTTCCATCTTTTGCATAAGGATTAGCTAGCAGTTGTTGTATCATACCCGAAGGAATTTCATATTCAATATTTTCAGTAGGTGCAGTAGGTTGAGGGGTAGCTAATTGTGGTTCCGGACAAGGTGAAGATACCCCGAACAAACCCCTCAAAGGATTGTTTTCCATAGTAACAAGTGACAAAAAAATTCAGCACACTATATAAATGTTTCCTTACCAAATTCCACTTACCAAAGGCGCTTCACTCCCCGGCAATGGCGCCAGAAAATAGCCTTGATGACCACAAGTATAGGGGATCAATTGTATCTCTTTTTGATAAGTAAGAGTGTCAAACCCAACGAGGAGCAAAGGGAAATGACAAGTAGTTTTCTGTAAGGTAGTGTCTGTAAGTGCTGAAATTGTAAGTAGCAGAGTAGTTTGATGGCAAGATAATTTGTAACGAGCAAGTAACGATAGTAGTAAAAAATATGCAGCAAGGTATCCCAATCCTTCTTAGGCAAAGGACAGGCCAAAACGGTCTCTATGATAAGTAAAGCGTTCTTGAGGGTACACGGGAATTTCATCTAGTCACTTTCATCATGTTGGTTTAATTCGTGTTCGCTACTTTGATAACTTGATATGTGGGTGGACCGGTGCTTAGGTGCTGTTCTTACTTGAACAAACCTCCTACTTATGATTAACCCCCCCGCAAGCATCCGCAACTACGAGAAAAGTATTAAGAATAAATTCTAACCATAGCATTAAACTTTTGGATCCACAATGGCAAAACAGTCTTTATGCAGTGATTAGATAGCCAATCGTGCTATCATACCTAAATCTGCAGACATAACAGGGTGCATTAAATGCACCGCTAGGTGTCACGTCATGGATGTAGGCCGGCAAGCTTTATCGCGTCGTCTTAGCCATCTCACACCTGCCTGCTTGACACGCCTCTGGACGGGTGTCATGTGGAGATAATCTTCCTTCCAAATGGCTGCCACGCGCCAAATGTCAGCCACTTAGCTATCTGGGGGCTTGGCACCGCACCGATGGATGACTTGCGTTGTGATGCGATGGAGCGGTGGAGTGCTGGCGGGGACGCAGACCGCCAGCAACCCCGACAACCCTTGCCTGGGGAGTCATGGGTCTTGTCCTCGGGGTGGCCTCAACCTGACCCGGCTCGCCTGCCTGGCAAGGAAGGTTTTCCTTGGTGATATCTTGCTGTCTTGGCCTATCTTGGTCTTCTTGATCCGCCCTTTGATTTCTCAAAGAGCTCGCCGAAGGACTACTGTTCGTGCACAAGTCAGGGGAAACATACACCCTTGTATGTGTGCCCTGATAGAAGCCCCCGGGCCTGAGCCAAACATGTCGCCGGGCACGTTGGGTTAGGCCCCAAACAGTGCACGGACACATGTTGAATGAACGCTGCATGTGTAGCGTGTTCATCAACGTCCACTCCGCGTAATTACCGCAGGTCATGGGGTCATGGGACTATAGCAGTTAATGTAAAACGGTAACTTTCAGAGGAAAAGTAGCGAAGAGCCGCCCCTTCCTCCATGTTTGTTCCTCATAAAAGGGAAAAACGCGAAAGGGCGTGGTCTCATTCGCACCTATTTCTCCATCCACCATCTTCTTCCTCAAGCTACGCGACTACTGCCGCGCTCGCATTCACTTTCGACGCTGCATCCGTCCTTCTATCCCTTCCATAGCTCTTGAGGATGGGAAAGAAAGCCGCTGCTGCCAAGGGGGAGCGGGCAACCACTGCAAAGGAAACAGCTGCAGAGGGGAACAAGAAGAGAGCAGCAGAGCAAGATAAGAAGCGATGGGAAGATGTGGTCTTCTTCCCGTCGAGCTTGGACAGCGACGCCTTGATCGCAAGGTATGGATACATATCGGAGAGGGAAGTTCCAAAGGGGCATGGTGCGCCCGTGGTCCTGCCGGGGGAAAAGAAGGATCCGCCGAATTCATACCGATTTTTCTGCATGTTTTTCTTCTACGTCCTCTGGCCCCCTTTCTCAGATTTCTTTGAGGTGATGATGGTAATATATGGATTCCACCTCTTGGACTTCATGCCGAATGCAACGGCGTGCATGGCAATCTTTGCCCATTTGTGCGAGAACTTCATCGGGGTCGCGCCCAATGTGGATCTGTTCAGGCACTTTATAGTCCAGCGGGTGGAAAACAAGGCCCATTGCTCGGGAAACATAAGCTGGATCCCCTGGGACAGGAGGGATATTTGGGATTATCTTCCTGGTCAGCAACGCAGTAGATGGGAAGAATGGAGGGCGGACTGGTGCTGGATCCAGGATGAGGATGCTCCAGAGTAATGCCAGGCGCGGACAGAGTGCATCGTGCGCGGCAATGACTGGAGGGAATTGGGCCTTACTGATGACAGGCTTCGCCCGGCGCTGAACAGAATTGACTATCTCAAAGCTGCTGGGCTAACTATCAAACACGTGGGAGCTGATTTCCTCTGATGCCGCATCGCGCTGCTGCAGAAAAGGGAGAGGTTTGCTTGGCGGTATGGGGATGCTGCGGACAGGATGCGCCTGTATCCAGGCCTCATCAACAACTTGTCGGTTTACAGCCACGGCTGGATGTGCGAACAATAGTTCGGCGGTCTTGGACCATTCAAATTGCCAGCAGGAGTTGTTCCGCTGCATGTTAACTCTGCCCTGGACCAGATTTTGAAGTGGATGCCCAACTGCAATGCTTACGGGGTTGCGAGTGATTGGCAACTACCCGAGCTTGATGCAGAGCTTGAGTGGCCTTCCAACTAGGTGGAAAGGGCTACCAGGGTGGAGAACAACATGTTCAAGCGGACCTCCAAGGTGGAGGCGGAGTTTATCAAGAGGAGGATAAGGCGTCCCGGGCCCCTAAGAAGGCAAGGCCCGGAAGAGTGGACGAGGAAGAGCAAGGGGAGGCTGAAGGCGAGGGGTCCTCCCACGGCAGGGGCGAGGTGCACGTCGTAGAGGAGATTGCCGAGGACGATCCTGCCAGGGCTGAGCCTCCCGAGATCGAAGCCTTATATGTCGCGGCAGCAGAGGCCTGGGAAGAGGATGGGGCCGAGGAGGTGGAATAACCCAAGGAGGAGTGACTCGCAGTGGGCCCACAAGCCCTCGAACCAGACTTGGATCGACGTCCTCGCAGACGGGCAGCTAGCCGGGGAATAGCGGCTCCTACTCCTGCCATCAAGAAGGTGAAGAAGATCGCCTCCAAGAGCGACAAGCCGGATGTGGTGCGACGGCATTCTTCTCGCCTTTCCAAGGCCAAGACCCCTCCCGCCAAGCGACGGGCAGTCACGGGAGTCGACTCCGGCTCCCAATCAGACTTGAGCTCCTCACGCAACTCATCCTCGCCAGAGCTCCCTGGGGCTCAGCAGGGCTTACAGCTGCCGGGAAGCACTGCCCCCCAACCTTGAAGAGAACCATAGCTGCCCCGCCACCTATGGAGTTCGTGTTGGGCTCCATGCTTACGGACTCGGAGTAAGGAAAATACTTTCCTTTCCTGTTGGTGCCTTGCGCATTTGTTGATTCATTGATCCAACTTTGTTTGCCGCCTTTGACAGGGAAGAAGAGGAGGAAGAAACCCTCATCCGCCGGGCCAAACGACCTAGGCAGGTGGAGCCACCGATGCCCCTGGAGGAGACAGGCTTGGCGAGAAGTAGTATGAATGATCTAGCGCCAATCCCCCTGTCCAGCCCCCGACACAAAAGTATGGGATAGCTCACCCCTACCACGGGTGGCATGGAGGAAACGTCCCATCTCCAGCCAAGGAATAAGGGGAGATCCCCCCAGGCGAGGCTCTCCAAGAGGGGTCCACCCTTCCTGATACCCAAGCCGGAGGATCCCCGGCAAGGGCCTCCACGGAAGGATCGGCCCATGCTGATGCCACGGTTACCGAGGAAGGGGGCGGTGGTCGCACCCCTGCAACTAATATTTTTGGGGAAGACAATGTCCCTCCACGGCAAACATCTCTGGGTAATTCGCCTACTCTTTGTCTTTTGTTGCTTGTTTCATTCTTGCTTCAAGTCTCTGGCTCTCTGACATTTATTATTTTCTTGCCGTGGCTTGCTGATCTCGTTTGCACTCCCAGTGACCGAGGAACCGGAGCTGCTAGAAGAGGTGGCCAGCATTGGCAAGGATGTTGCTGAATAGGCAGCCAAGATTGTTGTTGCGGAGGGCCAGGAACACACTGTCGAGGATATCTGTGAGGTCCCAGAGGAGGCCCCCGGCAGTGTGCCGGGACTGGGGGTGGTGGTCGAGGAGAAGGTTCCCCTTCAGACCATGAGCCCTCCTCCCCAATTTAGCGTCTCGGCCATGGACCTGCAGCCATCTTCGAGCAGTTTGTCACTGGTCCTTGCCCAACCTGGACTTGGAGCCTCTGGTTCTTCCGCAGCAGTGAGCGCAGACCTTGACGAGGAGATCCAGTGTATCATGGCGCCACTGTCCCAGCAAGTCGAAGAAGCTGATGACACTGTCAGTGCAGTCATGGACCTGTCCTTCCTGGAGTCAGTGGCAACAGGCATCAAGGAATTGCGGAATAGGTATGGCCAGAAATGGCAAGCGCTTAAGAAGCAGCGCAACTCTACCAACAACGTGGATCAGAAGCTGAGGGACAAGGGCAGCGAGCTGCGCGAATGACACGGTAAGCAGTTTCAAGTCCTTCTACGGCAGCAGGAGATGATCACCTTGACGAAAGAGGATGTCGCTGCCCGGGAAGCTCATCCGGCGGAGCGCGTAGCGCTTCTGAATGCCAGGGAGAAGGACATCTCTTCCCGGGAAGAGAACCTCGAGGCCACCCTTCGCAACAAGGATAGAGAACTGGAGGACCTTGTCCAACAACGCACCAAGGAGCTGGAGGAGAAGCACAAGGCGGCCCTGGACACGCTCACCCTTGACTCCACTGCCCAACTGAAGAAGGTTGCCGATGAGCTTGACGTTGCATCCCCTGCCAAAGTTGATCTCGACTAACAGGTGGCCAAACTGATAGAGGAGCTTGCCGGGAGTGTCAAGGAAGCTGCAGCCCTCAAGGTGGAGGTGCAGAAAGCAGAGATTTTTCTAAAAGAGGTGCAATCGCAGCTCTCCTCCAAGAGCCAGGACCTTTAAACTGCCAATGGCACCATTACTGATATGAAGGCAAAGCTTGGCACTTTGGAGAGCGAAATCGAGTCTGCCGCGGCCCGCAAGAAGAAGCTGATGAGAGACTTGGGTAATGCCAGAGTCCTCCGAAAAGATGCGGAGGACAAACTAGCAAACCAAGTTGTGCAGCGCGACCTCTGGATCAAGAGCCTGGTTAATACTGCCGAGCGCCTTACCACCCAGATTGCAACGATGGGCATGGAGGGTCTGGCCTTCTCAGTTAATAGGCACGAGGTCCCAAGTGCCAAGCTGACGCTCTTCTTTGAAGGCTTGATCGAAGGGTTGAAGACACATGAAGAAGAAAGAGCCGCTCATTTTGCAAGCGAGTCCCGAAAGCTTGCCCGCAATGCCCTCTTCATTGTCTTGAGCAACATCACCTTCCGCCATCCGGACTTCAACCATGCCGATGGCTTCAAGAGGCTGCCGACAGGTGCTGATGTTTCTGCTGCCGAGGAGAAGGCTCCCCCTTCGCCGATAAGGTCCTCTCTGTTCCCAGGGCTTCATAAGGCCGCCAAGCATGGCCCCGAACCATTCACGCCATCGCATTGCACTGTAACAAAACATTATGCATGTCTTGTGTTTAGATCCAGTTCTAATTTTGCTCGAGCTGAACTGGTGTTTTAGTTAATTTCAATGCATGCTATCCCTCTTGCCTTTTATCCATGGATGTTCGTATGGTTAGTTTCTTCTGATGTGCTTTGGTTGCCCGTCAGTAACATGCTATCGCGATCGCTATGAGGAGCGGGTCCTTAGCATTTAGCTGGCGAGGATATGTCCCGGTAGGTTTTTCCTTTAGGAGTCTTTGACGCAGCCGCCCACTTCGTTGAGCAGGCTCGAAACAAAGCGGGGGCGCAGACAAATACATCTAGGTGCCATTACACGAGAAGATTTAACCATATGAGAAACATTGATTGTCTGAGGGATAAGCAAATGCAAACTTTTGGAGAAAGAAAAGTCAGTGGATATGTTGACTAAGCTTTTGTCCGTGCTTTCCTCCTTCCGTCGAGGTCATTCATCATGTCCGCACGTCTTAGGAGGATGATACTCGCGTGTCATTTTTAGACCCCCGGCTAGGGCCGGAGGGGATCACAGATCTCTTGCGGGTGATAATAAATGGAGATAGGTAGGACCGGTACTTCTCTCCTTCCCCTTTACACTTTTAACGATATTACGACAGTCAGCACAAAAGTCACGCTGACGCAGACAGCCTCGCCAAAGCATGCTTGTCGGGGCGTCAATCAACGGATTCGCACCTTCGCTTTACTCGGGATTTTTTCCATTGCAGAGTAAATGCTGGACCGAGTTCCGTGTGGGCTCATCGACGTTGTTGATGCTAAAACCCCGCGTGGCTCAATCGTTGACAAATGGAAGTGGTGGATGAAGAAACCACGTACCATATCCCCTCGCCTTTTTTCCGAACGGGGGTTGCGTAGAGGCCACGCTACCAAAACCATCCAAAGTTGTCTCATCATCGCCACTTCTTATTTTCGCCGCCGTTGCTGCCGCGGCGGAGATGGGCGACAAAAACTAGGTTGGGTGAATGAGGGAGCAACATCGCCTTCTCAACGCCCCCTACTCCAATGCATCCTGAAAATGCTACACACGACCTCGGGTTTGCACAAGCGCCACCCCCTACCTGGCTCGCCAAAGATGTCGTGGCCGAACACTATCACCTATGGGGCCATCGGCCCCTTTGTGGTTCGGCAAGGGGGAAGGGCACGTTGCACAAAGAGCAGAGGCCATGGAACAGCACGGTAATGGTGATGCTGGTGGTTTTTACCCAGGTTTGGGCCGCCGTGAGGCATAAAACCATACTCCTGCTTTGGTGGATTGATGAGAGGACCGTGGCGGAGACGCGGCGCTCAAGCCCAGCAAGGTCTCCTTAGGGATAAAGCAGCTACGCGCGTATGAGTGTACAAGGGTCCGAATCCTTTATAAGGTTGCCACGACCCTCCTTTTATAGGTCAAGGGGTTACCACGATGGTGAAACAGTCTTTATGGTGATTAAATGCACCGCTAGGTGTCATGTCATGGATGTAGCCCGGCAAGATTTATCGCTCCGTCATAGTCGTATCACGCCTACCTACTTGACATGCCTCTGGATGGGTGTCATGTGGAGATAATCTTCCTTCCAAATGGATGCCACACGCCAAATGTCATTCACTTACCTATCTGGGGGCTTGACACCACACTGATGGATGACTTCCGTTGTGATGCGGTGGAGCGGTGGAGTCTTGGCGGGGACACAGACTGCCAGCAACCCCAGCAACCCTTGTTGGGGGAGTCTTGGGACTTGTCCTTGAGGTGGACTCGACCTGACCAGGCTCGCCTACCCACAAGGGAGGTTTTTCCTTGTTGATATCTTGCTGTCTTGGCCTGTCTTGGTCTTCTTGATCCTCCCTTTGATTTCTTAAAGAGCTCTCTCTGGCTTAGTTTTGTCTTGCCTGCTTGATGTTGCCGGGCCGGAGGCCTACTTTCTGTGCGGAAACATACACCCCTGTTTGTGTATCCCGACACACTTGGTTCCTTTGGCGAATGATAATTTTATACGTGAGAAATTGCCATTGGTCTGGGATGTTAATGGGATATTGGATGCAAAGCCAGCACCAGCTAGCTTAACCGCGACCCGTTATGGTGGATGCCACATGTTGGTTACCCTTGACGAAGACACTTCCATGACGCGCCATTTATCTTCATGGAAGTGGGTACTTTCGTGATGATAATTTGAGTATTTTCATGGAACACTTCTACAACAGCACATCTATGACTATCTTGATTCAGTCATAAAATCGTCACAGATTTACAAGCATCACAGAAAACATGAACTACTGTGACAAACAAGTATCATCATGGAAGTGTTTTTTTGTAGTGATAGTGGAGGTAGATGGAGCTAGATGAGATTTGCCATGTAATGTAGTCAATTTATTAGGCTTGATCCCTAGTATCCACTATGTTCTGAGATTGATGTTGCGATGACTTTGCTATGCTTAATGCTTGTCACTAGGGCCCGAGTGCCATGATTTTGGATCTGAACTGTTTATGTTTTCACCATTATATCTATGTTCTAGATCCGATCTTGCAAGTCATATGCACCTATTATGTGTTATGACCCGTAAACCCTAGGGTGACAGTAATTGGGATACTCTCCAGGGATGATTGTAATTTGAGGATTTCATGTATTCACTATGTGTTAACACTTTGTTCCGGTTATCTATTAAAAGGAGCGCCTTAATTATCCTTAGTTTCCATTAGGACCCCGCTGCCACGGGAGGGTAGGACAAAAGATGTCATGCAAGTTCTTAATGCAAGCACATATGACTATATATGGAATACATGACTACATATGATTGATGAATTGGAGCTATGTATCACTCTAGGTTGTGACTATTATATGATGAATGTCATCCAAATATCCATCGCTACTCCATGCCTACGCCTTTCATAATATTGTCTTTGCTTGAATCACTATTTCTATTGCTATTCCAATTGCCACAAAACTACTACTGTTACTGCTACTATTACTGTTATTAGTGTTATTACTGTTACCACTGCTTTCAAAATAATCATATTACTGTGCTACTAATATTTTACTGCAAGTAAAGTAACTTCTCGGGTGTGGTTGAATTGAAAACTCAACTGCTAAGGCTTATAAATATTCTTTGGCTCGCCTTGTGTCGAATCAATAATTTTGGGTGAAACACTACCCTCGAAGACGGTTCCCATCCCCTATACCTGTGGGTCAACAAGACCATTTTCTGGCGCCGTTGCCAGGGAGCATACCTTTATTTATCAAGTTCACTTGGGAGTTAAATATCTGCTGCAATTTATATTCATAGTGAAAAATCTGAGAGATTGTAAGACGAAGATCATGCCCTCTAAGATGAGGGGAGGTAAGGAACTGCCAACTCAGTCTACACTTGATTCACCTACTGTTTTAAGTCAACTTCTGACACCACCACCTGCTATTCAACCTGATATGTCGCAAGTAATAGACACTACTTTGATTGATAAACCTGTGCCACTTGGTGAATTACTTGATGCTCATATTGCTAAATCTAAAGAATCTACAATTGATGAAAATTATGAATCACCTACTTCACCTAGTACTCCTGTTAGAGCTAAGATGTTTGATGTACCTGAAGGTTACACTTTTTTTGAGGAGTTAACTAGAGAACTTATGGCTTATGATACTGATACGTCCATTTTGCATCATGTTTTCCTACTGTTATTTATAATGTTTTTATGCATAACAATGCTTTTTGGAGTATTTCTAATGCCTTTTCTCTCATAATATGCAAGGTTTACACAAAGAGGGTGCTGGAATTATGAACCTAAAAAGGGAAGGTCAGAGCTACCTATTCTACACATCTCCAAATAAACTGAAACTTCACGGAGATTTTTTATGGAATCTTTAAGAATTATTGGAGCAAATAACTACCAGAAGGGGCCCACAAGGTGGGCACAACCCACCTGGGCGCGCCAGGGAGCCCAGGCGTGCCATGGCGGGTTGTGCCCTCCTCGGCCCACCTCCGGTGCCCATCTTCTGGTATATAGGTCATATTGACCTAGAAAAAATCAGGAGGGGACTTTTGAGATGAAGCGCCGCCGTCTCGAGGCGGAACTTGGGCAGGAGCACTTTTGCTCTCCGGCAGAGCACTTCCGCTGGGGGAACTTCCCTCCCGGAGGGGGAAATCATCGTCATCATCATCACCAACAACTCTCCCATCTTGGGGAGGGCAATCTCCATCAACTTCTTCAACAACACCATCTCCTCTCAAACCCTAGTTCTCCCTTGTGTTCAATCTTTGTAACAGAACCTTAGATTCGTACTAGTGGGTGACTAGTAGTGTTGATTACATCTTGTAGTTGATTACTATATGGTTTATTTGGTGGAAGATTATATGTTCAGATCCATTATGCTATTTAATAGCCCTCTGATCTTGAGCATTATTATCAATTGTGAGTAGTTACTTTTGTTCTTGAGGTCACGGGACAAATCTTGTTGCAAGTAATCATGTGAACTTGATATGTGTTCGATATTTTATTGTTATGTATGTTGTGATTCCCTTAGTGGTGTCATGTGAACGTCGAATACATGGCAATTCACCTTATTAGGGCCTAAGGGAATGCATTGTGGAGTAGTTATTAGATTATGGGTTGCCCGAGTGACAGAAGCTTAAACCCTAGTTTATGCGCTACTTCGTAAGGGACTGATTTGGATCCAAAAGTTTAATGTTATGGTTAGATTTTATCTTAATAATTTTCTTGTAGTTGCGGATGCTTGCGAGGGGGGTAATCATAAGTAGGAGGTTTGTTCAAGTAAGAACAACACCTAAGCACCCGTCCACCCACATATCAAATTATCAAAGTAGCGAACACGAATCAAACCAACATGATGAAAGTGACTAGATGAAATTCTCGTGCACCCTCAAGAACACTTTGCTTATCATAAGAGACCGTTTTAGCCTGTCCTTGCCACAAAAGGATTGGGCTACCTTGCTGCACCTTTTTTACCGATACCGTTACTTGCTTGTTACAAATTATCTTGCTATCAAACTACTCGTTACCGACAATTTCAGTGCTTGCACAGATTACCTTGCTGAAAACCACTTGTCATTTCCTTCTGCTCCTTGTTGGGTTTGACACTCTTACTTATTGAAAGGACTACGATTGATCCCCTATACTTGTGGGTCATCAAGGCTCTTTTCTGGCGCCATTGCCGGGGAGAAAAGCGCTCTTGGTAAGTGGAAATCGGTAAGGAAAAAATTATTACTACGTGCTGAAATTTATTGTCACTTGTTACTATGGAGAACAATCCTTTGAGGGTTTGTTCGAGTTATATTCACCTTGATTGGAACCACCATTAGTTACCCCTCAACCTACTTCCCCTACTGAAAATATTGATTATGAAATCCCTTCGGGTAATATAGAACAACTGCTGGCTAATCCTTATGCAGGAGATGTAACCGAACATCTTGATAAGCACTTGATATAAGTGGATGAAATTTGCAGATTATTTAAGCTTGCAGGTTTATCCGGAGATGAAGCTAAGAAGAAGGTTTTCCCTTTATCTTTGAAGGGAAAATCATTGACATGGTATAGGCTGTGCAATGATATTGGATCTTGGAACTGGAATCGATTGAAATTGGAATTTCACCAAATTTTTATCCTATGCATCTAGTTCATCGCGATCGAAATTACATATATAATATTTGGCCTCGTGAAGGAGAAAGTATCGCTCTAGCTTGAGGGAGGCTTAAGTCAATGTTATATTCATGCCCCAATCATGAGCTCTCGAGAGAAATTATCATTCAGAATTTTTATGCTCAGCTTTCTCGGGATGATCTATCCATGCTCGATACTTCTTGTACAGGTTCTTTAATGAAGAAGACTATTGAATTCGGGTGGGATCTTTTAGAAATAATTAAATGCAACTCTGAATATTGGGAACTCGATGAAGGTAGAGAGTCAGGTATTAAGCTTGAATTTGATTGTGTTAAATCTTTTATGAATACCGATGCTTTTCAAAAGTTTAGCACTAAATATGGACTTGACTCTAAGATAGTAGCCTCTTTCTGTGAATCATTTGCTACTCATGTTGATCTCCCTAAGGAGAAGTGGTTTAAATAACATCCCCCTATTAAAGAAGAAATTAAAGAACTGGTAATAGCTAAATATGAAACTATTATTTACAATGTTGATCTACTTGTGCCTACCGCTTATATTGAAAACCCACCTTTCCCTGTTAGGATAAAGGAACATGCTAAGGTTTCAACTGTGGTTCGCAAAAGTAATATTAGAGCACCTAAACCTGCTGAACAAATTAAAGTAGAACCTAGTGTTGCTATGGTTAAAGATCTCCTAGTAGAAAACATTGATGGGCATTTTATTTACTTCTGTGATGAAGTTGCTAGAAATGCCAAACCCAATGAGAAAGATCATAGACCTGTTGGCATGCCTGTTGCCTTAGTTAAAATAGGATATCATTGTTATCATGGTTTATGTGATTTAGGTGCTAGCGTGAGTGCTATTCCTTTTACCTTATATCAAGAAATTATGAATGACATAGCACCCGCTGAAATAGAAGACATAGATGTTACTATTAAACTTGCTAATAGAGACACCATCAGACCACTTGGGATAGTTAGAGATGTTGAAGTCTTGTGTGGGAAAATAAAATACCCTACTAATTTTCTAGTTCTTGGTTCCCCACAAGATGAGTTTTGTCCCATTATCTTTGGTAGACCTTTCTTGAACACTATCAATGCCACTATAGATTATCATAAACAAACCGTCAGTGTTAGCTTTGGTGATGAGTCTCATGAATTTAATTTCTCCAAGTTTAATAGACAACCTCATAAGAAAGAATTACCTAGTAAGGATGAAATAATTGGTCTTGCTTCTATTGTCGTGCCTCCTACAGATCCACTAGAAAAATATTTGCTAGACCATGAAAATGATATGCACATGCATGAAAGAAATGAGATAGATAAAATATTCTTTGAACAATGATCTCTGCTTAAACACAAATTTCCTATTGAAACTCTAGGAGGTCCTCCTCCACCTAAATGTGATAATGTGTTTGAATTAAAACAATTGCCTGACACTTTGAAGTATGCTTATCTTGATGAGAAAAAGATATATCATGTTATTATTTGTGCTAACCTTTCAGAACATTAAGAAGAAAGATTACTGAAAATTTTGAAGAAGCACCAAGCTGCAATTGGATATACTCTTGATGATCTTAAGGGCATTAGTCCCACTCTCTGTGAGCACAAGATTAATATGGAACCTGATGCTAAACCCGTTGTTGATCATCAGTGATGTTTGAATCCTAAGATGAAAGAAGTGGTAAGAACTGAAATATTAAAGCTTCTAGAAGCAGGTACAATCTATCCCATAGCTGATAGTAGATGGGTAAGTGTCGGCGAGGGCGAGGATACGACAGTAAATGACGGATTCCGAAATCAAAAATCCGGACACCGAAAGAAAGCCCCTAAAGGCAACGGCGACGGCCCGTCCAGACTAGACGCAATCCTGGACCATACTTGCCAGATCCATGGCACTCCAAAGAAGCCCGCCAACCACTCCAACCATAATTTTTGGGTGATAAAGCAGGCCGGCAAGCTTACAGCCGAAGACTCGGGCAAAAGCCCACGAAGCAAGGACGATGACGAGCTGTAACATCCCAAATATTCGATTTGGAATGTTATACATAGGTCATCATATGCATATCATATTTTATTTGCATTTCGTTTGCGATCCTAGAAATTCTAATCAACTCAAGGACCCACGGAGAGAGTTGGCGATTTCATCTATTTTCATATTAAAATTTTCTCAAATATTGTCGGTGTACTAGAGTAGGGGTACCCTAGTATCCCGAACTTGTGCACGGGCAGTCGCAGCACCCCGCGGCAAGGCTTGCCAGGTAACCGCCAAGCTCCTCCGTGGTTCCTTTGGAGCCATTCAAGAACAAAGTATCCAAGCCAAGGAGACAAGGCCCCGGCAAGAGGAGCTTGCCGGGAAGGCCACTCAAAGCACAAGACCCCGGCAAGAGGAGCTTGCCGGGAAGGCCAACCAAAGCACCTCAAGGAACTTGCCGCGACGCGCCATGCGTCCCGGCAAGGCCCGGTGAGCGACAAGCTCCCGGACGCGACAAGATGACGACTGCGGCAAGACGTTTGTCGCGGCAAGCTACTACTCCGTACCCACGCTCCAGCTCATCCACTAACGTGTCGCTCTGGGACCCTTCCAGGCGTACGTGGCGGGAGGCTATGCAGCCAGGGGTACGCGGTGGCAAGCGGCGCTGACAAGGTAGCCATCGTGGCGAACGGTGGCGCCCCTGACGGTCCCTTTTTGCACTGTTTGGGTGACGCAGATGGGCATTTAATGCCCTTGTCCCCTGCCGTCAGGGTTAGGTATGATACACTGTACAGGTAGCTGTACCTGCCGCAGTGCTTTTCCATTTTTACCCTCGTCTACGTTGCCACCTGTCGGTGACCCCTTGAGCATATAAAAGGAGGCCCATGCGCAATGTAAGAGGGGGAGGAACAGAAATACGCTCACGCTCGGTCTTGTTAGCTGCTTGAGTGTACTGTAGCACTCAGCGCTCTCGAGCAAGAACTCAATACGAACCACAAAGCAGCAGTAGGGTTTTACGCATCCGTGCGGCCCGAAGCTGGGTAAACTGCTCGTGTGCTTCGCCTCGATCCGCTCTTCGTGCGACCTCCGCGCCCCGCCGAACCGAAAAGCGGCTCCGTCCCCATAGGTGCTCGTGGAGGCAGTCTTCCCCGACATCTTTGGCGCACCAGGTAGGGGGAGACCAGGTAGGCACCTTTGTATCTGACTGGATTGAGGAGATGCCGGTGGTTCTTTGGCCGATCAGCACGATGCCAAATCGAGCCACCGACCAGACACCTTTCGCTCTAGTCTATGGAGCAGAGGCAGTTATCCCCACGGAACTCGTATACGGGTCACCTTGAGTGCTCGCTTATGATGAGCTCGAGCAAGAGCAGCTGCGAAAAGATGACGCGCTGCTCCTTGAGGAGGACCATCTTCAGGCTGCTGTACGAACTGCTCGCTACCAGCAAGCTTTGCGCCGCTACCATAGCCGCAAAGTTAATGCCAGAAGTCTCGAGGAAGGCGACCTTGTTCTTCGGCGCGTTCAGTCCGCCAAGAATTCCAACAAGTTGACGCCGAAGTGGGAAGGCCCTTACCGGGTGAAACGAGTCACTAGGCCTGGCGCTGTCCGCCTTGAGACCGAAGATGGCATTCCGGTGAGCAACTCCTGGAACATTGAACATCTTCGTAAGTTTTACCCGTAAAGCGCGGTTGTCGGACCCTGTTCCGGCAACCACCTTTTTGTACAAGTCTTGCCGCTGTTGCATGTGATCCTTTGTACAAAGCTAGGCGCAGATCCTGTGCATAAATAAAGCTCATGTGCTCCGCACATCTCGTTAATTTCATGCATTTTATTTTTTGCATGTGTTATCTGACATTTTGTGCAGCACCAATCCTCGGTAAGCAATAACGAGCCATGAGGATCCATATCGTTATTTTCTCTTCTTTCTTTTTTCTCAAGGAAAGGAAGGTTCCCTCACCCACAAGTTTGCCGGGGGGGATGGAGAAGATAATGACGTGGACCAGGCATCGTTCAAGAAAGCTTCACCTTACCGGGCAGCAAACGACAGAAAAGCTAAGTTGCCAAAGTTTGAGCAATCAAATTTTCTAAAAAATTAAGTTATCTTCCTTGAACGACCGTGCTTTGTATGGAAAACCTGTGCACGGAGGAACCAACTCGTGGCTAGTTGCGCCCTTACTTTGTTTCGAGTCCGCTCAACAACTTAAGTGTGCTGCGACTAGAGTCGCGCCCTTACTTTGTTTCGAGTTTGCTCAGCAACTTAAGTGAGCTGCGACTAGCTGCGACAATGTTTCTTGCCGGTGACGGCACCGCCAGCAGGCTGCTGACGTCCGGCACTCAGCGCTCGCGGCTAAGGTGCCTACACCGACAAGTTCCCTAAAAGCATAGGGCAAAAACATACAAAGGAAGCAGTCAAGTAAAGGAAATAACATTGCAATCACTACCCAAAATAGAGTTATATTACAAGATAGCTTGTCGCGGCTCTAATAAATTGTTTTCATAACATGACTAGCAGCGGCAAGAAAAGAATAAAACGGGCAGCCTAATCTACACGGTCGCCCTCGACCCTCTTGATCTCGCTCACCCTTTCCACAATGGGTGCGACAAGGGCCTTGAGCTCCTCCAGATCAGCATCCGGCGGCAGGGACCTGAGGACGTTGGTGAGGTTGAGGCCTAGGTTGCGGAAGGCCACCTTCACCAACACCTTTCGAAGAGCTCCCGCCCAGATGTCGCGCGACTCGTCGGCTAGCTGCTTTGGGATCCTCTCCCGGAGTCGCTGGAGGGCCGTCGCCACGCCTTTGAAGAACAAAGTGAGCTTGGCGCTGGATGGGAGGCTCTCGTCGGAAGGATACCCGAGATCCTCCATCCCCAGCAGTGCCAGCTCCTTGTCGATGTCTGCGGCAGCATTCACGAGACCCTCCGTCCACTGCTCCACATTCTCCCTAAAGGCGTTCGGGGAGGCGGCAACGCTCTCCAGCAGCGCCTTGTCATCCTTGATCTCCTTCTTCAAGGCCGCCTCTTGCTCCTAGACGCCATCCAGCGTCTTGGTCAAAGTAGCCAGCTTCAACTCGAGATCAGCATTGGAGTCCTTGGTGGCGTTAAGCTCTTTGACCTTCTCGGCAAGGCGACCCTGCAGCTCGCCAAAGGTGTAGGCGTCCTTCTCACGCTCATGCCTGAGCACGGCAAGCGCTTCACCGCTCGCCTTGAGGTCGGTCTCCAGCTGCGCCACCTTCGTCTCCAGCTCCTTCTTGGCGGCCTCAGCAGCTGCGGCAGCATCCTCTGCTTGCTTGAGAGCCCCGCCAAGCACTTGCTCGCGCGCAGCAAGCTCCTCCTCGTGGCTGTCGAGGTTGACTTTCCGCTGCGCCAACTCGCCCTCCCACGCAGACAGCTCCTTGCCGGCAAGTCGCTGTTGCTCTGCAACTTCTGCCTTCTCGAGGATGAAGGCCGCCCGCGCCTCATCGAGTTGCCTCCGCTCCTCCGCCAGGGATCGGAGTGCTTCCTGGTTGAGACCCCGGAGCTCCTCCGCACGCTTCTCCATGTCAGCTCCCGCCTTCGCGACAAGCGCTTCTCGGCACTCCACCTTGGCCTGTCGAGCGCGGTAGAGCGACACCAGCTTCCGGAGCAGCCGCTCCTCCTCAGGATCGCCGCTGCTGCTGCTCGGCGCGTCAACCAGCGTCAGCCCAGCGGAGGCGAGCACCTCTCCGTCCAAGACTTCTCCTTCGACCGGCGCCCTGGAGCTCGACTCCCAGGGGAGCTTGATGAATGTCATCGCCAGCCTTCAAGTAGGCGCCTGGCTGGGGCTCTTCGGAGTCTGGCGCCGCAGTAGGGGCGGGGGAATCGGCGGTCGGCGTAGCGCCTGGCGCTCCTGCGGGCCGAGGGCCATCAGTGCGATCGCCGGACCCCTCGCCATCTTTTGCGGCGGCAGCCTTGGCGGCCTCTTCGCCGGCGGGATCGTCAGCTGCTTCTTCGGTGACGACGACGTCGTCGATATCGCCGCGCGCGTTCTCGTCGATGGCGACCTCGGTCTCCATCGGCTCCGTGGCAGATGGGTCTAACGGCCGGAAAAGGGAGAAGAGTCAAGCAAATATCCAAAAAGAAGATCAAGCAAAGAAGAACCCAAGGGAAGTTTTCAAGCAAGAGGATTACCTGTAACAGGATTTGCGGTCATGGTCTCCGTCGCCGAGAGGTTGCTGGTGCTGTCCCTTGCCGGAGACCTCTCCCTTGCCGGAGACTTCTCCCTTATCGGAGAACTCCCCCTTACGGGAGAGCTCTCCCTTGTCGGAGGATTCTCCCTTGTCGGGGAACTCCCCCTTGGCGGTGTAGTCGAAGCAGATGGCACGACGGGGGCAGTCTCCGGACGCTCCTGGTGGAGCTGCTCTGCTCCTACACGAACCAACAGTCATATGTCAGCAAACAAAGAGTACCCATGCGCGCCAAACAGCGAGAAGTAAACCATATACTTATGCTGGGGGCTGCGCTGGGGGCTGCGCTGAAGAACAGTTGCCGGGTCCGGCAAGGTTGTCTCAGGCGCACCCCCTGCTGTTGCGGTGGGTTCGTCCTCAATGATGATCAGTGGGACCTTGGCTCTCTTTGCCGCTCTCTGGGCCAGAGTCCTGAAAGGGAATGAGTTTAGAGGAAAGCAAATGAGATGCAAAGCAAGTACAACAAGGATCTTACTCTTCTTCTTCTTCCTTGTCGGAGCTGAGCGCGGAGAAGTCGAAACTTGGCCCACCTCCGGCGCGACGAGGCGGAGGAGTAGGTTCCCTTGGCCGTTTGGCGGGAGCGGGGACGGTGGTCTGAGACGACCCCGCTCCAGCTGCCGCCGCGGCATGAGAAGCGGCAGGAGTAGAAGCGGCGGTCCGCGAAGACCCCGCTCCAGTCGCCGCGGAGGAGCGTGTCGCGCGACGCGATGACTGTTGGCTCGTCTGCCGCTCCGCTGCGTCCCCGGCCTTGCGGAGACACCTTCTTGGCGGAGCCGGGGGCTCTGCTTGCGATGAGCTGCCCAAGGGTGGGGCGGAGGAGGAGTCGATCTCCGGCAAGCCGCTCGTATCCCCGGCGGGCTCGCCCGACTCGACGTTGTGCTCGGCAGGCTCCTCCTCGCCGGTAAGCCCCTCTCGCTCGGCAAGGCTCGCCGCCTCTGCTGCCTCTGCCTCCTCCACGGTGAACCCAAACTCGCCCGCGGCTACGGCTGCGGCTGCCGCCGCCTCTTCTAGCCTAGTGGCGATACGCACCAACTCCTCGTCGGTGGTGTCCCGGGTGAGGCCCCTCTGCTCGTCGGGGAGGATCAGCACTTCTACCAAGTTGTCGAAGAACGCCTGCACGACGTCGTCTGCAGGCTCTTGCCAAGTTGGGTCGATTCCATGCAAGTCGCACAACGGCATCATTGCAAGGATGCGGCTAAGCAAAGAGTTGTTGCACAATGTAACGACGCCCTGCGGCAACCTGAACCATTCGGGGTGCTCAGGGTCGTGCTTGAACAGCTCCTGGAGCATCCCGTTAAGCTCTAGAACAGTGAAGTTGAAATTGAGACCCGGACGCAGCCACATGCTATCCGCCGCATTACTGAACTCCCAGGCGGGTCTCCCCCTCTCCTGCAGGGGGACGATGCGGCGGCGAAGAAAATCTGCGCCGACGGCGCCTACAGTGAGCCCGGCAAGCCTGAGGTGTAGGATTCGGGCGACGGCAACCTTCAGTTTGTCGTCGTCCGGGGCCATGTTACTCCAATTGCTGTCGTGCACTACTGGAGTTTGGCGCTCGGCGGTAAACGGCTGCGGGTTCTCCTCGACAACCAGGCACCAGTCTGCTCTCCATTCCTCCCACTTGCTGCGGAACTCTCCCTCCAGATAAGCTTCCTTCTTGCCGGCTTTTGAGATCGAGGCAATTCCGCCGGATAAAGGCTCTCCTCTCTCAACCCGAGGCGAAAAGAAGTGGCGGAAAAGGGCTACGTTTGGATGGACTCCGACAAAGTTTTCGCAGAGATGTGCGAAAACTGCCATGGTCAGGACAGCATTGGGGGTGAAGTCAAGGAGATGGAACCCGTAGGTGTTCATAATGTCACAGAAAAATTCAGAGAAAGGCGGGCAGAGCCCGCAGTAGAAGAACAAGGCGAAGAAGGGGTACCCAGTCGGAACCTTTTTTCGAGCGACGGCTGGGAGTACCCTCGTGCGCGGATGCGCTCGCGTCGCCGTCGACCAGAAGAGGTAGTAAAACTCCCTCAGCTCCTCCGCGTCGAGCCTGGGGGGAAGGTTGCCCGCTCCTTTCGCAGCGCCTCGAGCCGCTGCGCCTCGGCCGACTTCGCGGCCTTCCCCTTCCCCTTGTCGCCTTTCGGAGCCATGGCGGAAGTGGTGAGGGAAGTCGACGGCGTCGGTGGTGCTGGAGGCGATGGGGGTGCGGAGTGCTGCTCCCTTTCGGCTTTGGGAAGAAGGGGAGTGGCGGAGATTTTCGAAGATGGGATAGCAATGGGCAGATGGGCGAACTGCCCCTGTTTCCCCTGCTTATAAGGAGGGAGGGGGCGGACGCTTCACCTTTCCGAATAAAGAAACCACCCACGATCTCCCCCACGACGCCGCAATCGACGTGTGCCGTTCGGGGAGGGCGCGGTGGATATGGAATGGGATACGGCGTGACCCAGGCCGCGCGTGCCCGTGCCCTGTTTTGGGCCTGGCCCAACAGTGCTCGGCACCGTGTATGGCCCAGGCCCGGGGGCTCCTGTCGGTGTACTAGAGTAGGGGTACCCTAGTATCCCGAACTTGTGCACGGGCAGTCGCAGCACCCCGCGGCAAGGCTTGCCAGGTAACCGCCAAGCTCCTCCGTGGTTCCTTTGGAGCCATTCAAGAACAAAGTATCCAAGCCAAGGAGACAAGGCCCTGGCAAGAGGAGCTTGCCGGGAAGGCCAATCAAAGCACAAGACCCCGGCAAGAGGAGCTTGCCGGGAAGGCCAACCAAAGCACCTCAAGGAACTTGTCGCGACGCGCCAAGCGTCCCGGCAAGGCCCGGTGAGCGACAAGCTCCCGAACGCGACAAGATGACGACTGCGGCAAGACGTTTGTCGCGGCAAGCTACTACTCCGTACCCACGCTCCAGCTCATCCACTAACGTGTCGCTCTGGGACCCTTCCAGGCGTACGTGGCGGGAGGCTGTGAAGCCAGGGGTATGCGGTGGCAAGCGGCGCTGACAAGGTAGCCATCGTGGCGAACGGTGGCGCCCCTGACGGTCCTTTTTTGCACTGTTTGGGCGACGCAGACGGGCATTTAATGCCCTTGTCCCCTGCCGTCAGGGTTAGGTATGATACACTGTACAGGTAGCTGTACCTGCCGCAGTGCTTTTCCATTTTTACCCTCGTCTACGTTGCCACCTGTCATTGACCCCTTGAGCATACAAAAGGAGGCCCATGCGCAACATAAGAGGGGGAGGAACAGAAATACGCTCACGCTCGGTCTTGTTAGCTGCTTGAGTGTACTGTAGCACTCAGCGCTCCCGAGCAAGAACTCAATACGAACCACAAAGCAGCAGTAGGGTTTTACGCATCCGTACGGCCCGAAGCTGGGTAAACTGCGCGTGTGCTTCGCCTCGATCCGCTCTTCGTGCGACCTCCGCCGCCCGCCGAACCGAAAAGGGGCTCCGTCCCCATAGGTGCTCGTGGAGGCAGTCTTCCCCGACAAATATTGAAAAGCGGATCATTTTGGTTTTAGTTATTTTTCTCTCCGAAAATATTTCCAATATTAAAAATAAAAGAGAGGAGATAATATGACTTCTCCAAAATAAAAGAAATATTGGAGGAAATATGTTTAAATCAAATAAATTATTTTATTTGGATTTTATTGCTATTTTATTTGAATTAGAAAATATGTATTTTTTAAAATTTCATTTTTAGGCCAAGAAAATATTCACTTTGTTCTAAATATTTAATTTGGACGGTGAAAATTTATTTTGGCATTTTTTACAAATTTTTAATTTTATTTAGGATTTTTTTCAGCGGAACTTTATTTAAAAAAATTATTCGGACCGACTAGTCGAAGCCCAGCCGGCCCAGCCGGGTCGCCCCCGACCCCGAGCGGGAGTCCCGCTCCCGCACGCGCCACTGCCATCGCCACCGTGGCCGAGTCGGCCTCCCCGCTGCCTGGCCCCTCCCCCAAGCCGCCGCCCGCCGAGCCGCCGCAGCGCCGCACCGCCCCGCGCCGCACTCCGCCGCCCGCGCCGTGCCTCGCCTCGTTGTCCCGCGTAGCCCCGCCGCCCTGCTTCACCGGAATCCCGCCACCGCCGCTGGTTTTTTCGGTTTTAGGTAAAAACCGCCAGTTTTTCTTAAAAATCCTAGTTCGGTTTTTTTATTTATTTAGATTGGTTCGGTTTTTCTTCGGTTAAGATATTTAGCGAGGGTTCACTCGTTAGTTCATTCTTAACGAACGTTTTCGTTCATTCGTCTCTGTTAGAGGACGTTCGTCTGATAGATTTTTCTTTTTCTTTTCTTTTTCTGCCAAGGACCTATCCGCGATTAATTTTTTATTGTAGATTAGCCCCTGATCTTCAAACCCACGCAACTTTTCAATCGTTTGTCCAAATCTAGTGAAACCAACGCCAAAATCTTCGTCTCGAGCCCCTCTTTTTGTTTAATCAACTTGAACATGATTTGGAAAATTTAAAATTTGGTTTCAAGCAGATTTGAATTCGAAGTTCTTTTGACCGTAGTTTCAGTTCCGTAGCTTCGATTCGATTGATTCTTTTTGCAAATCTAAGCTCTTCAGTTGAACTTTCAGATTGGATCTTCGTATTTGAGTTTTACCCTTGCATCTATGCTTGAGTGCTTATGTATGCTATTGTTTGTTTGCAATAGAATTCCCGAAGTGCGAAGCGTGCTACCACGAGTCTCCAAGGTTTGCGGATCGTCAGCAAGGCAAGTAACACATTGATCATACTCTTTTCATACCAAGTTTTATGCATTAGTTACAATCCTCAAACACTGCATGATTAGGATGTGATTAACTTGTGGGTATTGGGAAGTAGATGATGAGGTAGAACCTATTACCTGTTTTATTATCAAACCCTTGGGAGTTACTTCTACGTTATGCTTATATTGCCATGCTATGCTCGTAGACGTGGATTGGGTTCGAGTGTATCCATGAAAGATGTGAGATTATTAATTAATGGTTAACTTAAGGTGGCTACTTAAATACACATTTGGGTGGATTGGTTGCGGGCACGTGGAGAATCCAGTGTTGTCCTAGGATATCCCGGAGTACCCGTGTGATCATCCTATGGTTCGCCACCCAGGCTCAAAGGGATCATCAGATTATTCATGCTAGAAACTTCCGTGTGCAGCCACAAGCTATTATGGGCTCTAGCATAGTTGAGTATGATGCCTGACCTCTTCCAGTGGTAGGCTAGCAGATGTAGGGGATGTAGGTTGGTACTGTCTACCCAGGGTTAGAGTTAGTGTTTCTGAAAGACCGTGTCTCGGTCATCCGTTTCTCAAACACCATGTAGTGCGAGAAATCCAACGGAGGCGATTGAGTCTTGTGGGGAAAAGTGCGCAAACCTCTACAGAGTGTACAAACTAATCATGGTTAGCCGTGTCCCCGGTTATGGACATCTTTAGTATCTGGTTCTTGGATTATCATGTTGATCTCATCACTCTAAATTAAATTGTTGGGTTGTTAATTACTTTTTAATTGGGATTGAGTTGGAGGAACCTTCTCAATGTTTCAACCACCATGGTAGTTAAATAAAATATATTCCATTTTTGTAGGAAAAAATTGGCTTTTCGCAAAACAGTATAATCATAGAGCCTCCACCAGCCATATATGCATGTAGTGATAGCATTGATCTGTTCATTGCTCTACTGTGTTTTATTGCCAGCATATTCCATGTGCTGACCCGTTTCCGGGCTGCAACATATCATGTTGCAGACTTTTCAGACAAAGAGTAAGGTGCACTAGGTCGTTTGTCGTGCACTCAGCTATGCTGTTGGAATTGATGGACTCGCTTTATCTTCCAATCCTTCCGTTGTTATCTTATTTAGATGGCCTGAAGCCATATTTATTGTAATAAGTTCTCTTTTGAGACATTCGATGTAATAAGTGTGTGATTGAACTCTGTTATAAATCCTTCATGTACAGTGTGTGTCAGCATTACCGATCCAGTGATGACACTTATACATAGAGATTTGACCGCCTGAGGTCAGATCGCTACAACATGGTATCAGAGCACACGCTGATTGTAGGACACGACCACTAAGATGAGCCATAGGTCACTCTTCTCTACCCATTTCTGACTCCTCTCCATTTTCTACTCTATAGGATGGCGAAATCAAGGAACAAGTTTGCACAAACGGATGAAGACACACCCTTTGGTAGACACTTGAAGGAAGTCACTAGGTACCTGAACGTTGGAATACAAAGCTTCACCGGGACCTACACCGCCACTTTACCAGAAGAGGAGCATTGGATGATTTGAGTTCAAGTTCGAGGAAGGACGTTCATGCCAGTTACTAAGCCCATAGAGTTTTTCTTTGATGCACCAACCTGGAGTCTAGGTAAGAGTATGGCAGCCCACATCGCCATGGGACGCATCGGCAAAGTTTATCACAAGGATCTTAAGGACACTATCTACCAGATATGTGGGCGCCGAGATGAGCAATGGGAGATGATCAACACCAGGAGGGACATGTCCATTGCAGCTTTCATCCAGGAGTTAAACCAGCACATTCGTCACCAGGAGAACCAAATGTGCGTGAGCATGATAGATCTGAAGAAGGTGATGACCAGGAACATGGAGATAGAATAGGAACTCAAGTCTACACGCGACGGATACGAGGAGGAAATCGCAATACTAGTGGAGAAGAATGACGACCTGACAAGGAAGCTAGGAGTGTTCATGGGAGACCCCGCGCCAGAAGGAGATGACGACCATCCTTAGGATTACATCATCATGGACGACACCGACTCCAACCCCAATAGTAGTGATGATGACTATGAAGACGAAGCTGGAGCGGATATCATGGAGTCTTCCACCGATCAAAATTTCTAGTAGACCACCCTATTCTTAGTAGTATTCCCCCATGTATATAGTAGTAGTCCGAGCACTGTAACAATAGTTAGATCGATTGTATGCCCTTGCTTGAATTGTTTTGTTGTGATATGAGTGTGTTTGTCTCATGTGCATATGGGTAGTGCTTTCTCATTAGACCTCATTCTATTCTAATATCTCCCCTCTAATCCCATCAGATGCCTCCGAGACGTGACACCGGATTTGTCTTCCCACCGGAGATCACTCAGTTGATCCAGCAGCAGAATACCTTGATACAGCAACTAGTCCAGAACCAAGGCAACAACAACAACAACAACCCACCGCCACCACCTCCAGTTGATAACTTAGCCCGTTTTCTGAGGTTGCAGCCGCCGGTGTTTTTAGTAGCACCGAGCCGATAGTTGCTGATGACTGGCTACGCAGGATTGGAAGGGAGTTGACCACCGTAGGTTGCATAGATACTGAGAAGGTGCGTTTTGCCGCACATCAATTGGATGGACCCACAACCTCATGGTGGGAGAATTACACATCCACCTTCCCTATGGCCAATGTCACTTGGGAGCAGTTTCAGCAAGCATTCCGCATTGCTCATGTCTCAACTGGAGCTATGAGCATGAAGAAGCATGAGTTTGGCAACTTACGCCAAGGAAATCGTACTGTGGGGTAGTACGTGGATGAGTTTAGCAAGTTAGCTCGCTATGCCCCAAATGATGTGGCCACAAATGCCGCGAAGCAGGATAACTTTATGGAAGGACTGAATGATGAGATGAGTATGTAGTTGATGGTAGCGACATTTGCTAACTATTAGGAGTTGGTAGACAAGGCTCTTATGATTGAAGGGAAGCAGCAACAGATAGAGAGCCACAAAAGGAAGTATGGACAAGGGAAGTACAATTCTAGAGCTCAGCAGATGCCCCGTTTTACCCCGAACTCGGGAGGATATACTCATAACAATGGAGGCCATACCCACAATGGAGGAAGTTCGCATAACCACAGTGGTCCCAAGAATGGAAACGGGAATGGAGCAGGCAGCAATCAGAACCGCTCTAACCCCTCTACACCCGCCAAGAAGGATCTATGTCACATTACTTGTTTCAAGTGAGGGAAGACTGGACACTATGCCACTGAGTGTTCTGAAGCAAAGAATGGTAACGACAATGGAAGCTCTGGGAAGAAGCCCAACCCTTTCAATAGGGGACAAGTGAACGACGTGAACGTGGAAGAGATTGAAGAGCAGCCAGATGCAGTTATCGGTAAGTTTTTGGTTAAGTCATTTACCGCTATCGTTCTTTTTGATACTGGTGCATCGCATTCATACATTTCAAGGGGGTTTGTGGACAAGTTCAAGTTACCCACCTTAGCCCTTAGGACACCCATGTTAGTAAGCTCACCAGGAGCAGAGTATATGGCCAGCCGATGGTGCGATCGGATACCCTTAACCATTGGTAGCCATGTTTTCCCCTCAGATCTAATAATTTTGGAGTCACAAGGATTGGATGTGATACTAGGTATGGATTGGCTATCGAAGTATGGAGGAAACATTGACTGTTCTAGTAGGTCAATTCTGCTCACCACCCCGGAGGGAAAAAGGATCAAGTATGTATCCAGGCATGCACCGAGGAGGACCCAATTAAATTCTCTCACGGGAGTTGTTCAGGAGGAAGTGCCTGTAGTGAAGGATTATCCGGATGTATTTCCAAAGGAACTACCATGCATGCCGCCGGATCGAGATATTGAGTTTTTGATAGAGTTGTTGCCAGGCACCGGACCAATATCGAAGAAACCATACCGGATGCCCGCAAATGATCTGGAGGAGATTAAGAAGCAGATCAAGGAGTTATTGGAGAAAGGTTAGATTCGACGAAGTTCGTCACCGTGGGGAGCCCTAGTGCTCTTGGTTGAGAAGAAGGATGGATCATTGAGAAGTTGTTTTTTTTACTATTTACTGTAAGGCAACAGCCCCACAGTCCTTTATTCATCTCTCAAAAGAGTCCATACAGTATATACAAATATACAGGGTAGAAAGGAAAACTATCCTACAGAAAAAAAGACAAAAGGGTTTACCTATATACAACAGGTTACAGGGAAGAGGCTAAGGAAGGCCCTGAATCCAACCAAGTAGTTTTGGTTTGATGCTATCCTTTACCCTATGAGACAATAAAGAGATATCATGGATAAACAAGCATCTCCAAGAACTGAATGAGGGCCTAGTGTGCCTGAAGGTTTTCCCATTGCGTGTGATCCAAATGCACCATGCAGCAGTGAGGAAAACCTCAAAAAAGAAAGGCTGCCCAAAACTAGACCGGGCATGACGCAGGCAGTCACCGATATCCCCTTGATGAGACCAATCAATTTGCAGGTAGTTCCAAACACGGAGACTGAAGTTGCAAGTGAAGAACAGATGGATTCTGTCCTCATAACTCCTGGCTGGACACATGATGCATAAATTGTCCTCCTCATGATTCCTCCAGTGTCTCCTAACCAGTAGGTCCTTTGTGTTCAACCTATCAAAAAATAGCAACCAAGCAAAACATTTGATCTTCATAGTACATTTACTCTTCCAGATCCATTGGCAAGGGGGAATAACTGGCAGATGAGAGTGCATTAGAGTATAGTAACTCTTTGCAGTGTATGCCCCCTTATCCATCCAGGACCAGACATCATTTCCCAATGGATCACGTTGCAAGTCGGCAATCCATGCATGCAAACAATCCAGCTGTGCCGCTGCAATTTGGGAGATGGGCAAGGTAAACAACGTAGACAACTCTGGATTAGCTAGGAAGTCTGCCACTGAGATTTTATCATCAAGAACAAAAGAGAATAAATGTGGCAGCCTATCCCGAAGTGGACGAGCAGAGTCACCCACAAACCAACCATCCGACCAGAACAGAACCGAATCCCCAGAGTTGACAGAAACCGTGGCTACTGCTCTGTAGTTATCAGCCAACCTGAAGACATCTTTCCACCAGAAGGATCCACACAACAAAGTGGCTTGTGGCACCACCCCATAATAATAAGAGTCCCAAATCAAGGACACCCAAGGAATATCCTCTTTGTTGAAAAACTTATGGAGATGCTTGATCAAAAGTGCCTGGTATTGTAAATGAAGGTTAATTACCCCAAGACCCCCATTCTGCTTAGGTCTACATACCATGTCCCATGCAGCTAAAGACTGTCGAGGTGTGTCTGAATTCTCTCTCCAAAGGCATTGCCTCTCTATCCTTTCCAACTGCTTGATAATACCCAGAGGAATATCCAAAGAGCATAAAAAGTATATTGGCAGGGAGGATAGCACAGAAGTTAGAAGCTGTAGTCTGGATCCTTGATTGAGCATGGTAGAGCTAGCAGTGAGGCGCCGTTCCAATTGATCAACCAGAGGCATGAGATCCTGAATTCTAGGTTTAGTTGTCCCCATTGGTAGCCCCAAGTAAGTGAAGGGTAAAGTACCAATGGAGCAGCCAAAAACTGCAGCAAGTCGGGCAGCCTTATCATCAGCAACATTCAGAGGCACCATCATGGACTTATGGAAATTCACTTTCAACCCAGTTGAAGCATGGAAAACATGGAGCATATTCTTAATAGCAAGCAATTGGGACTCCTCAGCAGGTATCAACAAAATTGTATCATCAGCATATTGGATGATAGGAAAGTGCGGATCACTTGATGGAATAGGAAGGGAAATGAGCCCCTCCTGTAGCATTTTATTAACCACGGATTGCAACAAGTCAGCTGCCAGAACAAAAAGCAAAGGAGAAAAAGGATCTCCCTGCCTGACTCCTCTCTTGCATTGGAACTGTTTGCCAGGTACCCCATTAAGGAAAACAGAGGAAGACCCAGATGACAAGATCTCCTTCACCCATCTAATCCAGTGATCATTAAAACCCTTGGCTTTAAGAATTTGAAGGATGGCCTCATGCTCAACAGTATCAAAAGCTTTTGCAAAATCAAGCTTTAAGATAAGGATAGGTCTTTTAGATTGCTTGCACTGATGTATGTATTCAAAAGCCCATGCTAAACAGTCATGAATTGATCTAGAGCGCAGAAACCCATACTGATTTCTATGAATACATTTGAGGATCACCTTCTGCAGTCTATTAGCCAATAACTTGGTCAGGAACTTCAAGCATGTATTTGTCAAGGATATTGGCCTAAAATCATTAGGACTTTCAGGATTTAAGATTTTAGGGATGAGAGTAATAAAGGAGGCATTGATCCCCTGCAAACTAATATTACCATTAGCAAACTCATCAATCAACAACAAAAAATCCTTCTCGATAATGCTCCAGCATTTCTTCACAAAAAACCCATTAAAGCCATCTGGTCCAGGGGCGCGGTCAGTGGGGAGGTCCTTAAGAACAGCAGCAATTTCCTCAGCAGGGAAAGGTTGTGTCAAATCCTCCAGGCCATCCACTTTGTCAATCAACTCATCAAGATTAAAGCCCATATGCACTCCCTGAGCCTGGCCCATTCTATTTTTGAACGAAGCCCAAAGCAATCCCACCATTTGGTCATGATCAGTGACCAGAACATCATCATTAGACTTGAGGCTGGCAATCGAATTCCTCCTTAGTCGTTCAGTCGCCATTGCATGGAAGAATTTAGAATTTTCCTCCCCGACCTTTATGTATCTGATAGTGCATCTCTGCTTCCAATAGATGAATTGTAACCTGAGGAGATCCTCATAGTGCAACTTCACTATCTTCCTAAAATTAAACTCCGGAGTAGTGAGAGGGCGTAACTCCTCGAGCGAATCAAACCCCAGAATGACTACTGAGCACTGTTGAATGAGCTTTTTGATAGAAGACAAGTTAACCCGCCATCGCTTCAGATCATACCTTAACCGTTTAAACTTCTTGGAAATGACAGCAGCAGCAGAAATGTCCAACATTCCTAAAGGTGCTGACCATGACTTAGCAACACAATCCATGAAGCCCGGCATATGAACCCAATAATTTTCAAACCTAAAAATGTTGGACTTAGGGATGGAAGTATCAATAGAGACCACACATGGCACATGATCCGAGGAAGTGCGAGCTAGAGGGAGAACCACCGTGTTGGGATACATGGTAATCCAGGTGCTGGAAGTAAAAAACCAGTCAAGTTGTTCAAGCAAAGGTTGCTCTTGCATGTTAGACCAAGTGAAAGCATGTCCCTTGAGAGGAAGCTCCAACAGACCCAGATGCCCAATTATTTCATTGAACAAAAAGATATCATTGATATCACCCCCCGGCCGATTTCTATTATCAAGCGATCTGATGAAATTAAAGTCCCCTAGAAGCAACCACTTGTCATCAACGGGTATCTGTAAATGATAGAGCCAGTGCACAAACTCATCTCTCAACTGCCCCTGGCATGGTCCATAAACAGTAACAAGTGTCCAAGATTCAGAGTTGTGTACAGGAGTAAACCGAATAACAAGGCCATAAGGCTTGACCTCTAGCAGTTGTCCGGAGAAGAAAGCAGAATTCCATACCACAAGAATGCCCCCAGATGCACCAACGGACGGAGAAAAAGCATAGTTATCGAAACGCCGAGGACAAAATTGCCGGATCGCTCTAGGATCAAACTCAGCACATTTAGTTTCTTGAAGACGGGCAATAGCACAATTGCTTTCCTCAATTTTTGCTCGCACGTCACATTGTCGGTTATCAGAATTCAAGCCCCGAACGTTCCAACACAACACACGCCAATTACGATAGGTTGTATTATTCATAGGAACCATAACACAAGTAGCAGGACAACTTCAATGCATAACATAGAAGTACCACAGTATCACAAAAGCACCGACAGTAGACCGAGCAGTTCAGACAAAGGCCATACCCAGAAAGTTCAGAGAAATCTAACAGCTAAAGAACCAAAAAGATAAATTCCTTGGTATACAAAGATATCAAGGAACGCCACGGATCATCAGAAGAACTATTCATTGGAACTAGTCTTGTGCTCATCACCAGAGGAAGAAGCCATAAGCTTATCCACAGTCAACTTCTCGGGGGAGATTCCCAATAAGCACCAAGGTCTTGCATCATACGGATCGGCGTGGGAGGTGGAATATCCGCAGAAGACTCCGGGGGAGACGCCGTACCAGAAGTTAGAGGAGCAAGATGGTGAAGCTTGGCAAACTTGGAGCGAGGCCTTCTGAGTGAAGTGGGCTTGACAGGGATAGCAGAAGAGGGCTTAAAGCCAGTCCTTTTAGCAGAGCTGCGTGTCATACGTCGGGTGGAGAAATCATCCTTAGGCTGGATCACCGTGACAGCCTTCTTGCCCCGACCACGCTTTCCAAGCCTGGAAGGCCTCACAGAAGAGAACTCCAAGTTGTCGCCAGCAGAACCAAAGCTAAAATTTATCTCAGAGTCGGCAGCAACCGCGTGGTCAGAGATGTTATCAGTAGCAGAAGACACCTCGTCAAGAGCTAAGTCATTATGACCAAAAAACTTCGTTCCCCCACAGCCAACATCCTCCAACATAGGAACCATGTGTGAGGAACCGATGCCAACAGCGTCAGAAAACAGATTCTCAGTAACATCATCCCAGAGTCTAGTTGGAAAGTTGCCAGGCGGAAGGACAGCAAACTTCAGACTGGCAGGTAAAGATCTGACAGACAGTTCAGGTAATAGATCTCTGAAAGTCCTCTCCCAAAGCATAGCCGGAGGCAGAACGGGACCATAAAACACCCTGACAATTCCCAAGTGCAGAGGCTCAAGCTGAATGACGTTGGGGTGGTAGGGAACAATCGCCAGGTTTTGTTGGTCCACCTCCACATTGTTGGCATCAGATGACTCCGAGGACTCCATAGAAGGATTAAGAACCATGGAATGCTGATCCTGGGTAGGCTGAACTACCGGTTCGTCAACATGAGCATGATTAGCAGCTGCGTCATCCCAGGGCCCCCATCCATCATCTGCCTGATTGTCTGGAGGCTGCTGAAAACTTCCCCAGTTATCAGCAGCAACGTTAGCCTGTTGGTGCTGCCTCGGTGGGATAGCATTCCAACCAAGGGCAGGGTATGGCGGCATAGCCCAAAAGGGTTGGGGCAGCACATGACCAGGCATGGGGTGCAGGTTGCCATCCAACGGCATTGGGTCTTCATCAGCTCCCAACAAAGCATTAGCAAAGTGGCCACCAGTGAGAATATAGACTGCAGCTGTCCAAGAAACAATAGTACCACCCCAGTTTGCAAGCTCACGAAAAACCACACTCCGAGGAACCAAGATATCCTCAGGGAAAGAGGCATAAACCAGAGATCGGACCTTGCGGCGATCAGTGTGCTCCCAGTAATGAAACTGACCGAAGGTGCCAGTAACCTCAGATAGGTATTTCATTGAGAAGTTGTTGATTATCGTGCATTGAACAAAGTGATGATCAAGAACAAGTACCCACTGTCGATGATCAATGATTTGTTTGATCAGTTGCAAGGAGCTAAAGTATTTTCCAAGATCGATCTGCGATCAGGATACCACCAGTTGAAGATCCGAGAACAGGATCTACCTAAGACGGCCTTCACCACAAGGTACGGGCTATATGAGTACACGGTTATGTCATTTGGATTGACTAACGCCCTAGCCTATTTCATGAGTATGATGGATAAGGTGTTCATGGAGTTCTTGGATAAGTTTGTCGTGGTGTTCATTTATGATATCTTGGTATACTCGAAGAATGAAGAGGAACACAAGGAGCATTTGCGTTTAGTTCTCGAGAAGCTCAGGGAACATCAGTTGTATGCCAAGTTTAGCAAATGTGAGTTTTGGTTGAAGGAAGTTGGATTTCTTGGACATGTTATATCAGGAGAAGGTATAGCAGTGGATCCTACCAAGGTTCAGTCAGTCACTGAGTAGTTGGCACCCACCTCAGTTGGAGAGATCCGCAGTTTTCTAGGACTCGCGGGATACTATCGGAGATTCATTGAGAATTTTTCCAAGATTGAGAAGCCCATGACGGAGTTGTTGAAGAAGGACACCAAGTTCAAATGGACAGATGAATGTGAGGCAAGTTTCCAGGAGTTGAAGAAACATTTAGTTACAGCCCCAGTGCTGATTCTGCTGGATATACTCAAAGATTTCCAAGTGTATTGCGACGCTTCTCGCTTAGGACTTGGAGGTGTACTTATGCAAGACGGAGGAGTTGCTTCATATGCCTCACGTCAACTTCGACCGCATGATTTGAATTATGCTATGCATGATTTGGAGTTAGCAGCTGTAGTTCATGCACTCAAGACTTGGAGACATTTTCTTATTGGAAACCATTGTGATGTGTACACGGATCATAAGAGTTTGAAGTACATTTTCACACAGAAGGAGCTGAATCTCAGGCAGAGGAGATGGTTGGAGCTAATAAAGGATTATGATATGAAGCTGCATTATCATCCAAGAAAAGCCAATGTCGTAGCAGACGCTTTGAGCCGGAGGAGTTATGTCAATACACTCGTAAGCGGAGGATTGCCAAAGGAGTTAGCCGAGGATCTCAGGGAGCTTTGTTTGGAGATAGTCCCTAGAGGTTTTGTTGCAGCAATGGTGGTTCAGTCAACATTATTGGGAAAGATTCGTGAAGCTCAGAAGGATGACAAACAGATTACCCAGATAAAGGAGAAAATGAGTAAAGGAAAGGCCAAAGGTTTTCGTGAGGATGAGCACGACACCTTGTGGTTTGAGGACCGAGTTTATGTACCCAATAATGCAGAGATCAGGAAGTTGATACTTCAGGAGGTTCATGACTCTCCATACACAATACACCCCGAAAACACCAAGATGTATTTGGATTTGAAGGAGCGTTTCTGGTGGACTAGTATGAAGAAGGATATTGCCGAGTATGTAGCCGTGTGTGATGTATGTCACAGAGTGAAGGTAGAACATCAGAAGCCAGCAGGATTATTGCAGCCTATGCCGATACTCGAATGGAAGTGGGACAAGCTTGGCATGGATTTCATCACCGGATTACCCAGGACCCGATCGGGATATGATTCTATCTGGGTAGTAGTGGATCGTTTGACCAAAGTGGCTCACTTTTTCCAGTGAAAATCACCTATACAAGTGCAAAGTTGGCCAAGATATATATGACCAGGATCGTATGTCTACACGGAGTTCCAAGGACCGTCGTATCAGATAGAGGAACACAGTTTACTTCAAAGTTTTGGCACCAGCTGCACCAGACCTTGGGTACCAGGCTAGAGATTAGTACAACTTTTCATCCGCAGACAGATGGACAGACCGAGAGAGTCAATCAGATTCTGGAGGACATGTTGAGAGCTTGTGCGCTAGATTTTGGATCTAGTTGGGATGACAATTTGCTGTACGCGGAGTTCTCATACAATAATAGCTACCAAGCCAGTTTGAAGATGGCACCTTTCGAAGCTTTGTATGGAAGGAGGTGCAGAACATCGTTGATGTGGGATGAAGATGGAGACCGTCAGTTGTTTGGACCAGATTTGATTAAAGAGTCTGAAGAGAAGGTTAAGTTGATTCGGGATAGACTGAAGGTAGCTCAGTCTAGGCAGAAGAGTTATGCCGATACCAAGCTCAAGGAGGTAGTCTATGAAATCGGAGACAGAGCATATCTTTGTGTATCACCACTGCGAGGAGTTAAACGCTTTGGAGTTAAGGGAAAGTTAGCCCTGAGATTTGTAGGACCATACCGAGTGTTGGAACGTATGGGAGAAGTGGCCTACAAGTTGGAGTTACTGAAAGGACTGTCACGAGTTCATGACGTGTTTCACGTTTCCCAGTTGAAGAAGTGCCATACTGAGATGGCCGATATTCCTCTGAGAGATACAGTGCCCTTGGAAGCAATTCAGTTGGATAGTGATCTGACCTACGAGGAGAAACTAGTCAAGCTTCTCGAGTTTGCCAGCCGAGTTACACGCAACAAGGTTATCAAGTTTTGCAAAGTTCAGTGGAGCCACCATACCGAGGATGAAGCCACCTGGGAACAAGAGGATGATCTACAGAAAGACCACCCACACATATTTTCTAGCCAACCCGAATCTCGAGGACGAGATTCATCTTAAGGGGGGTAGGTTTGTAACATCCCAAATTTTCAATTTGGAATGTTATACATAGGTCATCATATGCATATCATATTTTATTTGCATTTCGTTTGCGATCCTAGAAATTCTAAGCAGCTCTAGGACCCATGGAGAGAGTTGGGGATTTCATCTATTTTCATATTTGAATTTTCCCAAATATTGAAAAGAGGATCATTTTGGTTTTAGTTATTTTTCTCTCCGAAATTCCAATATTAAAAAAAAAGAGAGGAGATAATATGACTTCTCCAAAATATAACAAATATTGGAAGAAAAATGTTAAAATCAAATAAATTATTTTATTTGGATTTTATTGCTTTTTTATTTGAATTAGAAAAATATGCGTTTTGCAAAATTTCATTTTTAGGCCAAGAAAATGTTCACTTTATTCTAAATATTTTATTCAGACGGTGAAAATTGTTTTTGGCATTCTTTAGAATTTTATTTAGGATTTTTTTGGTGGAATTTTTTTTAAAGTTCTTCGGACCGACTGGGCCGAAGCCCAGCAGGCCCAGCCGCGTCGCCCCCGACCCCGAGCGGGAGTCCCGCTCCCGCTCGCGCCGCCACCATCACCGCCGTGGCTGAGTCGGCCTCCCCGCCGCCTAGCCCCTCCCCCAAGCCGCCCTGCCCCTCCCCCCTTAAATAGTCGCGCCCCCGCCCCACTTCGCCACCCCGCCGCAGCGCCGCTCCGCCGCGCCGCCGCCCGCCTGCCGTGCCGCGCCTTGCCTCGCCGTCCCGCGCAGCCCCGCCGCCCTGCCATGGCGGAATCCCGCCACCGCCGTGTTTTTCGGTTTTAGGTAAAAAAACGTCGGTTTTTCTTAAAAATCCTAGTTCGGTTTTATTTATTTATTTAGATTGGTACGGTTTTTCTTCGGTTAAGTTATTTAGCGAGCGTTCGCTCGTTAGTTCGTTCTTAACGAACGCTTTCGTTCGTTCGTCTCTGTTAGCGGACGTTCATCCGATAGATTTTTCTTTTTATTTTCTTTTTCTGCCAGCGACCTATCCGCGATTATTTTTTTCGCAGATTAGCCTGTGATCTTCAAACCCTCGCAACTTTTCAACCGTTTGTCGAAATCTAGTGAAACCAATGCAAAAATCTTCATCTCGGTCCCCTCTTTCTGTTTAATCGACTTAAACATGATTTTTACAATTAAAATTTGGTTTGAAGCAGATTTGAGTTCAAAGTTCTTTTGACCGTAGTTTCAGTTCCGTAGCTCCGATTCGATTGATTCTTTTTGCAAATCGAAGCTCTTCAGTTGAAATTTTAGATTGGATATTCTTATTTGAGTTTTACCCTTGCATCTATGCTTGAGTGCTTATGTATGCTATTGTTTGTTTGCGATGGAATTCCCGGAGTGCAAAGCGTGCTACTACGAGTCTCTAGGGTTTGCGGATCGTCAACAAGGCAAGTAACACATTGATCATACTCTTTTCATACCCAGTTCTATGCATTAGTTAAAATCCTCAAACACTGCATGATTAGGATGTGATTAAGTTGTGGGTATTGGGAAGTAGATGATGAGGTAAAACCTATTACCTGTTTTATTATCAAACCCTTGGGAGTTACTTCTACGTTATGCTTATATTGTCATGCTATGCTCGTAGACGTGGATTGGGTTCGAGTGTATCCATGACAGATGTGAGATTGTTAATTAATGGTTAACTTAAGGTGGCTACTTAAATACACATATGGGTGGATTAGTTGCAGGCACCTGGAGAATCCAGTGTTGTCCTAGGATTTCCCGGAGTACCCGTGTGATCATCCTATGGTTCGCCACCTAGGCTCAAAGGGATCATAAGATTACTCATGCTAGAAACTTCCGTGTGCAGCCACAAGCTATTATGGGCTCTAGCATAATTGAGTATGATGCATGACCTCTTCCAGTGGTAGGCTAGCAGATGTAGGAGATGTAGGTTGGTACTGTCTACCCAGGGTTAGAGTTAATGTTTCTGAAAGACCGTGTCTCGGTCTTCCATTTCTCAAACACCATGTAGTGCGAGAAATCCAATGGAGGCAATCGAGTCTTGTGGGGAAAAGTGCGCAAACCTCTGTAGAGTGTACAAACTAATCATGGTTAGCCATGTCCCTGGTTATGGACATCATGAGTATCTCGTTCTTGGATTATCATGTTGATCTCATCACTCTAAATTAAATTTTTGGGTTGTTAGTTACTTTTTAATTGGGATTGAGTTGGAGGAACCTTCTCAATGTTTCAACCACCATGATAGTTAAATAAAATATATTCCTTTGTTGTAGGAAAAAAATTGGCTTGTCGCAAAACAGTATAACCATAGAGCCTCCAGCAGCCATATATGCATGTAGTGATAGCATTTATCTATTCATTGCTCTACTGTGTTATATTGCCAGCATATTCCATGTGCTGACCCGTTTCTGGGCTGAAACATATCATGTTACAGACTTTTCAGACAAAGAGTAAGGTGCGTTAGGTCGTTTGTCGTGCACTCAGCTATGTCGTTGGAGTTGATGGACTCACTTTATCTTCCAAGCCTTCCGCCGTTATCTTATTTAGATGGCCTTAAGCCATATTTATTGTAATAAGTTATCTTTTGAGACATTCGATGTAATAAGTGTGTGATTGAACTCTGTTATAAATCCTTCAAGCACAGTGTGTGTCAGCATTACCGATCCAGGGATGACACTTATACATAGAGATTTGACCGCCTGAGGTCAGATCGCTATACGAGCCCCGCAGACCGAATAGTGGAGATTAGAAACCCTTCCCTTCCGAGGTCAAGACGGTGAATATGATGTACACAACCCACATACCAAAGAAGGAAAGGAAGCGAGCGCTGCAAGACATATACTCCATAGCGCCCGTAGCACCGAAGTTCAATCCATGGTCAGCCAGCCCGATCGCTTTCGATCGCAGGGATCACCCGACCAGCATATGCCATGGAGGATCTACAGCCTTAGTACTCGACCCCATCATTGATGGATTTCACCTCACTAGAGTCCTAATGGATGGGGGCTGTAGCCTCCTTCTGATATACGAAGACACAGTGAGGAACATGGGGATCGATCCGTCAAGGATCAAACCTAGTAACACCACCTTCAAGGGGGTCATTCCGGGAGTGGAGGCCCGCTGCACACGCATTGTGACGCTTGAAGTGGTGTTCGGCTCTCCGGAAACTTCCAAAGCAAGGACTTGATCTTCGAGATTGCACCTTTCCGCAATGGCTATCACGCCCTCCTTGGCCGAACGGCGTTCACCAAATTCAATGTCGTTCCGCATTACGCGTACCTCAAGTTGAAGATGCCTGGTCCCTCAGGCATCACAACCATCATAGGAAACATAGAACGCTCACTTAGAACCGAAGAGCACATTGCGGACCTAGCGGCCGAAGACCAAACCGGCCCATACAGATCCAGATACGACCCGCGGTAAAGGACAACGACAACAGTAAACGGGTTTGAACCCGTTCCCCGTCACGGGAACCCGCATGCGTTCGCCGCAAATAGGGATGTGCACCCCACGGTACGCCCACATTCTTTGCGCTCCACGTGCCTCGTCAGCACAATTTTGCACTCAAAATACCATGGGCAGCCATGACGCATGTATCAACAAATCCGAAGAATATGTTCGGCTAAACCAAACTTCGTAATTACCTTGTCTTCGGACGACCCGGTGGCCAATTCCGGACCCCCCCCCCCCAAGCATAAAGCTTCATCAGCAGGATCCTCGCCCCTCAATGTTTCATTGAAGGTCCCCCCCAGCTCTGAGAAGAAAAGGCATAGACGTGCAACAGAGCACAGTGGAGGCTTTGACTCACGCATCAAGGCCCTGTGTAAACCTTTACTCTGTAAAACTTATTTCTTTCTTTACACATAATGCCATGGCAGTTTGAATTGTACGGTTAGACGTCTCGATCTTATGATAAATAATAAAAAAACCTTATGCTGTTGGGATATCCGCATCTTACGATTGTCTATTCCCTTTCCGATTCTCCCCTCACTCTTCGAACAGCCCGGCATGAAAACATGATAGGTTAACTAACCTAGAGCTCGATTTCCTTACCATCTTAGCACCCCAAGTCCGACACTGCTTTCTGCGGAGTGTTCGGCGTCTCGGATATTGCACTATATTCACCAAGTTCTCAACTATGTCTTTGGTCAACAGTTGGGTTGCCCGGCTCTTGTGCTTGCCCCTTACGTTCCGCATGTTCAGCTAAGAGGGCAAAGGGAGAACCCCTGCGATTGTACTTCTAGCTCGTCTGGTCAAGTACCTCAGGAGGAGAAAGCCGAAAACTAACCGTCAAAGTAAGCGCGAACTGATCAGCGTTCCGATGACGAGGTTTGACTCTAAAAATCGTTGGCGATTTTGCCGTGTCACACGAAGGGTTCGTCTTAATAGAAACCACATGATCGGAAAGGGCAGGCATTGGCCCGGCAAGTACGTCACAAAACGCGGGGGGGGCTAGTCCTTAGCCCCCACCGTCAAGCTCCTAAGGCTAAGTGAAAGTAGTAAAAATGAATAGTCTGATTGCCTAGTTTTGCTCATGCACTACCGCCTCCGTGTACCAGGACGTTGCCTAAGGGTAACAGCGCAGATACCAAACACCCCTCGTGACATTCACCTGGGGGCTAAAGCTAATGACTGGTAGCTTCCAGAATAAACATACGGCCGAATAGGAGTCAAAATTAAAATCATGACAATATAAAGCAAGTCCAAAGGTCGCATTATAAAGCATAAGGTTCAACTGGTAAAAACTTAGTACAGCCATTCAAGCATTACATCTTTTGAACATTGGCCCTCTATCGCCCGCGCGCCATCCATCACATGTGCAAAGTATTGCTCAGGGCGGCGAAGCTCTTTTCCCTTGGGCGGAGGACCAGTGGCCATGTCCATTGGATTAATCTTCGGCCAATGCACCATGGTCTTTGCAAATGCAAGCCTCACCCCCTCAAGGCACGCCGAGCGCTTCATGGAATCAATCCAAAGTGGCGCCTCCCGCAGCTTCTGCACAAGGCCGAAGTAGGTGTCCGGAATGGGCTCGACGGGCCACAGACTGACACAGAGGTCCTTCACGGCCAGCTCGGACATCCGATGCATCTCCATCAGCTGCTTCATTTGATTGCTGAGGAGGGGTGGATGCTCGGAATCTAGAAATGGTGACCAAAAGACCCGCTGCGTGGATTCCTCCTCGTGAGTAGTGTAGTGCTTCGCCGCCGCCGCCACATTCTTCGGAAGTTCGGCGAAGACGCCTACGGAGCGCCAGACCCACGCCAGCAGGGCGAACCTGTTGCCTCCGAATACAATCTGCAGTAATTATTTCATACCATTTGTAATTTGCCCGACTAGGCGGAGCTCTTCCCGGACACCTCGTGCTTCGGTCCTTGCCTCCTAGCGCTCCTTCTTTGCCTTGGACAGCTAGGAGGATTGCTCCTCCTGCTCCTTCTCAAGAATCACCAGCTTCTTGGTGGCATCTTGGATCTCCACTTGCACTTCGGTTACTCGAGCCTCATTCTTCTCACCAGCAAGCTTAGCCTTCTCGAGCTCGGACACCACCTTGTTAGCGGCCATTTTCTTCGTGGCCGCCTCTACCTCGGCTTTTTTCAGGGCCTCTCTCAAGCCCTCGCCCTGGGCGGCGGCAGCTGCAATATCATCATGATAAAGGATTAGCATACTGTCTGGACCGTCAATATCCGGCATCAAGCAAATACACATCTTATCAAAGGACTTACCTTATGCCTCGTCAAGCTGTTTGTTGACAAGGTCAAGCTCTTTATCAGAAAGCTTGAGCTTCTGATCCATCTCCTCTAGTGCTGCGGCATTAGCAGGCGCAGCCATGGAAGATGCCCGTGTCAGCAAAGGGAATGTCAACATTATTAATTGGCCTACCGAATTTGATCCTCTGCAGGCTTCTTTGTAGTCCTTGTAGAGTCTCGGGGGCTGCTATGTACACGGCCTACCTAAACTAAAGATTACAACCGCTTTATGAGAAAAGAGCATTAATTTACTTACCTCAAAGCCTGTTAGAAGGCCTTGGACAGCGTCGTTCAATCCGGATTGGTTGGACCGAACACCTGGCATGACCGCACTCATAAGAGTGTGGTGCCCATCAGCTCTGACGGAGTTGTTCACCAACTCCTCTAGCGCGTCCGGTAAGCCAGCCGCCACCCGTTTGGAGGTGTTCGGTGCTGGCCTTGGCTTCCCGACCCCTAAGGAGGGTCCTATGCCGTCGAGGGCCTTGGGGGCTTAGGAACGGACAACTGATGGGGTCCAGATGGTCCGGGATCCCTTCCCGCATCAGCCAGGAGGGACACGTCCTCCTGGTCTTCGGTGACTGAGGTGTTAACCTCGGCCATTACAGTGTCAACCTCCCCCTCTGTGTTCGGAGGAGGCGTTCTATGGGACCGCACCTCCCCAACCTCTTCAGGGATCATAGGACGCATGGAGCGTGACATAGACCCACTGTCTGCTAGTTCGGCGGGCGGAGACGTCCCCTCCGAGGTTTGCTCCATGGGGAGTTCGCATGGAGGACTACAATTCAAAAGAGTTAGCCTTCGACTAAGATGAACAATTGAAAACAAAGTAGCTAAAATACAACTCCATACCTGCTGGCCAGGGGCTTAACCCTGGGTCCCTTCGTCGAGATCTCCTCGGACACTTCGGACTCCTCATCCGGTCTGTCAGGCAGGACCAGCTTGGGCCGGCACCACCTCTTTAGGGCTTGAGCATGTTGAACCTCTTCGACGTCCTCGGAAGCTGCCCTCTTTTTGGAGCGCAAGGAGGCGCTCTCCTCCTGATGCTCATCCTCATCCCCATCCTCTGCAGATGAGGCCGCAGCGTCCCCGGACCGGTTTCCCGGATGAGCCCTGCGGCGGAGGCCCTCCCTGGCCTCCGGTACCTCTTTCTTCTTGCCCTTCTTGTCGGACGGCCTATAAGGCACCAGAACCAACAGCTGTTCCAGCAGCTCCGATCGGGGCTCTTCTGGCAGCGGCACTGTGCTGCTGATCTTCTCGGCCTTAGCAAGCCATCCCTGCAAAATACGCATAGAGGTTCAGACCGAATCATACGCGATATGAATATCCGAATACACATTGAAGAGAAATGCTGCTCATCTCCTTTGAGGGGTTCGCGGCATCAAGACCGATGTCCTTCCCCTTGACCGGCCACTCCTTCTAAGGCTTGAATAGCTGACCCCATATTTTATCATGGGTTGTGCCAAAGAGGTGTTGCACGGTGGCCGGATCCTCGGGCTCGTGCTCCCACATGGGCTTGGCCCTCTCCTGGCAAGGGAGGAGCCAGCGGTTGAGCATGATCTGGACCACGTCGACCAGTTTCGCGCCGGTCTCCATTATGCTGACGACGCGCTTCTGCAACGCCTTCGTGTGGGCAACGCACCACTAGTCCAGGCTCTTGGTGGTCTATGAGGCCAGTCTGGTAGGGGGTCCGGACCTGAATGCGGGAGGCGCTCCCTGTCAGTGTCAAAACCGGCGGATCTCGGGTAGGGGGTCCCGAACTGTGCATCTAAGATCGATGGTTGCAGGAGACAGGGGACACAATGTTTACCCAGGTTCGAGCTCTCTCTATGGAGGTAATACCCTACTTCCTGCTTGATTGATCTTGATGAATATGAGTGTTACAAGAGTTGATCTACCACGAGATCGTAATGGCTAAACCCTAGAGGCCTAGCCTATATGACTATGGTAATGAGTATATCCTTTCCGGACTACGCCCTCCGGTTTATATAGACACCGGAGGGATCTAGGGTTACATAAGAAGGAATCTTCATAGTTGGCTGCCTAGCTTGCCTTCCACACCAAGGAGAGTACAATCCGGACACGGGTAGAGTCTTTGGTCTTCATGCCTTCACAGCCCACCAGTCCAGCCCAGGGATAACAGGCCGGACGCCCGAGGACCCCTTAGTCCAGGACTCCCTCAGTAGCCCCCGAACCGGTCTTCAATAATGAAGTGTTTGGCACACAAATTGTCTTCGGCATTGCAAGGCGGGTTCCTCCTCCGATGACCTCCAAGTAATGTATTCGGCCGTTGATCAATGTCGCTCCCCTCGGCTTCTGCGCGTCAAATAACTTCGTCTTCCACGTGTCGAGCAAATGCGGAAGGTCAGGGTATTTTTGCAAATAGCACCCCATCCCGGCAAGGAAGAGCGCCTATTTAAAGAGATTAAATCCTAGATCCATTCGGCACCCCGTAGAGAAAAATCCCTGGAGACTGCTAGGAGAAACCATTCCAACATGGCTAGCGTTCCCAGCTCCTCCTGCCGTTTCGGCCCAGAGAAAGGCGGGTGGGAGAGGTGTTTTGTGTCCCACAGTCAATTGACGAAGCTACAGACGTAGGGATTTCTTCCTCCTGCAGATCTAGTCCATGTTTGAGCGGGGCAAGCTTCCTACAATGGTGAGACTCAGGCAGAGGGCTTCCCCAATCCATCCGGGGGAGAGCGGGTGTGTTTCATCCCCTACCTGCTAAGAGGCGTCGGATTTCCAATCCATCCGTTCCTCCGAGGGCTTCTGGAATATTATGGCCTCCAGCTGCACAACTTCACCCCTGGCTCCATTCTACACATCGCAAGTTATGTTGCCTTATGCGAATTATTTCTGGGCATTGAGGCCAATTTTGAGCTGTGGAGGAAGTTGTTCTGTCTTGTCCCGCGCTATCATGAGGGGTCAATATTTGAAGTGGGCGGAGCCAAAGTATGGCGTATCGCCGATACCGGATATCTATCCGGCACACCAAGGAAGGCATCTGAAGAATGGCCTTCCGAATGGTTCTACATTGAGGACGTCACGCTTCGCGACCCAGTTCGAAAGGGTCTTCCTGAATTTGCGAGTGTTCCGCTGAAGAAACGCCACAGTTGTCGTCCCCGGAGTCTTGAAGAGGATGACAACGCAGAAGTTCGTCAGCTCTTGAGCAAGATAAAGACGCTCGCTCAGTCCAGACTCACAATAATCGATGTAATGGCGACCTCCATAGTGCGAGGGGTTCAATCGCTGCAATACAGAGGGCTGCCAATGTGGCACTATAATGGAGAGGATGACGCCTCCCGTTGTGGATGGAAAGGTCCGGATACCCCCGCCGCTCTAGCCAAGATATTGGCTGAGCTGTTTAAAGGGGAGGAAGAGGAATTTGTTCACATTAAGCGCAGAGATGGGTATTCTATGTATGATCCTCCCAGTTGGGTAAGCCTCAACCCCTCTGTTTCACTCCATCCACTTCCGAATTACTTTTGCTAAATTTCAAATCTGTTTGTAATGACAGCACTGGCGAAAGGTCACGGAAGGACTTCATAGTCCCGCCCCACAGCTGGAGAACCACAACCGGGAGCTTGATCCTGGGTTTGAGGAGGATCCGGATGTATTCATGGTGCTCGCAGAGGGAGTGTTTAACCAGACGAGCTGTGATGGCACAGAAGTGGCCATCACCGCCGACTACCCTGGCCTTCTTCCCGTTTCGCGCGTAAGTAATCAAGAGACACCTCCTCTAAAAGAGTGCTCAGATTCTATCTTACCCACCGTACTGTCTTGTGCTCCAAAGAGGAGGCGTTCGGAGATTCCGAGGAGATCGGCTCCCACACCGGGCCAGCCTTCGAAGCGGAAGGCCGGTGAAGACACAGCCAGGCTTTCATCGAAGAGGTACGGATCCATAAATATGTTTTTCAGCAGCCGCACCCGACCGTGACTTTATGCGTTTGTCTAGTTCCAAGAAAAGGGTCCGCCGGACTATGTCCGGGGGTCCTACCAGCCGTACTCCCAACAACCGGGATTTAGACCCCCGCCAGAGAAACGGGAGACGGTACGGGAGCAACGCCGGACTATCCTTCGGCCGAGGGTTCGAAAAATATGTCCGTTACCAACTCAGAAGTAGAGAGCGCCATGAACCATCGGCGCTGCAGGGATGTTTTACGAGACCCCGAGTTCTCGGAAGAGGCATTCAATGCCTTCAGCTCGGCTGACGCATACATCCGAGCTGCTCGAAACGGGCTTAGCAAAGCCACAAAGCAGCATTTAACAGATGTGCAGGTAAGTTTATTGTGCCCAAAATATGATAACCATGTGCCAGTAGCCCCCGAGACTTAAAGTAGCTGGCACAACTGATTTGAGGATCGTTGTATAACCAGGCTCTTACGGAGAAGAACGTCCTGTTAGCCCAAGAGCTAAAAAGGTGTCAGACACAGCTAACTGCTGTCGCCGCCGAACTGGAGAAATCCAAGAAGGCGTCACCTGGTAATATTCCCCTCCATCGAGAAAATATGATTATATGCCATTAATGCTAACAGTGTTGCCTATACCATGACATAATTGTCAGTGGAACTCAAAGAGGCGCTGGAAGTCGCGCAAGCGAATGAACAAGAAGCCAAAAGGCTACATGCTACGGGTGAACGTGTGCTGAAGTAGGTCATTGTTGAGAAAAACCAACTCCAGGATTGCAAGACCCAGCTAGGCGAAGAGCTGAAGGATGTGCGGGCCCAGCTAGCCGATTCCATAAAGGAGAACGAGAAGCTGCGGGGCGGCATATTCAGTATGTGTCTGAACTATTTTTAAAGTAGTTCGGAAATAAATAGAACTGATATAGTTATGATTGTAGGCATATTGACGGGCCGTCCAGAAGAGGAGGTGTCCGGATCATCAAGTGATCTGCTGCAAAGGCTGTCGCAAGTGCACGAGCATGCTCGGCTAGCCATGCGGAGTGTTTCCAAGGCTTTATGGCCATCCGCCTCCCCTCCAGGAGGTATGGAGGAGCATGTGGAGCTGTTCAAGGGAGCGCGGCGGCGTATCCGACTATGGAAGATATCGGCCTGCCGAGAGGGTGTATGAGAGGCCTGGGCCACGGTGAAAACACGATATACCAAGCTGGATCCTAATCACATGGCCCGGGTTGGACCGCTAGGGTCAAATGGGGAAGAAATTCCCGTTAGTTTAGTATATGGCCAAGTAGAGGTGTACGCCAAATATTCCTAACAGGATTGTAAGTTGGACCGCCTATTGGACGGTATAGAGGAGGAAGTGTTTGAGTCCAAGTGACTATGCACTTTCCTTACCCTGTGTAATTCTAGCTGAATTGTATAGCATTTGTCATGGAAAACCTTTTCGCTTCAACCTCCGGACCCGAGGGTGCGGAGTGTTTCCGAATACCCTCGCGGCCGAATAGACCGGGGTATGCCTGGAAAACTAGGCGTAGGGATCATAATTGCTTGAACAGACAAGTTGTATCCTGCTAGTTATGCTATATTACATTGAGATCGTAAGAAACATCTTCTAGAGAGAATAGTTCCATTAAGGGTTCCTTTCCCTGGGTGTGCATGTATTAATGTACATGTCCGAATTGTGATGGAAAAATCACAGTGTATGTAACTTTTGAGGGTTTGCAATGGAGTAAATGCAAAAACATCTTTAATTCACCGACCGAATATTCCCTTAAAAATGCTAGCTTTCGGCTTCACCCAGTCTGAGGTACACATCCGGATGACCCGACAGTAATAATCGCAGAGGTGCTCCCTTTATGCCCTAGCCGAACTAACGGGAACGTAGGGCATAAGCACAGGAGCCAGGCAACCCAGCTTGGCCAAAACTTAAGTCATATCGATGCATATAGTGGTGAAGAAAAGGTACATATGGAAGAACTCATATGTGAAGAGCTTGATGCTCGAGGAATAATAATAAAAAGCTTTTGTCCAAGAAGCCCCCAGGTATAATGGACATACATATTTTAAATGTGTATGTGTCAGGGGTGTGCGGTCTAGCCATTCCAAAGCTTTAAAGCGAGAAAGGAAAAAGTAATCGGAAAAGAGAGAAAAAATAATGGAAACTACACGGGAGAAGGAGACGAACAAGGAGTTCGGCGCTAGGCATAGAATCTTTGGAGTCTGGCTGCGTTCCAGGGGTTCGGCTCGAGGCGATTGTCTGATGCATCACGAAGATGGTACGCTCCTCCGGTGATAACTTCGTCAATTATGAAGGGACCCTCCCATTTGGGCTTGAGTTTGTACTTTTTCTTCTCCAGTAGGCGTAGAACGAGTTCGCCAACGTTGTAAGTCTTGGCCCGTACTTCTCTGCTTTGATATCTTCAAGCCTGTTGTTGGTAAAATGCTGAACGAGCCTTTGCGACGTCACGCTCCTCCTCCAGGGCATCAAGGCTGTCCTGCTGATCTAGCTCGGCTTCTCTCTCTTCGTACAGACGCACTCGAGGTGAGTCATGAATAATATCGCAGGGCAAAACAGCCTCTGCGCCAAACACCATGAAGAAAGGTGTGTATCCGGTAGTACGGTTGGGCGTGGTCCACAGCCCCCAGAGTATGGAGTCGAGCTCCTCAACCCAGTGCTTGTCGGATTCTTTCAAAGACCGCACTAGTCTGGGCTTGATGCCGCTCATAATAAGATCATTGGCTCGTTCAACCTGACCGTTGGTTTGCGGGTGGTAGACGGAGGCGTAATCGAGTTTAATGCCAAGATTAGTACACCAGGTTTTACCTGGGCGGCCGTGAAATTAGAGCCGTTGTCGGTGATGATGCTGTGTAGGACACCATAACGGTGCACAACACCGGATATGAATTCTATCACCGGGCCGGACTCAGCCGCTTTGACCGGTTTAGCCTCTATCCACTTAGTGAATTTGTCCATCATGACCCGCAAATATTTTTTCTTATGGCTTCCCCCTTTAAGAGTTCCAACCATATCCAGTCCCCACACCGCGAAAGGCCAAGTAATGGGGATAGTTTGTAAGGCAGTTGGGGGCATGTGGCTTTGGTTGGCGAAGAGTTGGCATCCGACGCAGCGTTGGACGAGGTCTTGCGCGTCTGCTCGGGCTTTCGGCCAATAAAACCCAGTGTGGAAGGCCTTGCTAACAAGGTCCCGAGCTGCGGCATGGTGCCCGCCGAGACCAGTGTGAATTTCCGCTAAAAGTTGTCGCCCCTCTTCCTCGGAGATACATCTTTGAAGTACTCCGGTAGTACTTTTCTTGTAGAGCTCTCCGTGGTGAACCTTGTAGGCCTTCGAACACCGGACAATGCGGCGAGCCTCATTCTGGTCTTCGGGAAGCTCCTTCCTATTAATGTAGGCCAAGAAGGGTTCGGTCCATTGGGCAATGACTGCCATAATGAGATGGGCCGACGGTGTTATTTCGGTGGCTAAGCCCTCGGTACTGTCTGTATGTTCGGGATTTGAGGTTGTGTTCGGATCTGGACTGTTGTTGCCGCCCTCCCCTTGCCATACCATGGATGGCTTGAAAAGCCTTTCCAGGAAAATTTTGGGTGGGACAGGGTCGCGCTTGGCGCCGATGCAAGCAAGGACGTCCGCTGCTTGATTGCTTTCCCGGGCGACATGATGAAATTCGAGCCCTTCGAATCGAGTCGATATTTTTAAGAAGGCATTACGATAAGCTGTCATCTTTGGATCCTTGGCGTCAAAGTCTCCGTTTATTTGAGATATTGCGAGGTCTGAATCCCCGCGCACCTCTAGGCGTTGTATGCCCATGGTTACGGCCACCCGAAGACCATGCAATAGGGCCTCGTATTCGGCTGCATTGTTGGAGTCTGTGTATAGTATTTGGAGTACATACTGGACGACATCTCCAGTGGGGGATGTTAACACGACTCCCGCTCCTAGCCCCGCTAGCATTTTGGAGCCGTCAAAATACATAACCCAATTGGAATATGCACCGTACTCTTTAGGGAGTTCGGCCTCTGTCCATTCAGCGATGAAGTCAACCAGTACTTGGGATTTGATGGCTCGAGGTGGCTTGTATGTTATGTCAAATGGAAGTAGCTCTATGGCCCATTTGGCTATCCGTCCCGTCACACCGCGTTTGTTTATTATGTCATTGAGCGGGACTACAGAAGCCACCGTGATTGAACACTCCTGGAAGTAGTGTCGTATCTTTCGGGATGCCATGAAGACCGCGTATGCTATCTTTTGATAATGGGGGTACCGGGATTTTCATAGTGTGAGGACAATAGATACATAGTATACTGGTTTCTGAAGTTGGAATTTGTGTCCGCGCAGTTGTTGCAGAACGCTGATATCGCGTCCTCGTCGTGGCAATCTTTTACCTTATCTTTGACAAGGAGGGAATCTGGCCCAGTAGTGGTGGACCGTTTCCTGAGACTGATGTTTGATGCTCATGAGAGCGTCTATGTCCGGGTGGGTGGGTGGAATTAAATCCGAACCCTGACTCGACCGATTACCCGGAGTCTGAAGACCTTCCGGACTCAACAGTCCGGGTCCCGGAGTATCTTCTGATTGTTTAGGACTACCGTCCGATTCCATGTTCGGAGGGCTGGTCGCATCCTTTAGCTGGTGGGTATCTGGTTCTTCCAGATCGGCTATCCGTACATAGTCCGTCTTCGATATAGAAGAAGACCCGTCGTCCTGCTCCTCGACTCCCGCTATCTGGTGGGTGGCCGGTGGAGTTTTAATCTCTCCTTGCTCGGTTTTAGGCCCGATCCAATCATAATCTGTAGCGATTCCCAAAGCGGCGATGCGATCTAGGAGCTCGTTCAAGGACAAAAACTCTGCCGGATCCATTTGCTTGGAGTGTTCGGAGTTGATGCGAAGGGGGTTTTCGATGGCCCGAGTGGTCATCCTCGGCTCAACGGCCGAACGTGCGATCTTGGTAAAGCCGCCCAGCCGGAGGGTTTGGCCTGGGGCCAGGACTCCCTCGGAGGTGATGTTGTCTTTAAGGACAAGGAGAGCCATCGAACCTTTCCTCGACGTCACAATGGAACTCTCAATGAAAGCACCAATGTCGGTGTCAAAACCGGCGAATCTCGGGTAGGGGTCTCGAACTGTGCGTCTAAGGTCAATGGTTGCAGGAGACGGGGGACACGATGTTTACCCAGGTTTGGGCCCTTTGTATGGAGGTAATACCCTACTTCCTGCTTGATAGATCTTGATGAATATGAGTGTTACAAGAGTTGATCTACCACGAGATCGTAATGGCTAAACCCTAGAGGCCTAGCCTGTATGACTATGGTAATGAGTATATCCTTTCCGGACTACGACCTCCGGTTTATATAGAAACCGGAGGGATCTAGGGTTACATAGAGTCGGTTACATAAGAAGGAATCTTCATAGTTGGTCGCCTAGCTTGCCTTCCACGCCAAGGAGAGTCCAATCCGGACACAGGTAGAGTCTTCTGTCTTCATGTCTTCACAGCCTACCAGTCCAGCCCAGGGATAACAGGCAGGACGCCCGAGGACCCCTTAGTACAGGACTCCCTCACTCCCCAGGCTGCATCCCTTGGCACGGTGATATAAAATCACTCACTTTTTCCACAGTCCGCATGTTCATTGCCAACTACTTTGGGCTTGACATTGAACACCTTCAGCCATAGGCCGAAGTGCGGCTGGACTCGAAGGAGTGCTTCACAGAAAACGATGAAAGTTGAGATGTGGAGGAGGGAGTTGGGGGTTAGATCATGAAAATCTAGCCCATAAAAGAACATCAACCCCCTTACGAAGGGGGCAGAGGAAATCCAATCCCCCTAAGGAAATGGGGGAGGAATACGACCCTTTTGTCCGGCTTGGGTGTGGGGATGATCTGGTCCTCTTTAGGGGCCCGATGGGCAATGTTGTCCGACAAATAGCCGACCTGCTTCAGCTTCACGATGTCACCCTCGGTGACGATGGAGGCCTCCCACTTCCCGTTGGCGCCGGATCCGGCCATGGTTGAAGGAGACGGGGTGGGATTTTCTGTGGAAGCAGAGAAAAGGGGCGCTGGAGCTCTGAGGATCTGTGAGAGCGGAAGGTGGAAGAAGGCGTGGGATGCTGACTGTTGTAGCTCCCCCTTTATAGACTGTTGACAGGACAAGAGTTCCTTTTTCCATGTCGTTGGCTTCTCCACTTCTCGATACGCTCGCAACGTTATGTGTGGGGAGGGGAATCGAAATCATTGATCATATCCCCTGAAAGGCGGTGCACGATCCCCACCTTGATGAGATGTGTCAAACATGGGTGGGCCTCAAGCCACACTTCGATAAATACTAACCGCCTGGCATTATGGTCGGACGCGACTCTTCGTTGAAAGAGAAAAAGTTATCAGATGAAGGCACTATTTAGACTAGAATGCTTCTTGGCTATTGCCTTTGTTGTTAAGTAAAACTGCCGTTTCAAATTCCGGACATCACTTGGCTCCGAATATGAACAAAACACATTAAAGAACTCGCCTCGCAAGCCGGATACAATCCTTGGCGTTGGAGGCAAGTTTGGGGGCTACTGAGGGATTTATGGATTAAGGGGTCCTCAGGGCGTCGGCCCATCGATATGGGCCGGACTGGTGAAGCCGTATAGCAACGGGAGATCTGTGAAGCAGTGGTGTTCCCGCCAAGTCAAGGATAGGCAGGATCTCTTTATCCTTTATTGTAATCTATCTCCGGTAACCCTAACCCTATTAGTGTCTATATAAACTGATGGTTGTAGTCTTTAGGGGAGAGCCATATTCATCACCTCATCACCTTAGGGTTTAGCTCATGCTGATCTCGAGGTAGACCTACTCTATAACCCATATTATACATCCAATATAATCAAGCAGGACGTAGGGTATTACCTCTTCGAGAGGGCCCGAACCTGGGTAAACGCTGTGTTCGTCGTCTCTTGTTCCCCATCGATCTCAGATCGACAGCTCGGGACCCCCTACCCCGAGGTCTGCCGGTTTTGACACTGACACTTGCCCTTTTGGAACTTATGCTTATAGACGCATGCCTTTTGGTTTATGTAATGGACCTGCTACCTTTGAAAGATGCATGACAGCTATGTTCTCTTATTTTTGTGGAAAGATTGTTGAGGTTTTCATGGATGATTTTTTTGTTTATGGAACTTCTTTTGATGATTGCTTAAGTAATCTTTATCGAGTTTTGCAGAGATGTGAGCAAACTAAACTTGTCTTGAATTGGGAGAAGTGCCGCTTTATGGTTAATGAAGGTATTGTCTTTGGGCATAAAGTTTTTGAACGAGGTACTGAGGTGGATAAAGCTAAAGTTGATGCAATTGAGAAAATGCCATGTCTTAGAGATATTAAAGGTATCCGTAGTTTCCTTGGTCATGTTGTTTCTGTAGGAGATTTATTAAAGACTTCTCTAAAATTTCTAGGCCTCTTACAAATCTTTTACAAAAGGATGTTCCATTTGTTTTTGAAGATGATTGTGTAGAAGCCTTTGAAATACTTAATAAAGCCTTAATTTCTGCACCTATTGTTCAACCACCTGATTGGAACTTGCCTTTTGAAATTATGTGTAATGCTAGTGATTATGATGTTGTGCCACTAGTATAGTGAGGTGCTATACAAACAGTTTTTAACCCCTTTCCGCGACGGCATTTGGAACTGTCGCCAAGTGAGTGTGGGCGATAGGGGGGTCCTTCCCACATGACCCAGAAACTGTCGGGGATATGGAGCCTTGATGCATATATAGTACTCGCTACTCATTTTTGCTTGCATTGCCATCACAGTCGGTATTCTGTGGTGCTATGTTTACGATGCGCGGCCCATCACAAATGGTTCACTATTATAAAATGTTTATGATAAGTAGACAATCACACACATGTTGGGGAACGTAGTAATTTCAAAAAATTCCTACGCACACACAGGATCATGGTGATGCATAGCAATGAGAGGGGAGAATGTTGTCCACGTACTCTCGTATACCGAAAGCGGAAGCCTTAGCATAACGTGGTTGATGTAGTAGTACGTCTTCACGATTCGACCGATCAAGTACCGAACGCACGACACCTCCGAGTTCAGCACACGTTCAGCTCGATGACGTCCCTCGAACTCCGATCCAGCCGAGCTTTGAGGGAGAGTTCCGTCAGCACGAAGGCATGGTGACGATAATGATGTTCTACCGATGCAGGGCTTCGCCTAAGCACCGCTACGATAATATCGAGGAGGGGGAGAGGGCCGGCCCCTATGGCGCGCCCTGGAGGAGTCCTATTCCCACCGGGAGTAGGATTCCCCCCTTCCAAGTAGTAGTTGTAGGAGTCAAGGCAAGGGAAGAGATAAGAGAAGGAAGGAGGGGGCGCAGCCCCTCCCCCTAGTCCAATTTGGACTAGGCCTTGGGGGGCCTGCATCCTCTCCTCTCTCTTTCCCCTAAAGCCCAATAAGGCCCATATACTCCCCGGCGAATTCCCGTAACTCTCGGGTACTCCTAAAAATACCCGAATCACTCGGAACCTTTCCAATGTCCGAATATAGTCGTCCAATATATCGATCTTTACGTCTCGACCATTTCGAGACTCCTCGTCATGCCCCGATATCATCCGGGACTCCGAACTACCTTCGGTACAACAATACACATAAACTCATAATATAACCGTCATCGAACTTTAAGCGTGCGGACCCTACGGGTTCGAGAACTATGTAGACATGACCGAGACACGTCTCCGGTCAATAACCAATAGCGGAACCTGGATGCTCATATTGGCTCCCACATATTCTAAGAAGATCTTTATCGGTCAAACCGCATAACAACATACGTTGTTCCCTTTGTCATCCGATTCGATCGTCGGTATCTCAATACCTAGTTCAATCTCGTTACCAGCAAGTCTCTTTACTCGTTCCGTAATACATCATCCCGCAACTAACTCATTAGTTATAATACTTGCAAGGCTTATAATGATGTGCATTACCGAGTGGGCCCAGAGATACCTCTCCGACAATCGGAGTGACAAATCCTAATCTCGAAATACGCCAACCCAACAAATACCTTCGGAGACACCTGTAGAGCACCTTTATAATCACCCAGTTATGTTGTGACATTTGGTAGCACACAAAGTGTTCCTCCGGTAAACAAGAGTTGCATAATCTCATAGTCATAGGAACATGTATAAGTCATGAAGAAAGCAATAGCAGAATACTAAACGATCGAGTGCTAACCTAACGGAATGGCAATCACATCATTCTCCTAATGATGTGATCCCGTTAATCAAATGACAACTCATGTCTATGGTTAGGAAACACAACCATCTTTAATTAACGAGCTAGTCAAGTAGAGGCATACTAGTGACACTCTGTTTGTCTGTGTATTCACACATGTATTATGTTTCAGGTTAATACAATTCTAGCATGAATAATAAACATTTATCATGATATAAGGAAATAAATAATAACTTTATTATTGCCTCTAGGGCATATTTCTTTCAGTCTCCCACTTGCACTAGAGTCAATAATCTAGATCACATCGCCATGTGATTTAACATCAATAGTTCACATCACCATGTGATTAACACCCATAGTTCACATCGTCATGTGGCCAACACCCAAAGGGTTTACTAGAGTCAATAATCTAGTTCACATCGCTATGTCATTAACACCCAAAGAGTACTAAGGTGTGATCATGTTTTGCTTGTGAGAGAAGTTTAGTCAACGGGTCTGCCATATTCAGATCAGTATGTATTTTGCAAATTTCTATGTTTACAATGCTCTGCACGGAGCTACTTTAGCTAATTGCTCCCACTTTCAATATGTATCCAGATTAAGACTTAGAGTCATCTGGATCAGTGTCAAAGCTTGCATCGACGTAACCCTTTACGATGAACCTTTTTTCACCTCCATAATCGAGAAACATATCCTTAATCCACTAAGGATAATTTTGACCATTTTTCAGTGATCTACTCCTAGATCACTATTGTACTTCCTTGCTAAACACAGTGTAGGGTATACAATAGATCTGGCACATAGCATGGCATACTTTATAGAACCTATGGCTGAGCCATAGGGAATGACTTTCATTCTCTTTCTATCTTCTGCCGTGGTGGGGCTTTGAGTCTTACTCAATCTCACACCTTGTAACACAGGCAAGAACTCTTTCTTTGAATGTTTCCATTTTGAACTACTTCAAAATCTTGTCAAAGTATGTACTCATTGAAAAAGCTTATCAAGCGTCTTGATCTATCTCTATAGATCTTTATGCTCAATATGTAAGTAGCTTCACTGAGGTCTTTCCTTGAAAAACTCCTTTCAAACACTCCTTTATGCTTTGCAGAATAATTCTACATTATTTCCGATCAGCATTATGTTATTCACATATACTTATGAGAAATGATGTAGTGCTCCCACTCACTTTCTTGTAAATACAGGCTTCACCGTAAGTCTGTATAAAACTATATGTTTTGATCAACTCATCAAAGCGTATATTCCAACTTCGAGATGCTTGCGCCAGTCCATAGATGGATCGCTGGAGCTTGCATATTTTGTTAGCACCTTTAGGATTGACATAACCTTCTGGTTGCATCATATACAACTCTTCTTTAATAAATCCATTAAGGAATGTAGTTTTGTTTATCCATTTGCCAGATTTCATAAAATGCGGCAATTGCCAATATGATTCGGACAGACTTAAGCATAGATACGAGTGAGAAACTGTCATCGTAGTTAACACCTTGAACTTGTCGAAAACCTTTTGCGACAATTCTAGCTTTATAGATAGTAACACTACTATCAGCGTCCGTCTTCCTCTTGAAGATCCATTTAATCTCAATGGCTCACCAATCATCGGGCAAGTCAATCAAAGTCCATACTTTGTCTTATACATGGATCCCATCTCAGATTTCATGGCCTTAAAACATTTTGCGGAATCTGGGCTCATCATCGCTTCCTCATAGTTCGTAGGTTTGTCATGGTCAAGTAACATGACCTCCAGAACAGGATTACCGTACCACTCTGGTGCGGATCTTACTCTGGTTTACCTACGAGGTTCGATAGTAACTTGATCTGAAGTTACATGATCATCATCATTAGCTTCCTCACTAATTGGTGTAGGAGTCACAGGAACAGATTTCTGTGATAAACAACTTTCCAATAAGGGAGCAGGTACAGTTACCTCATCAAGTTCTACTTTCCTCCCACTCACTTCTTTCGAGAGAAACTCCTTCTCTAGAAAGGATCCATTCTTAGCAACGAATATCTTGCCTTCGGATCTGTGATAGAAGGTGTACCCAACATTATCTTTTGGGTATCCTATAAAGATTCACTTCTCCGATTTGGGTCCGAGCTTATCATGTTGAAACCTTTTCACATAAGCATCGCAATCCCGAACTTTAAGAAACGACAGCTTAGGTTTCTCGCCAAACCACAGTTCATACGGTGTCATCTCCACGGATTTAGATGGTGCCCTATTTAACGTGAATGTAGCTGTCTCTAATGCATATTCCCAAAACGATAGTGGTAGATCGGTAAGAGACATCATAGATCGCACCATATCTAATAAAGTACGGTTACGACGTTCGGACACACCATTACACTATGGTGTTCCAGGTGGCGTGAGTAGTGAAACTATTTCACATTGTTTTAACTGAAGGCCAAACTCGTAACTCAAATATTTTACCTCTGCGATCATATCGTAGAAACTTTTATTTTCTTGTTACGATGATTCTCCACTTCACTCTGAAATTCTTTGAACTTTTCAAATGTTTCAGAGTTGTGTTTCATCAAGTGGATATACCCATATCTTCTCAAATCATCTGTGAAGGTCAGAAAATAACGATACTTGCCGCAAGCTTTAACACTCATCAGACCTCATACATCAGTATGTATTATTTCCAGTAAGTCAGTTGCTTGCTCCATTGTTCCGGAGAACGGAGTCTTAGTCATCTTGCCCATGAGGCATGGTTTGCAAGCATCAAGTGATTCATAATCAAGTGATTCCAAAAGTCCATCAGCATGGAGTTTCTTCATGCGCTTTACACCAATATGACCTAAACGGCAGTGCCACAAATAAGTTGCACTATTATTATTAACTTTGCATCTTTTGGCTTCAATATTATGAATATGTGTATCACTACGATCGAGATCCGACGAACCATTTTCATTGGGTGTATAACCATAGAAGGTTTTATTCATGTAAACAGAACAACAATTATTCTCTAACTTAAATGAATAACCGTATTGCAATAAACATGATCAAATCATATTCATGCTCAATGCAAACACCAAATAATATTTATTTAGGTTCAACACTAATCCCGAAAGTATAGGGAGTGTGCGATGATGATCATATCAATCTTGGAACCACTTCCAACACACATCGTCGCCTCGCCCTTAACTAGTATCTGTTTATTTTGCAACTCCTGTTTCGAGTTACTACTCTTAGCAACTGAACTAGCATCAAATACTGAAGGGTTGCTATAAACACTAGTAAAGTACACATCAATAACATGTATATCAAATATAGCGTTGTTCACTTTGCCATCCTTCTTATCCACCAAATACTTGGGGTAGTTCCGCTTCCAGTGACCAGTCCTTTTGCAGTAGAAGCACTTAGTCTTAGGCTTAGGTCTAGATTTGGGCTTCTTCACTTGAGCAGCAACTTGCTTGCCGTTCTTCTTGAAGTTCCCCTTCTTCCCTTTGCTCTTTTCTTGAAACTAGTGGTCTTGTCAACCATCAACACTTGATGCTTTTCTTGATTTCTACCTTTGTCGATTTCATCATCATGAAAAGCTCGGGAATCGTTTTCGTCATCCCTTGCATACTATAGTTCATCACGAAGTTCTACTAACTTGGTGATGGTGACTAGAGAATTCTGTCAATCACTATTTTATCTGGAAGATTAACTCCCACTTGATTCAAGCGATTGTAGTACCCACACAATCTGAGTACATGCTCACTGCTTGAGCTATTCTCCTCCATCTTTTAGCTATAGAACCTGTTTGAGACTTCATATCTGTCAACTCGGGTATTTGCTTGAAATATTAACGTCAACTCCTGGAACATCTCATATGGTCCAGGACGTTCAAAACGTCTTTGAAGTCCCGATTCTAAGCCGTTAAGCATGGTGCACTGAACTATCAAGTAGTCATCATATTGAGCTAGCCACACGTTCATAACGTCTGCATCTGCTCCTGCAATAGGTCTGTCACCTAGCGGTGCATCAGCGACGTAATTCTTCTGTGCAGCAATGAGGAAAATCCTCAGATCACGGATCAAGTCCGCATCATTGCTACTAACATCTTTCAACATAGTTTTCTCTAGGAACATATCAAAAATAAAACAGTGGAGCTAAACGCGAGCTATTGATCTACAACATAGATATGCTAATACTATCAGGACTAAGTTCATGATAAATTAAAGTTCAATTAATCATATTACTTAAGAACTCCCACTTAGATAGACATCCCTCTAATCCTCTAAGTGATCACGTGATCCAAATCAACTAAACCATGTCCGATCATCACGTGAGATGGAGTAGTTTCAATGGTGAACATCACTATGTTGATCATATCTACTATATGATTCACGCTCGACCTTTCGGTCCCCGTGTTCCGAGGCCATATTTGTTATATGCTAGGCTCGTCAAGTTTAACCTGAGTATTCCGCATGTGCAACTGTTTTGCACCCATTGTATTTGAACGTAGAGCCTATCACACCCGATCATCACGTGGTGTCTCAGCACGAAGAACTTTCGCAACGGTGCATACTCAGGTAGAACACTTATACCTTGATAATAAAGTGAGAGATCATCTTATAATGCTACCGTCAATCTAAGCAAAATAAGATGCATAAAAGAGAAACATCACATGCAATCAATATAAGTGATATGATATGGCCATCATCATATTGTGCTTGTGATCTCCATCTCCGAAGCACCGTCATGATCACCATCGTCACCGGCGCGACACCTTGATATCCATCGTAGCATCGTTGTCGTCTCGCCAACTTTTGCTTCTACAACTATCGCTACCGCTTAGTGATAAAGTAAAGCAATTACAGGGCAACTGCATTGCATACAATGAAGCGACTACCATATGGCTCCTGCCAGTTGCCGATAACTCGGTTACAAAACATGATCATCTCATACAATAAAATATAGCATCATGTGTTGACCATATCACATCACAACATGCCCTGCAAAAACAAGTTAGACGTCCTCTACTTTGTTGTTGCAAGTTTTACGTGGCTGCTACGGGCTGAGCAAGAACCGTTCTTACCTAAGCATCAAAACCACAACGATAGTTCGTCAAGTTGGTGTTGTTTTAACCTTCGCAAGGACCGGGCGTAGCCACACTTGGTTCAACTAAAGTTGGAGAAACAGACACCCGCTAGTCACCTGTGTGCAAAGCACGGCGGTAAAACCAGTCTCGCGTAAGCGTACGCGTAATGTCGGTCCGGGCTGCTTCATCCAACAATACCGCCGAACCAAAGTATGACATGTTGGTAAGCAGTATGACTTGTATCGCCCACAACTCACTTGTGTTCTACTCGTACATATAACATCTACGCATAAAACCTGGCTCTGATGCCACTGTTGGGGAACGTAGTAATTTCAAAATTTTCCTACGCACACACAGGATCATGGTGATGCATAGCAATGAGAGGGGAGAGTGTTGTACATGTACCCTCATAGACCGAAAGCGGAAGCACTAGCACAACGCGGTTGATGTAGTCGTACGTCTTCACGATCCGACCGATCAAGTACCGAACGCACGGCACCTCCGAGTTCAGCACACGTTCAGCTCGATGGCGTCCCTCGAACTCCGATCCAGCCGAACTTTGAGGGAGAGTTCCGTCAGCACGACGGCGTGGTGACGATGATGATGTTCTACCGACGCAGGGCTTCACCTAAGCACCGCTACGATATTATCGAGGTGGATTATGGTGGAGGGGGGCACCGCACACGGCTAAGAGATCAAGAGATCAATTGTTGTGTCTATGGGGTGCCCCCTGGCCACGTATATAAAGGAGTGGAGGAGGGGGGAGAGGGCCGGCCCCTATGGCGCACCCTGGAGGAGTCCTACTCCCACCGGGAGTAGGATCCCCCCTTCCAAGTAGTAGGAGTAGGAGTCAAGGCAAGGGAAGAGAGAAGAGAAGGAAGGAGGGGGCGTAGCCCCTCCCCCTAGTAAATTTCATACTAGGCCTTGGGGGGCGCGCAGCCACTCCTCTCTCTTTCCCCTAAAGCCCAATAAGGCTCATATACTCCCCGGCGAATTCCCGTAACTCTCCGGTACTCCGAAATATACCCGAATCACTCGGAACCTTTCCGATGTCCGAATATAGTCGTCCAATATATCGATCTTTACGTCTCGACCATTTCGAGACTCCTCGTCATGTCCCTGATCTCATCCGGGACTCCAAACTACCTTCGGTACATCAATACACATAAACTCATAATATAAGCGTCATGGAACTTTAAGCGTGCAGACCCTACGGGTTCGAGAACTATGTAGACATGACCAAGACACGTCTTCGGTCAATAACCAATAGCGGAACCTAGATGCTCATATTGGCTCCCACATATTTTACGAAGATCTTTATCGGTCAAACCGCATAACAACATACGTTGTTCCCTTTGTCATCGGTATGTTACTTGCCCGAGATCCGATCGTCGGTATCTCAATACCTAGTTCAATCTCGTTACCGGCAAGTCTCATTACTCATTCCATAATACAGCATCCCGCAACTAACTCATTAGTTATAATGCTTGCAAGGCTTATAATGATGTGCATTACCAGTGGGCCCAGAGATACCTCTCCGACAATCGGAGTGACAAGTCCTAATCTCGAAATACGCCAACCCAACAAGTACCTTCGGAGACACCTGTAGAGCACCTTTATAATCACCCAGTTACGTTGTGACGTTTGGTAGAACACAAAGTGTTCCTCCGGTAAACGGGAGTTGCATAATCTCATAGTCATAGGAACATGTATAAGTCATGATGAAAGCAATAGCAGAATACTAAACGATCGAGTGCTAAGCTAATGGAATGGGTCAAGTCAATCACATCATTCTCCTAATGATGTGACCCCGTTAATCAAATGACAACTCATGTCTATGGTTAGTAAACATAACCATCTTTAATTAACGAGCTAGTCAAGTAGAGGCATACTAGTGACACTCTGTTTGTCTATGTATTCACACATGTATTATGTTTCTAGTTAATACAATTCTAGCATGAATAATAAACATTTATCATGATATAAGGAAATAAATAATAACTTTATTATTGCCTCTAGGGCATATTTCCTTCAACACATTCGTTTTTCCCAAACCGTGTGCGGTAACTAATTAAGAAGATTATCTAATCATCGTACGAGTGTAGGACAGGATTACCAAACGTCAGACCAACGTAGCATTGTCGTACATGACAACTATCGCACACGCTATATATTCTGTGGTGCAGTGCTTATGATGCATACCATATCAGAAAAAATCCATGGTTGCGAATCATGTATGATAAGGCAACTATCACAAATGTTTAGTTTGCATGCACCATTTGTGATATTGTCTAACATCGCACATGCTTTGCAAACAGGAACTGTGTGCATGCTTGCACACGTTTCCTCTCTGTGAACCGTGTCGGATTATGGTGTATATCGCAAACGTTTGTTTTTTACCAACCGTGTGTGCTGTAACAACCTGGGGAGCATAATTTCACCATAGTTTAATTGCTGCTATTTCAAATTTTACCGGATTTGAATATGTATGCTATAGCTTTATTCATATCCATCAAGTTCAAACAACCAATGCATTATTCGATTCATAGGTACATATGTTCAAGAATTACAAAAGAACCAAATAAAGAATGATGAACCACCGTTGTATACTTGTACTATTAAAGACGGTAAAGAAAGAGGCGAAATACATTCTAGTTGTTGAACAAGGTGAAGCAGAATGCCCATATTGTGCCCTCCTCCATGCAGAAGGCATGCACGACTCTAGTCCAGCCCCTTGTGATGGTCGACCGCCCATCCTTCATGGTCTTCATGAAAACATCTAGATAATCATCGTGTTCTGGTAGAAATACTTTACCTTTGCATGCCCACCAATCATGTAGTTTGAGAGGTAATCTTGAGTAGACTGCTTTGGGAACCACTGCAAAGGAAAAAGATTCAGACATTGTCATCTAGCACAACTCATTATGGGCAGTAAAAAGAAGGATGCAGAGTTGTTACTTACCATCCCGCGGTTCGTTGTTATCTTGGATAAAGTGTAAACAAATAGTTTAATTGCCATTTTTTGACCCAGTTTACTAACAATCTTTATCAGCTTCCTCACTTTATGCTGGCTCATCGATATCTCATTGTCCCATACGCAGAAAGGGTCGAAGCGCGGATCTTTACCAATGACATATGTAACTAAAAGCACCAAGTTAATATTAGAAGCTAAACAGCAATTGCAAAATGATGTAGTACAACACTCTTTTATAATATCTTATAACATCCAATATACTCACATATTAGATGAATTAACATCTTATATTATGGGCCGGAAGGAGTTTATTGCATTCTTACAAATTATCGGCTGATTAACTGCTGTTGTATCCGTGGGTTAGAGTTAGTTTGAGCTAGTTCGGGCTTAGCCCTAAAGTATATCCAAACACGTGGGCTAGTTTGAGCTAGTTGCATCTAACCCACCCAAAAAAACTATCCAACCCAAGAGGTGCTAATTGGAGCTAGTTCTCCTAGTGCATTTATTGTCAATCTAACCCTGTCATCAAAACACCTCTTTGGATGGATTTAGTTCGGGGTTATTCATGAGCTAGAAACTAACTCTAACCTCTAGCTAAGTTGAGTATCCAAACAGGGTTGTGTTGTTGTTGTTGTTGCTGCTGCGTTTCTACGTATATCTAGACATCATCAGAACATTAAGGTAACACTCTTCCTTATTGCTATGTAGCCTAGGATTGCATATTTAGACATTAAGTACGGTGCATGTTGCTATGTAACCTCAGATATATTACATATGGCCCTAGTTAACCTAACAATAAATGGGTTACAGATATATTCAGTTAAAAGTCTGATTCAATGATTAGTCCCTTATCAGCCCCGACCTATATGGTACCAGCTACCGATATCCTGATACGTGAGTATATATAAGCCATGGAATGAAACTAACCTCGATGGAAAACAGCAGTCGTTCCCAAAATTGTCATCTGTAGGTGCATCGAGAGGCATGTTAAGCACAACAGGCTAAACATCAACCAAATATATCCATGGCAGACAAAATAATCTCCAAAAGATAGCTTCGGTGTGCAGGTTTAAGCACACTAGTAAAGCAAAACAAGTGGAAAGGTGTGTTAACTGCGACAGGCCTAACATTTAACAACAAGCAAACATAGTCATTCAAACTGGTATTGTGCCGGTCTAAGTACACTGGTTATTGTTAAATAAAAATGGAAAGGCGTGTTAACTACAAGATGCAGCAACCAAATGTAGTCATTTGTAGTGGTATTGTTTAAACTAGTATTGATGAAATTGAACTGCACAGTTCATACTTGCACATATAGAACATCACGTTGTGAATAACTGGAATAAACAAGGCATACTACGAACAACCAAAGATAGCATTTGAAACTGGACATATGCTAACTACAAACAACCGAACAATAAAAAAACTTTAAAAGAGGCATATGCTATCTATAACAGGCTTAACATCAAGCAAATATATGCATTCCTATCGGTATGTTTAAAACTGGATTGATGAAATGTACTGTATAGTAAATAATTGCACATATCACATTGTGAACAACTGAAATAAACAAGACATACTACAAACAACCAAATATAGCAATTAAAACTGGACATATTCTCACTACACTACAAAAGGGATTCGACAAAACAAATCATGGGTTCCCCCCTGTGAAGAGGCACGGCAAAACAAATCATGGGTTTCCTCACTTTTCACAGATGGGCTCATTCCCGTGGGAAGAGCATGGACCCTGTACGCGCTCCATGTTGTCGCAGACGGGGTCCTTCCCCTTGGAATGGCACGGCTGTAGGGTGCCCTCCATGATGTCGCAGATGGGCTCTTTCCCCTTGGAAGAACAGATGGGCTCTTTCCCCTTGGAAGAGCCGGAGAGGGTGCCCTCCTCGTAGTCGCCTTCGATGAGGTCTGACTTGGAAGCTGTGGATCCCAAGCCAGCGTCGTAGAACATGTCCTTAAGAAATGACAAAAGGGGCTCGATGGCGATGTAGGATGGCACATTATTGACAATGAGCCAGAGGAGATCAGCGGCGGTGCATGGATGAGATCGACGGTGGTTGAACCCGAGGGGTTGGGGTGGGCCACTTAACCTGTGACATAGCCCGCCCCAGGTCGTCGCTGTCGACGACCTCGATGTCGTAGCCGGCGTCTGCGACATACCCACATACTCTAGCCCGCTGATTGAGTGCCTGTGGCCAATAATGGTCGTGAGCTTCCTTGGCGACGTCGGGCGAAGAGACCGTGATACACCTCTTTTGGGCCAGTCGCTCCTCGAGCTCCACGCGAAGCGTAGCCGGGCTTAGGTTGCGACGCTCTAGAGTGGGGGATGGGGATCTGCAGGAAAGGGGCGTTTGGCAGGCGTCATCTAAGAAACTCAGTGCGGCCTGGGTATGGAGATCAGTGGGTAAGCTGCACGGGCAAACCGGCAGATGTTGACAATGGAGGCCTTGCGGTGGAGACTGCAACCTTGCTAGGGTTTCGAGCGAGGGAGGGGTGTGTGTGTGTACGTGCGCGCGCGCCTGAGGAGGTTTTGGTGTGTGTGTGTGTGTGTGTGTGTGGAGGGGCGCAGGGGTGTGTTTGAGGAAATGACGCGGCTACTAAAAATTTTACTACGCGGGAGTCAAACGCGGGAGTAAAATGCCGGGGCTATTGAAAATTTGGATGATGGCGCATTGCACATGGTCCGGAGATAACAACGGTAGGTTATGAAACAGAAAAACCCTCGAGGCGGGCATATGTTTTTGAGAGATGCAGGCAGGATTAGGAACAAGAAACATCACACACGGTCGAAACATAATAACCGTGTGTTATCAAACAGAAAAAAGCTGCAGACGGGTAGATATTTTTGAGAGGGCAAGCCTCGTGGAGGCCAATGTACTGTGCGGATGTGCGTGACAAGGGCACTGGCGTGGCACACGGTTAGTGTGAGTCAAAATTTGGCACAAATTACAAAGGGGACCAATAAACCAGGTCGAAAGTAGTACGTCGATCACACACGGTTCCTGAAATTGGAACCGTGTGCAATGACTTTCATTTTGCCTGATGTGTCAATCACACACGGTTGGCTCTAGCAAATCGTTGCCTTCGAAATTCTTTGTGGGACAGAAAACCCTCACCACCCAATTCAAAAAAGAAAAAAGAAAACCCACACCAACCCCATGTTACAAAAACCCTCACCCCCGCCCGCCACCCCCTCCAGTCCCCCTTCACACCTGCACAAGCTCCTCCGCGTCTATGCATGGCACCGCCTATCGCGACTGCAACCACTTAGCTCGACGCCTGCTGTTGTCGCCAGGCTGCCGGCAAAGCCCACCGCATTCCGCCATTTCTGTTTGCCACCGCCTATCGCCATCGAATTTCTCGACGCTCCTTCCGGTCGACCCAGCTCCGCCCGGTTGGGGAATCCGCTGTACTGAGGTTTTTTTTCTCATGGACAACAAGGTAACTAATTTAATGAGATATTATCTCATCTCTTATCCTAGTTCATCTGCTCCTTTAATCACCCGGCCATAATCACCGTGAATTCATTTTTATTCGAGTTGATTTGAGATTTTTCTTTCATTCATAGAGTGTATAGTGCGCGGACACATCAGGACTTTGCGGCCTCCGCCGGACATCCATGGACTTCCATCTCATCATACCTGATGACTTGAGGATGCACGCGATATGTTCAATCTCACCCTAAATTGGTTGGCATGGCCTACTTTCCTGAACATATACTAAATACTGCTACATTTGGATAAAAGGTGCCACATGCACCATATACGTCAAAGGGGATTTTTTTTCCTCTCTTCTTTCTATATTAGGCAAATTAATGATGTATTGTTCTTTCGATTACTCTCATATTTCCATGACATCATGTTTACCATATTTGTTTAATTATAGATTTTTGTCCTTTGATTTCAACTGCTGTACATTTCTTTCAATTTGGGCTCATATTTGCATGTTACCATATTTTCTTTAACAATCCTACCATTTTCTGAAGCGCGTCCCTTGCTATGCAACATAATCTGTAGTGCACAATCTTTCCCTTTACATAAATCAAGAATATAGGGATGCCATACTGAACAAGAACCATGGATTTACAATCGTTGCTACTGTAATACTTGATGAACGTGGTGACTCCTATTTTGGCACTAGTATTTGGAAAGAAATTTCTAAGTTTTATGTACTGAAAGCTGGCACTAAAATTGCACTGCACATAAAAGAGCCTCGTCATGAGATATATGCTAACTTCCTCGAAGATATCATCCGTCAAGACTTTGTTTGAAGTAAGTTTTATTTTCAAGTATCTGCATGTTGACTTACCCAGCAATATCAAATGAATTGTGTAGTATTTAAGAAACCAATTGTTACTCCACTTTCTTACTATATTCCTATCTAATAACTTCTAGTTACCAGTATACTTTTCTATTGCCCTGTTTTAACTAAATATTCCCTGTACTCCCACTTCTATCAGAAAGCGCCACTGACAAGGAGACTCCAGAGGTGGAGAACGGGGCTGCCAATAAGCGGAGGCAGGGCGAGCAAGAACCGCAAGCGACTCCAGCAGGCCTAGACTTCATCAGGAGCGGACAACCGTCATGTCCCGGCGGTGGCGCCCCCTATGGAACTCCACCCCTCTCGACCTCATCGATACCCACGAGCTCTGCCATGGCTATCGCAAAAGCTTGGATGTGTTCTCCAAGATCCTCGGCAGTCACCTTGGCCCAACTAGAGGCCTTAGAATGGGCAAGTTCTGTTCCAACAGCAAGGACCGAGCCAAGCTTGAGGACTGGTTCTGATCCCCCACCCTAGATCAGCTCGAGGAGCTCACTTTTGATGATGGGCATATGCGCTCGCTGCCAACATCCTCGCTCCGCCTCACGCCCATGATGTGCGTCGCCAAGTTCAGGAACTGCCATTCCCCCTCCCCTTAATGACGCGCCCGCTCTTATTCTACCACGACTGAAGCACCTCGAGCTCGTCGCCGTATGCCTCCCAAATGGTGACATGGAGCGCCTGCTTCGTGGCTGTACTGCACTCAAGTACCTTCGTCTTCAGACGATCAATGGGTTGAGTAGCTTCCACATCACCCCCATGACTCTCCGGACTATTTTTGTGTGTTGCTGGTGCAGCAAGAAGACATCACAAGATGTGTACCACGGTATGGTCATTGAGGACACAGCTGCACTTGAGAGATTACTTGTAGTTGATCAAGAAGGTCCAACAAGATTCAATGTCATTTCTGCGCCGAAATTTACAGTGGTGGACTACTCGTCTGACAAATAGTCCGAACTTGTTATTGGATCCACACCCGTTCAGGTACAACAGCCGCCTTCTACCTCTCTTTCTAGAAATTAACATCATTTCTAATTTTGAAGATGTATGTTCGTCTTTCATCCAGAAAATGATTCCAATAAGCATGACCCCGAAAATGTGCACAATGAAGGTCTTGTCACTAGAATCTATCGGCCCCAACTTGGAACAAGTTGTCAGTTTCCTGAGATTCTTTCCGTGCCTGGAGAAGCTACATATCGAGGTGATGTTCCTTTCTTGTTAAATGTTAACCATAAGGGAGTTCAATTTGTGACACCCTTTTCCAATTTTACAATAACAATGTACTACGATTTCTGAAGGATTTTTTGGAGGGTTTCAGTACATACATGCCCCCCCCCCCAATATTGGTTGCTTGATTCATAAGGTTACAATCCATAAGCATTTATCCTTTGAATTCATGTGTACTAGTTTTCTTAGGGAACTTTTCATCCACTCCAACCACTTGTGAAGAAGGCTACATTTTTCTAGATTGTAATCAAATGCCCATGTGAATCATGTCGGATCAAAGATGGCATGTTAGTGCATTTTACAAATCCTGCAAACCAAATAGTCCTGTAGCAGTGTTCAAAACTGCATGTAGGCACTAACACGTTTTCTTCTTTTGCAGATAAGATTAGGCCCGGTGGTGGGTAATGTGATACAATATAACAAGCACGTCGAATGCCTAGATCTGCATCTCTCAGAAATTACTTTGAACTCCTACCGAGGGACCTTACCAGAGATTATATTCGCCAGGTTCTTTGTTGTCAAAGCAAGGGTGTTGAAGGTAATGAGGTTTGCCCTACATTTATTTCGCAAAAATGAATGGTTTGTTGAACAGCTCAGGCGGCTGCGGCAGAATGGAATAGGCTCCGAAAATGCTGAATTTCATTTTGGGACTTCAGATGACAGCAATCGGAACTCATCATGTCAATCCCATACACGACTTCTCACTGGCTGACCCCTTTGCAAAAATTAGGAGGTTTCAAAACCAAACTTAGAAGTGGTAATATTAGTTTGAACCTCTCTGATGTCCATGTTCAGCGGATCAGTGTGAGCATTTGCAGCCAATGAGCTGAATTTCATTTCTAATATTAGTTTGAACCTTGTAATCTTCGAATTTGAGCCATATAACTCTAGAATTTGAACCTTGTATTATTTCGAGCTTTTGTGGTACAATCGTTGAAATGGCATCATATTGGTAGCACTATTTTGACCTTAATATGTCATGGCCTTAGATTTTATTACCATTCTGGAATCTGTTTACCTTGTCAATCTCATAGCACACGGTCTGTATAGCTAACTCGACTATGATCTTCGACATTATTGCACACAGGTTTCTTCAACCGTGTGCCCTGTGGAGTGCAGAATTAATTATCACACTCAAGTGTCCACCATGACCCTTCTGTGTAACTTTGACCTCATCACCCACGGGTAAACTTATGACCGAAGTCATTCCACACACTTCATTTTTACCAAGCTTTTTGCCAATAAACGCCCATGATTTGTCCCTCCTCTAGCCGACACGTGGCCAAACTAGCCGGGCGGGAAGCTTGCGCGGTAAACTGCGCGGTAGCGCGCGAATAGGCTCACCGATAATACATTTGGCGCCTCTTCGAGCCCACGCATGGTCAAATGAAATGCGTGCAGTGCGATGTTGTCAAGCGTGCACTGGAATCCTCCGCTGTGAACAGCGTGACAAGACATGACGATTACAGGCCAGCCGACCCCCATTTATTACAGCGGCCATTTAACCCTTGTGTCTCTTCAACCTTTCGATCGCGCCCCACCATTGCAAGAAGCACACCCACCACAACAAATTCTTAGAGGGTATCCTGCGCGGCTCCAATGGCGCTCTGAGCAGCTGTCGACGACGAGCAGACCTTCACCATGCATGCCGTGGTGGACACCCACAAAAGGTTCACGGAGCTCTCGGTGGTGTACACCAACAACCCGGTCTGGGTGGAGCACTCCATCCACATCATGGAGTTGTTGCTTGCCGAGGAGAAGTACAAGGTGGTCGAGTTCTACCTCGAGTACACCCGCGCTCGTGTCAGGTCTTGTCCCAAGGTCATCGTCGCCCAGATGTGTGTGCGCAACCACGTCCTCGTCTACCACTACAACTTGGCCACAAGGCCTTGCGAGCGTTTCGCCAGGTTTGTCAACAACCCCCACTACATGTTCGCTACGGTGGACATCACCAACGATGTAAAGGTGCTCAAGAATTCGGGCATCGCCTGCCAGAATCTTATCGACATCCAGGGCCAATACAAGGTCTGGGGCAGCAAGGAGCATGAGAAGGGCTCACTGGTTTGCCTCGCCGAGGCCATCATCGACCCCTACTGTAGAGACATGAAGGATCCCTACAACAAGGACAAGCATGCCTGGCACTCGGCCTGGATGGAGAAACTAGACAAAGCTCATGTCGTGTACACGGCCAAGGAGGCATACACGAGCTACGACATGTACAGGCAGATGGTTGACATGAGGAAGTGCCTCCTTCCCCAAAACGGCTAGGGATCTAGCTGGAAGCATAACAATGCCAAGCATCGTCGCAACGATAAGTAGATGATTAGATCCTCGTTTCTCCTAGTTTAGTATGCATGTAATTGCTTACTTTGGTGTGTGGAAATGTTATGTGTGTAGTCACTTGTCTAAATGTATGCTTAATTTGGTTATGCAATGCTGTCTTTTTAAGTATATATGTTGATGCTCTGTAGACGGAGCGTAGATGTTGTGCGGACAGAGCAAATCGCATCTCACATGGACTAAACAATGGAACCTGTGATGTTTTCATCAATCACTCACAATTGTATACCAGCAATAGTTTGCTCACAACACACACGGTTTGTTAATAGGAATTGTCTGTGTTTGTTATCGGTCTTCCCACACATTTATGATTACAGACCCGTTCGCCCTGTATCACACACATCTTATTAAGTTGAATCGTTTCTGTTCTCTTCGCTCAACGCAAACAGTTCATCTGAGTGAACTGTATGTTGTATATCGCACACACCTTCATCTGGCTGCCCGTATCTGTTGTTCCGCCTCATTACAAACAGTTTATCCGAGTGAGCTGTATGTCATATATCGCACACGCCTTCATCTAGCTGCCCCATTTCTTTTGTTCTACCTCACCGCAAACAGTTCATTGAACTAAACCATATGCCCCTCATCACACACGCAACTGAAATCTAAACCGTGCTTGATGTGTCCTTCATCGCAAATGTTTTGCATCTTTTTTCACGGTTATTTTACATTACCCTTTGCAATTAATGCATCACACACAGTTTCGTCAAAGGGTCTCTGATCCTAGTGTCGCGTTACAGCATCCTGCAATAGTGTGTTGTTCTAGGACAGAGAGTTGAGAAGAAATTAAATGTTATCCATTATGCTAGCAAAACCCTAGATAATGCCCAAAGAAATTATGCTACTACTAAAACAAAAAATTTAGCAGTTGTGTATGCTTGTGATAAATTCAGGCCTTACATTGTTGATTCTAAAGTTACTGTTCACACTGATCATGTTGCTATTAAATACCTTATGGAAAAGAAAGATGCTAAACCTAGACTCATTAGGTGGGTACTCTTGCTATAAGAATTTGATTTACATATTATTGATAGGAAAGGAGCTGAGAATCCCGTAGCTGATAACTTCTCTAGGTTGGAGAATATTCTGGATGATCCACAACCTATTAATGATAGCTTTCCCGGTGAACAATTAGCTGCAATAAATGTTTCTCATAACACTCCTTGGTATGCTGACTATGCTAATTACATTGTTGCTAAATACATACCAACAAAAGAAAAAAATTCTTCTGTGACTTAAGACATTACTTTTGGGATGAACCACATCTTTATTAAAAAGGACTAGATGGTATTATTAGACATTGTGAAACTGAGCATGAACAAGAATAAATCCTACAGAAATGTCACTCCGAAGCTTATGGAGGGCATAATGCGGAAGATAGAACTGCTCACCAGGTATTACAATCTAGTTTTTTTGTTAGCCTACTCTCTTCAAGGATTCCCGTAAGTTTGTTTTATCTTGTGACGAATGTCAGTGAATTGGTAATATTGGTAAGCGTAAAGAAATGCCTATGAATTATTCACTTGTTATTGAACCATTTGATGTTTGGGGTTTTGATTACATGGGACCTTTTCCTTCCTTTAATGGGTATACACCTATTTTGGTTGCTGTTGATTACGTTACTAAGTGGGTAGAAGCTATTCCAACTAGTAGTGTTGATCATAAGACTTCCATTAAAATGCTTAAAGAATTTATTTTACTGAGGTTTGGAGTCCCTAGATATTTAATGACTGATGGTGATTACACACTTTATTCATGGTGCTTTCCGAAAAATGCTTGCTAAATATGATGTTAACCATAGAATTGCATCACCCTATCATCCTTAATCTAGTGTCCACGTTGAACTTAGCAATAGAGAAATAAAATTAATATTACAAAAAATTGTTAATTAGTCATGAAAGAATTGGTCTAAGAAATTGATGCACTTTGGGCCTATAGAACATCATATAAAAATCCTATGGGTATGTCTCCTTATAAAATGGTTTATGGAAAAGCTTGTCATTTGCCTCAGAGTTAGAACACAAAGCATATTGGGCAATTAAAGAACTCAACTATGATTTCAAACTTGCCGGTGAAAAGAGGTTATTTGATATTAGCTCACTAGGTGAATGGAGAAGCCAAGCCAATGAAAATGCCAAACTATTTAAAGAAAAGGTTAAAAGATGGCATGACAAAAGAATCCAAAAGCGAGAATTCAAAGTTGGGGAATATGTGCTTTTGTACAACTCTCGTTTCAGATTCTTTGCAGGAAAACTTCTCTCCAAACGGGAAGGACCGTACGTTATCGAGGAGGTTGCTCTGGAGCTATCAAAATCAATAATGCCGAAGGTACAAACCCGAAGGTGGTCAATGGGCACAAAATTAAACACTATATCTCAAGTACGCCTATTAATGTTGAAAGCAAAATTATCCAAAAATGACACCGGAGGAACACATAAAAGAGACCTTCCGAAACATTCCAGAATAATTAAAAAAGAGGAGGTACGTGATACGATAAGTAAATGGACTCAGAAAATCCACAAAATTATTTTTTTGTTAGTTTTGGAATTTTTAAAAATTAGGAAAATAAGAAGCAGCCAGGAAGGCACCCGAGGGGGGCACAAGACACCAGGTCGCGTCTGGGCCCCCTGGCACGCCCAGGTGGGTTGTGCCCACCTTGGGAACCTTTCGGACTCCGTTTTTCTCCCGTTTGCTTGTTTCCCAAGATAAAAAATCTTTATATACACTCGAATGTATTGAACACCGTATCGCGGAGAAATCTCATGTTCTTCTTTCTTGTTGTTTTCTGACAGACCTAGATCGCCATGGCCGCTTCCAGATCCTCCAAGGACAAGTTCTTCAAGAACGTTATCAACCAGTATTTGCGGGAGGTGATGCAACATCCTCAAGCCATTGAGATGCATGAGGTGGTGCTCCACATCCGGGACATCCAGGGCCCCAAAGGGATGGGGACCGTGGATGCCAGGCTTGAAGCTATGGAACAGGAGGTATACAAGTGCAAGGGGATGGTGGAACGTGGACTCAATGTCAATCACCTCATGATCGCGGATTACACCCGTGATCTTAAGGTGGATGGAAAATCCATGAAGGACATCGTCTTCACCTTCAACGAGCAAATCAATTTTCTGCAAAGCCAAATCTATGATCTCCAAAACCAAGTCTTTGAATATGAGGCAAGGTTTAAAGGTATGAGTTTGGCTGCCAGTTGCAGGACTCGCGATACTCGTTCCTCCTCTTATGATTGTGAGCCATTGCCATGGAAACCAGAAGATAAGATCGCTACTACCTCACCACCACCACCTTCTTCATCACCAAAGGAGACTTGAGTTCATGGTATGGACACTCCCCTTGGCTTGTTCCAAGCTTGGGGGAGGTGTCCCGGTATCGTATCAACACCACTATCTTTGCCTTTATCTATTTTATTTGGATCTTTAGTTATTTTTTGATTTAGTTGAATAAAAGTTTAGTTAGATCCTTTCTTTTTGAGTGCTTGCTTAGTGATCTATCTATGTAATCAAGTTTGAGATATAATAAAGTTTAGTTTATGTTTTGCTTTCTTTACTTTAATGTTTCAATAAAAAGAAAAGGAAATAAATGAAGAGATCATATGCTAATCTTATGGTGAGTAATGACATCACATAAGGAAAAGAGTAAGTGGTAAAATTTATTGAAGATTGACAAACATAGCATTGGTCAATGATGCAATTCATGAAAGAATTAATAAGGGAAGAGCAGATTCACATGCAAATACACTATCTTGGAAATATTTTATGACTGTGAGCCCCCATCAAAATATTATATGCCAAAATTGTTGACGTTGGACAAGGAAGACAACGTAATGATTTATGCTTGTTCATATTGACGTAGAAGTTATATTGTCATAGATCCTTTAACATCTGGTGCTTGCTCAATGTCTTTGCTAGCCAAAAATTCCGCATTAAGTAGAGATACTACCTGTGCATCCAAAACCCTTAAACCCAAATCTTGTTTTGAGAGTCCACCATACCTACCTATGGATTGAGTAAGATCCTTTAAGTAAGTTGTCATCAGTGCAAAAATGCAATAAAAATTGCTTCTAAATGTGTTAGATCATTTAGTGTAAGAGAAAATTGAGTGTTGTACGAACTTGTGATGGAAAAATAATAAAAGCAACAGACTGCATAATAAAGGTTGCGATCACAAGGGGCAATATAATGTGATGTTATTTTGCACTAAGAGATTGAGCATACAACCGAAAAGCGCATGGCAACCTCTGCTTCCCTCTGCGAAGGGCCTATCTTTTACTTTTATGTATTTAATTTTATGCAAGAGTCAAAGTATTCTTCCCTATTCCTTTTTTACTTTCTCTTTTGCAAGCACCATGTGGTGAGAAAAGATCTAGGCACATATATCCAGTTGGATATGGGTGGGCATGAGTTATTATTGTTGACATCACCCTTGAGGTAAATACGTTGGGAGGCAAAACTATAAGCCCCTATCTTTCTATGTGTCCGGTTCAAACTTTTTGCTCATGTGTATGCGGTGAGTGTTAGCAATCATAGAAGACTATATGATGGTTGAGTATGTGGACTTGCCAAAAGGCTCTGATACATGACCCTTCCTGAAAAGATGGTGAATTGTAGTTGCAAAGTTGACTGAGAACATAGGTTGTTGGTTTCCAATAGATTTTATGCTTTATACTTCAATGTTGTGATGAATTGTTACTTGCTCATGAGAAGTTATATGATAAAAGTTATGTGATAAAGTTTTGTGATAAAGTTTGTTGTTGTTATAATAATATGCATGATGCTTCTATGTCTGTATTTTGTTTTTATCGACACCCCTCTCTCTCTCTCTCTAAGCATGTAGACATGTTTTCGATTTTAGTTTTCGCTTGAGGACAAGCGAGGTCTAAGCTTTAGAGAGTTGATACGTCCATTTTGCATCATGTTTTCCTACTATTATTTATAATGTTTTTATGCATAATAATGCTTTTTGGAGTATTTCTAATGCCTTTCCTCTCATAATATGCAAGGTTTACACAAAGAGGGAGAATAACGGCGGCTGGAATTCTGGACCTAAAAAGGGCACGTCGGAGCTACCTATTCTTCAGATCTCCAAATAAGCTGAAACTTCATAGAGATTTTTTTATGGAATATTTAAGAATTATTGGACGAAATAACTACCAGAGGGGGCCCACCAGGTGGGCACAACCCACCTGGGCGCGCCAGGGAGACCAGGCGGGCCCTGGTGGGTTGTGCCCTCCTCGGCCCACCTCCAGTGCCCATCTTCTCATATATATAGGCCATTTTGACATAGAAAAAAATCGGGAGGGGACTTTCAGGACGAAGCGCCACTGTCTCAAGGTGGAACTTGGGCAGGAGCACTTTTGCCCTCCGGCGGAGTGATTCCGCTGGGGGAACTTCCCTCCCGAAGGGGGAAATCATCGTCATCATCATCACCAACAACTCTCCCATCTTGGGGAGGGCAATATCCATCAACGTCTTCAACGACACCATCACCTCTCAAACCCTAGTTCATCCCTTATGTTCAATCTTTGTACCGGAACCATAGATTAGTACTTGCGGGTGACTAGTAGTGTTGATTACATCTTGTAGTTCATTACTGTATGGTTTAGTTGGGGTAAGATTATATGTTCACATCCATTATGTTATTTAATACCCCTCTGATCTTGAGCATGTTTATCATTTGTGATTAGTTACTTTTGTTCTTGAGGTCGCGGGACAAATCTTGTTGCAAGTAATCATGTGAACTTGATATGTGTTCGATATTTTGATGATATGTATGTTGTGATTCCCTTAGTGGTGTCATGTTAATGTCGAATACATGGCACTTCACCTTATTAGGGCCTAAGGGAATGCATTGTGGAGTAGTTATTATATGATGGTTGCCAGAGTGACAGAAGCTTAAACCCTAGTTTATGCGTACTTCGTAAGGGCCTGATTTGGATTCAAAAGTAATGTTATGGTTAGATTTTATCTTAATACTTTTCTCGTAGTTGCGGATGCTTGCGAGGTGGTCAATCATAAGTAGGAGGTTTATTCAAGTAAGAACAGCGCCTAAGCACCGGTCCACCCACATATCAAATTATCAAAGTAGCGAACACGAATCAAACCAATATGATGAAAGTGACTGGATGAAATTCTCATGCACCCTCAAGAACACTTTTCTTATCATAAGAGATCGTTTTGGCTTGTCCTTTGCCACAAAAGGATTGGGCTACCTTGCTGCACTTTATTTACCATTACCATTACTTGCTTGTTACAAATTATCTTGCTATCAAACTACTTGTTACCGACAATTTCAGTGCTTACAGAGATTACCTTGCTGAAAACCACTTGTCATTTCCTTCTGCTCCTCGTTGGGTTCGACACTCTTACTTATAGAAAGGACTAAAATTGATCCCTTGTACTTGTGGGCCATCAGATACTTGTAAGGTCATAGAAGGTTTTATGGCTATAATGAAAGAAAATGATATGAACCAAATGATGAAATATGATCCTAAATTTGCAACTTATCCTATTTTTGTTACTAATAAGGATTATGCATTATGTGTTGATCCTGAACTTATTACATTGGTAAAATCCAATCCTTTTCATGGTTATGAATCTGAAACAGTTGTTGCACATCTTACTAAACTTAATGGAATTGCCACCCTATTTGGTCAAGAGGAAAATATTTGCTATTATTATATTCTTAAGTTGTTTCCTTCCTCATTAAAGGATGATGCTAAAGTATGGTTTAGTGATCTTGCTCTTTGTTAGTACCCAGAATATGATTTATTACATCACTAAATATATTTTCCTACTCATAAGAAACAAGTTGCCTTACAGGAAATATATAGATTTGCACAACTTGAGGAAGAGCATCTCCCTCAAGCTTGGGGAGGCTTCTACAATTATTAATGGTTTGCCTGGTCATCCTCTTAAGACAAAATGAAATACTTGATATGTTTTATAATGGACTAGCCGATGCTTCTACGGACTATCTAGAGAATTGTGCTGGTTGTGTTCTCAAGGAAAGAACAGTCTAACAAGAGCTTAGGATTTATTGAATAACTTACTGAGAAATGCTAATGACTGGACACTTCCTGAACCACTTCTGAAGCCAACTCCGAAGAGAGAGGTATTCTATTCCTCATTCTAGAAGATATGCAAGAAGCCAAAAAATCTATGAAAGAGAAACGTATTAAATTTGAAGATGTTAAAAATCTACCACCTATTGAAGATATACATGGACTTGATATCCGACACATGTAGTAGAGGTAAACTTTCTTTATAGGTTTGATGAGGGTGATATTCCTTATAATAAATCTCCAAGTCATTGCTTAGATGAATTTCATAATTTTATCGTTAAGCAAGAAAACTTAAATAGGAAAATAAGTGATCAGTTGAAACATGATGCTATTATGATCGAACTCTTCAGTGATGTATCATTTAGAATTTCCAATGATGTTAAAGGTTTATGTAAGCATTCTTCTATGGTTCACACTTAGCTAGAACAAGTTTCTAGATCACAAAACGATTTGCTTAAGGACATGAATAATAAACTTAACGGCCATGTTGTTAGAAGAATGACTAGAATGGTAGAATGACTCGGAAACCTTGGTATCTTGAGGGTCATCCTAAAAGAATTGAACAAGATTCTTATAAAATTAATGATAGTACACCTAGTTTAGCTAAGAAGAAAAATAAAAAGAGTAAGAATAAAACTTTGCATGCTTCTAGTGAACCTGATATAGAAAAACCTCTCGAGAATCCTAATAATGTTTCTATTTCTGATGTTGAGACACAATCTGGTGGTGAGCATGTACCTACTGATAATGATAATGATGATGCTAATAATGATCATGTTGATGCTCCACCTAATGATAATAATGATTTGATAGTGAAATAGCAACAGAACCTAAAGTTGAGCTTGATGGCCCACCGCATAAAAATAAAAGATATAATAAACGAGAATTTGTTGCTGGGAAGCATGTTAGAGAAAGAGAACCATGGGTTCAAAATCCTATGTCTTTTCCTAGTAACACTTTAAAATCTAAAGATGAAGATGCTTTTAATCGCTTTGTTGAATTCCTTAGACCTGTATTTTGCAAGTACCATTGACATATGCTATGAAAATGCCTCCTTATGCTAAATATATGAAAGATATTGTCACTAATAAAAGAAAAATTCATGAGGCTGAAATTTCCACTATGCTTGCAAATTATTCTTTCAAAGGAAAAATACATGAAAAGCAAGGAGATCCAGGGATACCTACCACACCATGCTCTATCTAAAACAATTATGTTAAAACTTCTTTGTGTGATTTAGGGGGTGGTTTTAGTGTCATGCCCTTTTCCATTTATAAAATACTTGACTATAGTAAGTTGATTCCCACTGAAATTTGTTTCCAAATGGCTGACAAATCCACTCCTATACTTGTTGGTGTTTGTGAGGACATCCCGGTTGTGGTTGCTAATGTTATTGTTTTAACAGGCTTTGTTATTCTTGATATGCCCGAGGACAACAACATGTCGATTATCCTTGGAAGACCTTTTGTGAATACTGCAGGGGTTGTTATTGATTGTAATAAAAGCAATATCACTTTCCATGTTGATGGCAATGAGCATATGGTTTATTTCCCGAGAAATCCAAATAAAGTAAACAGTCTCAGTTATATTGAAAATGTTATGACTATCACTATTGGAGGCTTAGAATTTCCTCTTCCAGTTCCTCAAAAGAAATATCAAACTCTTATAATTGGAACCATGATTATGCTAGTTGAGGTAACTTAGTGCTATACAAAAGTTCACGCTTTTAGACCACTCGAAAATGGTTCATTAATAATACTTGATCAACCTTGCATCAGTAATAGCTAGGCATGTGCAAAGCATTGCCAATAGTTTGGGTACTTTCTAAATAGCACAACGAGGTTGTGTCTGATGGTTCGGGGTTAAATCTTGATCCAGAACAACGCAAAGAGAGAAGGGGTTTGCTTATTCACCATTTAACAAAATTGCCAAATAAAATATTTAGGTTAATTATTTAATTAACTAAATCTATATTTAATTAGGGGGAAAATTGGGTTGTTACACATCCCGGCCACACACGCGCGGATGAGGTCGTTGTCATGGCCCCACACATAGAAGAGGTCATGGTGTAGGATCGAAAGTATTTCTAGAGGGGGTGATTAGACTACTTGACCAAATAAAACCTAACCTTTCCCAATTTTAGTTGTTGGAAGATTTAAGCAATTATGAAAAGTCAAGTAACACCCTACACATGCAAGTCTAAGAGTATAGCAGCGGAATGTAATACATAGCACATGTAAGTAAAGGGAAGGGTTTGGAGAAGGCAAATGTCGGATTTCGGGTTCCGCAAACCCTTGAGAGATTCAAACTCTGGGGTGCGTGCGAAGAACTCGTCCTCCCTAGTCTTCCTACTCGCTAATCTCACGGCCTAGCTCGACGAACTATAAGGAAATGGGACACAGTAGTTTACCTAGGTTCGGGGCACCTTGTGGTGTAAAACCCTACTCCTGCTTTGTGGTGGATTGGCCTCGAGGGGCTGAGGATGAACTAGTACAGTGGGGAACAGCCTCAGGAGGAGAGGGGTTCTTGGGCTCAGGTGAGCTAGTGAGTGTGAGGGTGGAATGGATGACCCCCCCTCTATGGTGGTGGCTAAGTCCTATTTATAGTGGCCTTGGTCCTCTTCACAAATGGAGGCGGGAAGGGACCCCACAACGGCCAAATTTGAAGGGAAACAACTAGTACATGCTATCCTAACAAAAGTAGTCTTCGCCTGCAAAAGCCTCTGGTCGTGACATCGTGGTGGGCTCGGTGATGACCTCCGTCCTGCCGTCCTGGCGGTCTTGGTCTTGTTGCACTGGAATGGACACCTTTGGCTGATTCCTCGGGACTCCGCGCCTGCGCTTGCCTCTTTAGCACCAAAGAGGAAACTGGTACACTGCACCCGCTGGCGCCCGCCTGGCCTTGGTCGTCATGGTTCACATCATCCGGACCTCGCGAGGTGAGGCTTGCATAGAAATCTCTGCTTGTCGGGAGCCAGCCTGAGGAGGCCGCTCCTCGTGGAGGTCTTGGTGTCATCCGCCTTGCAAGGGTCTTGAGTTGTTGTCGCTGAAGCTGAGTCGTACCAGACCGTTGATGGAGCCACGCTGTGGGCCGCAGGCAGCCAAGTCTGGGTACCCCCGTTCCTAGAACGCCGACAGTAGCCCCGGGCCCAAGGCGTGCTCGGACTTGGCTTCGAGGCGAAGCTAAAGGGCAAGTGCGGAGCGCTGCGGGCCCTAACCCCCTGCGGCCTTGGTCGACGCATGGTGATTGATGGGATGTGGGCGTCTCCGCTTCCCCACGCGGCCTCGGCAACTGTTCCCGGCTGACAAAAAGGCTGGCGCCTGCCGCAAAGCCTTCATTGCCTTTCCTTCGTGTTGCTACAGATCCCCTTCTCTCTCTGCTCAAAAAACCTCCACATCTGCCGATCTTCCCTGAGCTCACCACCAATGGCCTCCGATAAGGTGAAGTCTTCGGCACCGATTGCGCACCTGCTTCTTGGTTCGAGCCAAACCTGAGTGCGTCCACCGTCGCCGAGGAGAAGCATCTCGCCGCACCAGCTAACGGCGAGCAGCAACAACGAGGGGGAGAAACGGCACTCTGGGTCGGCTCCACCAAGCGGGAAACCTTGGGTGGCACCTTTTACCCCTTCTTTTTGCACAACATCTATGCTGGGTTGGTTCCCCCCTTCTCCAGCTTCTTCTACGCCATACTTCGCCATTACGGGCTCCACGCCCTCCATCTTCACCCAACTCCATCCTCCTCCTGTCGATCTTCGCCTTCTACTATGAGGCGTTCGTGGGGGTGATGCCCTCCATTGCGCTGTTCTGCCACTTCTTCTACCTCCGAACGAGCAGCAGCCAGTGCTCTGGGTGCGCCAGCTTCATCGCGGCCAACGGCAGCAACGCGATCTCCTCCGCAACAAGTGGATATTCATGGATGCCAAGCGCTCCTACGCTCGGCTGGAGCTACCGACCGGGCTGCCGATGCCCTGGGATGGATGGGCTCACGAGAAGCTCACCGACCCCCGGGCAGAGCAGTTGCTGGAGAGGATGGTGGCCGACCTAAAGGCGGAGGACCCGAAGGCGGAGAAGCTGACTGGGGCCATGATCGTTGAGGAGTTCCTGACACAGCGCCTGGCTCCCCAGGCGCACTCGCGCCCCCTGTGGAGCTTCAAGGGCGCGGAAGACGACCTCCGATTGTGCCCGGACAACTTGTCTGACGAGGAGCTGGGCAAGGTTGTGCGCACCTTGCTCGAGAAGGACCAGGGTGGCCCCCCGGACACCCATGTCCCATTTGTACCATCGTGCTGACGGGGAGAAGATAGCTGCCGCCATGCATGTCTTCAACGAGCGGGGGCTCGTGCCACTGCAGCCTTCCCTACCCGTTGGCTCCCCGGTGTTGGTGTCCTCCGGCGATCCCTCTGACGAGGAGGGGAACGAGAGCTCGGAGGTGACCTTGGAGGAGGTAGGGGAGACCTCTCCGCCACAGCAGAGCGAGCTCCTCCGCGCCTTCTATGACGACAACGCCGGCGAGCACCCAGTCAGGGAGTCACCACACTCCTCCGGGGTCACCACGAGGTCCAGGGGCACCCCTCCGAAGAAGCTGAAGCTGGGGGTCCCGAAGAAGGGCAGGTTGGCGCTGCTTCCCCGAGGCGACGCCTCTGCCTTGTTGCTGGTCAATGCTGCTGCAGATCCGGCCACCGCGCGCTCGTCTGCCCCGAGAGTGCAGTGGGGCCCGTGCTCAGGAAGCCTGCGGTCATCGCTCTCCTGAAGAGGACGAGGGAGTACGTCGCCATAGACCAGTAAGTGTATTCCCTTGCCCTTGCTCTTTGATCTTGACGCAGTACCCAATATCTCCATCTTGATGCTAGGCTGGCTGATGTCAACGGCAAAGAGGAAGAAGGAGGATGCTGGAGCCGTCGAGGTCAAGCGACCAACCGTGGCCGCAACGACTCCGGCTCGGAAGGACGAGGCTGCCTCCCATGCTCCTGCGGCGGGGTTGTCCTCCCGAGGCTTTGGGGCCTTGCCTCATGAGAAGACAATCCCTGCGGCCGAGCTGACTCAGGAGGCGCTCGCCCTCAGCCCGCCTGCTGAGGACCCGAGGGCTCCCGAGCCCCTGGTCCTCTCTGTTGCTGCTACCTAGCCATTACGCCGGCGAGTCGTGGTTCTTCTGCCGTACCCTATGCTTTGGAAGAGGCCTTCTCCATGCTGGACCGGCTTTGGGATGAACTTGAGACCCCGACCAGCGCAGGGCATCGGAGCACCTGGAGGTGATCTCGGGGTGGCTCCGGGCCGACGCGTCCGTCAGGGCGGCCTGGGGCCAGTCCGAGGCAGCCACAGAGGAGGGCCGGAAGGTGGCCGGCCTGGCCGCAGCCGCCCGCGATGTGGCGTTGAAGGCTGTCGAGGCCGCTGAGGAGCGCTGTCGTGCGGCGGAGGCCGAGCTGAAGACCCTCTGTTACCGACCGTGACGCTGAGCTGGAGCAGGTAGCCCGGGAACAGGCCACATAGCGCGGCCTCCTGGACAAGCTGAAGGGGGAAGTGGAGGCGGCCCAGGCATCCCACACCAAGTTCGTCTCCAGGGAGGAGGCTTGGCTGGAGGCTAGGGAGAAACTCCTTGCCAAGGCTGAGGAGGCGGCTACCGCGGGGCACGCCGCCTTCGAATCCCTCGAGAAGAGGTCCCACAAGGCACTGCAGGATCTCTACGGGAGCGGGTACAAGGAGCCGCTGGTGACTCCGGAGGAAGGCCCCGCCGGGCTACTTCTCAAGCTCACCACGACGCTCGAGGGCATCGTCGTTGGAGTAGGGCCCATGGTGGAAGTAGAAGCCCGCGCGCTCTCCACCTCAGCTGTGATGCACATCTTTAGCCACCTCCGTCTTCGGGACCGCAGCTTTGACCTTGGCGCTTTGCTTGAGCCCGTGGATCCTGAGCGCTACACCGTTGCTGCCGAGGCCGTGAAGGATCAGGTGAAGGCCCTGTTGCGGAAGTTCCTCATCGTCGACCCTGTGACCACGGCCGGCGGCAAGGCCGGCGGCGACATTGCCGACGACGGGGCTCCCCAAGTGGGCGATGGCGGCGTCCAAGGCTGAAGAAGAAGCTCGATGGTGGCGCTCCCCTCCTGTTTTAAGTCCTGCAACATGTGTCGTGCCTCGTGGAGGCGTAAGAACTTGTGCTTGGTACTTTTAAGAGATAGTATGTTTTGTAATAATTTTGCTAGGTTTCTGCGATTTCCTTTCCGTTTGCTTTAATGTTCTGCGTTGGCACGGCCCCGCCCCGTGCATACCTCAGCTGCCGTTGGGTCGTCCGGATCGCCAGGACGAGACCAAGGGGTGAGGGGCTACGTGGCCAGTTAGGCTCCTGAGTCGCGATGCTCAGGAGTCCCCCTTGACGTACGAACAGCTGTTGGGAAGGAGACGCGAGAGTAGGTCTTGGAGTTCTGCATCGGTAGGGCCCGGTCCGGCGTGTACCTCAGCCGCCATTGGGGCGTCCGGATCACCAGGACGAGACCAAGGGGTGAGGGGCTACATGGCCAGTTAGGCTCCTGAGTTGCGATGCTCTGGAGTCCCCCTTCACTTACGGACAACTCTCGGGAAGGAGACGCAAGAGTAGGTCTTGGCGTTCTGTGTCGGCAGGGCCCGGTCCCGCGCGTACCTCAGCCACCATTCGGGCGTCCGGATCACCACGACGAGACCAATGGGTGAGGGGCTACGTGACCAGTTAGGCCACTGGGTCGCGATGCCCATACCTGTCCTCGTCGGGCTCTCGCTCGGGAGGGATGTGCGAAGACCAGGTCTGAGGGACCTGGCAAGGTGGCGTATGCCAAGCATGACCAGAGCGTAGCCCCCATGCCCAGCCCCCTTGTGCTACCCTCCCGAGGGAAAGCAACGCGGTGAGGTTGGACACCAAGCCTGGTGGCTCCCTGAGGTTAATGCAGCCATGAGCCCACCCTCAGTTGTTTATCACCAGCACGGAGCATGGCGCTTTCGCTATTGCATGAGCATAGCCGCTCCTCGACTGTGTCGACTACCAGCGCAAAGCATGGTGCTTCCACTGGTGCATGGGTGGGGGCTCCCCCTGAGGGGAGACCCCGGGGCGTGTACAACCCCGCCCTGACACGTGACTTGCATAGCATGGCTAGAGGAGGTGTGTATGGGCACTCGTGAGCCAACGCGGGACTCACGAGGCCCTACCTCAAGGAGGGTTGCGCCTACATTTGATCTATAACACTTGTGATAGTCCCGCGAGATGGTTAGGCAACCTGCACCGAGTGAATCTCCTGAGGTTATCGCATGAGAAGGCCAAACACCAACGACCCCAGGAGGTGACGTGAACGGGGCCGTCCCACCAGATAGAGCTCGGCCGTTGGGTTTGTCGACGATGCAGGGACGTCTCGACCACAGACGCCGTGCCCAGTCTTCTCATGCGAAAATCCTGAATAAAGACAACCGGCGCGCGGCTCCCGCGGTGGCGAGGCACCGGGTCACGCGCCCTAACTTACCCGCCCCTGATTAGCTCAAGCAAGAACAAGGCACCAAGGACCATGGGGGTGACGTGTACGGGAGCTAGCCCGTGAGCCAGAGCTCACCCACTTGGGTTTTGCGACGCTGCAGGGACGGACCCGAGCACAGACGCCATGACAGTCCTTAATCATGAGGCGGTCGCGGGTGGGCTTACAAGGGCATACGACGTTCATGGTGACGAAGCACCAGAAAGGCAGGTGATAATCATAAATCAACTCATGGATAGGGTAGAGCTAGTTCTGATAGATGCAAAACGATACATGCCGCAACGATGGACCCACGCAGCTTGGGGATAATGTAGTCCGAGGGGCGCCCCCAACTGAACAAACCAGAAAATGTCACTTGGCACCGTTGCTGAAGAGATGTTGGAGTAGTCAAAGACGCGTGCCGCAAAAGTTGCTCCTAATGAGCCACCCAGGTCCTGAACCTCGGGAGGCTCTGGGGCCCGTGGGGCTCGCGAGGAACCGTCTCCATCTCCATCAGGATCGCCTAGTGCCTGGCCTCCTGAGCCGCCAGGACGCTTCGCATGTGACGTTGATGCACGACGGCCCTGTTCAGCGAGCCAAAAGGAATGCGAACGTAGCTGTGAGGGGGGCCGTCGGTGTCAAAACCGGCGTATCTCGGGTAGGGGGTCCCAAACTGTGCGTCTAAGGTGGATGGTAACAGGAGGCAAGGGACACGATGTTTATCCAGGTTCGGGCCCTCTCTATGGAGGTAATACCCTACTTCCTGCTTGATTGATCTTGATGATATGAGTAGTACAAGAGTTGATCTACCACGAGATCGTAGAGGCTAAACCCTAGAAGCTAGCCTATGGTATGATTGTTGTTGTCCTACGGACTAAACCCTCCGGTTTATATAGACACCGGAGGGGGCTAGGGTTACATAGAGTTGGTTACAATGGGAGGAGATCTACATATCCGCATCGCCAAGCTTTCCTTCCACGCCAAGGAAAGTCCCATATGGACACGAGACGAAGTCTTCAATCTTGTATCTTCATAGTGCAATAGTCCGGCCAAAGGATAAAGTCCGGCTGTCCGGACACCCCCTAATCCAGGACTCCCTCAGTAGCCCCTGAACCAGGCTTCAATGACGATGAGTCCGGCGCGTAGATTGTCTTCGGCATTGCAAGGCGGGTTCCTCCTCCAAATACTCCATAGAAGATTTCGAACACAAGGATAGTGTCCGGCTCTGCAAAACAAGTTCCACATACCACTGTAGAGAGAATAATATTTCCACAAATCTAATCTGCTGACACGCTTGATACCATGACATCATACCATGGTTCGGTTTCTATTCGAACCATTTTACTCAACCTGCCTTGGCGCACATCGCGAGGCGGTTTCCTTGGCACGTCTTGTCGAAGCAGAGATCGTGTCCCCTTATCACGGGATTCTCATCAATACGGGCGTGGGTAACCCAATCGTGCCCGTTGGTATGACTCCTCATTATAGGCAAGTCCCAAACGGTCACGAGGAGGACGCTTGGTATTCACCCTCTTTATAAAGAGACCAAGGGCTTTTCTTTTTTATTCCTCGAACTCAATCGAAACCTTCTCCCGCCTCGAGTTCCAAGACCCAAAGCTCAGGTCAGGCGCTTCGGACCTTCAGCCATGTCTGGATCCAACCTTCAAGGTCGTTGGATGCCTCCTCCATCACGGAGGAAGACGTCAAAAAGTTAAGAGAGGCCAGGTTTCTGACCGGCGAGATCGCGCACCGGCTGCCTGCCCGAGGGCAGGTCATTCCTACTCCCAAATCCGGCGAGAGCGTTGTGTTCATATCTCACTTCCTTCGAGGGCTAGGCCTCGCTCTAGATCCCTTCGTGAGGGGGCTCATGTTCTATTACGGGCTGGATTTCCATGATTTGGCTCCGGATTCTATCCTCCACATCTCGTCTTTTATCGTCGTGTGTGAAGCTTTCCTCCACATCACCCCTCACTTCGGCATGTGGCTCAAGACCTTCCAAGTGGAGCCGAAGATGATCGAGGGGAAGCACGCGGAGTGCGGAGGTGCCATAATAAGCAAAAGTTCTGATGCCCCATGGCCTGAGGATTCTTTCCGGGAGGTGTCCGGCTTATGGCAACAAGAGTGGTTTTATGTCACAGCTCCCAGGGGTACCAAATGAGTGGCTTCCCCTGCCTTTCGCTCGGACTCCCCTCCACGACTAACGTCATGGATCAACAAGGGACTGGACTAGGGGCCAGTAAAGGATGTGCCCATGCTGCAGAGCCGCATCCGAGATCTCCTCGAAAGAGATATTGGTCTGGTCACAGTAACGCAAGTAATATTACTTCGTAGAATCCTGCCCTGCAAACGTCGTCCCCTCCGCCTGTGGGAGTTCAACCCGGAGGGACCGCAAGCTATTCAGCATTTCCTCGGCATGACGCTCGAGGAGATGTACAAACTGTACTTCGGACCAGAAGTAATATGTCCGGATACCACCGAGGACGCGGGTCTGAGCTGCAATCATCCAGATACACAAGTAAGTAACCCCATGGCCGAACACGTTGTATTTTTATTCACCACAACATTATTCTGAAAAGTCTCTCTTTGACCAGGACTGGATAGCAAAGGCGAAGATGATCAGGTGTCCGGCCCCCCTCCCCGAGGTCTCACCGGATCCGGTACTAGCCAGGATGCTGGAGCTCGCGCATTGCCAAGCGCCCTCAGGGGAAGATAGAGGCGGAAAGAAAGAGGCTAATGCCTCCGCAAAGGAGGACAACCGGGGAGAAGAAGCCAAAGTTTCCTCTCCCCAAGGAAGGAAGAGGACCGCCTCTGAAGGCCCGGAGACAATAGTCTCCAAACGGGGGAAGAAATCTTTACCGGAGGGTCCTGCCCCGGGGGATACCCCGGCCGCACAATGCCCGCTAGGGGATCAGCCATCCCTCGAGCTGTAAGTAAAAAGGGGTTTAATAGTAAAAACATCCTACTTTACCTTTGTGGAAAATAACCGAGACATTTATCTTGTAGTCCGCATCATAGCCCTTCTCGGCAGAGTTCGTCTTCGCGGGATCTTCTTCCGGAGATGATGGAGAGCGAAACGCCTCCCCATGCCATCCCGCCTTACGAGGCGAGCGACCCCAAGGTGTCGTCTCGGAGGGCTTCTCCCGATCCGGCAAGGCCAGAGGGTAATCCTTTGGCCACCCGAAGCCCTCAGTATCCGGCTCTTGAAGAGAGCAACCGGAAGAGTCCGGCACCGCCTGTTATGCGGTCGGACGCATTGAAGGATCTGCTAGAGCAGGCGGCTATCTCAGAAGTGCACCGTGCGCTAATGGGCACGGTGGTTGAGAGGATTTTGTCCGCCGAAAGTGGGTTGCATGAAGCCTTTATGAGTCTGCTGAGAGGTTTTGAGGTACGTGAAATAGTGTGTATTTTCGATAGTACCTCACATGTTTTAGATGTGCCCTGTGCAGATAGTAGCCCCTGAGACTCTGGTTGCCGTCGAAAACGGCGGCAAACAGAGGATCATAGTCCTAGGTAACAATCCGGCCGTCTTCATATGCAGGTGGCGGGAGGTCCGGTGGCTAGCCGGACTGGTGAGGTTGCCGAGCTAAAGCGGCAACTTGATGCGGCAAATGCCAACATCGTGCTTGTCAACAAGCGGCTTGACGAGGCGCAGGGTATGTAATTTCTCCGGTGATAGACATATAGTAAGAGGAGCGTTATGCCAGTATCTTTAACATGTTTTGACTGCGGATGGAGCTGCGGCCGTGGAGACCCTTCGGGCTGAACTTGCCCGAGCCAAAGAACAAGCCAGGAAAAGCGATGCGGCTGCTCTAAAGGCTGTTGAAGAGCTAAGAGCCGAACAGGCCGCTCATGGCCGAAGCAAGGAAGAAATAGCCAAGATGGCTGTGGATTTGAAGGACGCCGCCGACCGTTACGAGCTTCTCAAAAAAGAAGATCGAGCGAAGATGACTGACCTGGAAAAGGCCACTACGGCGGCCAAGGACGCCCGCTCTACAATTAGAGCGTTGAAGGAGGAGCTGCGTCACACCGGGGATATCGCGGCTGGCAAGCCGTTTATGCTGCGGATGAAGTTCGTAGATCCTAAGTATGCTCCTCTTGATCGGATGTGGAGCTCCCCTGACGATTATCTTGATTTGGCAGCGAGTGTCGTAGATGTGGCTGAATACTTCAAAGATCAAAAAGATCGCGAAGTGGAAAAGCTGTTCTGGTCACAATTTAATGCTCCAGCGCGTCCACTCCCGCTGAATGAACGGATGGCCGGATGGGCCGAGCTCCATAGGTTGTCCGGGCTCGCCATGAGGTCTGTTGTGGATCATTTGTGGCCAGAAAGGCCAAGGCCAAACGGTTATTTCAGTCTGGTGCAGCAGTTCCTTGGTGCTGTGCCGCGCATCAACGCTATGAAGAAGTCGGCGTGCATCGAGGGTGCGCGGATGGCGCTTGCCCGTGTTAAAACATACTGGGTAGAGATGGAGGCCACCGCGATTACAACCCCGAGTTCGGCCATTGGCCGAGTGGCTGCCGAGCACTACTTTGATGAAGTCCTTGAAGGTGATCGTTCAATAGAAGCTTAGTGCTCGAAGAATATTATGTTCTAATGACATGTATTTCCATTGAAAAACAATGGTTTACTTAATTGTAAAGGCTATTTTTATACTTTTGCCTAAAAGAGTTATGATGCCTCCTGTGCGGCCGTTTATGTATATATGTATATAACCTGAAAGTTTGCAGTCGTCGGCTTCAGCCCCCATGCATATAATGCGGGGGTGTTCGCAGAAGACGCGTGTTCACACTTGATCCAATGTCTTGGTCCATTAAGGAGGTGATAGCGCAGCGAATTAGGCAATCGGACTATATTGCTTTAACACTTTCACTTAGCCATAGGAGTTTGACAGTGGGGCTACTATATAGCCCCTGGTGGCTCTGCGCTCATCCGAATACGAGGCGCGGTCATGCCTGACCAGGAAAAGGCCCTTCGTTAATGCGGAGGAATCCCGAAGATTCCGATAAGTCAATGAGTGGTTGACCGGTCTCTCGCTTTATCATGACAGTTAGTTTTCGGCTTTCTCTACTGAGGTGCTCGTCCGGGCTAGCCAGGGCACAATCGCAGTAGTTCTCCTGGTGCCACCTTAGCCGATAGAGCGGAACGTAAGGTAGCAAAACACAGGAGCCGGGCAAACCCAACATTTGACCAAAGACATGATTCGGAGCTGATGCATATAAGGCCAAACTCGTGACGCCGAACACTCCCTAAGGTATTTGGTCTTTGTAGTATATACCGGGCTAAACAATGCCCTTGGTAATGAGCCCCTAGTGTCCGGGTACATGCAATACTCTGACGTGGCCACATGCCAAGAATGCCAGCCTCCTTCTCGGTTGTATTAAGAATCCGGAGGATGTGAACAACGAAAGACAGTAAAAAAGGTTTACGCAGGGTCTTAATCTAAAGAGAAACCTTCTAATGGGTCCCCGCTGCACGTCTGCGCCTGTGTCTCCGTTGTGCCGTATCCTGAACGCGTGTAGCACGATTGTCATCTGTAAAAGAGAGGAACTTAGTTGAAAGTCGTCGTGCAAAAAATTGGCTATTATAAATAAACTGTATTAAAGTAAAGATCGGTAAAATTTAGCCGTATTATCGCTGGGAAGCCCTTGGTACTGCCTGGGAGGGTGTCCATTAAACCAATCACAAGTATATCCAATGATTATCCGGACCCGTCGAACCGTGTCCGTGGTCTTAACGACCAGTCATCTGTTCTGGTTGGTGAGGCCATCTAGTGTTTGGCTGTTAAAGCAGCCGTACATTTTTCTGAGCGAAAGAGGCGCTCAACATTTCCATTTATTGTGATGATGCCATGCGGACCGGGCATCTTAAGCTTAAGAAAAGCGTAATGCGGTATTGCATTAAAACGAGTGAAAGCCGCTCGTCCGAGTAGTGCTTGATAGCCACTTCGGAATGGAGCAATGTCGAAGGTTAGCTTTTCGCTTCGGAAGTTGTCAGGCGAGCCGAACACAACTTCTGGTTTTAGAGAGCCCGTGCAGCGGGTCTCTGTGCCTGGTATTACCCCCTTGAAGGTAGCATTACTGTGGCTGATTTTTGTTGGGTTTGTTCCCATTTTGCGGACTGTGTCCTGATATATCAACTTTAGACTACTGCCGTCGTCCATGAGGACTCGTGTGAGATGGTACCCGTTTATTATTGGGTCTAACACCAAAGCAGCCAATCCTTCGGGCTGGATACTGCTAGCGTGATCCCTATGATCAAAAGTGATCGGTCGGGACAGCCAAGGGTTGAACTTGGTGGTGATGGGTTCTAGGACGTGTATGTCTTGGAGTGCGGTTTTGCTTTTCCCCCTCACCACTTGCACCATGTTTACCGTTTTGACTTCCGGTGGGAATTTCGTCTGCCCCCCGGTCCCTTGCTGGCAAGGCTCATCCTCGTCTTTGCTTGGTGTGTCCTCCCCCTTGTGTTCGGCGTTTAGCTTGCCGGCCTGCTTGAAGACCCAACATTCTCTGTGGGTATGATTTGCAGGTTTATCGGGGGTGCCGTGGATCTGACATAGTTTGTCTAGGATCTTGTTTAGGCTATTCGGACCATCTCTGTTGCCTTTGAAGGGCTTTTTCCTCTCACCCGGTCGGGAGCCCCTGAATCCGGCGTTTACCGCCGTGTTAGCTGGGTTGTCTTCTTTATTCCGGCGCTTGTTTTTACTGCGTCACGTTTTCCATTGCCGTCCCTGACTTCGGATGTGCTTGGGTCGCTGGTGCTACTTCGGGCTAACCAGCTGTCCTCGCCCGCGCAAAAGCGGGTCATGAGGCTTGTTAGAGCAGCCATTGTTCTCGGCTTTTCTTGGCCGAGGTGTCTGGCAAGCCATTTGATGCGGAGCATCCTATGGACATCACCATGTCAAGAGTCCGTTCGGCGAGTGACACGTGTGACATCACATACACAAAGGTGAATCATCTCCTTTACACGTGCTCACTTGACCCCTTCGAGGATGGTATACTGCTTGACACTCCACTCGTGTGCATGCATAGGTATTGTCGAAACACTACGGACGACGAGGAGGAGTGCAAGCGCCAGGGAACAACTACACCATCCACAAGAGAAGCATGGAAGAGAAGGAGGAAGAAGACCCAGGATGAGCGGTACTACCGCCCACACCAAGCGGCACTACCGCTTGCAAGCGGTACTACCGCCCTCCCAAGAGGTACTACCGCTCTGCCTGTGCGCAGCCGCGGGCCTTTGGCCTTGTATCCCCCCTCTCACTTACCCCTTCGTGGATGTAGACTATATATACTCCCCCACCTCATTCTAGCTAAGGTAGCAAAGTAGTAGCTCATTAGAGATAGAGCTTTGCTCATCCATATCGGATCTACTCCACGAGAGAGAGACCGCGGCCCCTCTACGGAGAAGATCCACCTTGGATTCAAGACCTCCATGTGAGCATGTGAGAAGATCCTCCGGGATATCAAGACCTCAACTCCTCCATGGATTGGGATGAACGCTACCTTGTATCTTTCCCTTTGTTGTTCATGTACCTTGTGGATCTTGTGTGTTTGATTGTCTAGTGGATGTGTGATTGGACTTGTTCTTGAGTGTTTCCCCTTGTGTTTTCTCTCCGTTCTTCCCCGTGTTCGTCGTGTTCTTCGAGGGATCTCGCTCCTTTCGTGAAAGATCGGCCATCTAGGGTTCCACCCTACATCATCTTGGATCAGAGCCAGCTCTAGCTCATGATCATCTTGGATCAGAGCTTAGGTTTATCACGAATTTGGAGCCTCCCCATTGTGTTTTCTATCCTAATTTTGTTGTGTTCTTCCCCAATTTCGAAAATCCCCACCAAAAATAGCCCCAAATTTTTTTGTGATTTGTTGGTTTGATGATGTTTTGTTGGATTTGATCCATGGATTTGCTTGGTTTCGAGTGGATCTAGCATCTCCCCAAGTTTCCCCACTTTCCATCCACGAAATCTCTCCAATTTTGACCCCGAAATCATCCATTTCCGCCCCAAAATCGCGCCCCGATCCGGATTTGCGAATTATCCCGTCACGAGCGGTACTACCGCCCATCCGAGCGGCACTACCGCTTAGCACCTCCAAGCGGTACTACCGCCCTTCCAAGCGGCACTACCGCCCCTCCCAGAGCCAGATTTTGCGAAAAAACCCGACACGAGCGGTACTACCGCCCACCCCAAGCGGTACTACCGCTTACAAGCGGTACTGCCGCCCTTCCGAGCGGTACTACCGCCCATGCCAGTTTCAGCATTCCGAGTTTCACCGTTTTGTCCATAACTTTTCACTCCGAACTCCGATTTGAGTGTTCTTTGGCTCGTTTTGAAGCTATCGACGTGCCCGAGGTCCTCATCTTGGTTTCACCACCTTTTGACTCCATAAATTTTTTGGAACTTTGGCATCTTTGCCTAGGGCTTACACCACATCCTCCGCATAACCACCACCGACTTCCGCAACCTAACCAATTTTATTCCCCATCACATTTGAGGTTGTTTGAGTTGTGATTTGAGTCTCCTAAGGTGTTTAGGCTACTTAGGGACGGTTGCTTCTTCATCAACCACCACCATAACTTCCGTATAGACTTACCCAACACACACTTCCGCCATCCCAACCTAACCCAATTTTGTTTGTGTTGTGAGTTGTGTCTCCTAAGGTGTTTCGGCTACTTAGGGACCGTGCTTCCAACTCCGACACCATGTATAGTACACCGATTTACCCTCGATTTCCGCATTGTGTCTCAAAACCCCATCATTGCATTTAGGCAATCCCATTGAGCTTCCGCAACCACCACCACATTCCCGCTACCACCGTTTGAATTTTGTCCTTGAGATTTTGAGTTGTGGTTTTTTTCCGTTTCCTAAGGTGTTTCGGCTACTTAGGGACGAGTCTCCATCATCTTGGTATCTACATCAAGAACACCACCACTCATCATCGCAACGGACGGTAACCTCGACGACACCATTGTGTATTTCCCTTGCACATTGCATTGATAACCCCTAGCCCATTTTGCGTCACTTACCTATCGAGACTAGCCATTTGAGTATTGCTCGGCAACGTTACTTGTGCACATTAGTGGTCTACACCTCCCATTGCATATATACCATATCATATTGGTATCATATCATCCCTTGTGTCACAAGATTGTTCCCGCATATACACAATTGCTATCTTGGTTTGTGCATTTCGCAAAGTGGCCATACAAAAAAAACAAACAAAACAATAAGCTTTTAAGCAAAAGAGAAAGAGCAAAGAGCTTGTAAGCAAGTGCCATAGCATCATACCACATTGCATATAAGATTGTCATATCCGATCATCTTGGATCAAACACCGGGAACCATACATATATAGCATACTTGGGATAGAAGTTTATCCATTTTGCATATCATAGGTTGTGCACAAGTGTCGTATCCGCCTATAGAGCAATCGTGCTAGCGTCTCTCTTGAGTTGTGCAACACGAGCGTTTTCCGTGGACTCCACATTTGTTGCTCATTCCTTGGTTGCACGACCCCATTTATCTATCCGTGTGTGTGTTTCCGTGTGCCATTCTTTGCTATTGGTCTACTTGTTTCACTTGCGAATTTGTGAATCTCTTTCAACATTATTGACTCTTGCTAACATTTTGCATTAAATTTTTGTGCCACTATCCTCACCGAGCTACACCATAAGCTTTAGTTTGTAGGTGTGAGTGAACAAGTCCGGTACCAATTCCACTATTCTTTCATCTCACATTGAGTGAAACGAGATATATCCTCAACTTCGGGAAAAGGTAACTTGGTATTGTTTATCTCATTTCCTACTCACCTCTACTCGAGTCTTGTGATGGATAGGCAAGGCATTTCACCCTCGGTCTACAACAACGATGAGTTCGATGCCAAGAACCACTACACCGACGCCAAGATGCAAGCTCAAATGGAGGAGATCAAAGCACTCATCAAGGCCTACAAGAGATCTTCCTCGTCTTCGAGAAGACGCTCAAGAGCACATTCTTCCGAGCTACCATCTCCGGCAAGCTCACATTGGCATCGACACCATCACCACCAAGAACGTGAAGGTCAAGAGCTCAACACCAACAACCGCTCAACGACTTCACCATCTCCCTTGGCATCTTCGCCAAGCGACTTCAAGGCATCTTCGCCTTCGGATATACGGCATCTTCGCCAACAAGCACCTCAAGACTACGCTCAAGAGAAGCTCCCCAAGCTCAAGTCCGCGACCTCCACGAGCTACTACGACCTCGACACCGACCATGAGATTCCTTTCTATGGGACTCTAGAACCCGAGGAGTATCTCGAGTGGGAGCGTTTGATGGACGACTACCTCAAGCTACATCAAGTTCCTCCCGAAGATCAAGTGAAGTGCGCCACAAGAAACTTCCACGACTACGCCTCGACATGGTGGTTTCATACACCTTCGGAGAGCTATGACATGAGTTGGCCCAAGACGAAGAGAGCTTTGCGGCGAGAGTTTGTGCCTCCAACCTACACGGAACAACTTCTACGCCAATTGGAGAACACCATCCAAGGATCCAAGTCCATCGACGAGTATTTCAAGGAGATGAAGATTGCCTTGCGACGTGCCGGCGTGGACGACCCCATGTCAATGAAGTTCCACTTCATGATGGGATTGAACAATGACATCTCCAAGACTATCTTCCTCGAGAACTACAAGTCCCTCGACGACTACTACATTGGTGCTCTCAAGGCGGAACAAGAACTCATGAAGGCCAAGGCTTCTCCACCCCAAGCACACTTCTCGAAGACCAAACTCAAAGAGGACGAGCATGAGGCTAGTACCACCAAGATGTCCAAGCCCGATGAGCTCCAAGACGATGCTCCCAAGTTCGACTTCACCGCCATCCCTCTTTGTGGCATTGATGATGCCGAGTCCTCCACGACTCTTTTTCAAGATGGTGCGGCGACAAGTACGACCACGGAGACCTTCAAGGACCACGCTTTGGAGGCGAGCGACTTGGTGACGAGCAAGGATGATGCTTCCATCTTAGGAGGCGAGAGCGATGATGTGCCATCTTCGGCCTTCATCCACGGCGATGGTGACGCGATGATCGAGCATGGGATTTTCCCTTCGGTCATGGAGGAGAGAGATGATGTGCCATCTTCGGCCTTCATCCATGGTGACAACGACGAGATGGTTGAGCATGGGATTTTCCCTTCGACCACGGCGACGTATGATGACTTGAGTGACTTTAACCACCATATTGAGAGTGAGAGCGACTTCACCACTAGCCCCACACATGATGTGTTGCCCCAATTCCCATGTGAGGAGAGCCACAACCCCCACCACTTGAGTGAGATGAGTGACTCCACCATACATGAGATTGAGTGCACCTACATTGAGGGAGTGAGTGAGCCACCACATAGAGAGAGTGAGGCCACTATGATTTCTAACGACTTAACCTCTACCTCTATTGTGTCTTCTCATTTGGTGCTAGGTCCCATATATGATGACGCGCCGATTCGCGACGACTTCGTCCTCACTTTGGACAAGACGATGGCCATGGTGGAATATGATGTACCCCCCACATGGTTCCATCAAGATGAAGATGACCGCCATTTGGTCTTTGCCACCTCACCTACACCACTTGAGTGGAATGAGAATGGTAACATAGGTGAAGGTGATACTCTAGTCCCACTAGTGGAAATTCTTGACATTGATTGCTTGCATGATGTTGATCAACCTATTCCCATGCTTCATGCTAGTGCGGCTTCTTCATGTCATGACTTACCAATTTATGATGAATATGATGATGAGCATGTTGAGTTGCCTAGTTGTGATGCCATGTTACATAGGATTTCTTGTGACAATTCTTTAGGTCACATCATGTTTGACAACCCGCTTGACTTGTCCTATGCTATGCATGAGATCAATCATATGTCATATTTGCAATCTCTTCATAGTGACTATGCATATGCCATTAAATTTAACCCAATTTGCACATATGGCATAGATGACAAGCCCATGGTTATCGGCATTTGTTTTTCTTGTGATGATATTGATATGCTCCCTTTGCATCATTTATCTCATATGCCATGCCATGACTACCTAGCTTCGGATATGCATTGTTTTGGATGTTGTCCATTTTCTCCATATGATGTTTCAAATATTGCTCATGAGGAGACACCCATAGTTTCCTCATACATGTTAGGAGATTTTGATTCATCCTATCCATTGCATGATCCCAATACTTGTGTGCACAATATGCTTCCCATGAATAAACATGATATTGTTGTGCCATATACTAGTATGCTCAATTTGCATCCCCATAGTGTCATACATAACAACTATTCTTTCATGATGGATGACATGTTCTTATACCATGCATCAAATTTCTTTGAGCGATGCTTATCTTGTGCTAACACTCACTTGCACATGCACATCATGATGGATGATGTGTACATTTACCACACACACAATTTCTTTCGTTTGTGTCTCTTTTGTGTAGGTACCCATGAATACTTGTCAACCTCGCAATCCCACGAGTTGACAAAACGAGCTCTAGAGAGCAACGACGATTTGGGATCCCGTGGACTATCCTTACCACCATTCCATTTGCGCAAGGACTACGCACATTTCTTTTACTTGGCCCTCACATGGTTATGGGTTGTTGTCCATTATATATCCTTTGCCCATCTTGCCATGTTCACTTTGCATGATATGCCCATTCCTATGCCTTTGCCATGCATTTGTGACCCATGCTTTGCATTACACATGATGATTGATTCTAGTACTTGTATGTGTATTTGCAAGCGTGGTGGAGATATTGTTTGTTATTGCCATGATTGCTTTGTGCCCCATGCCTATGATGATACTATGATCTTCATTTGTGTTCGTGCTTGCGATATGTCATGTACATTGCCTTTGCCTATTCTTTGCTCACATGACATGATTGCCATGATTTCCTCTAGTGTGTTGCATCTTCGCTCCACTAGCTTGCACGATTTGCTTACTATGATTGCTTGCCTTGTTGCATCACCAATGATTCATACTTGCTCATTTCATGCGGTTGATGACAACTATTTCCATGCTTTGCACATGATTGTTATTGCTTCTTGTCATTTATCTCCATGTGTTGACTCTCTCATGCTAGATGATCTGCCATGTATTGAGTGCAACAATGCCCTTAGTCTTGATAATGAGTTTGCCCCCATAGCATTCTCACATATAATTGGAGATTTTGACATATTCCTTGTGAAGCATGCTTGTCTTACCTCTTTGCACCATATACCTCGTGCCATGAATATAGCCATTGTTGCATCATATTATTCATGCACTTGTGCTTCTAATGGTTATGTGCAAAAGAAGAAAACCATCATGATGGATGATGTGTTTATCTACCATGCACATACGTTCTTTGCTTTGTTGTGTGCATGTGTAGGATACTTGGACTTTGTGTCGACTTCCACGTCACGTGAGTTGACCATTCGAGCTCTTGAGAGCGAACCACCTTCTACCACAACGATTCTACATCACACTTGCTTGTGCTTCGGCATTGTGAAGGATGCACAAGGACACGCCTTCAAGGTGACATCTTTCTTGAGCATGGATATTGCGGATCATACTACTTGTGTTGCTTGCACGACGAGACTTATTGTTCATCTTGGATCACTTGATTGCACACTTGTTAGAGATCTTGCTTCGACTTGTCATTTTAACCATTCCATGCATCATGATATATATGCCTTGTGTGTTGCATCCAATTCTTGGATTATTTTCTCCTCTTATATGTTTGGTTGCAACAATGTCATAACTTCACATATGCCATGTCCCATTGCTTGTCACATGATTGACTTGATTGCCTCACACATGATGAACAATTGCTCTTTCTATTGTGTTGAGTGCCACACTATGTTCACTACACCCTATGCACATTATGCTTGGATTGTCTTGCACTTGACCTATGTGTTTAGACACTTCATTTTATTTGGTGTTGTGAATGATTCATATGCCTACCATAGACCTTTCATTGAGCAAATTGTGAATGCTTGCTATGACTTTGAGGTAGATGCTAAATCTCTTGTTACACATATTTGCATCCCTACCTCACATTTACATGCTTGTCCCCATGATATCTTTGCTTGTGCTCAATTTATGTGCTTACATACCATGTCACAATCCTTTGTCAAACCATATGCTTTGCATGATGACGACACTTGTTTGGTGACTCACCTCTTGAATGCTTGGGTTTGCCCTAACGCTAACCACATTCTTTTTTCCAAGTGTTTGTTGTCCTTACTTCTTTTGAAGAATTCACTACACGGTGCGACATTGGAGAGTGCACATTTCGAACTTCAAGATGACAAGTACTTGGTGAACGTCCACTTCTACACGGCGAAGCCATCTCTTTCCCATGGTGATTTGGTTTTCGATCCGAGGTCGGATCTTTCCCAAGGGAGGGGAGATGATGCGGAGCATCCTATGGACATCACCATGTCAAGAGTCCGTTCGGCGAGTGACACGTGTGACATCACATACACAAAGGTGAATCATCTCCTTTACACGTGCTCACTTGACCCCTTCGAGGATGGTATACTGCTTGACACTCCACTCGTGTGCATGCATAGGTATTGTCGAAACACTACGGACGACGAGGAGGAGTGCAAGCGCTAGGGAACAACTACACCATCCACAAGAGAAGCATGGAAGAGAAGGAGGAAGAAGACCCAGGATGAGCGGTACTACCGCCCACACCAAGCGGCACTACCGCTTGCAAGCGGTACTACCGCCCTCCCAAGCGGTACTACCGCTCTGCCTGTGCGCAGCCGCGGGCCTTTGGCCTTGTATCCCCCCTCTCACTTACCCCTTCGTGGATGTAGACTATATATACTCCCCCACCTCATTCTAGCTAAGGTAGCAAAGTAGTAGCTCATTAGAGATAGAGCTTTGCTCATCCATATCGGATCTACTCCACGAGAGAGAGACCGCGGCCCCTCTACGGAGAAGATCCACCTTGGATTCAAGACCTCCATGTGAGCATGTGAGAAGATCCTCCGGGATATCAAGACCTCAACTCCTCCATGGATTGGGATGAACGCTACCTTGTATCTTTCCCTTTGTTGTTCATGTACCTTGTGGATCTTGTGTGTTTGATTGTCTAGTGGATGTGTGATTGGACTTGTTCTTGAGTGTTTCCCCTTGTGTTTTCTCTCCGTTCTTCCCCGTGTTCGTCGTGTTCTTCGAGGGATCTCGCTCCTTTCGTGAAAGATCGGCCATCTAGGGTTCCACCCTACATCACCATTCATCTCGGACGCTGTGTTTGAAAGCTGCTAAGGCTTCAGCGTCCGGACAGTCGACAATTTGGTTCTTCTTAGTGAGAAACCTGTTATAAAGCTTTCGGGCTGACTCTCCGGGCTGTTGAATTATATGACTTAAATCGTCAGCGTCCAGAGGCCGGACATAAGTCCCTTGAAAATTAGCCCGGAAAGCGTCCTCGAGCTCCTCCCAACTTCCAATGGAGTTTTCGGGGAGGCTTATCAGCCAGTGCCGAGCAGGTCCTTTGAGCTTGAGGGGCAAGTATTTGTTGGCATGGAGATCGTCTCTGCGAGCCATATGGATATGGAGGATGAAGTCCTTGATCCAGACCCCAGGGTCTGTGGTCCCGCCGTACGCCTCTATGTTCACTGGTTTGAACCCTTCTGGAAATTCTTGGTCTAATACTTCGTCGGTGAAACATAGGGGGTGTGCGGCACCCCTGTATTTAAGCGTATCATGGCGTTCGGACGGGTGTAGTGTTCGGTTTTGATTGTGCGCTAGAGCATGTTTTCTTGACCCGTAGATGGATTTGGTTGCGCCGGCCTTTTGACATGAGTCTTCGCGTGAATCGTGTACTGACTTGTGTGCAGCCTCGTTGGCCTCTCTATCGCGGCCGTGGGGTCGTCGATCCGACCGGCCGACGGTTTTAATTTTTGACTGTGGGGGCTCTAAGGCCAAGTCGTCGAATTCTGGCAGCAGCTTTCGCTTTGGGTAGCTCTTCGTGTGGCGACTATCACCCATACTTTTCTACCGTATCGAGCACTTTGTTCCATCTATTGTTGAGTGTATTTTGTGCGGCCTTGAGCCTTTGCCTCTACTTCTTCAAACTCCTCGCAGTGGTGATAAGCCTTCTACGGAGGTTCTCTTGCTCCAGCTGCCTGTCCGGGATGATGTGTTCATCGTCATCCGGACTGTTCGCTTCTCCGGAGATGGGTTGATTAGCTTGACGCTCGGCGGCGCCGTGTTCGGACAGCGGCTCCGTACTTTGTTCATCCGCTAGCTCACCCTGCTCTGTCGCTGGGTCTATTTGGTCGTTGTTTCCTCCGGAGTCGACCGGGGTATTGTTTATTCTTGCGCTGTTATTGTTGTTTTTGCCGAGGCGGGATTTAGGGCGGCGCTCACGGCGCCGCTTTGATTGCTTCTCGAGGGAGCTATCTTTCTTCTGTTCCTCGTCATCATTTTCTCTGGGTGTATCCACCATGTAGATGTCGTGTGACGAAGTGGTGGTCCAGCGCCCTGTTGGCGGTGGTTCCTGTTCGTCTCCTGCATCGCTGTCCATACCATCGATGTCTTCGGAGTTGAAGTCGAGCATGTCGGTGAAATCATCGACAGTGGCTACTAAGTGGGTGGTGGGTGGGGCGTGAATTTCTTCATCGTCTGCATCCCATTCTAGCCGGACGTAGTTCGGCCAAGGTTCTCCTGACAAAGAGAGAGACCTTAACGAGTTTAGTACATCGCCGAAGGGCGAGTGATGAAAGATATCCACGGAGGTGAACTCCATGACCGGCGCCAAGCCGGATTCGACAGGCACGGGCTCAGGCGGTTCAGAGTCTGTGGCCGGAGACGAGTCTATGGGTTCAGCATCACGGCTCTCATGAGGGGTAGGGTCAGTATCCGGCTCTATCGCCGCTGAGGGTGCGGCCTTCGTAGCGGGGTCTATCCGCCTGTCCTCGGATGGCGCAATCTGTTCCGGGTTGAAGGCCGGAGTTGTTGCTGGTGCGATCTCCTGAACACCGTCCGAGGCAGAGCTAAATCGTGCTCGTCGTGATCATGCGGCGCACCTGGCAGGGGCTCAAATCCGTCGAAGATCAAGTCTCCGCGGATGTCGGCCGTGTAGTTCAAGTTTCTGAACCTGACCTAGTGGCTAGGGGGGTAGCTCTCGATCTGCTCCAGATGGCCAAGCGAGTTGGCCCGCAGTGCGAAGCCACCGAATACGAAGATCTGTCCGGGAAGGAAAACCTCACCCCGGACTGCATCACTACCTTATGGTGACGACACAGTGGAACTCTCAATGAAAGCACCAATGTCGGTGTCAAAACCGGCGGATCTCGGGTAGGGGGTCCCGAACTGTGCGTCTAAGGTGGATGGTAACAGGAGGCAAGGGACACGATGTTTACCCAGGTTCGGGCCCTCTCTATGGAGGTAATACCCTACTTCCTGCTTGATTGATCTTGATGATATGAGTAGTACAAGAGTTGATCTACCACGAGATCGTAGAGGCTAAACCCTAGAAGCTAGCCTATGGTATGATTGTTGTTGTCCTACGGACTAAACCCTCCGGTTTATATAGACATCGGAGGGGGCTAGGGTTACACAGAGTCGGTTACAATGGGAGGAGATCTACATATCCTTATCCCCAAGCCTGCCTTCCACGCCAAGGAGAGTCCCATCCGGACACGAGACGAAGTCTTCAATCTTGTATCTTCATAGTCCAATAGTCCGGCCAAAGGATATAGTCCGGCTGTCCGGACACCCCCTAATCTAGGACTCCCTCAGGGGCCCTTGCACCTGCCAGCGCGTGACGGCCAGAAGCACTCCTAAGATGCGGACCTGTTGAGCCCTGGGATCTTGACGCAGACACGCAGCTCACAGTCCTCGTCGGGACAAGGAGCCACGCCGGGGGGGGTGGGCGACGATCTCCTCGCATAGCTCTTGCCTCCTGAAGCTCCTCGATTACCTTGGTGATGAACTTCTGAGCACCTGGCACCTTGCGCCTTGTACCCTCCTGGCGGAAGCACGCGCCGAAGCATGCCTCCACGTGGTGCTCAAGCGCCTTCCTCGTGACGTTGGCCAGGTCAGAGGCCCTCCAGAGGAGAGCCCCCGAGCCCAGTCTGAGAGGGGCGCCGAGTGCGCCTTCCTATCACCTACAAAAAAATACACTTCCGTGATGATACGTGTTTGTCACAGTAGGTCGTTTTTTTGTCATGCATGTACATCCATGATAAATTTATGACAGAATCAAGATAGTCATACCTGTGTTGTCGTAAAGTGTTCCATGACATTACCAAAATTATCATCACGGAAGTGTCTACTTCCATGACAATAAATCGCGCGTCACATAAGTGCTTTCGTCAAGGGTGACCGACACGTGGCATCCACCGTAACGGAACGCCGTTAAGCTATCGGGTCGGGTTTTGGATCCGATAACCCATTAACAGCCCCGACCAATGGGGATTTTCCACGTGTAAAATCATCATTGGCTGGAGGAGACACGTGTCAACTCATCCAATGGGCGAGACGTGCCTATGATATGTTGACACGTGGACCGGCCCATCAAGTTTAGATGGGCCGGCCCAACTGAAGGCTCACAAGATTTTGCAGACCATAATGGGTCGGCCCAGCTAAAGGCCCATGAGATTTTGCGGACCATAATGGGCTGGCCCAGCTAAAGGCCCACAAGATTTTGCGGGCCATAATGGGCCGGCCCAGGTAAAGGCCCACAAGATTTTTGTGTGCCATAATGGGCCGGCATAGGTAAAGCCCACAAGATTCTTGCGGGTCATAATGGGCCGGCCCAGCTAAAGGCCCACGAGATTTCACCGACATTAATGGGCCGGCCCAGCTGTAGGCCCACAAGATTTTGAGGACCATAGTAGGCCGGCCCATTAACTGGCTGCCATGTTTTGGGCCAAATGCCGGCCCATATTTGATCCGGTCCATTAATGGCCTGCCACGCTCCGGGCCTAATAGTGGCCCATATGAGATCCGGCCCGTTAAAAGCCTACCACATTCTGGGACAAATTACGGCCCAGATCAGGTCCGGCCCTTTAAGAGGCTTTGGGCTCAATTATGGCCCATATCAGATTCGGCCCGTCAACTGGACACTATGCTTTTGGGCCCACTTGCTAAAGGCCCACTTAGTAATTCGGCCTGATATTAGTTTTGGCCTGTTAAGGGCCCGTTTAACATTTCGGCCCTATATTAATTTCGGCCTGTTAAAAGCCCGTCATATAGTTGGGCCTAACTACGACCCTGTTTGCATCCGGCCTGCTCGCAGCCGATATCTGATTGGGCCAAACAAGGACCGAGACAATTTTGGCCTGTTAAAAGCCCGTGATTTGATTCACACAATCATGGGTCGGGGTTCATTTCGGGCTGCTGCATAACTAGTATGAATTAAGAACAAACATACTCTATATAATAAAGAAATTACCGCATAGTAACTTAGAATAAACCTACACTATACAATAAAGGGTTTAAGGTATATTACATCCACTGGGCATCGAAGTTCGCCACCAGTGATCATAAAGCGCAACGAAGAAGCAGATTACAAAAACTGGGCACCATTGCAGTGTAACAAAATAATACTGAACCGAGACCACTTCCAAGACAGTTCAAGAAAGGTTAGCCTTGCGGGGGAACTACTGCGCAAGCTGCTGAGCAAGGCTATGAGACCGGCCTAGCATGTCGGTCATAGCTTCCAGGTGTAGCTGTTCAGCGATGAGGTTCTCATTGGTGTTCTCCGCAATCTTTCTTAGAGATAGGACTTCAAGTCGAAGTTGAGTTGCAGAATGCCTTTCTGCTAGAACTTGGGACTGAAGAAGTCGAACTGATTCAGACAATGAATTCTGTGAGCTTGTCTGACTGTTAGTCTCAAGTAACTTGAACACTGCATCAAGACAAGACTTTGGGGTTGTCTCGCTATCTTCAAGATGTTTTGCCTTCTTTGTTGCAATATATGTTGGGTTTGTCTCACAACCTTCAGTAGACTTGTGCATGCCATCAGGCATATCACCCTGAAACAAAGCAGAGAGATGACAGGTTTTCTATGTGTATAAACAAAGATGATAACTGTTCTGTCAATTCTATCCAATTTCAAATTCGAAAATAAAGAGTGTGTTCAAAATATCAATAGCATAATTTGGCATTGTTCATAATGCGGGGAGCTTCACCACACTACTGGATTACCATGTCAACATAACAAGCATAGATGAAGGGCAAAGAAAATCATTGTATCTATTTTGGATAATGTGCATGGCATGTTGTTCATATCATCAGCCACATCAGTAAGATAAAACAGGAGATGACAAGGTGCAAAGTGGGCTGCTTCACCACACACTGGATTATAGATCCACAAAAACAAGCATACATATAGGGAGTATTAAGTAATGTGCATGGTATGAATAAGGAATTTGGTTTTACAAGTAAAACTTAGAACTTACGGTTCTTACTAACATGCATTTTGGTAGAAACAGCAGTAAACGATAGGGAGTATGAGCAAATTAAACAGCAGTTGAGGATAAAGGCTTTAGAAGGACTGACTTAAATTAACAGTTAACACCGGCTTTATAATGCCCTTCCCAATGTCCAGGGAAGGATAACTCAAGAATTTCAGCACATAATCTTCTTCATAAGCATTGCCTGTACTCTACATTTTGTAGGGAGTAATTATAGATATGATAATACTGGAAGGGATAGAGGATAATGAAGATAAGATGCAGATTATAGCTACATAATCAACTACCAATCCCTGGAAGTATAAGCCTTACAGGACAAAATGTACTGACAAGAGCAATGGGCAACACTTCTACACTGGCATTGTCTGTGTATTCTACTTGTTGGTAAGATTAAATATAGATATGATCTTTTTTAGTAAATGGTGGGCGAGGGAGATAAGATGCAGAATGCTACAAAATGAACCAATCCCTCTTCCCATAATACAAGTGTGTTTTGAACACTGGTGTATTGTACAAAACATTCTTATATTATGGGACGGAGGGAGTAGCTGTTAATGTAAGTACAGTGATAGACCACGTTCAGTCCTTACAAGAGGACTGCAGAGCTAAACCTCTTCAAAAGCATTGGGTTGATTCTAAATTTATGTAAGAGTCCATACGGATCTTATAATGTCCACCAAATGGATGATTATGAGGCTAACATGTGCAGTGATGCTACATAATCAAATAGCTATGAAAGTAAGTATGGTCATACAGGGCAAGAGGTAATCACAAGAGCAATGCAGTGTGCAGTATAGTTGCGAGATTCGGTGGTCCCTTGAGAATGAATGTTCTTCTGCTAACAGTTTTCGTACAAGTGAGACATTAAGGCAAATGCAGAAATGTAGTTCAAATTGTGATGTGATATCATAGACAGTACCTTACACTGCAGCCGAGGCCAATGTGTAACAAGATTATTCCAGTCACCGTCAGATAAATGTAGCACCGAAGACTTTACAGAAATTGCATTCAGAGGCTTGCCATCGAAGTGCGCTTGCCTCAGGTAGGAACGATACTTCATCATTGAGTGCTTGAAAAGCGCAACCAACCCTTGCTCGTCATCACAATCCAGTTTGCGCCTCGCCTATTTAAAAGAATGAAATCTTGTGTCTTCTGTCAGCAGAAACATATGCAGTAATGACCATGAATAACATTAGTACATTACTTACGTGTAAGTTGCGGAGGAAGACTGGAAATCGTTCTATCTCTGCGGTATAATCTTTCCATGAAGGAAAGATGCACACAAAGTTCCTGACAACAACATAAGCTTCGTCTTCTAAACTGGGAAGAAATGGAACATGGGTCCTATTTGCTGCAATTGGGGCTCTCTCTGGTTCGGAAAGTGATTTGGCAACTGGATTTGGTGTACTCTTTGCTGGAATGGGGGTTTTGCGTCGTACAGCTGGTGCTATGTCAACTGGCATAATCATACTGTTTGCTGCAGTTGGGGTCTGCTGAGTTGGGGCCTCAGAAATGACCAGTGTAGTAGGGCTAGAGTCTGCTAGAGTTGGGGTATTTTGTGGGTCAGGTGATATTGCAACTACACCTAATGGGCTATTTGATTTATCAGGTGCCACTACCTTTTCCAAATACTTTGCTTGTGCTCCTCCACGATCAGCAATCACCCTCTTTCTTTTGAACGTCTGATACACAAGAACAACATTTGAATGGATAAATATGGTATGATGACAGATGGAATATGTACTCAAAATGGATAGGCAGGGCGTATTCACATACACGATGTGTAAACTGAGCTAATGGCAGTTCAACAAAGTAGAAGCAATGCAAAGCATCAGTTGCAAGATATGTGCGAGCAATGTAACCTTGGAAAGTTAGAGCAAGTACCTTGATGGGTGAATAAGATAGGGCATCTTCCTCTGACTCCTCCACTAGGGAGCTACATTGACTTAGGTCTCCCTCTAGCTCATAATCACTGTTAGGATCATATTCTGAGCATGAATCTGTAGGTGGAGAGTGTTTGCATTGCATTGCATCCAGACTTGATTTCAGTCCCTTAATGCCAAGTTTGACAGCCATAGCATTGTTCAGCTTTATTCTTTTCATGCGCGCAAGCTCATAATCATTATGATGTTGTTCAGAATCTGAGATTCATGAAAACATAAAAAGTAGTCATATTATCTATGGAATGCATTGCGGTTTCAACTCGGAGAGTATCTCCCTATAAACCCTTGCATATGCAAAGTTCACCTCCCCAACCGTGCTGACCATACCACACACAGAGATACACACCCGAGCGGCGAACATGCATTTTCGAAACTAATTTAGGAACATTTAGCTGACCAATTAAACAACTCTGTTTTAATAATACCAGATTCGTATTTGAACAACTAAGCTTGTTTAGCTTGATGGGTGGAGCAGTGTTATTATGACACGAAGCATGTATTCTGATCGTATAGTGATCATAAAAGGGGGAAACTCTAAGCATATATTTTTTTAGCAAAATAGGGTTTCCCCTCTGATTTCTATTAAATAAACCACCACGGAACCAACATGATCAATTAAACCCTAAGCATGATCAATTAAAGCTCCAAACCGGAGAAATGATATTTAGCATCCATTGTTTGCTTCGAACTAAGAACTAAATTCTAAGAGCTGAAAAGAAAGTAGAGTAACCAAGTTAAGATCTATTTTCTGGTTGAGATCAAAAAGTCGAGGAGATATGAAGTGCCACCTCTCTTGCGGCGCCGTGTAGGCATCGAGGGTGCGATGGCTGTCGTTGGCGTTGAAGCAGATCTGCGACGGTAGACGGGTGAATCGGGGGATAAGTCTCATTGCGGTGGAAGAGAAGGTCGTGTGAGCGTCCCCGGCAAAGAGGACGACGGCGCCGATGAAGCGAGAGGACGCGATGCAAGGCTATTGGTCTGTCGTCGTGGATGAGAAACGTCCATCTCTAGCAGTGGACGACGCGGTCTTGGTAGGCGCTCCAGCATGGTGGAGGACGGTGCCGATGGATGTGGTGGAGGACGGCGGCGATGGATGGGGTGGCGGACGGAGGCTGGTGTGGGAATGGGGTGTTCTAGTGCGGACGGTGTATGAATGGGATAATGGAGGGAGAGATATGGGGAACCATGTTTTTGGGACGCGCCTGTCTAAAATATGGGAAAGTTACGAACTTATCCCCCGTTTCAAATTTGGACGTCTCGTCGGTTGGGGATAGGACGGTAATCTCGCATCTCCCAAATATTTGCTGGTAACTATTTCGGGCGAGGAGAGGGCGTTTTGCCGCCCACGGTTGGCGCCCACGGTGTATGAACGGGGCTGACAGGTAGGGCAGTTGTGTCACGTCTGATGGAAGTTACACATCTGCCCCTATTTAAAATATTAGCCTACATCTATTTTGGACGAGGAGAGTTTGTTTTGCCGCCCACCGTGTATGAATGGGGAATGGAGGGAGAAACAGAGGTCTTTCGGACGAGCTTGAATCAAATGAGTTTTGCCGCCCATGTTTGACGCCCACCATGTCGGAATGGGCTCAGAGGCGGTCGTGTCACGTCTAATTGAAGTTACTAACCTACCCCTATTTAGAGCAGTGGAAATCGGGCCGATGGATTGTCCGTGTAATGGGTAGACAGTAATTTCCATCTCCCAAACACTTGGCTTCGGGCAGCCGATGTGGGAGTGGACATTTTGCTATTTCTTTTGAATTTTGGGACAATAAGCATCCACGTTTACCCTGGCAACTAAATTCGAATCCATTTTGTATTCCTATATGAATCTTTATAAATCATTCTATGTGTTTTTATATATCTTCAAAAGGATGACAAAGATGTATTCCACTGTCATATATGAATATGGTTTACAAATTCCGATACTCAAATTCATAAACTAGAATCCAGTTTAAGGTGAATTCGAATATTTGGAACACTTCATGTCCAACTCAAATGTCACACGCAGAATAATGTGTACTCCCATTTAGATATGTACACAAGTGATATATCAAGATTCAAATACCGAGTCAATCAACCAAGAATGTACGGAACTAACAGACATATAAACACTTATAGAGTAAATGGATCAATAATATCAACTAACATACATAAGCCAGGCCGCTGTACTTTTTTTTGCCTACAACAGCATCCTTTTTTAGCCAGCATCTTGGCCCTTTCCGATGCGTGCCACTTATGGTCCATCTATACTACTTTTGCTGAATGCACATTCAGCCCGATTGGCATATTTGTAGGTCTGGCACAGCAATCCAAATGAAATGTCTCCGAGTCTTATCAATTAATACAGACTTGTGCTCAAATAAAATTACAAAGAAAAAAACAAAAAAAACAATTATTACATGATCTCTAAAACAAATGGTTTGATTGATTACATGAACAGACAACACAAAGGTTATTCAACTATGAAAAGAACATTTCACCTATGATTTACCAAGTAGGAATTTAATTTCCTTTTTGCCTTCAGGAACTTAACAATCTGGTCAGTCTTAGCTTGCTTCGTTTTGAAATCCACCAAATATTTAATGGTTGTCTTGAGTACTGCTTGTGATTGTGTTGTTTGCTTCCTCAACATGTCAACTTCATCTCTAAGTGCAGAAGCAGAATCTCTTTCTACCACTAGTTTAGCCTCTAGAGCATCAGCAGTTGGAAATTCATAATGCACTATTGGGCCGCTGCCACTGCTGTGGGATGATGCAACGTCCATGGGGACCTCGCTCTTTGATCTTGGGCTAACCTGTTTTGCCATTAAAGTTCCGATTGGATTCAGAAAAGTTGAAGTTAGCAAAACAAATCAACTCGGAGTTATAACAGCAAACCAGTTAAACAAACAAGGAATTAAAGAGTTTCAATTGGATGCTGAAAAGTAGTTATTAACATCATTGTAACATGTTGTTGCAGCAGCAAAGCAGTTAAACAAACAAGTAGATATTTAAGTTAAGGCAAACAGGTAATTCTTAACAGTAAGTATCAAACACATAGATAGGCGCAGTCTACAATATGATTAACAGGTTGTGCCATTATGTAATCAGTAGCAAACTAAATTAAGCCAAGCAACGTAATTGAACAATTTTGCAATAAGTGGCTAACTAAAATTCCGAGAAGCAGGTAACTGAACTTATGCTAGTTCTTTGTACAGGCACACTGCAACTTCTTTTTCGCTTATAAGGTTGTACGAAGGAGTCCATGGCATCAATTGCTTGGATACGCAGTCCCAATACTTCTTTCTTCCCACACTGCATGGGTAAGTCGAATGGTTAATCTGGTAAGATGGTGCGTCCTTGATATGTTATATGAGGACGTGTAGTCAGACTAGTTGTAGCCAAACACATCACACTGGCTTTTACTGTATATTTCATGCGATTACTTTTGGCATATCGAGATCTAAGCAATCTACAATAGGATGAAAAGACTGGCATCCTTCACATTATTGGCAAACTCAATTCATAGAAACAAGCAATTCAACCATTCTGTGGGTAAATCAAGAGCACCACTGGAGTATTTTTCACTATCCAATCATACACGCAAAAAAGGGCGACGCCACCATAGGGGCTGGTATGGGCGGCCACCTCAGGTGGCTGGAAAGTGTGCACCTAGTTTGAGTCGTCCAGGTTGGCCCACGCTAGTTTTGTTCGTCCCAACGCACGAGCAAGCAATGTAAAAAATGAAGAAAAATGTTTCAATTTGGATGGGCCAATAACATAAGTGCAAGGCAGGCCCTATAGCAGGCTCGCGGCCCAAATGAGCGCCTCCCATATCGATCGACAGCAGGAAAAATCTCAATTCATTCGCTCCAGCCTCCAGTCTGGTTCGCTCCTAACCTAGCCGCCGCTGGACAGACCGACAGAGCACTTCCTCGCGCCCTCGTTGGAGGGCGGTCGCCGGGCTTCAAGCGAACGGAAGGACAAGAAGATGAAGATCCAACCCTGGGTGTAGCCTACGTGGGAGGCAGCGGCGGCAGCACGGGCATGGCATCGAGCTTGCGCAAATGGACAATCGCTAATTGCAAGAGTAGCATGCGCAACGAGCAGGTACATCACATCCCTGATTATATCTAATTCAACTCTTCAATTTTTGGCCAATAGTTAAACCTGACGGTGTTGTAAAACTACTTGTATGTAGGGAATCTATGAGAAAATGAAACCAATTTCTACTTATTTTATAACTCCCCCAATCAATACTGAACTGACTGAATCTGATGTATCTAATCAAGTTTCCGGTGCAAACATACAAGCTCATGTTGTTCTTGAGCCTGAAGTGTCTAATGAACAGACTGCTAATGAAGGATTTGATGTAAACATTTTACATGCTCCTGGTGATGAACATATAGTGTCTAATGAGGGATCTAATGCAAGCATTTTGTAAGCTCATCGAAGGATTTAGTGTCTAATGATGATCTACTATGTTGAGAGAGACAGAGATTTGCAGGCATTGATGACAAGCAAATTATAGTGCATTTTCATAGCTTGAGGAAACGTCAAGGCCATTTACCAGAAAGTCCCCGTATCATGACAACATAGCATAAATACTTTTCTAATCTGTTGTTTGAAACTATTGGCATACTTGTGCATGATAGATATATTGATATGCAGTTTGCGCACTGGTTATACGTGCAATTACGCTTCGATATTTTCAGCCAGAGAACGTATAATTCAAGCAGGTACAGACCATGTTTGTAGTCCTTGTACACCATGTTGCATTTTGTGTTTTTTGGTGCTTGCATCATTTAGTGTTTATAATCTGAACTACTTTGGATCATTAGCTGGTTTTCAAAGTGAATGTAGCTTCACATTTCTCAAGTTATGTTGATTTCCGCAGTGCAAGTGCCTTCGTATTTTTTAAGTTAAATGTTCGCCCCTGGTAACTTGAATTCATGGATCAGCCACTGCACACAAATCATACACGAATGTCAGTACGAATTAAATGAAATGCAGGGACTTACGCTAGCTCGTTGTACAGGCTCACTGCAGCTCTGCTTGCGCTTGGGATGTTCCATGTACAAGTCCATGTTACCACTTGCTTGGATGTGCAGGCCTTGTGCTCCTTGCATCCCCCTCTACATTTTTGACACGGCGAATGGTTGATCAAATAAGAGGAATCGACCTTGATGTTGTACCGGAGGACAAATACTTACAAGGTTATACGGGTGTGCAAGATGTGTACCAGATCCCGTAGCGCCGTCATGCTTCGCTAAAATATGGATTTGCTTGTTTCAGATGATATCTCCATAAGAAATAAGAGTTAAGGTCAGAGTTGCATAGGCGTGTAAGCTAAGAGAGCAGTGAAAGGATATCCAAACATCGTCGAAACAGTGCACAAGGGAGTGATGTGTGGATACCTAGTTCGAGCCGGCGTTTGGGCATGCTCGCCTAGCTAGAGTGCGGGTCACTTCAGAGCCGTTGAGGGTGATGAGCTGGCGTTGGCTGGCCGCGCACGGATGCAGATCTTGAGTGGCAGCAGAGCGCTACGATGGGTGGACGAGACTGTTGGTGAAGCCCCAACGGCCTCGGGGGGCGGAGGTGCGACGATGTGCTCGGTGAAGTAGCCCCGGTGATGTGGGAGACGGCGTTGGTGAAGCGCACCTGATGCGGTGGAACTCGGTGTCTGTGAGGCACGTCGGTTGCGGCGGCTGACGATGTCGGTGGACCACCCGGTGCAGTGGACGAGGGTGTAGATGAGGTAGCTCCGGTGCGGTGGTGAAGCGCGACCGTCGTCTTCGTCGTTGTTGTCCTGCACAGAGGTGGGGAACGGTGGGGAAAGAGATGAGACGAGGGGCGATTCGAGGGTTGGCGGCGAATTAGGGATTTGAGCAATCTGGGCGCGGAAGGGGACGGTGGAGAAGAGAGATTTTGCAGGGCTGGAACTGGGGCCGCCAGATATTTCAATCTGAAATGTGGAAGCGCGAACTTATATTGTCGTCGTCCTTTGGGGGGGGAGGGGGGTGGGTGGCTGGGTGCTACGCGTCCATCCGACACACATAACCACCCCGACACGACCCTGGTTTGCCTGGTGCGCCTACATTTGAGAATGCAAACGAATCTTCTTTCATTTGCAATGCTCGTGTTTTCCTTGCAATAATTAGTCATTCAAAACGAGATACTCTATCCGTTCACTTTTGTAAGTCGTTTCAAACAACTTAAAATGAACCGTTTTGCACATTGTCTGAAATGTCTTTAAGGTCTTATAAAAGTGAACAGAGGGAGTACTATAAATTAATTAATGAGGAGTTATTTGAAAAAAATCAAAATGGTACCCACGCTAACGTGGATTAGAGTGTGTCTCACATAATTAGTTATTTGAATTTGAGTGTGTGTCACGTAGTTAGTTATTTGAATTAGAGTGTGTGTCACGTAGCGATCTCCAATTCTAACGTGGATTTCGCATTTCACTGTATCCATGCTACTTTTTTAATACAAATTCATATGTATATGATGAACACCATGGTAGTGAGAAAACTTTTGGATGGATTCAAACATATGACCTACAAAATAGCACAACAAACTGAGTCAATGTCAACTTTTTGAAATTAATATGGCACGAATTCGAAATAATTACCCGTATGTCTGGTCCTCGGTTCAAATCTTACAATGTACACCGAATTGAAACATCGATATTAAGTCTCGTACTATGTACATTAAAATGTTGTTTTTAGCCCCCCCCCCCGCACAAACGCTACATACTTCCTGTATCGGTCAATCTTCCTCTCCTAACCACCTTAGGAAGCTATCGGTTTCCAACACACGTTCATTCTTTCTCTCCATGTTTTGATATCTAAGTCTCTCAACTACACAACCCCTTTTTCCACTCTGTTACCAAATGTATTTACCTCACACACCCGCCATTGCACCCCATGATGAGCCCTCTCTCTCTCCCCCCCTCTCCCTCTCACCCTCTCGCGCTAAATACATGCATTGCCTATCTACCCCCAACCTCTCGTGCGCGTTGTATATCTAGGTCACTCCCTCGAGACTGTCTCACTCTTTCTTCCGCACGGCGAGCCACACTCGCTCAATCTCGCTCTCTTTATCTGAGTCTCGTTTAACCTCGTTTTCTTTCACACACAAATGATATATCTCCCTGTTCGGGCCTCGATCGAAACACTCTATACTCTCTCACGCAGATTGTCTATCTAGGTCAGTCCATCCAAGCCGCCACCACTCTTTCGACCTCATGGTGGGCCACGCTCACTCAATCTCTCTCTCTGTGTGTATATATGTCTCGATTGACCTCGCTCTTTCTCGGACAAAAATGATATATCACCATGTTTGAGCCCAATTCGACCTATTCACATTGTATACTCTCTCACGCACATCGTCTATCTAGGTCACTCTCTCCAACCCGTCTCACTCTTTCGATCGCACGGCGACCCTATGTGATCGGTTGACCTTGCTTCCTCCCACGCACAAAATATATCTACACGTCTGTGACTGGATCATCTCTCAAGCTCTATCTTACAGCCCTCACCCTTTCCAAAAAGCTCAACCGGACAATATCTCCCCAGAGCATATATATTTGTTCAATGAATGTCGGACCACACTCACTTTGACTCTCTATCTATATGTCTCTCGATTGACCTCGCTTTCTCACACCGTATCTTCGACGCGTTGAAGCTACTACCTCTCCATCCCTCGCAAAGTCGGAGCTATTTACATTGCGAGGGGCACTCCAACCTTGGATTAATTTGTGTAGGCATTTATTCCGGTCGGTTTAGATTATATTTTCGTAGCATTCGGCCCACAACTACTCCAAACACCGTTGCAACCCACGCAACGCCCTAGTTGATTTCCCTCTGGCTCGGTCATCGCTCTCTCACACGTCCTTTCTCGCCTTCAACGTCGCACCATGGTATTATTGAAAAAACTATGTTGTTCTCTTTAATTATTATAAATAAGCTACAAAACTACACAGCGATAGTCCACTTGGAATGGAACAAATTTCGACCCACAAATTAAAGTGGTACAAACTACACACCGAGGGGCCCACATGTCATGAAACAAATTTGGACCCATATACAAATTAAAAAATAAAGGACGAGGATCGAACATGCGACCGGGCCTTCAAGCCGCACGTCAAGAGTAGGCAACATACATAGAATAGAAATGTTTGTTGTACCCCCTTTGTTCACATAATGTTTTTATATTACCACAACCTAATTAATGGATAACATGTAATATTATTTTTAGTATTATTCGCCTTCACTTACTGGTGGGTTCCATGTGTGCTCTCTCTCTCTCTCTCCTCCCCTCCTCACGGGCAAACAGGAAGAACTCGCGGGCGATGTTGCCGTTGACCATATCTGGACGCGTTCACAAGTCACGGCACCAGTTTCGCGTACTAGCAGCACTAGTCAGTGTGTACGTGCAATGCATGTTAATTTGGAAGTATATTAAGTGCATGCGGATATTAACTACTAGGATATTATTTGCGTGTTGTCATGTGATTAGCACTATTTTTGGCATGAAATTAACTGCACGCTAAACGTGTTGAGCGCTCAACATTGAAGCAGCCTAGGTCTTTGGATGACAAGGAATACATGTGGCTTGATGACGTTTTATATTTAATTTGATATGGCTCTAGCAGAACATTCAATCGATCAAACCATACATTTCGTTCAGTCTGACTCCGACTTTAAATTGTACGACGATCGATATAAAATAAATGAAAATGATAAACGTTCGGATTTTAAGCATGGCAATCCGAACGTTTTTCATGGCAAATTTAGATTACGCGGCGGCGGCGGGGGCGTCTCGCGGTGGGAAGCGGCTCCTCTGCCGTGCTCTGTGTGTCGTCGGGCCACTGACCGACGGCGACGGCGGCGTCTTGCGTCGTTGTTGGCGTACTCCTGGACGTTGGCCTAGCTTCAAGGAAGGCCAAATGTTCTGGACTTCGAAGCGAGTCAACTGGCGGGAGGAGGCGACTGGCGTTGGTGCAAGGAAGCGGTCGACGGCGGCCATCCATGCCGCTGAGGGGGGCACTGGCACCCACGCGGGGACAGGCGCTGTCAATGGTGCGGCGGAGACATTCGTGTGCACGGGCACCAGCACGGGCGCGCACGTCAGTGCACGCGCAGGCGCATGCGCTGGCGGGTGCACGGGCACCGGCACGGGCGTGCGCGTCAGTGCATGCGCAGGCGCATGCGCTGGCAGGTGCACGGGCGCGTGAAAGTCGGCGGGCACCTCGTGGAACCCCGTGGGATCAATCTCGGAGACAATGTGCGGCTCCTAGTCCATCAATGCCACGGGGATGGGCGCTGGCGCAGTCGGGGCGACGGGAGCCGGAATGGGAGCGGGGACAGGCGCGGCGTCTTCCCGCAAGGCCAGTTCAAGCTCGTCCCAAAACGCCTTATGTTCTTGAGACTCCGGCTGGGTGTCTTCCTCAGGAAACTGGAACACTAAGGGCAGACCATCGTGATGCGGCATGGCGTACGTTTAGGTCAGGCTAGTTGGAGGTAGACGACAGGAGAATCGGAGAGGAAGAGAGAGGATTGTAGCGATACTCCCTCCTTTTCCGGTTTATAAGGCTCAATTCAAAAATCTCACCAACCAAGGTAGATGGTGAGTGGTGGAATACTTTTTGTAGTTTGCAAAAGCACTCAATTAATGCTCTTGTTTTCTCAAAAAAATATGTTTACCAATGCATTAATTGCAATGCATGTATGTATAAATTACATGCATTGGTCAATTTTCTCTTAATACTTGCATGCAATGATTTAATTTACCTTGGAATCTGAACATGTGATGGGAAACAACAAAATTGAGCCTTATAAAATGGAAAAACTAATATTTTGAGATAAGCCCTATAAACCGGAAAGGAGAGAGTACCAGGTAGTGCGGGGTTGATTTTAAACTGCGGCACCGGCAACATTAAAAGTGGGAGCAGTTGGGACGACGGTGGGCGGCGGAGCCTGGTCAAAGGGCTCGCCTCCCGGTGAGCCTGCACAGCGGACTGCTCGCAAGCCTCCCTGATAGCTGGCACAACGGTCTGCTCGCATGCCTCCCGTTGACTCACACACTTGCTCGGACGGCACCTGCCGATTGCCGATGAGAAGCGGGGACTCGTGGCGGCACGTAAACGCCCACGATTTCAATAGTGAAAGCGTTCGCCTTAACGTGACAGGTCTTTCTTCCAAAATAACTTGGCTCTTCATTTGTGCAACTTGTCATAAGCAGCTTGTCTCAAATTGAAGAAAAAACTTACGAAGTAATATTTGTGCCATATCACGTGACCATGCTTAGTTTCAAGAATTTATGCTCACTTTTGGATTTTCTGAAATTTAAGATCCAGGATTCGAAACAATATCATAACCTGCATCATGCAATAAATTTTCAAGCCGTACATCTGTCCTGTTGTATTTCTTAAGAAAGGATTTGGTCAAACATTTTGCTTAGTTAGACTTCAGACAAGTTATATATGCAGAGTAAAAGGATAATCCTTCCGTACCAGTGCATTGCCTGATATATTAACTCAAGTACTAGGCACGAACAAAAGGGCTCAATTCTATGCTCATCCTGGTGTAGTAGTAGTACTAGGCAATGCAGTTGACGGGTGACCTTGACGAGCGGCGACCGAGGGAATTGAACCGTGCTCGACACGGTAGGTAACGTTGTCTAGTTACTAAAGCATCCCTCCGTTGTTTATCGGTAGTCATTATGGACCGGGGACATGAGGGGAATTTCCTAGGGCTGGAATTCTGGCCGCCAGATATTTCTACTTGAAACGCTGAGGCTCGACTGTTTGGGGTAATGGGGTTTCCTAATGTGCGTACCATGCACGCCACCGAAGGACACGAGCCCGGTTTTTTTTAGGATCAACACGAGCCAAGTTCTGGCTGGTACGCCGTTGGGTCCTACCATTCGAGAATACGAAAGGAACCTTTTAAATTGCCGAACGAATCTATGTGTATTACAATACCCGTATTTTCCTTGCAAATACTAATCTCAACGTGGTAATTGATTTATGACGAGTTGTTGAATTAGAGTGAGTTTGTGATATAGTGATCTCAACGTGGTTTTCACATTTCATGGTATCCCTAGTAAGTTTTCCAATGCAAATTCAAATTTAAAAGATGAACAATATGGAGGTGAGAAAACTTTGTATGTATCAAGCATATGACCACACACACACACACACACACACACACACACACACACACACATAGACAGACACATACGCACGAACACAACAACAATCCAATAAGTATAGTGCATCTGTTTTTCCAAACCATGCATGTATGACACGAATTCAAAAATACTCCTTATATTCTTAAATATTAGTCTTTTTGAGAGTTTAACAAGTGACTAAATATGGAGCAAAATGAGTGAATCTAGACTCTAAAATATGTCTATATACATCCGTACGTGCCAGTCCATTTGAAGCCTCTAAAAAGACTAATATTTAGGAACGAATGGAGTAAAATGTAAGACATCCATGGTCCTCAGTTCAATATTTAAAATGAACATGAAACTGAAACATGAATATTAAGTCTATTACTACAGTACATGCAAATGTTCTGTTTAGGCGGAGCTATGATTGTCGGGGGTCAACCCCTCGACCTTAGATAAAATTGTGGAGCTCTGTTTAGGGTTGTTTAGATTATATTTGTCCCCACCCTCCCAGCCACCGATTGGTTGTGCACCCCCACCCCTCCTCCCCGGGAGAATATCATGTGTCCCCATACCTTAGATGCTATATGCCGATACGAGTTGCTTGGAGCTTGTAGATCTGAGATATAGCAGCTCACATGATGTGTCTTAATATTTCTGCAGGAAACCTTGATGAGTTTGAGAATTGCACACAATTTGTACAAAAACTACTTAGATGCCCTTTGATCCCATATCCAACGACCTCGAAGCTCGTATCACCATAGCATCTAAGATAAAGGAGAACATCATATTCTCCTGTATGTAAGAATATCATGTGCTACCACACCTTAGATGCTTTGCTGATACAAACTCTTCGGAGGCGTTGGATTTGTGACCCAACACCTCCTCGGTGGTTTGAAGGGTTTTTTGCAGAAAAGCCCCAAAAGAGTTCGGCCACTGCTTACAAGCACAAAGACTGCTCAGATGCCATTGGATCTCAGATCAAACGACCTCCAAGCTCGTATCACCGTAGCATCCAAGCTGCGATAGCACCTTATGTTTTCTCGCACGGGAGAGTATGAGGTGCTCCCGCACCATAGATTCTATGGTGATACGAGTTCACTGAGATCTAACGGCCCACAATAGGAGGGTTGAATGTTTTTGCAATATACGGCTGATAGAGTTTGGGAAATGCGCAAAAAGTACAAGTACTACGCATGTGCCATCTGATCACTGATCATACGACCTAGATGCTCATATCACCGTAGAGGGTAATCAAGCTACGGGGAGCACCTAATATGAGCACCGGGGAGCCGTTGGATCGAAGATGCAGCAGCACACACGAGGCCTGAATGTTTTATTTGCAAAAAAAACCTTTGGAGAGTTTGGAAATTGCGCATAATTACAAAGACTACTCCCAAGCCATTGGATCTCACTTCCAACGGTGTAAAAACTCGTATCACCATAGTATCTAAGCTGCGGGGTGGATGTGATATTCTATGCCGCTGTCATTTTTGTTCGTAAACTTGCAAAATACGTGTAACTCGTGCCGTTACTTGTCTAACCGCGCAAAGTGTTTGTTCAGAAAAACCATCCTACACTGAAATATCGGAACAACACACGAGGGTCCCACTTGTCATTAATCAAATTTGGACCTAAAACTAACAAATCCGAAAGACGAGATTCGAATTGGCAACCTGGACTACAAAGCGTAAGTCAATAGCCTAAAAAAATGAATGGTTGTTGGCTTTGTCCCATAACTTGATTTTGTTTATACAGTACTTTTGTTGAGTAGAGTAGAGGGAGTGCCTCGTCTACACGTGCATGACCGTTGTCTCACTTACTGGTGGGTCTCAGGTCTGCGATCTCAATCTCTCTTCTCTCCATCGTCTAACCTTTGCACGGGCACACACAAAGAGCGGTGCTAGCTTGCCGTGGTGTTATTACAACTAAAAAAAGCTTGGAAAATAGAAGAATCGCCTAGAACAAGAGACGTTGTGGCTGGTCGAGACGGAGCTAACCACATCTATCCTCCGTGCCACATTTGCATGATGAAGCTGTGTGGCTAGTGGGGTGTTTTCGACCGACTGGCTGGGTCCCGAGGTCAAACCATAGGTACTACGTCTGATACAGTATATTTTTACATGCACATTTTTCCTCCGTGCCGAGACGTGGCACACCCTACCGCGCGGTTTTGGGGTCCTCCCGGGTGGTGCACGCATATATTCTTCCTGACGTGGGACGCCCTACCACGCGTTTTCTGGGTCCTCCTCGGTTGTAGCGCCGAAGCAAGTAAATGAGTTGTCAAATCACGAAAGACCACCTTTCCCGCCGAGTACATCAGTGAAGCACGGTGGCTAGCTAGTTGTGCTAGTTCGACCGATTAGCTAGGCCGCCGCCACATTTGTTTTTTCACCCCTTTTTTATCTACTTGCCGGTAGGTAAATTTAAATATCCACCGCGGCGTTGCTCTGGTGTTTGGGTGCAGCAGGATTTTTATTTTTTTGATTGACGGGAGCAGGCGCGGCAGGATTTTTAATTTTTTAATTGACGGGAGCAGGCGCGACAGCAATTAGTCACGATGACTCCGCCTGTAAAAACCCACCGCTCCCTAATGTGAGAAGTCGTCGACTGGTGTTTTACAGTGGTGAAAACCAAAAGATTCCCCGCTCCCCCCGCCTTCCTGTAGATTGCATTGCCTTTCAGGCGTTTCGCCCCCTTTGCTTCCTCTCCCCATTGCTTCTACCTAGTGCCATGGCGGCGCAGCAGATCACGGAGTCCAAGGTGAGGCTCCTGACACAGGAGCTCCATGCCAGGGATGCGGAGCTCAGGTCCAAGGACGTGGAGCTCCGTGAGCTCAAGGAGGAGAGGAGTGCCATGCTCCTCCGTTATGTGCCGGAGTTCACGGAGCTTCAAAAGCAGCAGGCGTCCACCACAAAGATGCTCAAGGCGTCGGCAGCGTTGCTGCAGAAAGCGGGAGTTACGATAGGCCGTGAGGGGAGCCTGCTGGAGCGCGAGCAGGCCGATCGTGACGAGGTCCAGGATCGCCTCAGCCACTTGGTGAACCAAGTTGCCATGCACGTGTTGCGGCTGCGCGATGCCTATCGTCGTGCCAGCGTGACGATGCGGGCCGTCGGGCTAAACCCGTTCGACCACTCGGTCGACTTCAACGAGTTGCGGCTTCCTGACCTGGTCTCCTTCTTCACCTGTATGTCCGAGGAGATGAGCCATCTCCGCGCGATGGTGGGGGCTGAGCTAGACAAGGAGGGGTTGCGGGTTGCCGTTGCCGTTGCCGGGCGAATCCTTTCAGGGCTCCGTCACCGGAATCCATTCGTGCCATTGGACACCGTCTTTGACGAGCTGGCTCCCGTCGACCGGGAGCGGGCTCTGCGGGCGGTTGCACCCTGCATCACCAACGTCGTGCGCCTCGAGAAGTAGAGGGACTTCGGTGGTGTTTAGGCGCCCTCTGCATGGGCATGTCCATGTCTCGGCGCAACATGACCGTTGGATCAAACTCAGACGGTGCAGATCAGTCACTGTAGCACAAAGCGTGTGGGTGTGTTTGGTTGCATTCTCATCTCAATATAGTTGTTTCCTCTTCGTGTATTTTTGTCAACCTACTAGTGTGGACTCATGCACCCTTCATGCACTCTGCCAAATACCCAAAAGTGGGTCGAGAAGGGAACTTTTGCTCCCATCCCGTGCACCCTTCATACACCCTGCCTAACACTGTTCATGCTTCATATGGTTCATGTTTCGTGGAGTACTGTAGCACTGTACTCTCCGTGCGTTGTGGACCTAGTTCTGTTAACATTGATCTCACCGTTCATTCTCGACCGGACAGTCGAAAAAGCGGTACTATGTTACATATAGGAGTAGTTGACATGCGCACAACATCATTTGTTATCGTCATATCTTACTACACTAGCAACAAGATTGTGTAGTACTAACGTATGAACCACTGCACATGCCTAGTAGCAGGAGCACTGTGTATGTTCAAGTGGCAGCCATGTTTCGCACTCCTCCGTCGTAAGAGTGGAAACGCTTGCTGTAATCATTTTTTACTTCTGAAAAACAGTGGGCACGCTCTACCGTGCAGATCCTCCTCCAGCCATGCACTAAATTACTCACTTTCGCCGACGTGTGGGACAGCCAGCATCGGGGTCCACCAGCCATGCACTAAATTACTCACTTTCGCCGACGTGTGGGACAGCCAGCATCGGGGTCCACCAGCCATGCTCTAAATTACTCCGTAGTAGAGTGACAGTAGACTACCCCGATTGAAGCGCCGCAGTAATGCCCAATGAGCCGTCAAATCACAAAACCCCCTCCTTTCCAGCAGTAAGTTGGACGGACGAAGCAACCATCATTTCACTCTTCTCTCTCAGCTTCCTCTCTACCCAACCCTCGCTTCTGCCTCATCTTGTTCCTCATTTCTTCAAGAAAACCCCGACCTGCTTCTGCCATTGTTCTTCTCTCCCAAAGAAGGAAAGGTGAGCGCGTCAATGGTGCTGATTCTGGCCAAGGCCCGGTCTTGCAACCCCGAGACTGATCCTATAACTCCCTCTCTTTTCTTCTTTTGGGTTTGTGATTATGGTTTCTTTTCTTTTATTTCTATTTGACAGTTTCTTGATAGATGCCGGAGCACCGGCCGAAGTGATGTCTATGGCTCCGGCCAAAACCATCGAGGCTCATGGTACGAAGAAGCGCAAGCACCCCGCCGAGACTACCGCAGACAAGCTCAAAGCCATTGCCTTGTCCAAGCCCCCCTCTCCGGGATCCCTCATTAAGCAAGTCCAGGTAATATCTCTTCTTGATGATCTTTTTCTCGATCTTGATCGTGTTTTTTCATCTAACACGCAGTACTAGTACTAGTAGTACAACTTTCTGGGTGATCTTGCATGTGATTTTTGTGTGCCAAATGACGGTTCTAAATTCCTCTTTTGACCAAAACATGCGAGAGGTTGACACTGATTTCTTATAGATTACTTTGAACTACTCATCTGTCCCAAATTTCTTGTCTTAGATTTGTCTAGATACGGATGAATCTAATACTAAAATGTGACTTGATACATCCGTATCTAGACAAATCTAAGACAAGAATTTTGGGACGGAGGGAGTACTTTATGAATATCAATGCTACCTTTTAAGAGGGTATATTTGCCTCAGTAACTTGTGTTATGGATTTTGCATGTAATCCCTCTGCTCTCATGCCTTTGAAGACATGTTCTAGTGTCTTTGTTCACTCATTTCTGTGCGTATATGTAGTCATATATGGAGTATAATATCGAAAATCATCTTATATTTCTGAACGGAGGTAGTAATAAAATATGGTTTCTGTTTGAATTAGAACCAGGTCCGCGGTGGAGATGAAGTTCTCAAAGTCATGCCGTGTGAACTGGAAGACCTGATGATGAGTTCTACTGCTGAACTATCCAGCTGTCGTGTCCTTGTCGCCACGTGTCCTGAACTAGTGTTTTCCTGTAGCATTGTTGTCAGGCGTGTTCTCGAGGCTGTACTTGACCACAACAATTTCCTGGTTGTGCCTTCGATTACGAAGGGTGTGGTTCTTGTAAAGCTTCCCAACAAATCTGATGCGGCCTGTCTTCATCATCATGTTTATGAGTGGAGAGACCACTCTGTTAGGTTCTCCAAGGTTCACAAGATGGTGATGGTGCGTGTAGACATCTCACACGAAGTCCATGGCCTAGTGAGTTATGCGGGGTTCATCCCGTAGGTCGGTGGCAAGAAATAGTCTGTAGAGTTTAGTTAGTGCAACTTTGCTTGTCTGTAGTAAGTACTATTGTTCAATACTTGATTTGTGTTTGTAAACCCTGTATTGTTTATTAGTACTGCCGCTTTTGGTGTATGGTCAGTCCTGAGAACGGTCTATGTTAATGATTGTCCACTCAATTCAGTCTGTATATTTTGAAGTATCCAGATCATATTTTTTGTGAGGACGGTTTATCAATTATGGTTACACTCCAATATCTGTATGCATTGCAGGGTTTATCGCACCCACCAGGATTTCCAATCCCATGGATGTTCCGTCCATACGATTTGTCACGACCTTTGGACTGTCCTGCTTGTGGGAGTAGGCAGGGCCCCTGCATGCCACGCGTACTTGGACGATCAATCTTCTGTTTAGTACTTCAACATAGTGATTTCCTGGTAACGATTCACTTGTGTCACATCAAGTAAATCTTATTGATTTACGGTCTAAATCTTATTGATTTAATGTCATGTTTTCTTTCTTTTCCTGCAATTTTACGATGCAGGTTTTGCCATGTGACATTCATCACAGAATAAACCGTTTTGTTTTCTCTACGATGGCTATTTTTGCAGGTTTCACTTCTTATGTCGTGTCAGTAACGAAGGCACTGTCCATCACTTATATTACTGGAAAAAATTGGATTAGTCTGTTGTCTGCGTACAAGCTGAATCCCTATGATGAACTGCAGTTTGGTTTAACAAAAACGCCACAATTAGTCCTTCTCGTGTTTAAAAGATATGAAGAAAAAAACTGGATCAAGGTCACGGATCCTAGTCAAGTTAGAAAGCTGATCATAGCAGACCAGACACGATCGCCGTTGTCTTGCACAGATCGAGCACCGGCAGTTGCTCTAGCACTGATAGCGGCAGCAGCTCAGTCTGATCCAGCTGAGGATTGGGCACCGACCGCGTCAGCGGATCAGTCTGATCTACCGGAGGATCGGGCATCGACACCGGCACCAGCTCTACAAGGAGCACCATCTCCGGCAGCAGCAGTGGCTTCGGCACCTGCACCAACACTTGCACTTGCATCTGCTCCGGCCCGTGCAGTTGCACCGGCAACAGACTGGGCTGCATTTCGCACTTCATATACCAAAGTCCTTACAAAAACCGACATGTCCACCTTCTTGGTAAGCATTGGCCGCCCAAGTGCTTCGTTCTTTTTTCTTTCCATGTTGTTTCACATGATTCACTGTGTTGATCTAACTATTTGGGAATGTCTTCTTGTTTGCAAACAGAGAATTCCTAGAGCAACGAGGGAGTCGTTCAACAATCCGGGCGACCGCGGCCAAGTTTCTCTTATCATGCGCAGCCTTGGTGTGAATGAACCTGCTCAATATACCGTAAGTACAAAGGATGGTCGCATGATGATTGATGCTAAAGGATGGTCAAGGTTCAAAACTAAATCATATCTTGCGGTAGGGGATGATGTGAAAATCGAACTTTCTCGGCAAGGAGAGCTGGTCCAAATCAACTTTGAAATTAGCAACGCGCAACTGCCGAACTGATCTATCCTCTGAGAGATTTTGATGTAATAATCTGGCATGGTGAAACAAGTGTCCTGTGTGTATAAGTAGTACGATAGTATTATTTATCACATGGTATATCGTTGATAGAATTGCAACTCTAATTGCTGGTTAGGAACTGTCGTTCAATTTCATTCCAACAGCTGCCGTGCTTTATTTAATTTTGTGTATTCGCCTTGCGACAGCATCTAAAACCAGCGCCGTACCGATCGCTTGCAATATGAAAAGCGCTGAGGTAGAACACATGGGCCCCCAAGCATGCAGGGTCGGCCTGCGGCCCAAAGTCCAGAACCGTGAGCCTATCTGAGTATTATATTCTCAGCTGAACCCCCATAAAAAAGCTGAACCCCCATAATGCCCGTGCGTTGCAGAGGGAGTATATTTCTCGGCAAGGTGAGCCTGTGATATAAAAGATTTGTATATTTCTTTACAGAGGGAATATCTCTCTGTCAAAATATATATTTATGTGTAACTAGTTACTCCTGTCTTTCTACTTCCTTTCGCTGATATGTGGGGCAACCGGCAATGGGGTCCACGTGCCATATGCACAAATTAGAGTGCACAACTTCATGGTAGACACACCCCGGTCGTAGCGCCGCAGTAATGCCCAATGAGCCGTCAAATCACAACCCCCCCCCCCTTTCCAGCTTTAGCAGTAAGCTGGACGGACGAAGCGGCAATATTTCACTGGGCCTGAATCCCCTTCTCCCTCGTCTGCTTGTTCAGAGAAAACCCCCTCTCGACGAATGCATAGGGTTTTCTCATGGAGAACCAGGTACGAATTCTTCATCCATCCCCGATAAACCCAACTCCCTTGGTCGCAGGTAATCCTAGGATGGCAGCCGCCGCCGTTGATGCATTTTTCTTCCTACTGAATCTAGTGTGTTTCATTTGCAGTGCCCAAAGTGCGAGTACCCTACAGGTTTCTGCGCCCTCGGCGAGACACCACACTTGTTCCTTCTCATCCTAACACAACATTTTGAAACGCGCACAGTATGTTCCTAGAATCCTCTTTTCTATCCGGGAGGGTGGGTTTTTTTTGAACATGCTTTGTTCTCATATTATTTTTCCTATAGTGTATTATTTGCTCTGCTAGAACACATGTACTCAAGATGCTCGACCTTGCCATAACTGAATACACTAGTTTAATGGTCACAGTGAATACAAGCCATGGATATAAGTTCCAAGTTGGGTTCATGAACCAAGAAGATTGCTGCTTTTTTCATGGCCGAACTTGGATAAACTTTCTCAAGTGTTACAGACTAAAAGTTTACGCACGAATGTTGATGGAAATAGCAGAACCTGGTCTCATCTTCACTGCGATCTTCCACCCCGACGTCGTTCCAATTGTTCATCCATGTTAGTTTTGTACCTGGTTCTTGCTTGTTGCCTCGATTACTTCTTAATCCACCTATTCTGTCTAACTAATCACAATTTAACTTTAGAAGTAGCAACGAATCTCTCACGAAGATGCTACTTCTAACTAATATTTTCTTATAATTGGTGGCACGTGTAGGTTTTTTCAGAGTTAAGCAGTCTGCTCGTTTGTTAGTCTGTAATAACTCGGCTGTTACTAATGGCACTGAAGTTGACTGGATCTACATCCACAAGTTCCTACACTTTATTGATCGTCTTGAGGTCCTTGTGGGGCGTTTCAATGGTGGAAGGCCACGTGGGATATGTGTGCCACTGCTGCACTCGTTGAACAGGTCCAACTGTGTCGAGAAACTTATGGTACAAGTTGTTTTCTGTTATATATGTTGTTCATAAACTATTGCTTATACACAGTTTTACAGCTGTGATCTTCTTGAAACAGGAACTGCCGAGTTCTATTGTTCCTCTACAGATGCCTGACCATGGTCGGGTCAGACTTGCGCTTGGTCACAACATGATGTTTATGTCGACCTACTCAATTCCCCTTGGAGGTGAAAAGATACTTATTCATGGGTGGTCTCAAATAATGAAGGCCCGTCCATCTTGGAGAATAGGACAGAAGATTATGTTCATGCTTTTCCATGGCTCTGAAGCGAATATCCTGTTTATTGACCACGTTGCAAGATGAAGCCCCTTTCAGAAGGTTGTGGATGCGCGGGGTGGCGCCTGGGCCTTGTCCTAGGGCTTGGCAGCCTCACCCTTGGTTAACTTTAGGCAAAGTAACATTGTTCGAGGCGTGCTTTGTATAGTTGAACCTGTATAAGTACTCATACTGCTTTCAGCTTTGGTTGTTAAGTGCCCCTGCTGGTTTCAGTTAAGGTTGTTAAGTACTCCTGCTGCTTTTACAGTCTGTCGTGTTTCTTCAGTCCTGTCTTCATCCAGCCGCCAAAACCAAACCAGCGTCGGCGGGGCCTCCTGCTTTCGCCTCCCACGGCTGGCTGCGCCTCAGCGCACGCATCGCCGCCCCACCGTCTCCTAAATCGTTAACGCCGACGTCCTCCGTGCGCTTTGGTGTGGTCGCCGCGGCGCCGCCCTCTCGCGTTGTCAACATGGTCAAAAAACAACAGTAATCGGCAGAAGTACGTGGAGAGGATGACAGTAGGGGCCCACAACGTCAGCGTATGGAAAAATAAAATGCTTCCTCCTAGTGTTTTCCTAACATGTGGGACCCATGACATTGTGAGAGTATATAGTCAATAGACAAGAGAACAGCACAAGATCGGCTGACACCTGGGACGTAGCTACTCGAGCAGTATTTTTTTTGTTTGGTATTGTTGAGACGAAGCAGGGTTTGAACTGGGCTGTGGCCCGTCTAGCCCAGGCTTATATTTTATGTTCACCATGTGACCAGCCCAACTATTTTTTCTTTGTGAAAATGAGCCCAGTTTATTTTTTCTGAAGAATACCCAATCGAGGCCTACTTATTTTTCTACGCCCTGATGGGCTGCAACTCTTTCAAGACGCCTGCAAATCTTGAAAGTAATATGAAATGGGTTGTACATATAAAAACAAATGACAAATTGGCAATTACTTTATAATTTCTGAATTTTATCACATTTTCAGATTCCTATTTCACTAGGCATTAACCTAATTTAAATATATCTTCAAAGTACTTTAAATCTGGCTGGACATTTCGGTATTAAAAATAGTTTGGAACCCACAGAAATATGCGAAATTGGCCCTGGCCAACCAAAAAAAACGACTGCAATAAATTGCATAAGAAGTTGCCATGAGCTATATATAAATTATTAAAAAAAGAGGGAGTGGTCTGACCTGTGGGCCTGTTTAATTGACGCGTATGCAAGATTTTTTTAGTTATTATATACGTCAACAAATGATTCTAGCAGACGTAACCGTTGGATGTCAATCCAACGGCCGTCGTGTTTCTTCAATCTCTGATCTTCTTGCTCCAGCCGCCAAAGCAGCACCGGCGGGACCGCCTACTCCCGCCTCCCGTGGCCGGTTGTGCTGCCGCGCAGGCCTCAGCGCCCCCTACTACTCCCACCGCTGGCCAGGGCATCCCTCTACTCACCCACACCCCCTTTTATTCTGCGGCGAAAGCAGCCTCACACCGCAGCCGAACCGGTGAACGCTCGTACTCCTCTTCGCGTGGGCAGCCACTGCCGCGTCTTCCCCAGCTCCGCGTCGTCCCCTTCCTATGCCTCGCCGTCGTCCACCGTCGTGGTGCTCTTGGCGCGGCGTGGTCAATGTGGTCAACGACCGACTTCCATCAGAAGAGTACTATACATGGAGAGGCTGACAGCTGGGTCTACGGGAACCGCAAGGAAGTGCCTCCTTATTACGCGGAAAATAATTATTCCTCCACCTGACAGCGGGGACCCATCGGACGGGCCACCAGTATTTTGCGAAAAAAATCATTTCCCCCTAACTGCTGGGACCCACCGGACGGGCCACTGTATTTCGCGAAAAAAACGTTCCCCTGCTATCAGCTCGGACCCATCGGAAGTGCCTCCTTATTACGCATAAAAAATGAATACACCCCCGGCTAGCTGGGACCCACCTTGGTGGGAGGCTGACTTGTGGGCCTACTAAGTAGACGGGGACGAAGGGCTTTGTCAACTTAGTCAATATGAATGATTCTAGCTCTAGTGACCGTACGATGTCCATCCAACGGCCGTAGTGCTTCTTCAACCTCTGGTCTTCTTGCTCCAGCCGCCCAAAGCAGCGCCGGTCGTGCCGCATGCTCCTGCCTCCCGTGGCCGGCTGTGCTGCCACGGAGGCCTCACCGCCCCCTACTATTCCCACCGCTGGCCAGACCCTGCGATGACGGCAGCCTCACACCGCAGCCGAACCAGTGAACCCTCGTACTCCTCTCCGCGCGGGCTTCCACTACCGCGTCTTCCTCGGCTCCCCGTCGTCCCCTTCCTAGGCCTCGCCGTCGTCCACCGCCCTGGTGTTCTTGGCGCGGTGTGGTCAACGTGGTCAAGGAACGACTTCCATCGGACATGACTATACGTGGAGAGGCTGACAGCTAGGTCCACGGCCGCAGCAAGGAAGTGCCTCCTTATTACGTGCAAAATAATTATTCCTCCACCTGACAGCGGGGACCCACCGGACGGGCCACCGTATTTCGCGAAAAAAACGTTTCCCCCCTGACTGCTGGGACCCACCAGCTACACCTTCGCACGTAATGAAGTGCGTTCGGGCAAAAAAACAAAACGATTCGCCCCCCTGACTGCTGGGACGCACCAGCTACATCTTCGCATGCAAGGAAGTGCCTGACAGTCGGGACCCACCTGGTCGAAGCGTACGTAGCGTTGTCATTCTGGTCGCGAACGTGTACATACATTTATATTGGTCGATGTAGAGGCGCGCACGTGTCGTAGTAGAGGCGCGCACGTAGCATGTACATGTACGTACAGCGGCCAGGGTGCAAGAAAGAAAATACGGCCACATATGTGTACATACGGGCGGGGTCTCGAACGCCTAGTCGCGCATACGTACGGCGAGGGCTCGTGTACATGCACTACTAGGGAAAAGCCTAGCAACAACGCGGGTTTTGGGCCTCTCAGTAGCGCAGGGACCGGCGCTACTAATAAGGTGCTACAGCTAACGTATAGCAGTAGCGCTTGTTGTCCCACGCTACTGCTATACATGAATAGCTATAGCGCTCTTTAGAAAGGGGCGCTACTGATATTATCTGCAGCGCTGTTTACTGGGAAGCGCTGCTGGTAAGGCGGCGCTACTGCTAAGTTTTACCCCCTCGCTACTACTAGTTTTATTATTATTTTCCCTGCATATTTGTTTTGTATTTGAATAGGCTTTATACAATAATCTTTAGCATATCATACACATACAAATGTAAGCATAGCATATACATACAATTAGTCTCATCAAATCATGTCATCATCATAATCATCATCCAACACAAAGTGGTCTCTCGTCATCATCTCAAAAATAGCGATACAAGTCTCAAATACATCGTCATCCATCTAAACAATGATATACACGAGAAGAGCTATAACTTTGAGTACATGAGTTCGTATCCCTCTCTCGCATTAGCGTGAACCTAAACTAACTACTGCCTGTCGCTCGGAAACCGGAAACCGATACACCGGCCTGGGCCTGACACTCCGGCCACTTGTCGTATATATACTCCTGGCGTAGCACTTCTTCGCCGTCTATGATCTATGCACCTACATCGTCACATGAGTCGATGATATGCAACATATATAGTTGAGCAACAGAAAGAGACAGACTTGGCAAAAATAGAAACAACATATCATAAGCATAAATAACAAAGTTCATCGTACCCCAAAATGCCCTAACTAGAGTGATTTTCGCTAGTCGAGGAGGAGTACGGTTTAATTACATCACAAATAAAGTTTCACCGTGCATAACTCAAAGTTTTGTCATACAGAAAGTATGGACTAAATGGACACATTGTCATATATCGACAATCACTCCAACATGTCGTTCCATCCATCCAAGTCAGGGAGATAGTCCCTGAGCCTAGTGAAAGGCTTCAGGTCAAAACGCTGAGAGGCTATCCATGTTCGGACGTCTTCCCGCGACATTTGTCCTTCTTCGTAGAACATCCCTATTTTTTCGACGACCTCCTTCATGATGATTTGGGAAAGTTCGCGTTGGATGTTATAGAACTCAGCTCGAAGTCGATGATCCTCGATATCTCCTATGTCCTTTGCCCATTGCAGAATATGGGCATCGCCGGATCTAGGTGACATGCGAAGGTTCTGGCGATCCCGTCTGTACTCTAGCATGTGGTGTAGGACATAGAATCCATCATTAAGAGAATCGTTCGGTTGCTGGATGCACCAGAAGTCGGTCTTATGGCCGAAGGCGACCCTGCCGCCCCTTCTCTTCTTGTCCCTGACCTCTCCACCCATTGATTGGTAGTAAAACATAGCACTGTCGAGAACATCCTTGATGTGGGTGTAATCCTTTTTGTGAATGTTCTTCGACGAGTCCAAGTAAAGAGCGTGGGAGAATCGGGGGTAGAGGATGATGAGGATGGCGTGCCCGCCGCTGCGCAAAATAAGTACACCTCAAATTAATTAGCCTCCACCGTGCAAATGAATGATTGAAATCGAAGGAAGGATAGCAGCGCGGATGACTTACACGGGATGATAAGGCACGAGAATCGCCCCTTGTCCTTATTGGCGAGCATGAAACTAACGATGTAATCCCTCATATATTCATGGTGCTTTGTGCAGACTCCCAAGAAGCCCTCGTGCATGTAGTACGGGTCAGCGACACAGATATGAGATATCTGCTCAACCCCGATGATGTAGTTCATGTGCAAGGCATAAAGGCGGACAAATGTAAAATCCAGCTTCTTCACGTGAAACATGTCGAATATGTAATCGAATCGGAGGAAGAACTTATTCGCGGGGAAGCTGTCGACGTACGACATTTGCCGCAGAACGTTAACCACGTAGAGTGGGTATCCTAGATCTTTCGAGGCGATGAGGCCTTTCTCTACCCGCAGCACATCATCATGAAGTCTCCTTAGATCGCCGAATCTGACCTGTAGCGCTGTTGCAGGTAGGATTGGTTGACCGGGGATATGCCATTTATCCGCATCGGGGATATCTATACGGTCCTGAAGCCGAGGCTGCTGAGGCGGCTGGATCATAGAATCAGCTTTTTTGCCTTTCCTCGCTCTCTTCCTAGACTTCTTTACTACCGGAAGGTCGTCCATAATACGTTGAGACGGCAATTTAGGCACCGACTCATGACGCTCAAACCCTGAGGAGGCGCCAGTATAGACATACTGTTCAGCGCCATCGTCGTCCTCATCCTCATCCATGGCGACGTCATCAGCGACTAATGGAGCCTCCTCCTTACCCCGTCCACTATCACCCAACCTAACACCTGACGCTAATTGGGTAGGCGGGGTGTTGATGTTCATACCTTGCTGAGGCTACATGCTCGTTGGTGTGCTCCCGGCCGCCTCCAGACGAAGCAGACTCTTTGGCCACAACAGGACCCACCCATTGCAACAATCACCAAGCCGCGGTGTCTCGTCGTCATCCCCCAGTAGTATTGGAGGAGGCAAATTCTCGTGGCCCGGTTTGACACTGGCCACGGAAACCTTGAAGACGTTCGGGGGGATCGGCCGGCTGTGGAACAATGGTTCCTTCGGCTCCATTATCGTCGCCTTCCCCACGTCCACCTTCTGGTCGCCGATGGTGTACAATATGGTGCACGGGGTTTCGTCGGCCTGCAAAGAAAAGTCTGCGACGTGAGACATCCGAAAGGCAACAAAAACGGGAGATTATACATTTATATGGAAGGGGGCCGGTGTGACAGATACCGTGAGGGCGTTGAGCTCAGCCAAAGACAAAGCACCGCCGAGCACGTCCGATGCGGGAGCCGGTGCGGGAGCAGGTGCAGCTGCAGGTGCTGGTGCAATGCTAGTGGAGCTGCTCCCCGCCAAGAAGTCAGCAAGGGGAAAGTCCGCTGCATTTTTTTCTAGATTTTGCCTGGTCCAATTGAAAACGGCCGGAACCAAGTAAGTAGAAATATCTACAGCCACCTGTTTTGCGGCAGCTACCGCTGTTGCGACTGTCTGAGTTGATTTCTTCACAACCGCAATCTCAACCTTCTTGTCGATGTTTTCTTCATTTAACCTCCGTATTTCCTTTCTCTCCTCCGTGGTCTCACGGTAGTACTTCTTCCACGTGGCGCCATATCTGACACCGTGCACGCATCCATACGACGGTCGAGTATCCACCGGTTGTCGTTTCAATATGTTCAACGCCCGGTTGAATGGAGTGTCCCACTTGGGCCTCGCCAATGCCTCATACGACGAGTCGCTTTCGGCCGCAATCCTATGATGCTCTCTCTTCAAAAGGCACAAGGATTGTTTACAAATATGACTAACGTGTGCAGTCGAATTGATCAGAAACTAAAATTACCAGCAGTCTCATCAACTCCGTAATGACCGGTTTTGTCTCGTAAACCTTCTTCACTAGGTCCCAACGGTGCCGGGCCCTGAGGACATCACGCTCCTGCGGGACGGTGAACTCCGCCAAGGGGTCTGGGATGCCCAGACTCGCGGCTTCCGCGTCCTCCTTGGCCCATTTGGACCTCTTTCCGCAGTAACCACGGCTTCCGAGGTGGTGGCTCCCAATGTTCCTCTCTTGAAGCCCCTTCATGTACTTAGACTTTTTTTGGCAGCTTCGGCCTCGCAAGCCTCCTTGAATATTTGAAACTGCTCTTTCATGATTGTTGGATTATCCTTTACAATCTCGGAGTAGGGTTCCTTCTTGTCGATGATCCTTGCTTTCACTCGATTTTTCCAGGCGGCCAACGCGTCGCTAAACTTGGTCATGGCGTGTTTGTTTATCTTCTTCATTGTCGGGTCCTCATCTGGATCTTCATAATCCTTCTCATTCCGGCCCGGGAACAAGAATATCTGGTGAAACTTCTTTGGGAGGGAGCTCCTCATATTTTCTATCTTCTGTAGTTTCTCATCGTTGATGGTGGCGGTTGTCCATACGATGCAGCCTATTTGATTGCCGTAGCATCGACGCGCTTCCTCGGGCGCCTTTGGCTCAAAATTGTCGTCGTCCACCTCCGTGACCACCAGTCTAGTAGTCATGAGTTTGTTAGGAAGCCGTTGCCTCTTTGCTTTCGGTTCTACACCGGCTCCGCTCCCCAAGGCAGCGCTGGTCTCAGTCTCAGCACCGGTCTCAATGCTGGTCTGAGTCTGAGCGCCGGTCTCAGTCTCAGCACCGGTTTGCGTGTCGGTCTCAGTCCCCTATGCCACCGGTGGGCCCAGCAACAACATCGGTTGATCGTCATCAAGGCTAAAAAATTCGTCTGCCGCCCGGTAGACGTCGTCGTAATCACCAGAACCCTGTCCTTCATCGTTGCTAGCCATGTTTCCTATGATTAAATCTAGTCAATTAATTCTAGACCTAATAAAATGAATAATGACATAAAAAGGCCTATTGTTTTGCAGGAATGTTGACTCCTTCCTGGTGCGGCAAATCCCGGGCACTCGATATGTCCTAGTTTGTAGCACAAGTCATGCCGAAATTCACGGAAAATTTTGGCATGACCTTTGCTAAAAAGTGGACAAATCGAGAACCTGAAATTTGCCGGAACGGAAATGAATCAACATTCCGGCAAAACATATATAGGCCACTCAGCTTCATTGAAACAACAAAGCCACTTGGGCACAAACAACATGACCACTTCAATGAAAAGATATAATCAACAATAAAAGTCTAGGAAGGGATCATCTTTAAAATAAAACTTGCCTAAGTAACCTAGATAATTAACCTAATTAAGCTAGTTAACCTGACTAGTTCTCTGTCAAAGCCCTAACTAATTTTTGCACTAACCTAGGTAATTAACCTAATTAAACTAGTTAACCTAACTACTTCTCTGTCAAGGCCCTAACTAATTTTTTGCCCTAACCTAGATAATTAACATAATTAAACTAGCTAACCTATGCATGAGAGAGAGAGAGGAGGGGTGGGGGCTTACAGAGGATGGCTCTGGTGGTGGCGAGGGAGGCAGTGGTGGCGAGGGAGGCAGGGGCGTCTCCGGTGACGGCGAGGGAGGCAGTTGTGGCGAGGGAGGATCCGGTGGCGTCGACGGCGGCTCCGGTGGCGTTGATGAGGCTGCGCGGCTCCGTGGCGTTGGGGGCGGCTCAGGTGGCGTCGACGGTGCACGGCTCTGGTGGCTCCGGGGGCGTCGACGTCGGCAGCAGATGGCGGCGAAGTGGGGCAACGGCGAATTAGGGAGACAGCGGCGGGGTGGGTCGAGAGATTTGGGGGGCAAGTGGTGGCCGGGGGGAAACGGTTTTTTGGTTAAGTCAAAACTAGCGGTAGCGCGTTTCGCCGAACGCGCTATAGCTAAGGTAGCTATAGCGCTTTTCCAAAACGCGCTACTGCTATACCTATGTAATTTTCTCCCTTTTTTATTTCCTTTTCTGTTTCTATAGCGGGGGTCCTGGAAACGCGCTGCAGCTACTTAGCTATAGCGCCTCTTACTAACACACGCTACAGCTATGCCTTTCTCTGCTTTTTCGCTTTTTCATTTATTTTGCTTTACATTTTATTTTTTTTATTTCTCCTATTTCTGTTTCTTTCATTTTCATTTACTTTTCTATTTGTTTTTCATTTTATTTTATTTCCATTAGCAGTAGCGCTCTTACTGGGAAATGCGCTGCTACTCATGCCCTAGTGGTAGCGCGCTTCCTCCAAGCCCACTACTGCTATGCGTAGCCCATCATTCCACCAGTGGGAATATTAGTAGTAGTGCTTTTGTGGCAACACGCGCTACTGCTACAATCGTATCTGCAGCGCGGTTTATTCTGAACCGCTACTGCTATCTAGCACTAGCGCCCTTTTTTGACCCGCGTTGTTGCTAAATTTCTGTGTATAAGGTTTTCCCTAGTAGTGATGGCTGGGTCGGAACGGAGAAACAACGTCGTCATCGTGTTCATGGGGAGGCAACGAAATGCATGGTCGTGTTCATCGGGAGGGCTTGGATGAAACAGTCGATGGAAACGAGGCCTGGCGTACCGCAGAACGGAGGAAACAGCCTTTTGTTCGACCGGCCACGTTCGAAATGGGATCCTGTTCATCGGGAGGGGTGTGGCGTACCGCAAAACGGAGGAAACGGACCTCCTACGGTCGAAACGGGGGTCTTGTTGATTGGGAGGGGTGTGGCGTACCGCAAAACGGAGGAAACGGACTTGTGTTGGAGCGCTACGGTCGAAACGGGGGTCCTGTTCATCGGGAGGGGTGTGGCGTACCGCAGAACAGGACTCCACGGGATACTGTTCATCTCCACCGTCGACCTCCTCCAGCCTCCATGGGCTCCTGTTCATCCAGCCTCCACCGCGTGCTACTCCACTGGATACTGTTCAACTACCCCTCCACCATCTACTGTTCATCCAGCCCTCCACACCACGGGGTCCTGTTCAACCACCCCTCCACGGGCACCCCTCCATCGTCTACTGTTCATCCAGCCCTCCACACCACGGAGTCCTGTTCAACCACCCCTCCACCGTCTACTGTTCATCCAGCCCTCCACACCACGGGGTCCTTTTCATCCGCCTCTCCACGGGCACCCCTCCAACGTCTACTGTTCATCCAGCCCTCCACCACACCACGGGGTCTTGTTCATCTAGAGGCAATGCCACCGCTCACTGTTCATCCAAACCCCCCGCAATGCTCACTGTTCATCCCATCGATCGGCTTCAATTAGCAGAAGTAGCGAAGGAATCGCTCGATCGGGTTCAGTTAACAGCCATCGATCGATCGCTCGGGTTCAGTAACGCGTAGCCTGCAGTGCAATCGCTCGGGTTCAGTTAGAGCCGAACGCCTCGCTCGGGTTCAGTTAGAGCCAACGCCTCGTACACACGCGCGTACCTGTACGAGAGAAACACGCATCGCTCGGCCCCCGACCTCCCACCATAACCGGGAACTCCCCGAAATTTTCCTCCCCCTCGCTTCTACCACGGTTTTTCCGTCATGGACGGCCCAAAGAATGTCATGCAGCTGCGTCTCCGGCCCGCCCAGGACGAAAAGCCCATTTTCTGTCATGATTTTTTGTCATAGAAGTAGGATCCCACCACATCTATGATGATACCGGGTTTTTTCATAATTATCGTCATAGAAGTGTCATATGTATGACAGAAAAAAAATTCGTTCGGCCCAAAATGTCACGGATGTGTCTTTTTTTGTAGTGTATGCGAGAGAGGGAGGCGCCCCGTCGGCGGGCGCAGGTCCTGAGGTGGTGCCGCTGGACACCCCGCTCTCCTGAGGTCCTTGGCGGAGCAGCTGCTTCTTCTTCTAGGGGACAGCCTTAGGAGGGTAGATGGTGCCTTTGTCGTCTGGGTTCTCGACCTTCGCAGCCTGGTAGGCGCGCTTGAGAGAGCACATCGCGTCCTTCTCCTCCTCGCATGCGACGGTGATGACGCCGCAGCTCCCTGGCATCTTGAGGACATTGTAACCATGATGAGTCACTGCCATGAACTTGGCCAGGGCCAGATACCCAAGGATGGCGTTGTATGGAAGGCGAATGTCGGCGACGTCGAAGTCGATGAGCTCAGTGCGGTAGTTGTCGCGCTTGCCGAAGGTGACAGGGAGGCGGATCTGCCCTATCGGGGTGGTGGAGCCGTCGATCACTCATGAGAAAGGCTTGGTAGGTTGTAGCTGGTCATAGGGCACCTAGAGTCGGTCGAACATCTCGATGGTGAGGACATTGAGCCCCGCACCGCCATCAATGAGAGTCTTGGTGACGAGAACGTTGCTGATGGTAGGTCAGCAGAGCACCGGGAGAGCATCGGCAGTTGTCGCGCACTTGAGCTGGTCGGATGAGATGAAGGTGATGGTGCACTTGGACCACCTGAGCGGACGCGTAGCCTCGAGCTTGGGGAGGGCCGCGTTCACCTCACGGGCAAACTACTTGAAGATGCGATGAGAGGCAGGGGCCTGAGCGCCGCCCAGGATGGAGGCAATGGCACGAGGCTCCTAGAAACCCCCAGACCCCTCGTCCTAGTGGTGGTCGTCATTCCGTCTTGGTGGCGGTGGAGTGGAGGAAGGCCAGCGCTGCCCTGAGGGAGGTCCTCACGAGGTTGGTCCCTCCAGGGGCCCTCGTGAGGCTGGCCCTGCCAGCGGTCCTCGCAAGGCTGATCAGGCCACTCATGGCGGGGGTTACGGCTGTCCCACCGTCCTCCACTTCGGCCTCCTCCACGGCCAAAGCCTCGATCATTGCACTCAGGGCGACGACTGGGGAGCCCGTCACGGATGGCTCTGAGCTCCTGACAATCATTGGTGTTGTGGCTGTGCACGTTGTGGAAGACGCAGAACGGGCGGCTGCCCTTGGGTGACTCTGGGTGGTCGCAATCACACTTCATCTCTGGTTCGGCCGCGAGCATGGCCGGTCCCTTGCGCTTCACGTCCTTGGCCTTGGCTTTCTAATCTTCTTGGTCAGCCCCTGGGAGCTCCAGGAGGGAGAGGTGACCTTCCTCAGCTCCTGCACACTCGGTTGCCATGTTGAACATCCCCAGAGCCATGCACAGGTCCTCATGTATGGCGAGCTCCTCCTTCATCTTGACGCCACAGATGCCATCAGTGAACGCCGAGATGGTGGCTTCATCCGACGCCTTGGGGATCTTGAGGCAAATGTTGTTGAAGCGCTGGGTGTACTTCTACAAGGTCTCTCCCGACTGCTGCATGATGCGCCGCAGGTCACCCGCAGCCGGTGGGCGATCGCGAGTTCCCTAGAAGTTGGTGACGAAACGCTCTCGCATTTCGTCCCAGGAGGAGATCGATCCCGCGGGCAGGTTTAGGAGCCACGAGTGTGTGCCATCCTTGAGGGCCATGGGAAACCAGTTCGCCATGACCTTTTCATCACCGTTGGCTGCCTCGATGCTCAGCTCATAGAGCTGCAGGAACTCAGCAGGGTCAGGGGTGCCGTCGTAGCATGGAGGCAGGTCGGGCTTGAACTTCCCGAGCCAGACGATGCTGCGTAGCTCCGGAGTGAAGGCACGCCAACCCGTTGTGGTCACGGGAGTCCGTCGTGGAGGTGGAGCCTGATCTTGGCGCTCGCGCGCCACCGCCGCAGGAGGCACGCGGTCTTCACGTGGCGGTGCTGGGAGTGCACGAGCATCTTCTTGCGGCCGCTGCACCACTTGGCAGCTTTCTTCTTCATGCGTTGGCGCCCTGCACGGCGGGTCATTCTGTTGGGCCTTGTGCCTTGGCCCGAGGGTGACCTCTTGATGGGGAGGTGGAGGAGGTGCTCTGTGGGCTACGTCACCCGCGGCAGACGGCGGGTGAGGCAGCGAGCGGGACGGTGCAGGAGAGTCCCCGGCGGCGCTGACGAGCTCGGCGATGCGGTCCAGCCAGTCTTCGCAGAGGTCGTCGACGGGGCGGTAGCGTAGGAGCTAGCGAGCCATGAGCAATGCAGCCTGCACGTTCGCCAGCCCACGACGAGCATGAGACGATGAACCAACCGGAGTCAGCGACGGGGTGGCGGTGCGCCCATCCCGCCGCACACAAGGGTGAAGCGATGAAGCTTGCTGCTCATGCCCCGCGGGGCCGGTGGCGGCGTTCGCCGCTGGAGAAAGGGGACGGCGAGGACAACCGTCACCCGCTGGCGCCGTCTGAGCGACTGATACGTCTCCAACGTATCTATAATTTTTGATTGCTCCATGCTATATTATCTACTATTTTGGACAACACTGGGCTTTATTATCCACTTTTATATTATTTTTGGGACTAACCTATTAACCGGAGGCCTAGCCCAGAATTGCTGTTTTTTGCCTATTTCAGAGTTTCAAAGAAACGGAATATCAAACGGAGTCCAAACGGAATGAAACCTTCGGGAACGTGATTTTCTCACCGGATATGATACAGGAGACTTGGACCCTACGTCAAGAAAGAAAGGAGGAGGGCATGAGGTAGGGGCGCGCCCTCCACCCTCGTGGGCCCCCTGTTGCTCCACCGACGTACTCCTTCCTCCTATATATACTTACGTACCCCCAAACAATCAGATACGGAGCCAAAAGCCTAATTCCACCACCGCAACCTTCTGTACCCACGAGATCCCATCTTGGGGCCTGTTCAGGAGCTCCTCCGGAGGGGGCATCCATCACGGAGGGCTTCTACATCAACACCATAGCCTCTCCGATGAAGTGTGAGTAGTTTACCTCGGACCTTCGGGTCCATAGTTAGTAGCTAGATGGCTTCTTCTCTCTTTTTGGATCTTAATACAATGTTCTCCCCCTCTCTCGTGGAGATCTATTCGATGTAATCTTCTTTTTGCGGTGTGTTTGTTGAGACCGATGAATTGTGGGCTTATGATCAAGATTATCTGTGAACAATATTTGAATCTTCTCTGAATTCTTTTATGTATGATTGCTTATCTTTGCAAGTCTTTTCGAATTATCAGTTTGGTTTGGCCTACTAGATTGGTTTTTCTTGCAATGGGAGAAGTGCTTAGCTTTGGGTTCAATCTTGCGGTGTCCTTTCCCAGGGACAGTAGGGGCAGCAAGGCACGTATTGTATTGTTGCCATCGAGGATAACAAGATGGGGTTTATATCATATTGCATGAATTTATCCCTCTACATCATGTCATCTTGCTTCAGGCGTTACTCTGTTTTCTTGAACTTAATACTCTAGATGCATGCTGGATAGCGGTCGATGAGTGGAGTAATAGTAGTAGATGCAGGCAGGAGTCGGTCTACTTGTCTCGGACGTGATGCCTATATACATGATCATACCTAGATACTCTCATGACTATGCTCAATTCTATCAATTGCTCAACAGTAATTCGTTCACCCACCATAAAATACTTATGCTCTTGAGAGAAGCCACTAGTGAAATCTATGGCCCCCGGGTCTATCTTCATCATATCAATCTTCCTACACTATTATTTCCTTTGCTTTTTTACTTTCCTTTTATTTTACTTTGCATCTTTATCACAAAAATACCAAAAATATTATCTATCATATCTATCAGATCTCACTCTCATAAGTGACCGTGAAGGGATTGAAAACCCCTTATCGCGTTGGTTGCAAGGAGTTATTTGCTTTGTGCAGGTATGAGGGACTCGCGCGTAGCCTCCTACTGGATTGATACCGTGGTTCCCAAAAACTGAGGGAAATACTTACGCTACTTTGCTGCATCATCCTTTCCTCTTCAAGGAAATCCAACGCAGTGCTCAAGAGGTAGCAAGAAGAATTCCTGGCGTCGTTGCCGGGGAGTCTACGCAAAAGTCAACATACCAAGTACCCATCACAATCCCTTATCTCCCGCATTACATTATTTTCCATTTGCCTCTCGTTTTCCTCTCCCCCACTTCACCCTTGCCATTTTATTCACCTTCTTCTTTTAGCCCCTTTCGCTTTCTTGTCGTCATGGCTAGTCTTACATCTTCTCCGTTGTCTCCCGAGAATGAAGTTCTAAATTTTAAGCAAAGGGAGGGAGAAAATCTAAAAGACGCTTGGTATAGAATTTGCAATGCTCAAAATAGATCTACCAGGAAGCAATCTAATTCAGTTCTTCTCTGCAATTTTTATGTAGGTGCTAATCCTTGGTATAGATATATCCTTGATACCATTACCGGAGGGAATTTCTTGGGTAGCCACACTTTTGACTCTTATAATGCTATGATAGATTTATTTGGCTCACCACCTCTTTTGGTTAATGGGACTATGTTAACTTTGGAGCATGTAATGCAAAGACTTGAAATTATTGAAAATAAAGTTGCTACCGTTGAGTTAATTGAAAATCTAGATAAAAAGATCCACAATCAAATTACCCAATATGGATCTAAGGTAGGAGTAACTTTGAAAAATATTAAGGAGAAGGAATCCATAGTTAAAGAGAGAATAAATCAAGATTACACTAGAATCGATAAACTTGAGGGTATCATTACCAACTTGGGAACCGCTTTTTCTTCCGTAAAGAATACCCCAAGTCCTCCTACTAAAATTACCAAGCTTAGGTATGTTCCTAAAAATAAGGGTGAATCCTCTAGTAAGGAAACTGCGGATCTCAAATCTATAAGTATTCATCCCAATCTTTTTGCTATCATTAAGGAACCATTTGCTACGAATGAATATTTAATTTTGTGCCTAAAAGTTTTATAATTACTAAAAAGAAAGAAATTTCTAAGGAAGATAGATGTCTCATTGAAGAATTGCCTACCAAAGATGGCAATACCTAGATCTATCCTTGCTTTTATGCCTAGCTAGGGGCATTAAACGATAACACTTGTTGGGAGGCAACCCAATTTTATTTTTAGTTTTTTTTGCTTTTGCTTCTGTTTAGGAATAAATCTTTGATCTAGCCTCTGGTTAGATGTGTTTTTATGTTTTAATTAGTGTTTGTGCCAAGTTAAACCTATAGGATCTTCTTGGATGATAGTTATTTGATCTTACTGTAATCTCCAGAAACTTTCTGTTCATGAAAACAATTGTTAAACATCACCAGAACGTGATAAAACAGTGATTCCAATTGCTGCTGATCAATAAACAAATTGCGTAGGTCCTCCTATTTTGTCTGAGTTTTTGGTGTTCCATAAGTTTGCGTTAGTTACAGATTACTACAGACTGTTCTGTTTTTGACAGATTCTGTTTTTCGTGTGTTGTTTGCTTATTTTGATGAATCTATGGCTAGTAAAATAGTTTATAAACCATGGAGAAGTTGGAATACATTAGGTTTAACACCAATATAAATAAAGAATGAATTCATTACAGTACCTTGAAGTGGTCTTTTGTTTTCTTTCGCTAACGGAGCTCACGAGATTTCTGTTGAGTTTTGTGTTGTGAAGTTTTCAAGTTTTGGGTGAAATCTTTTGATGGATTATGGAACAAGGAGTGGCAAGAGCCTAAGATTGGGGATGCCCATGGCACCCCCAATATAATCTAAGGACACCAAAAATTCAAAGCTTGGGGATGCCCCGGAAGGCATCCCCTCTTTCGTCTATTTCCATCGGTAACTTTACTTGGAGCTACATTTTTATTCACCACATGATATGTGTTTTTCTTGGAGCGTCTTGTATGATTTGAGTCTTTAATTTTTAGTTTACCACAATCATCCTTGCTGTACACACCTTTTGAGATAGCCATACATGATTTGGAATTTGTTAGAATACTCTTTGTGCTTCACTTATATCTTTTGAGCTACATAGTTTTGCTCTAGTGCTTCACTTATATCTTTTAGAGCACGGTGGTGGATTTGTTTTATAGAAACTATTGATCTCTCATGCTTAACTTAGATTATTTTGAGAGTCTTATATAGCATGGTAATTTGCTTAAAGAATCCTAAATATGCTTGGTATTCAAGATTTGTAAAACTTTCTTTTGAGTGCGTGTAATACTAAGAAAAGTTTGATGCTTGATAATTGTTTTGAGATATGAAGATGGTGATATTAGAGTCATGCTAGTTGAGTAGTTGTGAATTTTAGAAATACTTGTGTTAAAGTTTGTGATTCCCATAGCATGCACGTATGGTGAACCGTTATGTGATGAAGTCGGAGCATGATTTATTTATTGATTGTCTTCCTTATGAGGGGCGGTCGGGGACGGGCGATGGTCTTTTCCTACCAATCTATCCCCCTAGGAGCATGCGCGTAATACTTTGCTTTTATAACTTGTAGATTTTTGCAATAAGTATATGAGTTCTTCATGACTAATGTTGAGTCCATGGATTATACGCACTTTTCTTCCTTCCACCGTTTCTAGCCTCTCTAATACCGCACACTTTTCGCCGGTATCATACACCCACCATATACCTTCCTCAAAACAGCCACCATACCTACCTATCATGGCATTTCCATAGCCATTCCGAGATATATTGCCATGCAACTTTCCACCGTTCCGTTTATTATGACACGCTCCATCATTGTCATATTGCTAGCATGATCATGTAGTTGGCATTGTATTTGTGGCAAAGCCACCGTTCATAATTCTTTCATACATGTCACTCTTGAATCATTGCATATCCCGGTACACCGCCGGAGGCATTCATACAGAGTCATATTTTGTTCTAAGTATCGAGTTGTAATTGTTGAGTTTTAAGAAAATAAAAGTGTGACGATCACCATTTTTAGAGCATTGTCCCAAGTGAGGAAAAGGATGATGGAGACTATGATTCCCCCACAAGTCGGGATGAGACACCGGACGAAAAAACAGGCCATAAAAAAAGAAAAAGGCCCAAATAAAAAAATGAGAGAAAAAGAGAGAAGGGCCAATGTTACTATCCTTTTACCACACTTGTGCTTCAAAGTAGCACCACGATCTTCATGATAGAGAGTCTCTCATTTTGTCACTTTCATATACTAGTGGGAATTTTCATTATAGAACTTGGCTTGTATATTCCAATGATGGGCTTCCTCAAAATGCCCTAGGTCTTCGTGAGCAAGCGAGTTGGATGCACACCCACTTAGTTTCTTTTGTTGAGCTTTCATATACTTATAGCTCTAATGCATCCGTTGCATGGCAATCCCTACTCACTCACATTGATATCTATTGATGGGCATCTCCATAGCCCGTTGATACGCCTAGTTGATGTGAGACTATCTTCTCCCTTTTTGACTTCTCCACAACCACCATTCTATTCCACATATAGTGCTATATCCATGGCTCGCGCTCATGTATTGCGTGAAGATTGAAAAAGTTTTGAGAATGTCAAAAGTATGAAACAATTGCTTGGCTTGTCATCGGGGTTGTGCATGATTTAAATACTTTGTGTGGTGAAGATAGAGCATAGCCAGACTATATGATTTTGTAGGGATAACTTTCTTTGGCCATGTTATTTTGAGAGGACATGATTGCTTTGTTAGTATGCTTGAAGTATTATTATTTTTATGTCAATATTAAACTTTTGTCTTGAATCTTTCGGATCTGAATATTCATACCACAATTAAGAAGAATTACATTGAAATTATGCCAAGTAGCACTCCGCATCAAATATTCTGTTTTTATCATTTACCTACTCGAGGACGAGCAGGAATTAAGCTTGGGTATGCCTGATATGTCTCCAACGTATCTATAATTTTTTATTGCTCCATGCTATATTATCTACTGGTTTGGACAATATTGGGCTTTATTATCCACTTTTATATGATTTTTGGGACTAACCTATTAACCAAAGGCCCAACCCAGAATTGTTGTTTTTTGCCTATTTTAGAGTTCCGAAGAAACGGAATATCAAACGGAGTCCAAATGGAATGAAACCTTCGGGAACGTGATTTTCTCACCGGATATGATCCAGGAGACTTGGACCCTACGTCAATAACGAAAGGAGGAGGGCACGAGGTAGGGGGCGCGCCCACCCCCACAAGGCACGCCCTCCACCCTCGTGGGCCCCCTATTGCTCCACCGACGTACTCCTTCCTCCTATATATGCCTACGTACCCCCAAACGATCAGATACGGAGCCAAAAACCTAATTCTACCGCTGCAACCTTCTGTACCCACGAGATCCCATCTTGGGGCCTGTTCCGGAGCTCCGCCGGAGGGGGCATCCATCATGGAGGGCTTCTACATCAACACCATAGCCTCTCCGATGAAGTGTGAGTAGTTTACCTCAGACCTTCGGGTCCATAGTTAGTAGCTAGATGGCTTCTTCTCTCTTTTTGGATCTCAATACAATGTTCTCCCCCTCTCTCGTGGAGATCTATTCGATGTAATCTTCTTTTTGCGGTGTCTTTGTGGAGACCGATGAATTGTGGGTTTATGATCAAGATTATCTATGAACAATATTTGAATCTTCTCTGAATTCTTTTATGTATGATCGGTTATCTTTGCAAGCCTCTTCAAATTATCAGTTCGGTTTGGCCTACTAGATTGGTTTTTCTTGCAATGGGAGAAGTGCTTAGCTTTGGGTTCAATCTTGCGGTGTCCTTTCCTAGTGACAGTAGGGGCAGCAAGGCACGTATTGTATTGTTGCCATCGAGGATAACAAGATGGTGTTTATATCATATTGCATGAATTTATCTCTCTACATCATGTCATCTTGCTTAAGGCGTTACTCTGTTTTCTTGAACTTAATACTCTAGATGCATGCTGGATAGCGGTCGATGAGTGGAGTAATAGTAGTAGATGCAGGCAGGAGTCGGTCTACTTGTCTCGGACGTGATGCCTATATACATGATCATACCTAGATACTCTCATAACTATGCTCAATTATGTCAATTGCTCAACAGTAATTCGTTCACCCACCGTAAAATAATTATGCTCTTGAGAGAAGCCACTAGTGAAATCTATGGCCCCCGGGTCTATCTTCATCATATCAATCTTCCTACACTTTATTATTTCCTTTGCTTTTTTTACTTTGCTTTTATTTTACTTTGCATCTTTATCACAAACATACCAAAAATATTATCTATCATATCTATCAGATCTCACTCTCGTAAGTGACCGTGAAGGGATTGACAACCCCTTATCGCATTGGTTGCGAGGAGTTATTTGCTTTGTGCAGGTACGAGGGACTCGCGCGTAACCTCTTACTGGATTGATACCTTGGTTCTCAAAAACTGAGGCAAATACTTACGCTACTTTGCTACATCATCCTTTCCTCTTCAAGGAAATCCAACGCAGTGCTCAAGAGGTAGCAGCGACGCGGGCGATGAGAGCGGCCCGGCGCTCAGCACAAGCTCGATGGGCGTCAGCCATGGAAGCGGTGGAGCGGTGGCGGGTCGACCGGCGGAAGAGAGGCTCCGATGCACCCCTACCTGGCGCGCCAAATGTTGGATTTCAGGTTCCACAAACCCTTGAGAGGTTTGAACCCTAGGGTGCGTTCAAAGAACTCGTCCTCCCCGGTCTGCCTACTCGCTAATCTCTCGGCCTAGCTCGACGAACTGTAAGGAAATGGGACACATCAGTTTACCCAGGTTTGGGCCACCTTGCGGTGTAAAACCCTACTCATGCTTTGTGGTGGATTGGCCTCGAGGGGCTGAGGATGAACTAGTACAGTGGCGAACAGCCTCAGGATGAGAGGTGTTCTTGGGCTCGGGTGAGCTGGTGAGTGTGAGAGTGGAATGGACGATCCCCCCTCTATGGTGGTGGCTAAGTCCTATTTATAGTGGCCTTGGCCCTCTTCCCAAATGGAGGCGGGAAGGAATCCCACAACGGCCAAATTCGAAGGGAGACAACTAGTACATGCTATCCTGACAAAAGTAGTCTTCGCCTGCAAAAGCCTCTTGTCGTGACGCTGTGGTGGGCTCGGTGATGACCTCCGTCATGCCATCCTGGCGGTCTTGGTCTTGTTTTACGGGAATGGAAATCTTTGGTTGATTCCTCGGGACTCTGCGCCTGCGCTTGCCTCTTTAGCACAAAAGAGGAAACTGGTACACTCCACCCGCTGGCGCCTTCCTGGCCTTGGTCGTCGTGGCTCACGTCATCCGGACCTCGCGAGGTGAGGCTTGCATAGAAATCTCCGCTCCTCGGGAGCCAGCTTGAGGAGGCCGCTCCTCGTGGAGGTCTTGGTGTCGTCTGCCTTGCGAGGCTTGGCCCCTCGCAAGGGTCTTGAGTTGTTGTCGTTAAAGCTGGGCCGTATCAGGCCGTTGATGGAGCCATGCTCTGGGCCGCAGGTAGGCAAGTCTGGGCACCCCCCGTTCCCAGAACGCCTACAGCAAACACAATGGGGAACACGAAGATTTTTGGCATTTTTCCAATAGGTGGTGCTATCGTACACGCATGTTGATGGAGACTTCAACCCACGAAGGGTAACGGCTGCGCAAGTCCATGGAGGGCTCCACCCACGAAGGGTCCACGAAGAAGCAACCTTGTCTATCCCGTCATGGCCATCACCCACGAAGGACTTGCCTCACTTGGGTAGATCTTCACAATGTAGGAGATCTGCTTGCCCTTACAAACTTCTTGGTTCAACTCCACATCATGTTGGAGGCTCCCAAGCGACACCTAAGCAATCTCGGAGACACCACTCTCCAAAAGTTAATAGATGGTTTGTTCATGATGAACTCCTTGCTCTTGCGCTTCAAATGATAGTCTCCCAAACACTCAACTCTCTCTCACAGATTTGGCTATGGTGGAAGAAGGATTTGAGTGGAAAGCAACTTGGGAAAGGCTAGAAATCAAGGTTCAAATGGTAGGATTGGAATCTCTTGATCTCAACATATGAGTAGGTGGTTCTCTCTCTGAAAATGAATGGTGGAAGTGTAGGCACGTTCTGATGGCTCTCCCCTTTAAGGAAGAAGGGGTGGAGGGGTATATATAGCCTCCACACAAAACCCAACCGTTACACACTTTTGACCCATCTCGGTGGCACCGATCTATGTAAAAATATGAACGTTAGGAATCTCAGTGGGACCGACTGGAACAACTTAGGTGGACGAATGTGCAAGGGCTTAGGGCAAACCTCAACTCAGTGGCGCCGATTGCATCATCTCGGTGGGACTGAAGTGAAGCAATAAGCAACAGAGAATCGGTCAAGACATCTCGGTGGGACCGATTGCAATTCTTGGTGAGACCAAAATAATTGCAACAAGTAACAGAGAGCTGGCAAAGTCATCTCAGTGGGACCGAGATCCATATTGGTGGATCCAAATTGTTAGGGTTTTGGTAGTGGCTAAGTCCAGATGAACTCGGTGGCTCCGGGTAGGAAATATCGGTGGGCCGAGTCGAAATTTAGGTTTTGGACATATTTGGATAGAGAAAGTGGTTGAGGGTTTTGGAACAATATCACTAAGCACTTGAGCAACAAGATCATTAAGCAACACCTCATCTCCTTTTAATTAATAGTATTGGCTTTCCTATGGACTCAATGTGATCTTGGATCACTCAAATAAAAATTTCGAGTCTTGAGCTTTTGCAAATCCTTGTCCTTAGCATTTTGAGGGGTCCACATCTCTAGTTCATGCCATGCCAATCATTGAACATCCTAAAATGCATATCTCAAACGAGCATTAGTTCAATGAGATATATGTTGTTATGAATTACCAAAACCACCCGGGGATTAGTTGCACTTTCACATGGCCACTGTCGCACACGTCAAAGTTGTCGTGGATGCCACCAAGGAGGCATTGCGATCTTATGAGATTATCAAGGAGTTGATCTATGCTGACAAGGATGTCGATCCCTCCTTCCAAGAAATGATTTTGCAAGGTGCTAGGGAATATTTCAACATCAAGACCATCGGGCTCAAGGAAGCACCGATGATGGAGAGCTCCGACTAAGTGTATCTCAACTACTGCTCCTCCGGCGAGGATGGGTGGCTCATCACTATCCATAATTTAATGTCTGTAGTTTAGGTAATTATGCAAGAAGATATGCACTATGATGTTTAGTTACTTATGTAATGGATGTTTAGTTTGATTATGCAATGATATTGTAAGTATAAGTTGTTGTTCTAAACAGTAGAGGATGTTGTTCTTTAGACATAGCAAGTCACATCGCACCTCACGTAGATGACAAAATCGTGAGCCACAATTATCAATATCGTACACAATTCCTTTAAATCAATTATGTGCCCTGTAGAGCACACAATTCTCACCGCACAATCGTATGCGCTATCACAAGTTACCGCACATTAGTTGCCATCAGATATTACACAATTTGTGTGATGCTTTCAATCATCGCATACTACTGATATATTCAATTGGTTGGCCAATAAACGCACACGATTAGAAATTATCAATTGTTTGCGTTATGACAGTTGATCACAATGTTATACCGTACTATGTGCCCCTTATCACACCAATTTGCATTCAAAATCATTCCTAGTGGATGTGCCATCACATGAATTTTGTTTGCAGGTACACGGTTTTATTTTTCTACTATCTGCGATGCCTGCATTACACACAGTTTGTTTCAAGGGTTTGTGATAGATGTGTCTCCTTAGCCTCATTCTGCACTAGTGCTACATCTCTTACAAATTGATGAACCTTAGGGCATCCACTAGGGGGAATTTGTTGTTCTCTTACAATCCTCTACGCTTAGAGGCCCAACAAGGCCTACAAGAATAGAAGCGTATATTAGAAATCAATATCCCTTGTATGTGTCACTTATGGTACGTGGAGGATAGAGAAGGAAAATTTGAGGGGAGTTGGCTCTCATGCAATAGACCACCTCTATAAGTGCCAAAAGATAAAACATAATAAATATGGAGGAAATATAAAGAGAGAATGTCTAAAAAGGACTATGTGATTGCCAACCTAGTTGAACAATTCATTATAAATGCTGGTTTGAGATGACATAGAAGCATGATATAGCCATCAACCAGCTATACTACTATGCATGCTTGAATCGATGTGGATTGTCATTGGAAGAGTAATTTACCTCGGATTTCGACTAATGTTTTTTATAGCATATTAAATGCATTCTTATTTTTGAATAATAATAAAGTGAATCCTTAGAATCTAGAAAGAAAGGAGCATCACTTTTATCTCTATTAGATTTCGCAACTAGATGTATTGCGCAACTAAATGAAATAAAGTCACACATTATTATTGACTATACAATGAATGAAGATATGTAAACAAGAAATATTTATATGATCACTAACACAAAAATATTGAAGATATATTTCGATATCCATGTGTCATGACCACATATGAAATAAATTCACATGTTAATATTAAATATACAATCAACTAACATATGGAAACAATAATATTTTGATACACCCACTAATGCAAAATCTTTAAGATATATTTTGATATTGATGTGTCATGACCACGTGAGAAAAGATGGCTAGAATGGATATGACTTAGATTCTCAAAATATGCAATTCTTTAAATTTTGACACCTAGACTATTGCGTCTACGTGTCATATGTTTGAATGCACCTCAAACGCAATGAGTCACATACACGTGTTGAGTACCCATAGAATACGAGGAAGACACTAATGATCATATATATATATATATATATATATATATATATATATATATATATATCGATAAAACATGATTTAGATATACAAAATCACACATTATTATTGACTATACAATTATTGAAGATATTTTAACAATAACTTTTTGATATGCCCACTACAAAAAAATCTTTAAGATATATGTTGATATCCATGTGTCATCACCACAAGAAAAAGATTTCAGGAATGGGTCTAAGGATGTGAGGAAGACAACCGCATATGTGTCTATGAAAGAGGGTGCAAAGATCTATATGATATACTGAAAATTCTTGATTTCCACAATGAAAGTACTACCACAAATTGTAGCAACTATTATTGTTGCTTACCTTACTCTAGCTCTGGGAGTAAAGGTGAACACACACCAAACGAGTGAAGAAGAAGACTTTCAGGAGATCATTAAGAAACATGTCAAAAGGACCGTTTCGGTATGTTCACCTAATAATTTCTTACTTCCCTTATTTTGATAACAATCCATTCAACATGAAGCAATTAACTAAAATTTCAAATCAGACAAAATTTGGTGAACTCTTTGATTGTGTTGACATTGATCAACAACCAACTCTTCATCATCCGCTACTAAAGAACCATTCGCTACAGGTATATCTATCCTCCATACTTTTTAATGAAATTATTTCTATTTTGATAGCCTTTATAATTTTTTATTATGTGCTTTCAACCATCTTCTTCTTTTCTTCTGGTAGAATCATAGAAAATCACATTACATGTCAAGTGAAGTTACCGCAAAGAAATTTTATCCCAAAATGTGACATATCCCCAAATTTTTATATACAAATCCACTTCCTTTTTTAGTCAAACTTCGAGTTATAATTTTGGCCAAGAAAATGTGGGATGTATGTTACAAAAAAATATATTATCGAAAAGTTCTTTCAAATTTGCATCCCATGTCTTTATGGCATATAACTCGCATTTTGTTGGTAAAATCAATGGTCAAAGTTATACGTAAAAATATTAAGGGAGTATTATAGAAATGTGCTATACTGGATTTTCTTGATTTTGACATTTGTATATTTCCTTGCCGCAGATGAAACCAATCTCTTATCCAAAAGGTTTCCACATGAAATCATCATCTTCAGCTAACACAACAGAGTCACAGTTGCCTATGGTTGCATGCCCAGTAGGTACGGTACCAATATTACAAAAAACTAATAAAGTCGGGCACATTCCCCTGTGGAGCAATAATTCTCTTGCTGCTGGAGGCGAGGTATTCTTTCTAATCTGGAATAATAATTTTTAATATATTTATATTACTTCAATTACATTAATAGCAATACTATTGCATGCATAACTTATTACGTCCACACAAAGGCTTGAACAATTAGATATTCCCACTGAATTAAGTCTTATTGATGATGCATAATTGATTCATTTACCATGTGGTAGGACGAAATGTACTCCGTAGATCTTATTCATAAAGAGGTTTGATAAAGTTCTTATAATTATGCCATCATATGTAGATAGCTGGGATCAAGACCGATGGTGATATATATGGCGCACGAGTAACACTTAACATTTATGAGCCACAAGTGAAAGGACATGGAGATTTTAGTTCACAAGTACTTACTCTAATGCATGGTGAGGATGGTCCTCTTGAGGCCATTGCAGTTGGTTCAATGGTATGCATGATGAAACAAAATGGAAAATGTGACTTCTTATAGCATTTTTCGTATTGGTACTTACATATTTATTATGGAAAATTTCATGTACTTTATATATAACAATATATATCTATTATATTTTATTTTTATGTTGGTACTTCTATACTAATTATGGTCAATTTCATGTACTTCATTTTTTTTCATGTGGGTTCCTATTGCATTGGAAATATATCTACTATATGAATACGCATGTTACATACATATCAAATCCTTCAACAAACCTTGGGGGACATATATAGCAACAAAACTAATCAACTACATAACTATACATTTTGAAATATTGTATGTTGATATTGTTATACCAATTTCAAGATTTAATATACATTAATAAATATTTTTTATTCAACCCTTAAAAACATAGGTGATCTCCAAATAATGACATAGTATAAACTTAGTTTCTAATATCCGGCTGAATCATAGCAAAGGTGAGAGAAGTCACATCTACAATTAGTGTATTGTACTATAGTGCAAGAGGCACCTGAGTTAAGATAATAATAATTCATCATCGACAATAAAAGTAGGATTTAAATTGTTCAAAATTTGATGAGACATGGATGGAGTTCATAGTATATGGTCCCTAGATATTAAGCTTAACATTACCCTCACTACCTATTTTCTTATATCCGCATACAAAAATAGGTTTACCAATATATGTATGATATTGCCTCATATTAGTTTTTTAACAAGAATCTTCATTTGCAAACTAACTGTAAGTTAATTGTTCTCATTCTACATTACGTATTATTAGAAAGATATAATGGTGAGTCTATACATACATCAATCATATAAAGGCACTAATATTATTTTTATTGGATTACTTTTTAGGTATCACAGACTTTTGGAGACAACTTTGCTAGGTTCCATATTATTTGGGTATGTATTAAGGTCTTATTAAAGGGTAACTCATAATATTACTTGTAACTAAATTAATATCTACGATAAGTATATGAGAAAAATAACATAATACATTTTGAACATTATTTTCAAATGGATAGCTGGGGAACAACCAAAAGTCTTGCATGGATTTTCATTGCCAAGGTTTTGTGCAAACAATACCTTACATTGGAGTTGGGGCAAGAATATCTCCGGTTTCTACCTACAATGGAAAGCAAGTGGATTTATGACTTATGCTTTTCCAGGTATTTCTAAGTACTTAAAAATGCAGCATTAGTTACTCTCAATAAAAAATGATTTTAGCAACCAAACTTATTTCAAATTCTAATTTCCACATCAACTATATAAGCATTCAAATTTATCATTTTCTCAACTTTCAAAGCAAGTGTCAATCGTCCTCCAAACGACCCTATTTCAATAATGTTTTAATATGATATCATCTATATTGGTTGTTTTGGTATGTTGATAACTATGGAATAAACTTTTGCACCTAGATAATTTCATTATTTGATGGGTTGCCAATTTAAGCTTGTTATACATATTCTATAAATTGTTTCATTTTCATCCAATATTTTTTACAGTCATACATTGCAAGTTAAAGAATCGGTTAATAAATTATTTTATGCGCAAGACAGAAACAATGCTACCATATATAATGCACAATGTATACAATTTCTTTAGCAATCACCGTTAAAAACCATGTGTTAGGTTCTTATTTGAAAACAAGAGACATGTTGCCAGAGTTATCAATAAAGCCAAAGAAAATGAGGTCAAAGAAAAGTTGGCTATTATTTTACGCATAATGCAAACTATTAATATATTCTTAATACTAAAGACAATTCACTATTATATGTCTATTTGAATTCACTTCGTTCTTATTAGGATCCGAAGAAGAAGCATTGGTGGCTATTCTATGACACAAAACCCATAGGATATTGGCCAAATTTATATTTTACAAAACTGAGAGTCAAGGCGAATATAGTAGAATTTGGTGGACTTGTTAATGGACCAACAATTCATCAAGACCCACCGCAGATGGGAAGTGGACATTTCGCAGCTGAAGGGAATGGAAAGGCCGCCTATGCTAGGGATGTTAAAATAGTAGATAGCAGTTACAAACTTGTTGATTTGAACTTCGATAAGAGCTTTGCTTATTCTACAAAACCACCATGCTACACGGTTGATTCATTTGATCACAATAGTGATGGGGCACATGTCTACTATGGTGGACCGGGTGGTTGCCACCCTTTTGTGCAATAGATTCTATGTATTAATGATTTGTCTAAATAATGAAGAATAAGAGTATGGACAAAGGAAGAAGACAAGCCAAGTCTATACGATTCATGGTAGCCATTGATGCAATGTTGTTGAAAACTTACATGGTTAAATTATTACAACACCGAATTAATGGGGCCATGTTGTGATAGGCCAAATAAATTCATGTTTTGAGAAAACCGTGTTCAATTTTCACCAAAAACTAGCTGTAAGATTCAGTTACCATGGGCACATACTGGAGCAAACTATCTAGAATTAAGTCAACTCCAGATCGCCCAAGTTTCTTCCATATGATGAGTGGTTCCTCTTTTAATCTGCATATAGATCTATATCAGTTCACTCTCTATTCCCGACATTTTGCCTCTTGTCTTGGAAGTTGTGGGTTCCTATCACTTCACTCTCTATTACTAGATGATCCATTTCGTCATTGATGCAAAAACCAAATGTGTCCGAGAAGTTAAGCAAATTATATGAAATAGTTTTTATGAATTGTTCGCTAAGTACGAGTTTGGTTTACGGCATGATAGTATATATGATAATAGTCTAAAGTCACACATGTAGAAAGTATTTACAAAGAATACTAAAAGTGCTTAAACCGACTACGTAGTTTTATTAAATACTCCCAAAAGTGGTGTCAAAATAACGAGCAGGAATAGCCTGGCACAGAACCCAATGCATAGATGATACTATGAATACTTAGTCCATATATGAGTTAACTATAAGAAACTATAACCAAAATTACACCCGTTACACATTGAGGAGTTAGACACAGCTAAATCAAGATCAAGCAGCTAGGAATCAGAACTAGCCAACCCGAATTCGGGCAATGCAAATTCAAATGGACTTGCATAAGGACTCAGAATTGAGGAAAGGGTACCCGTACTAAGTCATGGGGAACTCGTGCCCGGACCTTATCATGGAGGGCTAAAACTCGAGCATGGAGGACTCAGGCACAAAGGACTCAAACTCGGGTATGGGAAACCCAAGCAAGTGAACTCGGTCACAATCATGGAGGGCTAAACTCGGGCACAGAGGACTCAAACTCGGGCTTCAACGCTTATACCAAAGAGCTTATCGGCAAGAATGAAGAGATCCATCCATAAATTTGGGTAATGCAACATAAGAAAACAATCATTGCTACAATGTTAGTGCTCAAGTAAGATCAATGACACATCATTATGATGTGAAGTTGGGCAATGAAATGTAAGAAAACAATCCCTGCTACATTAGTAGTCCTCAGGTAAGCTTAATGACGCACATAATGATGTGTAGTAGTTTATTTCAAGCAGAGCACATTTAATTCATCAAACATATATTCGGTAAGTTCTTGCAACATAATGGCATGCATACAAATGTAGTTAAAACAGTTCTAAGAACATACCAAAGAGAATCTATCAAATTGCAGCTGAACACATTGAAATCAATGTATGTGAACAAAGAATCTCATTAATATTGTATTTTGATCCCCATCGTCGTTCACTCTAGAAGCTAAGGCCCCACTCTATAAAGAAAGTTCCACATCTATAGAACCAAAATCTTTCATAGGCTTTTAGATCTTCCATGCATTAAAACATCAGCAGCTGAGTTTTCTGAGCCGAGTCCTTAGCCCTCATAAAAAATATGGGAAAATAGTTGATGATAGAGATATAATGATCATGAATAGTTGCTCCTTCTTTAGCTTGGAGCTCCTTAGAGAGTTGAATTAGAGACAGTGCTACCAAACAAGAAGGACAACCTCGAACATGCATAGCAGGGTAGCAGTTCAAATTCCAAAATGTATCTTCGGCTCCTACAATTCTAAAAGATTGCAATAGTTAATTATAAAGTATGAATCTCATCCAGCCTATGATATACTGCCAAGAACATCTTAGGAAAACAATACCTCGAAGGAGAGCAATCTATCAATATATCCTCCATCATGCGAATAAGTATGAACATACATGATAAACAAGAAATGAAACCAATTTTCCTACCTGTAGGAGCCATATATATATATATACATACATATATATATATATATATATATATATATATATATATATATATATATATATATATATTATGACACATGAGCAAATCCAATCCTAATAATAACTATTCAAAGATGCAATAGTTAGGAATAGCAGATAGCCTAATGATGCTCCCGGGGACAATCCCTATTAGGAAAAAACCAATATCCACCAAATTACATAGTGAAAACCCTGATATGACCATAAGCAAGACTACATGTGAACCAACATATAGGCATTACAACGAACTTGTGGTCCGAAAACCTGCACATAGCTCCCACGTAAATACTCCCTCTATTCGGAATTACTTGTCGCTCCAATGGATGTATCTAGCACTAAAATATGAGTATATACATCCATTTGAGTGAAAAGTAATTTTCGACGAAGGTGGTACAAAATAAGGCATCAATTCATATTAGCAACAGAAACTAGCCTAGGAAAAATGAGCAAAATTATGAATAATATTCACAATACTTGATTGAAGTAAGTTAGACCTACGTTATCTTAAATGTGCGGGGCCGATTTTTTAGTGCATATCTGATTGTGGGAGAAGCAAACGAGATAAGCTACAGGGAGGGAGGGGAAAATGCGACACAGGACTCGCTGGCCATGAGGGTTTATTCAGCCTGTGCATTCGGTTTCTTCGGTTTGATTCGGTTCGGTTTATACGGTTTTTGGTTTATACGGTTTTTATACTTCAGTTTATACGGTTTTATACGGAGATAGGGTTCGGTTTCGATTGTAACCGTTTGCTTTCGGTAATAACCAAATTAACCAAAGTTCTTGTGAATTTTTTAATGGACAACAAATATTTTTGGTCACATGATTTGGCCTGTGCATGTAGCCATGTACGTAAGATATTTCTTGTAAGGAATGCCTACGTAGATTAGATCATTATTAGATGGCACATGGCAGTGGCACACATGATTTGGTCCTAGGCATTACAGCAGGTCTGAGGATTAGGCAAGTTTTTAATTACGTGAGGGAGCAAGAAAAAAAAGAAAATGGTTTGACCCACCAGCCACGACCGACTCCAGCGGTCGGCTGGCCTTTCTTTCAGGCAAGCGAGCTCCCACGTGCGCGACAAGCCCAGAACTGGTTGTATGGGCTGGATGATTGAGGCCCAAGAAAGCAAAACGAAGCGCCAGCAGCTCAGGTCGTTGGCTTGTCTCCTCAAAGTTTAGTACCACCTCGCGTGTGGAGCTGAAGGGTGCTGAGCACAAGGCTATAAAAAGAGGGGTGGCTCTGGCTTTAACTAAATATCTTCACACTATGAAGGTTCTATCGGTTTAATTCGGTTTAACCGAAAACCGTTGGTTTCTAACCGAAAAAACCAAAGGTTATATGGTTTTCAAAAGTGAAAACTAAAACTGAAACCAAAGCCTGAAAAAACCGAATTTCGGTTCGGCTTTGTTTTTCTCGGTGCGGGAAGTTTGCGCGTCTATGCACGGGAACCTGCGCGGTTGCACGGGAACAGGCTCACCGAAGATTCATTGACGCCACTTCGAGCCATCGTTTGGCCGGTCAAGCTTGCACTCTAAGCCGTCTGCGGCAGCGGGGTGACAAGACGTGCGAGAGGAGGATGAAACAACACGTACACATACGATTAATTAAAAAAATGTGTGTGATTTAATTACCTACTACCTCCGTCCTGGTTTATAAGTTCTCTTTGTATTTTTGTGCCAAATTTTGACTAGATATTTGTCTAATAAAATATGAATGCATGTCACCAAATATTATATCGTTGGATTCGTATTTGAACAATTAACATTTTGTTAGTTAAATTTAAGGTCAAAATTTGGTGCTGAATATAAAGGGGACTAATAAACCAGGACGGAGGTAGTAGCACACGGCCGCTCTCTACGACCCTCGCGAACAATTGTTTGACCATCGTGTGATGTGGAACGTGACATAGTTTCACATCATGCACCCGGTTCGCAACTGCCGACCGAACTACTCTATGCATGTGGTTGCTCGTAGTTGAGGCGGCCGTGGCGCGGTCTGCTCGCGTCCCACCGTGCGCGCTCTACCCACGTCCCTCTGTGTGCGCTGCCGGTGTTTGGGGTCCACGCATGATCATGTACGTTCGTGTTGCCATTATGCATGCGGTTGCGCCGGGCGCGGTGCCACGATGCAGTTACCCGCTGCAAGTGGTGCCACGATGCAGTTACCCATTGCAAAAACTGCCACGCAGACATGCCGAGAATCCAGGCCACCCGGCCCCCATTTATTCCCGCAACCATTTACCTTCATCTCTCACGCCCACGACACATTAATTAAGCACACCCACGACAACACATACTGAGAGGATATCCAACGGCTCCAATGTCGCTTCCCGTGGCTCAAACGGCGCTCCCCGTGGCTGACAACGACAATGAACGGCAGTTCACCTCGCCTCACGTAGTGTACACCCACGTGAGGGGTAAGACCTCTTGGTGGTGTACACGAACGAGCCGGTCTTGGTGGAGAGCTCCATCCAAACTATGGTGCAGTTGCTTGCCGAGGACAAGTACCATGTGGTCGGCTTCGACCTCGAGTTCACCGGCGGTCGTGCTGCGCGTGATTAGAAGGTTGTCGTCGCCCAATTGTGTGTGCTCCTTCACATCCTCGTCTACCACTACTGCCTGGCCACAAGGCCTTGCGAGCGTTCCGCCAGATTTATCAACAGCCGCGACTATAGTTTCCATATGGTGGACACCACCAACGATCTAAAGGCGCTCCAGGTTTTGCGCCTGGCCTGCTGGAATCTTCTGAACATCCGTGACCACTACAGGGTCTGGGGTAGCCCGAACAACAAGCACAACTCCCTAGTTGACCCCGTCGGCCATCATCGACCCCTACTACGGGAAGACGAAGGATGAGAGCAATAAGGAGAAGAACACCTAGCACGGTGCCTGGGAGCAGAGACTGGATGAAGAACGCGTCAAGTACGCGGCCAAGGACATGTACACAAGCTACGAGATGTACAGGCAGATCGTTGACATGAGGGAGTGCTTTGGTCCTGCCCCATATGAGGGATCGAGCCACGGAGCAGTGGCGACGGTGTCATAACAAGTAGATGATTAGATGATCGTTTCTCCTAGTTTAGAATGCATGTAATTGTTTATTGAGGTGTGTGCAAATGTTTTGTATAGTCACTTATGTAATTGGATGTTTTTTTTGAAACCTGAGAAAGTGGGAGAGGCTCCCACTATTTTTGTATTACTTCAACCACGACATCTGTACATAGTGTCCATTACATACCCTCTAACTCCCTCTACCCACCGTGCAGGTGGGTGGGGTGGGATAGAAGAATAAGAAGGAAAGGAGCTAAGTGTAAAGAGGGCACTCTAATCTAAAGGAAATGAAGGGGGGTGTTTTTACAAAGGGTTCAGAGAGCTAATGAAGGAGAGGATAAAATCCTTGTTCTTCTCTTTAACTTTGTATTGCAATAATGCGAGGTCCGTTTTGAATCTGTTTAACCAGGAGGTAGTCGAGGGTGGGATCCCTCGGAAGTGTTTATTATTCCTCTCTTTCCAAATGCTCCAAGACGCTTGCAAGAAAATTGTCCTGAAAAGAAGTCTTGCCCAAGTAAGTTTTGCTCTCTCAATCATGGATAAGTTTGAGTCTCGGTCAATCCAGGTGATTCCAAGCTTGCTCTAGCAATTTTTGCTAAATTGGCAATGAAAGATCATGTGTTTGATGTCTTCCTCAACAGGTTGGTCACAGAGTATGCAATTGAAGTTGTTGCCTATGTTATAATGCCTCCGTTTGAGCATATTTCTCGTGTTGAGTCTGTCGGCTAGTAAAAGCCATCCAAAGAATTTGCTTTTAAGAGTTGTCTTTGCTTTACAAAGCCAGTGAAAGGTTCTGTGAGCTGACACGTCCCTGTAGTAGAATTTATAGTATCGTCCAGGCGTGAAGGTGCTGCTACCCCAAGTATAAATCCATTGATCATTGAGGTCTGAGGAGTTGTTTTGTCCAATATGGCTCAGCAGGTGCTGCATGTCCCATACTTCTACATGGGCTTGCGGGGACAGCGGGTGTTGAAACGCCTCATCGAGTGACGTGATCCCCAAGAATTCTTTTACTAAGATGTCTTCATTAAGTGCAAAAGAGAAAGCCCGAGGGTGTGAGTCCATGAGAGTGGCTGTCGGCGTTCTGGGAACGGGGGTCCCCAGACTTGCCTGCCTGCGGCCCACGGCATGGCTAAGCTAGCAGGCCTGCACGGCCCATATTCATCAACAAAGCATTCAAGAACCTCGCGAGGGGCCAAGCCTTGCGAGGCGGACAACACAATACCTCCTCAGGAGCGGCCTCTCCAGGCTACCTCGCGAGGAGCGGAGATATCAAGGCGGGGCAAACCTCACGAGGCTCTCGTGACGTGAGCCATGACGATCGACACCAGGCAGGCGCCAGCGCGCGCAGCGTCCTTGTTTCCTCTTTGGTGCTAAAGAAACAGGTGCAGGCGCGGAGTACTGAGGCATCAAGCAAAGGTTTCCATATCGGTGCAACAACACCAAGACCAGCAGGACAGCAAGATGGAGGTCACCGTGGAGCCCAACACGGCGTCATCACCAGAGCCATTTGCAGGCGAAGACCGCTTTTGTCAGGATAGCTTGTACTAGCTGTCCCCTTTCAAATTTGCCCGCCGATTGTTGGATCCCTTCCCGCTCAATATTTGGGGAGAGGACCAGAGCCTATATAAGTAGAGCTAGCCACCACAATAGGAGGGGGATAAGAAGAGGGAAAACAGATCGAGTTCTGATACACAAGTTCACCAAGCACAAGAATACCTCAACCTCAGGTGGTTGTTCTTCCCCTTGTACTACACATCATCAGCCCAAGAGGCAATCGACCACCACAGACTAGAGTAGGGTATTACACCACATCGGTGGCCCGAACGAGTATAAATCTCGTGTCTTTCTGTGTTGCGAGTTCGTCTAGTTCATCCGTGAGATCTTAGCGAGCTAGGGCATGGATCGGTAGGAGGGAAAGAACTTCGCGCGCACCCCAGAATTTGAACCTTAAGGGTTTTGCCAGAACCCAAGATTCGACATTTGGCGCGCCAGGTAGGGGTGCGCCATAGCTTCCCTTTCGTCGATCCGTTGCTCCGTCGCTCTGTCGTTTCCATGGCAGACGCTCGTTGCGCTCGAGCTGAGCGCCGGGCTGCCCTCATCGCCCGCGTTGCTCAGACGGCTCCCGTCGGCGGGCCACCTTGTCGTTCTCCGTCTCCCACCGCCAATGCCACCAACGGTCCGGCGGGGAACGAGCAGCAAACGTCCTCACTGCACCCATCGGTGTGGCAGGACGGCCGCACCGCCACTCCGTCGCTGACCCCGGCTAGTTCTTCGTCTCATGTACGCCGCGCTCCCATGGATGTGCGGGCCGCGCTCCTCGCGGCAAACAAGCTCCTGCACTACCGCCCGGTCGACGACCTCTACGAGGAGTGGCTCGACCGCGTCGCCGAGCTCGTCCGCACCGCAGGGGGCTCCCCGGCGCCGTCCCTCTATCTGCCTCACCCTCCGCCAGCCACGGGCGACATGGCCCATGGCGCTCCTCCGCCACCACTGCCCCAAGAATGGGCTTTGGCGCCAAGGCGTGCGGCCCCACGGCGCGATACACCACGCCTGGTGCCCGCGCGCGAAGATAGGAGCTGCCAAGAAATCCCTCGGTCGTGAGAAGCTGCACCTGCGCTCCCCGCGCCACCTCGCCAAGACCGCGCGCTACCTGCGGTAGCAGCACGCGGGCCTCACCAAGACCAAGCTCCACCTCCGAGACGGGCCCCGGCAACCACGGCCGGCTGCCGCGCCTTCACCCCCGAGCTGCGTAGCGTCGCCTGGCCAAGCAAGTTCAAGCCGGACCTGCCTTCTCGCTACAACGGCACCGCCGACCCCGCGGAGTTCCTGCAGCTCTACGAGCTGAGCATCGAAGCGGCCAACGACAACGAGAAAGTCATGGCGAACTGGTTTCCCATGGCTCTCAAGGATGGTGCCCGCTCCTGGCTCCTGAACCTACAGCACAGCTCGATCTCCTCCTAGGATGAGATGCGCGACCGCTTCGTCGCCAACTTCCAGGGCACCCACGACCTCCCGCCGGCCGCGGGTGACCTGCGCCGCATCAAGCAACAACCAGGAGAGACCCTCCAGAAGTACATCCAGCGCTTCAACAACACTCGCCTCAAGATCGCCAAGGTCACGGACGAGGCCATCATCTCCGCGTTCTCCGACAGCGTCCCTGACATCAAGATGAAGGAAGAGCTCGCTATCAATGAGGAGTTGTGCACGTCTCAGGAGCTGTTCAACCTGGCGACCAAGTGCGCAAGAGCTGAGGAGGGGCGTCTTTCCCTCCTCGATCTGCCAGCTGCGGGCGCAGATGAAAAGAAGGCCAAGGCCAAGGACGTGAAGCGCAAGGAAGCGGACGTGCTCGCAGCGGAGCCCGACACCAAGCGGGGCAGAGATCAGCCCGAGTCATCCAAGAACAGCCGGCTGTTTTGCGTATTCCACAACCTGAACACCCACAACACCAGCGACTATCAAGAGCTCAGAGCCATCCGCGAGGGACGCTTCGGTCGATGCCCCGAACGCAGCGACCATGGCTACGGCCGTGGAGCAGGATGTGGTGGTGGACGCTGGGACGACCGTGGCCCACGCCAGGAGTGGCGTGACCGTCCTCATGAGGACCGCTGGCAGGATCATCCTCGCGAGGGCGCCTGGAGAGACCAGCCTCGCGAGGACCGCCCTCCGGGCAATGCCAGTCTTCCCCCACTGCCGCCACCGCCAAGGAGGAACGACGACCACTACCAAGACGAGGGGGCTGGGGGCTTCCAGGAGCCGCGTGCAATCGCCTGTATCTTGGGCGGAGCTCAGGCCCCAGCCTCGCAGCGCATCTTCAAACAGTTTGCTCGTGAAGTGAACGCAGTCCTCCCCAAGCTTGAGGCCACACGCCTGCTCAAGTGGTCCCAGTGCGCCATCACCTTCAACTTGGCAGATCAGCTCAAGTGCGCAGCTACTGCTGGCGCCCTCCCGATGCTTTGTTCCCCAGTCATCAGCAATGTACAAGTCACCAAGACCCTCATCGACGGCAGCGCCGGACTGAATGTCCTATCCGTCGACACATTCGACAACCTCCAAGTGCCATACGAGCAACTTCAGCCTACCAAGCCTTTCTCAGGGGTGACCGACGGTTCCACCACACCAATAGGGCAGGTCCGCCTGCCTGTCACCTTTGGGGAGTGCAAGAACTACCGCACAGAGCTCATCGACTTCGACGTCGCCCACATCCGTCTACCGTACAATGCCATCCTCGGGTATCCAGCCCTGGCCAAGTTCATGGCCGTCACCCACCACGGCTACAACGTCCTCAAGATGCCTGGAACCGGCGGAATCATCACGGTCCCATGTGAAGAAAGAGATGCGGTGTGCTCCCTTGAGCGCACCTTCCAAGCTGCAGCAATCGACGACCCCGACAGTAGAAGTGAGGGCCCTCCGGAGGCCATCCCCAAGAAGAAGCAGTTGCGCCGTGCAGGATCTCAGGAGGGTGGCAACGCAGCTGGAGCCTCGTCAGGATCAGTGCCCGCTCCAGGGGCGCCTCCCTCCATCACATAGGAAGGCACGCCCGGCGCCCTCCTCGGGCAGGGCTCGGGGGCTCTCTTCTGGAGGGCCTCGGACCTTGCCAACCTCACGAGGGAGGCGCTTGGGCACCACTTGGAGGCGTGCTTCACGGCACGTTTCCCTCAGGAGAACACAGGGCAAGGAGTGCCCACCACTCAGGAGTTCATCACCAAGACCACTCAGGAACTGCAAGACGCATGGGACATGCGCGGCGACCGCCGCTCACCAGGCGCAGCTCCCCATCCAGGTGAGGATGTCGGGCTGCATGTCTGCATCGATGTTCCAGGGCTCAACAGGGCCGCATCTCAGGAGCTTTTCTGGCCTTCGCGTGTGGGCTGTTGCGAGGGCCCACCACACAACTATGTTCGCATGCCCATCGGCTTGCCGAGAGTGGCGTCAGCCTATCAGTGCAACATGCAGCGTGTCCTGGCGGCTCAGGAGGCCAGGTACCACGCCGTCCTGGAAGAGATGGAGACGGTCTTCGAGGAACCACCCGAGCCCCCAGAGCCTCCCGAGGCTCTGGGCCCCGGTGGCTCGTGAGGAGTCATTCCTTCGCCGCGTACCTTCAGCTGCCCCAACCCTCCTTCGTCAATAGAACCAGGTGACATTTTCCAAGTTCGTTTAGCTGGGAGCGCCCCTCGGGTTGCATTATTCCCATGCCGCGTGGGTCCGTCCCTGTGGCATGTATCCCTTTTGCTTATGTCTTTAGCTTACCTTGTTGGGGGCGCCCCTCGGGCTGCATCATCCCCAAGCCGCTCGGGCCTGACCCAGTGGCATATATCTTTCTGCATTTACTTAAGTTGGTTTGCCTTCCATGCTTAACCTGCCTGATTGCCGCCTGCTCGGTTGCCACCCGCCACGGGTCCACCCCTCTGTGATGCAATCCGCTTGCACGTTAAAAGGGGGGCTCCTGAGCATCGTGACTCAGGAGCTCTTACTGGCTCTCCAGCCCTCACCCCCTAGCCTTGACCACGGCATCGCGACCTGGCATACTAGCGGCGGCTGAGCTCGCTCGAGGGCGGGGACCTGAGGACGTAGAGCGCTTGCACCTAACTGTCTCGCAGGAACACACGGCCATCAAAGACTCAAGACCAGGCGCAACCCGCCTTGAGGTAGGGTCTCATGAGTCCCGCGCAGGCTCACGAGTGCCCAGATACACCTCGCAGCCCTGCTGTGCAAGCCATGTGTCAGGGCGGGGCTGTACACGCCCCGGGGGCTCCTCCCGGAGGGGGCCCCCCTCCCACGCACAAGTGGAAGCACCATGCTCCGTGCTGGCCGTCGACACTGCCGAGGAGCGGCTATGCCCGTGCACAAGCGGAAGCACTATGCTACGCGCTGGTGATAAACAACCGAGGGCGGCTCCATGGTCGTACCAACCTCAGGGAGCCCTAGAGCTCCGCGTCCGGCCTCACCGCAAGCCCTCCCCCCGGGAGAGCCACGCGAGGGGGCTAGACACGGGGGCTGCGGGAGGGTCACGCCCAAGCGTACGCCACCCAATCAGGCCTCCCGGGCCTGGGGGCTGCTCTCGGGTCACGCCCAAGCGCACGCTGCCCAAACAGGTCTCTCGGACCTGGTCGTCGCACGCCCCTCCCAAGGCCTCGGTGAGGGCAGGTATGGAAATTGTTTGCATGTCAAGGGGGACTCCTGAGCATCGCGACTTAGGAGCCTAACTGGTCACGTAGCCCCTCACTCCTTGGTCCGTCCTGGTCTCCGGTCGGCCCAATGGTGGTTGAGGTATGCGCAGGGCCGGGCTTTGCCGACGTAGAACATTAATCTATCCTCGCGCCCTCTTCCTGTAAGCTGTTTGCGTGTCAAGGGGAACCCCTGAGCATCGCGACTCAGGAGCCTAACTGGTCACATAGCCCCTCACTCCTTGGTCCGTCCTGGTCTTCGGTTGGCCCAACGGCGGTCGAGGTATGCGCGGGGCCGGGCTCTGCCGACGCAGAACACAAAGCGGATATGAAGAAAATCGCAAAATCTCGAAGCAAATATTACAAAACATATTGTCCTCAGAATATCAAATGAAAGTCTAAATGCCTCCACGAGGCCTGATGCATGTTGCAGGAACGAAACAGGAAGCTAGTTGCAGGTCACCCCTGAACACCGCCATCACCGGCGGAAGGTGCTCCTCCTTGGGTGATGTCGTCTTCACCTGCACCATCACCGCAGGATCGCCGGACAAGGGTGCGGAGAAAAAGCCGCGGAACTTCTTCAGCAGGGCCTCCACCTGACCTCGCACGGCTATGGTAGCGGCTGCGCTGTGATCATCAGCCATGGGTTCCAGCAGCTCGTTAAGACAAGCGTTGGGGTCGCGGAGGTACAGATGGCTGAAGACGCGAGTCAATGCAGCTGAAGACAGGACGCGAGCTTCTGCCTCCGCCATGAGACCAACACCATCAACGACTTCCTCGAGCGCCTTCACCAAGAGAGGCAGCCGGGCGGGGCCGTCCTCATTGGTGGCCAGCGGCTTCTCCAGGCCATGCTCGTAGAGCGTCTTTAGTGCCTTGCGAGATCTCTTCTTGAGGTCGCCAAAGGCCACGCGGTCCTTGGCCAGGACCCACGCCTTGGCGTCAAGATCGGCCTCCCTCGCCTTCACCTTCCGCTCCAGCTCTTCCAACCGGATGCGCTCGGCGGCCTGCGTCTTCCCCAGCTCCACCAGCTCAGCGTCATGGTTCTTGACGGCGTCTTCCCGGGCCTTCACCTCCTCCTCCTTCACTAGGCGGCCGCGTTCTTCTTCAGCATCCCTGTCGCGCAGGTCCTTCAACTCGTCTTCCAGCTCTTGGCAGCGGTCGCGGGCGACCTTGGCGTCTTTCAGCGCCGCCTCCCGATCGGCTGCAGCGTTGGCGGCGCTATGCTTATCCTTCTCTTAGGACGTCGCGGCTTGGCTCAGTGTCGCGCGGACCGCCAAGTCGGAGTGAAGCCAGCAAGAGGCGCTCCAGGCGCGGGTCCGTGCTGAGGAGATCTGCCTGCAACTGGGTCATCTCCAAAAGAGCGTGCTCCAGAACAGCAGCAGGAGCAGAAGAACCTGGGAGTGGAGGTGCAGCACTGGGAGGAGACGACACCGTCACCAAGGCCTGGGAGACTGCGGGCTCCGGAGCAGCTGGGACCTCTTCAACCGGGCCAGACGCCAGCACTTCCGGAGCCAGCGGGGCCATGGGGGCTGACTCCTCCCGGCGATGTTCCTCTTGGCGCATCGCGAAGAATCGACCCTGCGCCTCTGAGATAAGTCTCGTGCTCGGATCGGCTAATTTTTGGAACCTTAGGGTCGCGGTCATCGCAGCTCTGCCGCGCACGTCGCCTCCCTTTCTTATCTTGCCGTAGTTGCTTGAGCGCTAAAGGGGACCTCCTGAGCATCGCGCCTCAGGGGCTCTTACCGGACCTCGGGCCGCACACCTCCTGGCCTTGACCACGGCATGCGATCTGGCATACCAGCGACGGTTCTAGCCTGCCTGGGGCTGGGACCTGTCAGCGTAGAGCAACAAGCTATCGCGGGGTTGGAAAGGGGAGACCGAGCCTTGACAGGACATGCGCTCGCAAATTTTCATAATAAGGAAGATATACACAAAAGGGCATCACGTATCATTACACACCCCCACGGGGTTCCTCATGATTCTCCGTAGGAAACGGAAACGAGAAACAAAGAGGAATCCTATCTACACCCCCACCCCGTGGCGGACGCCATCATCAACAGTGGGCCACAGGAGGCCGGCGCCAACCTCATCCAGATCGGCGGCGGCGGCCGGACGCCGTAGCCCTGTTCCGAGCCCGGCGAGAGCTCGAGGGCACGTAGCTGTCGTCGCTCGTCTCCGGAGTCTCGTAAAGCTCAGGAGATCTACTGGACTCCCAGGGGCTACTGCTGCTGGAGTAGCCACGAGCAGAGCGCGCGTCAGCCTGGCGCTCCCCTCCAGGGCAACACTCCAGGCGGCGGCCCTCCGCATCGAAGACCTTGAAGAAGAGTGTGGTGGCACCGTCGTACTCAAAGTGGATCGCAAGGGCACCCCTCGCACGACAAACACGCGCGACCTCGCCCCAGCCACGGGTCATGAAGATCTTGCCGGCAGGGACTGCTTCGATCTCTGCTCCGGTCGCTGGAGCGTCGCAGTCGGCGTGCTGCAACCAAAGCTCGAGGGGCCCTCTCGGCGGCATCACGTCAGAGAAGAACTGCGGGAAGCGGATCCAAGAGCTGGGGGGCATCGGCGCCCATAGCACGAGCTCGCGCGAGGAGTCCATGTGCTGCAACCAAAGCTCGAGGGGCCCTCACGGCGGCATCACGTCGGAGAAGAACCGCGGGATGCGGATCCAAGAGCTTGGGGGCATCGGCGCCCATAGCACGAGCTCGCGCGAGGAGTCCGCAGCGTGGACTCCCGGAGCGACTGCACGCGTTGCCGCCGCATGACAACCACCGGCGTGGCGCAGGCGGCGCCGCTCGTCGCTCCGCCCTCCTGAGCCCTCGGCTCGGGCGTACACAGGTAGCGGGTACCCAGGGGGAGGCCCCTCGCACCAAGGCGTCGTCACCACCTGCATCGCCATTTCGTCATGGCGATGGACCGGCCTCTTCTTCGGCGGGAGCGGCCCTGGATCGTCGTGGGCAGCCTTTCCTTTCTTGTCCGCAGAAAACCTTCGGATGGGCGCCATTGTTGCAAGCGAAGAAGCAAGGAGGAAGAAGCAAGTGAACTGGGAAGATATGGGCGACGGGGGCTCCGCCCCTCCCTCCCCATTTATAGTGGAAGGAGGCCAACCGGCGCCTCCCACGATCACAGGTAATGATGGTTTTCCTTGCATGTCGCAGGGACTTGTCAAGTCGAGCAGTTGCCGAGGCAGCGTGGGGAAGCAAAGATATCCACGTCCAATCAACCGCCATGCGTCAACCGAGGCCGCAGGCTTTTGGGGCCTGCGGTGCTCCGTACTTGACCCTTGGCTTCGCCTTGAAGCCAAGCCCGAGCGCGCCTTGGGCCCGAGGGCTACTGTCGGTGTTTTGGGAACGAGGGTCCACAGACTTGCCTGCCTGCGGCCCACGGCTTGGCTAAGCTAGCAGGCCTGTACGGCCCATCTTCATCAACAAAGCATTCAAGACCCTCGCGAGGGGCCAAGCCTCATGAGGCGGACGACGCAATACCTCCTAAGGAGCGGCCTCTCCAAGCTACCTCGCGAGGAGTGGAGATATCAAGGCGGGGCAAACCTCACGAGGCTCTCGTGACGTGAGCCATGACGGTCGACACTAGGCAGGCGCCAGGAGGGCGCCAGTGCGCGCAGCGTCCTTGTTTCCTCTTTGGTGCTAAAGAAGCAGGCACAGGCACGGAGTACCAAGGTTTCCATATCGGTGCAACAAGACCAAGACCAACAGGACGGCAAGATGGAGGTCACCGTGGAGCCCAAGACGGCGTCATCACCAGAGCCTTTTGCAGGCGAAGACCGCTTTTGTCAGGATAGCTTGTACTAGCCGTCCCCTTCAAATTCGCCCGCCGATTGTTGGCTCCCTTCCTGCTCAATATTTGGGGAGAGGACCAGGGCCTATATAAGTAGAGCTAGCTACCACAGTAGGAGGGGGAGAAGAAGAGGAAAAACGGATCGAGTTCTTATGCACAAGTTCACCAAGCACAAGAATACCTCAACCTCAGGAGGCTATTCTTCCCCTTGTACTGCTCATCATCAGCCCAAGAGGCAATCCACCACCACACACTGGAGTAGGGTATTACACCACATCGGTGGCCCAAACCAGTATAAATCTCGTGTCTTTCTGTGTTGCGAGTTCGTCTAGTTCATCCGTGAGATCTTAGCGAGCTAGGGCGTGGATCGATAGGAGGGAAAGAACTTCGCGTGCACCCCAGAGTTCGAACCTTAAGGGTTTTGCCGGAACCCGAGATCCGACAGTGGCATCGAGCCAGAGATCCTTCCACATGAGCACCATATCCCCTTTATTAATCAGAGCTTTAGTAATGCCTCGATAGATAGGGGTTAGTTTTAGAATGTCATGCCACCAAAAGGAGCCGCATGGGTCTGTTGCATGTGGGATTTTGTCACTATAGTAAGTCGACCAAATAAGTTCCACCCACGACAGATCTAGCTTGTTATAGAACTTGTGGAGATATTTCAAAAGCAGAGCATCACTTTGCACACGTAGATTAATGATTCCCATGCCTCCACTTCTTTTGGGTTTGCAAATCAGGTCCCACGCCTTGGTTATATATGTTGTTCATCTGAAGACAAAGCAAATCACATCCCACACGGAGTAAACTAGGGAACCCGTCGGTGATGATCTCATCAATCACTCACGGTTGTATACCAGCAAGCATTTGCCCACAACACACATGACTTATTAGCAGCAATCGTCTGTGTTATTATCAGTCTTCGTACACATTTCTGATTACGAACCTATTTGCCGTGTATCACACACATCTTGTTAAGTTGAACCGTTTCTGTTGTCTTGGCTCATCACAAACAATTCCTCCAAGTGAATTGTATGCCATATATCGCACACACCTTGATTTGGCTGGTCGTTTCTGTTGTGTTGCCTAATCACAAACAGTTCATCCGAGTGAACTGTATGCTATATATCGCACACACCTTCATCTATGTGACCTTTCTGTTGTTATGCTCATCGCAAACAGCTTGTTCGAGTGAACTGTATGCCGTGCATCGCACACGCACCTATAATATGAATTGTATTTGATGACTCCACCATCGCAAATGTTTCTTATCATTTTTGATGGTTTTATTACACCACCGTTTGCGATTAATGTAGCGCACATAGTTTTGTCAAAGGGTCTCTGATCGTAGTGTCGTGTTAGGACCATCCTGCAGTAGTGCATAGAGCAGCTCACAGAGAAGAAGTTTTGCTGTCCCCGCGTGCCGAAAGTTTGTATGCCACCGGTCCGTGATACTCTTCGGATTGTGAGGGATATTGGGAAAGGGAAGACACCTATTGACTCAACTACAATTGCCTTTAATCATGCTCCAAAGAACAATAAGGCCATACTTGAGATTCCTCGTGAAGAAAAACCCTCGCTTTACGGGATTTCTCTTTGTACTCGGCAAGCCCTGGAGAGCCACATTAAGCTTGACCGCAAGGTGAAACTTGAGCTGGTGGCCGAGATCAATCTGCTGCACAACTACACTCGCCAAGCTCTTCTGCATCAGCAAGAACTTCACAAGCGCTCCTAGATCCTGTTGCACAAGCATTACTCTCAAGAGTAGTTATCTACAAAGGGCATTGAAAAATAATGTGATTATCTAGAGCTATTTGAAGTACCTCGCATCCAAAGGCAAACCCCAGTGCTTCCTCGGTGTTCTGACTCTGCTGATCTGCTATTTGTTGAACCAGACGATGAAATTAAAACACCGCAGGCACACTGATATTCAAGCCAGATGCTCCTCGCTCCACTCCGAAAGCTGCTTTCGAAGCCCATGTCGCAAGTCTAGCTCCTGCTTCGGCCTCAACCATTGCTCGTTCTACTTCCGCAAACAGTTCAAGCTCTGAGGGTTCTTTGGACGAGTAGTTCCTCATATACATTCTCTTTCCTTTTTTTACATTTGTTGACAAAAGGGGAAGAACATTGGGAGGATAGATGAGCGGGATATTTGCAGGGTGTTTTCATTCACCATTTTCTTTACTTGCGAACAGTTTGGTTTCCGGCGTTGAACTATTTGCTTTTGGTCGTGAAACTTTAATAGCACCGCATGTGGTGTTGGTAAATTTCATCATCATGTACCGTTAATACCCCTGCAATGCTATATTTGATATTGGTTATTTGTTTGTAGGTGCCATCGATATTTTACTCCTTTGCAATGATTATCTTTGATACTTATCTATTTTGCAGGTGAAGTAAAAAATATTTCATAGAGGATTGAAAAGCATACTTCTCGAAGAAGAGATGTCTTGCATCTCAATCAATATCTTGTATCTCCTGCTTCACTATGTATATCCGATAGCAATGCAGGAGAAGAAAATTTGATTTCTGGTTAAACTTATTCGTTTCTTGAATGAAAAACCAATTCAGTCTATCTGATGTGATGTTTTTCCTTCCCTAGCTATTATTCCTTCATCATGGTTGAAGGAAAACTTCATCTGGAGAATATTCACTTCAAGCTGAATTCTTGTGCATCTCGTGCTTTGATATCTCTTGTATACCTAATCTTTAGGGATTTCTTATGCCTCATGTGGACCCAAACTCTATTCTGAGTAAATCTTCATGGTGTATTCCTACGAAAAATCATTTCAAAGTATTCATAATCTTTAACAAATCTTCTTCAAAGATTATGTGTCATAGGAAATATGTCAGGAAGGATTGAGAGCATTGATCGGCGATACAAATGATACCATATATCAATGTGTCTCGTGGGAAAATTCACCTCAGTTCCTTTCGGCTTGTCTCCTATGCATAACCTCAATTTGATGCATACATTCAGGGGGAGCATGTTTATCTTAGTAATTATCTCTCATCTCTCATTCCCCTTCGCATCATATTTTCATTACTTTACCTATCTCTTTGATGTGTTCTATTTTGTCAACAATCGTCCAAAGAGGGGGAGATTAGGGGTGGAATTCGAGCCGAGTCGAGCCAGCTCGACTCGACTCGCTAAAGCTTGTTTCATTAACGAGCTAGCTCGACTCGACTCATTACTATAACGAGCTCAAATCCAAGATTGGCTCGACTCGTATAACTCGCGAGCTGGCTCGTTTAGCTTGTTAAGCTTGTTAAAGATATGAACATCAGATCTTACAAATACAATAAAAATATTAACTGAGAATTTAGCATGTGCATATGTGGTCATGTACGTGTGAGTCTCTTGGGTGGCTCGACCTTGAGCGGCTGGGCCTTGTGCTGGGACACAAGGTGTTTAGTGGTTGTATTTTACTACCCCTAAAAACACTGATTTTTTACTGAGCCTAACGAGTTACACAAGTACTCATGAGATCGACTCATTTAACTTGGTCTGTAAATGATCTTAAACTAAAGCTCGGCTCGGCTCGTTATTCTTCGAGTTCGAGTCGATTCGAGCCGAGTCACGAGCTACTTGTTTAGCTCGCGAGCTTCGAGCTTTTTTTCCATCCCTAGGGGAGATTGTTGATGCAATATTTTCCCTCTTGTGTTTTGGAGATTGTTGACAAAAACATGCATGGACTAATTTGTTTGCTAGTGCAGAGAGAGAAATAGCCCATGTAGAACCGAAGAGAATGTTATGATTGGTGTCAAGTTCGAGGAACTTCAGTGAAGGATATGTGTTATGCAGAGATGATTTAGTAATATCTGTCGAAGTTGTGTAGGCGAGAAGATTGATGTGGATTAGTTGACCCCTTGAAAATTATTGCTCACGTGAAGCGATTAGTTGGGCCGAAGAAAATTGACTGCAGATGAGAAGGTTGAAGGCGAAGTGAGGGCGTAGCATTCATTTTGTTGTTCTTCTTCTTGGACCCTATACTATTAAGAGGGGTATAGGTTCTCAACCTTAGTTCCACTACGATGCTTCAGCCAAACCTATGCAAGACTGAGAGAAATCTCTTTCTACTCTGAATGACTACCTGTCAGCTGAAGACATAGTTCTTCGGTCTTGCAGGAGATATCTTTTGGACAGAGGAGTTAGCATTTCTTGCTTCGCAAGGAATGTTATCGTTGTGCTCAAAATCTGACCGTTGGACTCGTGTCATTCGGCCATTGGCTGTCCCACATATCCAATTTGGTCATTTCCCTTCAGGGAAGGCTGCGGCTATAAATAGCCACCCCACTCCAACATTGTCCTTTGAATGCTTTGCTTAAGATCTCTGAGAAGATTGATAGATCATCCCCTCTATGAGAGATTTGAGTTTAAAATCCACCAAGAGAAAACCAAAATCCAAAACTTAGACACTAGTTGAGCATCACAGTAGTTTTGAGTTAGAGTTCTTGTACCTATTACTCTTGATAGCTGCGCACTCTCTAGGAGGATAGGTGTCGGATCGAGTGTTGAAGATTGTTGTCTTCACCGAGTAAGATCTTCAGCAACCAAGAGTAATTGTTGTTTGCGACGGAAGTCCGTCGAAGGTTTGGAGATCGTCGGTAAGTATCTACCATGAGTGAAATCATATGGAGTCTGATCAACTCCCAGTTGAAGGAGAATAGGATGGAAAGAGGTTTACTCCTGTGTTCAATCACAAGTCCCTCCAACCAAACGTAGTCCTTTGGCGGAAGGACGAACTGGTCTACCAACTTCATCTGTCGCCATCGAGCACCTCTGGTTCAGTTTATCAATTTGCATTTCATTATACATTTATCTTTTGACCTTTTGTCGATAGATCGCACTCTATCCGTATATCTTGTCTTGATCAGTCTAGTTATCCTTCGGCATTGTTTTTGGTAGCCTTTACTCTGCCTTTCATATCTAGTTTTTCATTCATGCTTCTGCAACTGTTGGTGTATTGCATTATCATTGTGATGGTCAAATATGTTCTCTAATATGCTTGAACTATAGTCGCTTCCTATCTCGAAAGATTTGGGATTCTTGTCCAGCTACTTGTATATCGAATCTTTCCCATTGTTGTGTTTGGGCTCAAGTTAAAACATTTGAAAGAATTTCTGAATCTCCCATTCACCCCCTTTGGTCAATATACTCTTAGTCCTAACAATTGGTACCAGAGCAGGCTGTCTCTGTCTCTGCTTATTAAAGGTCTAACAACCTTGGAGTTCTGGGTATGTCGTATGCAGGTAGATCCTCACACTCTAGAAGGTTTCCTATCTTCGATGGAAATGACTACATATACTGGCAAGGAAGAATGAGAACCATACTTCAAGCCATCAGTACAAAACTGTGGCAGATTGTAGAGAATGGATAAACTATCCAACATCCAGAAACACCCACTCCTTAAGATGAAGCAAACATTCAGTTGAACGCACAAGCAAAAGATATCATATGCGATAGCATCACTAGAGGAATGTTCATTCGGTACCAAGACATTGATACAACAAAGCAACTCTGGGATGCCATAAAAATGTTCATGAAGGGATTATCCTCAGAACAAAATCCCACACTAATGTGCTTCATGCCATGTTTGCCAACTTCAGAAGTCTTTTTAAGGGAAGTGCCATGGAACTCACCGATCGGCTGCCAAACATCGTTGAAAGGCTTCGTCAAAGAGAAGTTATTGATACCACCGATTGAGATGTGGTCAACAAGCTGCTTAGCGCTCTTGATGTTTCCTTTGATCCAATCGTCACTAAAATCAAGCAAAGACCAGACTTTGAAGATCTTCACTATGTCGAGGTCATGAAGTTGTTGACAATTCATGAAGAAAAGATGGAACTTGAAAATGGACAACCACACACTTGTTTAGAAAAGTGAAGGAGAAATATTGTCTCACTACGATAGCTCTCAAGATGAATAAGATGTCGAGAATCAACACTCTATCACTAGAGAACTTGAAATGCTTACAAAAAGACCGAACAACCTCCGGAGGCAAAATCTATACCTATCTAATGTTGATGAAGATGAATCATCTGAGTCCTCGAGAAGACTACCTCTGAAGGAAATGAAGTGCTACAAGTGCAAATAGTATGGTCAATTTATAGATGATTGCCCCAGTTGGGATATGAATAAAAAAACCAAGCAGAAGGTGGCTTTCTCTTCATGGTACTGGCTTTACTCGCATGAATTGTCATACTAAGCTCGTGAAGAATGAAAAATCATCATCATAATCTTCTAAGAGAGCAGTCACTGACACACGAGCAATAGGAACCATCAGATCGAACATGAAGAAGATGTCACAACTGGCTGGTAGGTGTGCTGGAGTGACAATGGACTCCGAAGATGAAACATCTGAATTTGAATCAGACACTGAAGAATTCTATAGAGGTTTGGGCAGAGGAAATGCATTTGTCGTTGTTGAACCATCCGAATATTATTCCGAGACAAATACCGATGATGATGCATCAAGTGATGACGCGCTCTTGTCTCTATGCCTCATGGCAAAAACCACAAAGGAACATGTATCATCCAAACATCAGAGGCCTGTAAATGAATTCTCCTTGGATAATATTGCCTATGCTAAACTTGTTAAGATTGCAACATCTCAGCATGATGAACTTGAAAAACTTGAGAAAAGTCTAAGGAGTTCTCAAGGATTACTTGTCGATGAGATGGAGAAAATCAAGAGTTGACCAAAGAGCATGATGTTCTTTCTTAAACTATCGATGATTTTTCCAATCATTATAATTCTCTTATAGTTGACTTCAAGAGTTTATCAGATGAACTCCTTAGTAGGTCAGGAACTCGAGTCACTGAAAGAACCTTATGATTTGATTGCCAATGAAAAGGCTTCTCTCCTCACCAAGCAATCTGGAAATCTTATTGATGATTTTGTTCCTCCTTGTCTAAAATGCTAGGAACGTAGCAATGTTGACTCCACTGGTGAATCCTCTAATGATATCATCGAGAACATTGCAACTACTATGAATGCGATCACTAATCCCTCTTCCAAGGAAATTGTTGCTATCTATGATGAAAATTTCAGGCTAGGGAAGTTACTTAAGACCGGCAGGCTAAAGAGCCTTAAGGGGCATCAAACTTTGTGTGATGTACTCAAGAAGTCGATACTACACAAAAACCCTAGGATGGAAGGTTTGGGTTTCGAAAGGAAATTCAACGTTGATGGAACGTACTAGACTCCTGAGCAATATCCTCAGACAAGCTGTGTTCGTGCTATGAACAAAACTCTTGAACCAGCACGTCTGTCCAGATATGGCTATCCCATCCTTTTTGTTTTTGACGAGTCAGGTGACTCAAGCTACAAAACTCTTCAAACAACATAATGGTAAAGTTTTCGCTCGGTACATAGGGACTAACTGCAGGTCTGGCTCACCCAAGAAGCGGATTTGGGTGAAGAAATGCTCTACTGAAACTCTATCTGTTGTCACTAGCCGAACCATGCAGGATAAGCGTCTGGAGAACAATAACGTTATTTCTTTGAATGGGAACTGGCATAATCTTTGTCAGAAGGAATACATACGTATTTCTTCAAACCATTATACCCATGTCTCAAGAAACAACTTCAGTGCTTATTCATATGATTGATGACCCACAAGTATAGGGGATCAATCATAGTCCTTTTGCTAAGTAAGAATGTCGAACCCAACGAGGAACAGAAGGAAAAGACAAGTGGTTTTCAGCAAGGTAATTTCTGCAAGCACTAAAATTGTCGGTAACAGGTAGTTTGGTAGCAAGATAATTTGTAGCAAGTAAAAATAGTAACAATAAGTGCAGCAAGGTATCCAATCCTTTTTGTAGCAAAGGACAGGCAGGAACGATCTCAGATAATAAGTAAAATGTTCTTGAAGGCACACGGGAATTTCATGTAGTCACTTTCATCATGTTGGTTTGATTCGCGTTCGCTACTTTGATAATTTGATACGTGGGTGTGAAAGTGCGTTATATCGACTAGAGGGGGGTGAATAGGCGATTTTTATGAATTCTTCACTGAGGAATTTGCCAGTGAGGAAATTCCTTAGCGAAGAACTACTTGCGGCGGAATAAGTACTCAGAAGTGAACATAACAGAATACATGCATGGTCATCATGATGAAATGAAGACAAACACAGAGTACAGAAAGCGTAAACATAGGATAGCACAAGATGAAGACAAACAGACTGAAGAAATTGAACTGAGGAAATTGAGAAAGTCTTCAGTCAAAGTCTTCAAACACAGATATGAACAAACACACAACACAGTAATGAGGAAATGAAAGTGTTGAGGAAATAGAACCAGTTGGCTTGGTGAAGATAATGATTTGGTAGACCAGTTCCAACTGTTGTCTCAGTTGTACATCTGGTTGGAGCGGCTAGGTATTTAAACCTGAGGACACACAGTCCTCACCGTATTCTCCTTGAGCTAAGGACACACAGTCCTTGCCCAATCACTCGTGGTAAGTCTTCAGGTGACTTCCGAACCTTCACAAACTCGGTCACTCGGCGATCCACAATTCCTCTTGGATGCTCTAGACCATGACGCCTAACCGTCTGGAAGAAGCACAGTCTTCAAAGGTAACAAGCGTCGGATCCACGCAGGATCAATCTCTTCAGTGATTCTCAATCACTTTGGGTTTGTAGGTGTTTGGATTTGGCTTTTGGATTTTCCACACTTGATGATTTTCGCTCAAAGTCCTCGAAGGATGGGATGCTCTCAATTGACAAGTGTCAGTTTCTAGCGGAGCAGCCAACCAGCTAGTGGTTGTAGGGGGCGGCTATTTATAGCCTAGGGAGCAGCCCGACATGATAAGACATAAATGCCCTTCAATGATATGACTGTTTGATGGATAAGATATTTTGGAACTGTTGGCGCGTAGCACAGCAACGGTCGGAAATTTGAGGTACAAATTCCTCAGGGCTATCATGTTCCTCACTGTGTAGGCAATCCGCACTGGCGAATTCCTAACTCCTCGGTCAGAACAAAGTCCTCACTGACCAGAAGAACTGCATCTCTGTCACTAAAGAAATTGACTGAACTGTATGAGATTTCCAATGGCTTCACTCGAAGGGATTGGTAGGTGTAGGATTTTGAGTTGAGCATCACATGGAAATTTTTCCTTAGTATTTCCTCGACCCCCTTTAACAGTACGGTGTTTCCTATGACTCAAGAAAGAGAAAATGAAACTACGAAAACAAAATTCTTCACGCTTCATGTTCCTCGAATGAATACCAAGTCTTCAAGGTCACACCAATTTCTTCACTTCCAAAGTCTTCAGAAAGTCTTCAGAATATCAAAGTCTTCAGTTGAAGAACTTTATTTTTAGGGGTCGACTTTCTCTGTAAATATCAAACTCCTCATAGACTTATAGACCTGTGTACACTCATAAACACATTAGATCCTTAACCTATAAGTCTTCAATACACCAAAATCACTAAGGGGCACTAGATGCACTTACAGGGTGACTTGTGCTTGGGTGTTGTTCTTACTTGAACAGGCCTCTCACTTATGATTAACCCCCTCGCAAGCATCTACAACTACGAAAGAAGTATTAAGACAAAATCTAACCATAGCATTAAACATATGGATCCAAATCAGCCCCTTATGGAATAACGCATAAACTAGGGTTTAAGCTTCTGTCACTCTAGCAACCCATCATCTAATAACTACTCCACAATGCATTCCCTTAGGCCCAAAGATGGTGAAGTGGAATGTAGTTGACGTTCACATAACACCACTAAGGGAATCACAACATACATATCATCAAAGTATCGAACATGTATCTAATTCACATGATTACATGCAACATGACTTCTCTCGTGGCCTCAAGAACAAAAGTAACTACTCTCTCAACTGTTGGGAAACGCGGTAATTTCAAAAAAAAGTTCCTATGATCACGCAAGATCTATCTAGGAGATGCATAGCAACGAGAGGGGAGAGTGTTTCCACATACCCTCGTAGACCGAAAGCGGAAGCGTTTAGTAATGTGGTTGATGTAGTCGAACTTCTTTGTGATCCAACCGATCCAAGTACCGAACGTACGGCACCTCCGCGTTCAGCACGTTCAGCTCGATGACGTCCCTCGGGCTCTTTATCCAGTTGAGGACGAGGGTGAGTTCCATCAGCATGATGGCATGGTGACGGTGATGATGATGTTACCGGCACAGGGCTTCGCCTAAGCACTACGGCGATATTATCGAGGTGTGTAACTATGGAGGGGGGCACCGCACACGGTTAAGAGAAACTTGGTGTGCCTTTAGGGTGCCCCCTGCCCACGTATATAAAGGAGGTAGGGAGAGAGGCCGACCCTCTAGGGGCACACCAAAAGTATGGAGTCCTACTAGGACTTCCAAGTCCTAGTAGGAATCCCTTTCCTTTTTGGAGTAGGAGAGAAGGAAAGAGGGAAAGAGAGAGGGAGTAGGAAAAGGCAAGGGGGAGCCGCCCATTCCCCTAGTCCAATTCGGACCCATGGGGGGCGCGTGCCACCTCCCCTTGTCATGCCTCCTTCTTTTCCCGTATGGCCCAATAAGGCCCATTACTTCTCCTGGTGAATTCCCGTAACTCCCCGGTACTCCCAAAAACACCCGAATCACTCGGAACCTTTCCGATGTGCGAATATAGCCTTCCAATATATGAATCTTTACCTCTCGACCATTTCGAGACTCCTCATCATGTCCGTGATCTCATCCGGGACTCCGAACAAACTTCGGTCATCAAATCACATAACTCATAATACAAATCATCATCGAACGTTAAGCGTGCGGACCCTACGGGTTCAAGAACTATGTAGACATGATTGAGACACATCTCCGGTCAATAACCAATAGCGGAACCTGGATGCTCATATTGGCTCCTATATATTCTACGAAGATCTTTATCGGTCAAACCGCATAACAACATACGTTGTTCCCTTTGTCATCGATATGTTACTTGCCCGAGATTCGATCGTCGGTATCATCATACCTAGTTCAATCTCGTTACTGGCAAGTCTCTTTACTTGTTCTGTAATGCATCATCCCGCAACTAACTCATTAGTCACATTTCTTGCAAGGTTTATAGTGATGTGCATTACCGAGAGGGCCCAGAGATACCTCTCCGATACACGGAGTGACAAATCCTAATCTTGATCTATGCCAACTCAACAAACACCTTCGGAGACACCTGTAGAGAATCTTTATAATCACCCAATTACGTTGTGACATTTGATAGCACACAAGGTGTTCCTCCGGTAGTCGGGAGTTGCATAATCTCATAGTCTAAGGAACATGTATAAGTCATGAAGAAAGCAATAGAAATAAAACTAAATGATCATTATGCTAAGCTAACAGATGGGTATTGTCCATCATATCATTCTCTAATGATGAGATCCCGTTCATCAAATGACAACACATGTCTACGGTCGGGAAACTTAACCATATTTGATTAACGAGCTAGTCTAGTAGAGGCATACTAGGGACACTTTGTTTTGTCTATGTATTCACACATGTATCAAGTTTCCGGTTAATACAATTCTAGCATGAATAATAAACATTTATCATGATATAAGGAAATATAAATAACAACTTTATTATTGCCTCTAGGGCATATTTCCTTCATCAACATATTCATGCTCAAGATCAGAGGAGTAATAAATATCATAATGGATCTGAACATATGATCTTCCACCAAATAAACTGGCTAGCATCAACTACAAGATGTAATCAACACTACTAGTTACCCACATGTACCAATCTGAGGTTTTGATACAAAGATTGAACACAAGTGATGAACTAGGGTTTGAGATGAGATGGTGATGTTGAATATGTTGATGAAGATTGGCCTCCTCAAAGATGAGAGGATTGTTGGTGATGATGATGGCTTCGATTTCCCCCTTAGGGAGGGAAGTTCCCCGGCGGAATCGCTCGGCCGGAGGGCAAAAGTGCTCCTGCCCAAGTTCCGCCTCGAGACGATGGCGCTCCGTCCCAAAAGTCCTATCCTTATTTTTTGTCTAGGTCAAAAGACCTTATGTACCAGAAGATGGGCACCAGAGGTGGGCCTGGGCCCCCACTACCCACCAGGGCACGCTTGGAGGGGGTGGCACGCCCTGGTAACTTGTGGGCGCCTAGGTGCTCCCCTCTGGTAGTTCTTTTCTCCAATATTTATTATATATTCCAAAATAATTCTCCATAAAATTTCAGTTCATTTGGAGATGTGCAAAATAGGTATCTCTGACATGACTTTTTCAGGTCCAGAATTTCAGCTGCCGGCACTCTCCCTCTTTGTGTAAACCTTGCATATTATGAGAGAAAAGGCATTAGAATTACTCCACAAAGTGTTATAATGCATAAAAACACTATAAATAATAGTAGGAAAACATGATGCAAAATGGACGTATCAATGATTACTCTCGCAGTGAACAGGCAAGATATACAGGATATCGAAGGAAAATTGTCCCTGCTCGATCAACACTAATGAGGTCTCGGCTTCCCACACAAGTGTGGGTGGTGAAAACCATCTAACTCTCTTGCAGGAACCTTATTAGGGTCGCTTATTGCATATCTCTAAGCCCTGAGACACTTCACAGACGTAATGCCTATGTGAGATTATGCCATGAATGATCACAATTATAACTGTGCTCAATTTTGTCAATTTCCTAACAGTAATATGTTAACCACACCATTGCTATGCTTTCGAGAGAGATGCCACTAGTGAACCTATGCCCCCGAGGTCTATTCTCCATCAATACTGAAACTCCTACAATTGCTCTATTTACTTTCCTTTTACACTTTGCCTATCACTATCAGTTTTTATCTTGTAACTAGCAAGAAACTATGCCCCCTTGCCTTTGTTGAGTGCAAGTAATTGTAGTGTTTGTGTGCAGGTACTGTTAACGTTGATAATACTTGTGCGAACGGCAGTCTAATTGATATTTTAGCCAGTTCCTGCTATACTTGTGCGAACGGCAGTCTAAACTCTTATTTAACCACTTTGTTTATTCTCCAGAATCACCTTCTTGTTTTACGTCGTTTGATATCAAATCAGCCCTCGCAAGTACGAATCACTCGAATTGATGTAATCCGTTATATAAAGAGCACAGTCATTTGTCTTCGATATGTTAATTTTTCATTTGTCAATGATTTACATACATGATCCCAAACCTTCCACTACCCGGTGACAATGGCACTCCGCTCTATGCTGATAGCACCAATATTTTACAGCTCTTTACACATATGGGTCATACAACAATGACGTGTGTCCATACCAATGCACATGAACACGGAGTCAACATACAGTGGCCATGGCAAGACACATATATGCATCATGCAAGTATAATAAAATAATAGATACAATCCATGCCAGGTGTATGTAGGCATGTTCGGAGCATGTACGCGTCACCAGACATGTGATGTATCATTCACTTTTTCGTGAATACACAAAGCTTGCGTATCTTTCCATTGATAGAAGGAGTAGAATGAGTACAGCAAGGGATACAACACATGACACGAACGCAGGCAGGCATGAACATGGTGCCCAGAGCAGAGAGAAGGGATGCTCAGCCCGAGTGGAGGATACGACACAGCTAAGCCTACCAAACCCAAAACCAAGAGTGGCAAGCCGAACCACGCAGAACTCCGACATCACCTGAGCCAATATGACGGACACCGCGAGCGAACAAAATAGTGCCTTCAAGAAGGAAAACGACGCCGAGACACCGTCGCCATCCGGTCCGGAGGAACCAGACCTAGGGTTTCCCCTGAGCTCGGAGAGGGGCACAGTTTAAGGCCATGACAACGCCTCCAACAAGGGAACGACACCCGCAAATGCCATCGTTGCCAGCACCGGCAAGCCGAGCAGGGATTTCTCCCTGGCCTGAAGCTGAGCAATCCCATAGCCGCCGAATTGGGGATCGAAGATGAAGAAGCCAATGTTGGTCGGAACCACCGTGTTGGAAGTTGGGTTGGTGGGGCTGCACCTGCCGTCGGAGGGTGGCACCGCCTCGAAGCCCTGGAGCATTGGATCTGGCAAAAGGAGGAGGCTTTGAGGCATATAGGGAAGGGTAGGCAACGAAGCAACATCACGCGGGGTCTGGACGACGACGTCAGCAACGCCGGCAAGCAAGGACTGGAGGGACGCAGATCCAAAACTGCCGTGGCCTTGCCATCGGAACATGGGCGAACCAGGTGAGCCGGAAGGCACGCAGCCACCCGGTTGCCACGGTCGGAGCCGCCCGGCAGAGCACCAACGGCGGGGGACACCGGAGAGACGCGGGCCCGAGACCGTCGGGGCCGGAACAACACCAGCAAGGACCCGCCATGAGGGCCCCGTGTCCGCCACATCTCTAGAAGCATCGCCGTCTCGATCCAGAAGACGTCACTGAGGCCCGGGGAGGAGGTGCCGCCGGAAACGAGGGGGGCCGCCTGCATAAGGAAGGCCGCAGGCCGCGAGCACCCCCGCAACCAGCCGCAGGCCCGACACCCCACCCATGGCCGGCAGCAGCACCAACAGCTGCTGGGCCGCGTCGCCGTAGGTGGTGAGGAGGACCGCAGGGGAAGGCGCCCAAGGCCAGGGACGCCGAAACCACCGCCGGACCGGCAAGCATATGCAGCAGCTGGAGAAGACGCCGGCGAAGCACCGGGGAAGAGGCCCGGGGTCGCACGGGAGGGGGGAGGCGGAGGTGGCGCCCTCGACAGCCAAGCGAGCCAAGGCGAGCCCAACACAGCGGGGAAGGACCGGATCCGGTCGCCCAGCACATCCTGGGCGCACCGCACCTGCGCCGGACCGACTAGGGGTCGCCGCCGGGGAGGGAGGGGTGATGGAGCCACGAGGCCGAGTGGGGGCGGGGGTGGGGAGCGTGAGAGGACAGATCCGCCCTGCCGCCACCTTCCTAGGGCCCGGCACGGCTTCGCCGGCCGGCCCTCTGGCGGCGGCGACGCGGGGGTGTGCGCTGGAGGTGGCCGCTAGGCTGCGGCGGCTAGGGTTCCCCCCGTGCCGCCAGGGGAGGGCGACGCGGGGGGGGGGGGGGGCATGTGTGTATCATTCACACTTGTAAAGTGTTCATACATAAAGTGGAAACCCAATGGTAGATACAATCTGATGAGGTAAATAAATAGATACATCGACTATGCATCTGTTGGAAATATGCCCTAGAGGCAATAATAAAAGCATTATTATTATATTTCCTTATTCATGATAATTGTCTTTATTCGTGCTATAATTGTGTTAACCGGAAATCGTAATACATGTGTGAATAACAGACAACAACATGTCCCTAGTGAGCCTCTAGTTGACTAGCTCGTTGATCGACAGATAGTCATGGTTTCCTGACTATGGACATTGGATGTCATCGATAACGGGATCACATCATTAGGAGAATGATGTGATGGACAAGACCCAATCCTAAACATAGCATAAGATCGCATAGTTCGTTTGCTAGAGTTTTCCAATGTCAAGTATCTTTTCCTTAGACCATGAGATCGTGTAACTCCCGGATACCGTAGGAGTGCTTTGGGTGTGCCAAACGTCACAACGTAACTGGGTGACTATAAAGGTATACTACGGGTATCTCTGAAAGTGTCTGTTGGGTTACATGGATCGAGACTGGGATTTGTCACTCCGCTTGACGGAGAGGTATCACCGGGCCCTCTCGGTAATGCATCATCATAATGAGCTCAATGTGATCAAAGTGTTTGATCACGGGATCATGCATTACGGGAACGAGAAAAGTGACTTGCCGATAACGAGATTGAACGAGGTATTGGGATACCGACGATCGAATCTCGGGCAAGTAAAATACTGATTGACAAAGGGAATCGTATACGGGATTAATTGAATCCTTGACATCGTGGTTCATCCGATGAGATCATCATGGAGCATGTGGGAGCCAACATGGGTATCCAGATCCTGCTGTTGGTTATTGCCCGAGAGCCGTCTCGGTCATGTCTGCATGTCTCCCGAACCCGTAGGGTCTACACACTTAAGGTTCGGTGACGCTAGGGTTGTGAAGATATGTATGTGCAGTAACCCGAATGTTGTTCAGAGTCCCGGATGAGATCCCAGACGTCACGAGGAGTTCCGGAATGGTCCGGAGGTAAAGAATTATATATAGTAAGTGCTATTTTGGCCATCGGGACAAGTTTCAGTGTTATCGGTATTGTACCGGGACCACCGGAGGGGTCCCGGGGGTCCACCGGGGGGGTCCACCTGCCCCGGGGGGCCACATGGGCTGTAGGGGGTGCGCCTTGGCCTATATGGGCCAAGGGCACCATCCCCAAGAGGCCCATGCGCCAAGAGAGAAAAAAAAGGGGAGAGTCCTACAAGGGGAAGGCACCTCCGAGGTGCCTTGGGGAGGATGGACTCCTCCCCACCCTTGGCCGCACCCTTCCTTGGAGGAAGGGGCAAGGGCTGCGCCTCCCCTTCTCCCTTGGCCCTATATATAGTGGGGAAAAGGAGGAGCAAACCAACCCTAATGCCCTGGCACTCCCTCCTCCCTGCAACACCTCCTCCTCCTCCCGTAGTCGCTTAGCGAAGCCCTGCCGGAGTTCTGCTGCATCCACCACCACACCATCGTGCTGGATCTTCCTCAACCTCTCCTTCCCCCTTGCTGGATCAAGAAGGAGGAGACGTCTCCCGTCCCGTACGTGTTTTGAACGCGGAGGTGCCGTCCGTTCGGTGCTAGATCATTGGTGAATTGGATCACGGCAAGTACGACTACCTCATCCACGTTCACTCGAACGCTTCCGTTGCGATCTACAAAGTGGTATGTAGATGCTATCCAATCTGAATACTCGTTGCTAGATGAACTCATAGATGGATCTTGGTGAAACCGTAGGAAAAATTTTAATTTTCTGCAACGTTCCCCAACAGTGGCATCATGAGCTAGGTCTATGCGTAGTTCTTCTTGCGCGAGTAGAACACAATTTGTTGTGGGCGTAGATGTTCTCAACTCTTCTTGCCGCTACTAGTCTTATCTTGCTTCAGCGGTATTGTGGGATGAAGCGGCCCGGACCAACCTTACACGTACGCTTACGTGAGACCGGTTCCACCGACTAACATGCACTAGTTGCATAAGGTGGCTGGCGGGTGTCTGTCTCTCCTACTTTAGTTGGAGCGGATTCGATGAAAAGGGTCCTTATGAAGGGTAAATAGAAGTTGACAAATCACGTTGTGGCTTTTTACGTAGGTAAGAAAACGTTCTTGCTAGAACCCTAATTCAGCCACGTAAAACTTGCAACAACAATTAGAGGATGTCTAACTTGTTTTTGCAGCAAGTGCTTTGTGATATGATATGGCCAAAGTTGTGATGTATGATGAATGATCTATATGTGATGTATGAGATGTTCATGCTATTGTAATAGGAATCACGACTTGCATGTCGATGAGTATGACAACCGGCAGGAGCCATAGGAGTTGTCTTTATTTTTGTATGACCTGCGTGTCATTGAGAATCGCCATGTAAATTACTTTACTTTATTGCTAAACGCGTTAGCCATAGTAGTAGAAGTAATAGTTGGCGAGCAACTTCATGGAGACACGATGATGAAGATCATGATGATGAAGATCATGGTGTCAAGCCGGTGACAAGATGATCATGGAGCCCCAAGATGGAGATCGAAGGAGCTATGTGATATTGGCCATATCATGTCACGTTTATTATTTGATTGCATGTGATGTTTATCATGTTTTGCATCTTGTTTACTTAGAACGACGGTAGTAAATAAGATGATCCCTCATAATAATTTCAAGAAAGTGTTCACCCTAACTGTGCACCGTTGCTAAGGTTCGTCGTTCCGAAGCACCACGTGATGATCGGGTGTGATAGGTCCTTACGTTCGCATACAACGGGTGTAAGACAGATTTACACACGCAAAACACTTAGGTTGACTTGACGAGCCTAGCATGTACAGACATGGCCTCGGAACACAGAAGACCGAAAGGTCGAGCATGAGTCGTATAGAAGATACGATCAACATGAAGATGTTCACCGATGTTGACTAGTCCGTCTCACGTGATGATCGGACACGGCCTAGTTGACTCGGATCATGTAATACTTAGATGACTAATAGAGGGATGTCTATCTAAGTGGGAGTTCATTAAATAATTTGATTAAATGAACTTTATTATCATGAACTTAGTCTAAATATTTACAATATGTCTTGTAGATCAAATGGCCAACGTAGTCCTCAACTTCAACGCGTTCCTAGAGAAAACCAAGCTGAAAGACGATGGTAGCAACTATACGGACTGGGTCCGGAACCTGAGGATTATCCTCATAGCTGCCAAGAAAGATTATGTCCTAAGAGCACCGCTGGGTGACGCACCTATTCTCCCTGCAGAACAAGACGTTATGAACGCTTGGCAGTCACGCTGCGATGATTACTCCCTCGTTCAGTGCGGCATGCTTTACAGCTTAGAGCCGGGACTCCAAAAGCGTTTTGAGAGACATGGAGCATATGAGATGTTCGAAGAGCTGAAAATGGTTTTCCAAGCTCATGCCCGGGTCAAGAGATATGAAGTCTCCGACAAATTCTTTAGCTGTAAGATGGAGGAAAATGGCTCTGTCAGTGAGCACATACTCAAAATGTCTGGGTTGCACAACCGCTTGACTCAACTGGAAGTTAACCTCCCGGATGAAGCGGTCATTGACAGAATCCTCCAGTCGCTTCCACCTAGCTACAAGAGCTTTGTGATGAACTACAATATGCAGGGGATGGTAAAGACCATTCCTGAGGTATATGCTATGCTCAAATCAGCAGAGGTAGAAATCAAGAAAGAACATCAAGTGTTGATGGTGAATAAAACCACTAAGTTCAAGAAGGGCAAGGGTAAAAAGAACTTCAAGAAGGACGGCAAGGAAGTTGCCGCGCCCGGTAAGCAAGTTGCCGGGAAGAAGCCAAAGAATGGACCCAAGCCCGAAACTGAGTGCTTTTATTGCAAGGGAAGTGGTCACTGGAAGCGGAACTGCCCCAAATACTTAGCGGACAAGAAGGCCGGCAAAACCAAAGGTATATGTGATATACATGTAATTGATGGGTACCTTACCAATACTCGTAGTAGCTCTTGGGTATTTGATACCGGTGCAGTTGCTCACATTTGTAACTCAAAGCAGGAGCTGCGGAATAAACGGAGACTGGCGAAGGACGAGGTGACGATGCGCGTCGGGAATGGTTCCAAGGTCGATGTGATCGCCGTCGGCACGCTGCCTCTACATTTACCTACGGGATTAGTTTTAAACCTCAATAATTGTTATTTAGTGCCAAGTTTGAGCATGAACATTGTATCTGGATCTCGCTTAATTCGAGATGGCTACTCATTTAAATCAGAGGATAATGGTTGTTCCATTTATATGAGAGATATGTTTTATGGTCATGCTCCGATGGTTAATGGTTTATTCTTGATGAATCTCGTACGTGATGATACACATATTCATAGTGTGAATACCAAAAGAGTTAAAGTTGATAACAATAGTCCCACATATTTGTGGCACTGCCGCCTTGGTCACATAGGTGTCAAACGCATGAAGAAGCTCCATGCAGATGGACTTTTAGAGTCTCTTGATTATGAATCATTTGACACGTGCGAACCATGCCTCATGGGTAAAATGACCAAGACTCCATTCTCAGAAACAATGGAGCGAGCAACCAACTTATTGGAAATCATACATACCGATGTGTGCGGTCCAATGAGTGTTGAGGCTCGCGGTGGCTATCGTTATGTTCTCACCCTCACTGATGACTTGAGTAGATATGGGTATATCTACTTAATGAAACACAAGTCTGAAACCTTTGAAAAGTTCAAGGAATTTCAGAGTGAGGTTGAAAATCAACGTGAGAAAAAGATCAAGTTTCTACGATCAGATCATGGAGGAGAATACTTGAGTCACGAATTTGGCACACACTTAAGAAAATGTGGAATAGTTTCACAACTCACGCCGCCTGGAACACCTCAGCGTAATGGTGTGTCCGAACGTCGTAATCGCACTCTATTAGATATGGTACGATCTATGATGTCTCTTACCGACTTACCGCTATCTTTTTGGGGCTATGCTTTAGAGACTGCCGCATTCACTTTAAATAGGGCTCCGTCGAAATCCGTTGAGACGACACCGTATGAATTATGGTTTGGGAAGAAACCCAAGCTGTCATTTCTAAAAGTTTGGGGATGCGATGCTTATGTCAAGAAACTTCAACCTGAAAAGCTTGAACCCAAGTCGGAAAAATGCGTCTTCATAGGATACCCAAAAGAAACTGTTGGGTATACCTTCTACCACAGATCCGAAGGCAAGATCTTTGTTGCCAAGAATGGATCCTTTCTAGAGAAAGAGTTTCTCTCGAAAGAAGTAAGTGGGAGGAAAGTAGAACTTGATGAAGTGTTACCTCTTGAACCGGAAAATGGCGAAACTCAAGAAATCGTTCCTGAGGTGCCTGCACCGACTAGAGAGGAAATTAATGATTATGATCAAGATACTTCTGATCAAGCTCCTACTGAAATTCGAAGGTCCACAAGGACACGTTCCGCACCAGAGTGGTACGGCAACCCTGTCTTGGAAATCATGTTGTTAGACAACGGTGAACCTTCGAACTATGAGGAAGCAATGGCGGGCCCAGATTCCGACAAATGGCTAGAGGCCATGAAATCCGAGATAGGATCCATGTATGAAAACGAAGTATGGACTTTGACTGACTTGCCCGTTGAACGGCGAGCCATAGAAAATAAATGGATCTTTAAGAAGAAGACAGACGCGGATGGTAATGTGACCATCTATAAAGCTCGGCTTGTCGCTAAGGGTTATCGACAAGTTCAGGGAATTGACTATGATGAGACTTTCTCACCGGTAGCGAAGCTGAAGTCCGTCCGAATCATATTAGCAATTGCCGCATACTATGATTATGAGATATGGCAAATGGACGTCAAAACGGCATTCCTTAATGGTTTCCTTAAGGAAGAATTGTATATGATGCAGCCGGAAGGTTTTGTCGATCCTAAGAATGCTGACAAGGTGTGCAAGTTCCAACGCTCGATTTATGGGCTGGTGCAAGCATCTCGGAGTTGGAACATTCGCTTTGATGAGATGATCAAAGCGTTTGGGTTTACACAGACTTATGGAGAAGCCTGTGTTTACAAGAAAGTGAGTGGGAGCTCTGTAGCATTTCTCATATTATATGTAGACAACATACTTTTGATGGGAAATGATATAGAACTCTTGGACAGCATTAAGGCCTATTTGAATAAAAGTTTTTCAATGAAGGACCTTGGAGAAGCTGCTTATATATTAGGCATCAAGATCTATAGAAATAGATCAAGACGCCTCATAGGTCTTTCACAAAGTACATACCTTGATAAAATATTGAAGAAGTTCAATATGGATCAATCTAAGAAAGGGTTCTTACCTGTGTTACAAGGTGTGAAATTGAGCTCAGCTCAATGTCCGACCACGGCAGAATATATAGAAGATATGAGCGTCATCCCCTATGCCTCAGCCATAGGTTCTATTATGTATGCCATGCTGTGTACCAGACCTGATGTAAACCTTGCCGTAAGTTTGGTAGGAAGGTACCAAAGTAATCCCGGCAAGGAACACTGGACAGCGGTCAAGAATATCCTGAAGTACCTGAAAAGGACCAAGGAAATGTTTCTCGTTTATGGAGGTGACGAAGAGCTCGTCGTAAAAGGTTACGTCGACGCTAGCTTCGACACAGATCTGGATGACTCTAAGTCACAAACCGGATACGTGTATATTTTGAATGGTGGGGCAGTAAGCTGGTGCAGTTGCAAGCAAAGCGTCGTGGCGGGATCTACATGTGAAGCGGAGTACATGGCAGCCTCGGAGGCCGCACATGAAGCAATATGGGTGAAGGAGTCATCACCGACCTCGGAGTCATACCCAATGCGTCGGGGCCAATCAAGCTCTTCTGTGACAACACTGGAGCTATTGCACTTGCAAAGGAGCCCAGGTTTCACAAGAAGACTAGGCACATCAAGCGTCGCTTCAACTCCATTCGTGAAAATGTTCAAGATGGAGACATAGAAATTTGTAAAGTGCACACGGATCTGAATGTCGCAGATCCGTTGACTAAACCTCTCCCTAAGGCAAAACATGATCAGCACCAGAACTCTATGGGTGTTCGATTCATCACAATGTAACTAGATTATTGACTCTAGTGCAAGTGGGAGACTGTTGGAAATATGCCCTAGAGGCAATAATAAAAGCATTATTATTATATTTCCTTATTCATGATAATTGTCTTTATTCGTGCTATAATTGTGTTAACCAGAAATCGTAATACATGTGTGAATAACAGACAACAACATGTCCCTAGTGAGCCTCTAGTTGACTAGCTCGTTGATCGACAGATAGTCATGGTTTCCTGACTATGGACATTGGATGTCATCGATAACGGGATCACATCATTAGGAGAATGATGTGATGGACAAGACCCAATCCTAAACATAGCATAAGATCGCATAGTTCGTTTGCTAGAGTTTTCCAATGTCAAGTATCTTTTCCTTAGACCATGAGATCGTGTAACTCCCGGATACCGTAGGAGTGCTTTGGGTGTGCCAAACGTCACAACGTAACTGGGTGACTATAAAGGTATACTACGGGTATCTCTGAAAGTGTCTGTTGGGTTACATGGATCGAGACTGGGATTTGTCACTCCGCTTGACGGAGAGGTATCACCGGGCCCTCTCGGTAATGCATCATCATAATGAGCTCAATGTGCTCAAAGTGTTTCATCACGGGATCATGCATTACGGGAACGAGAAAAGTGACTTGCCGATAACGAGATTGAACGAGGTATTGGGATACCGATGATCGAATCTCGGGCAAGTAAAATACCGATTGACAAAGGGAATCGTATACGGGATTAATTGAATCCTTGACATCGTGGTTCATCCGATGAGATCATCGTGGAGCATGTGGGAGCCAACATGGGTATCCAGATCCCGCTGTTGGTTATTGCCCGAGAGCCGTCTCGGTCATGTCTGCATGTCTCCCGAACCCGTAGGGTCTACACACTTAAGGTTCGGTGACGCTAGGGTTGTGAAGATATGTATGTGCAGTAACCCGAATGTTGTTCGGAGTCCCGGATGAGATCCCGGACGTCACGAGGAGTTCCGGAATGGTCCGGAGGTAAAGAATTATATATAGGAAGTGCTATTTTGGCCATCGGGACAAGTTTCGGTGTTATCGGTATTGTACCGGGACCACCGGAGGGGTCCCGGGGGTCCACCGGGGGGGTCCACCTGCCCCGGTGGGCCACATGGGCTGTAGGGGGTGCGCCTTGGCCTATATGGGCCAAGGGCACCAGCCCCAAGAGGCCCATGCGCCAAGAGAGAAAAAAAAGGGGAGAGTCCTACAAGGGGAAGGCACCTCCGAGGTGCCTTGGGGAGGATGGACTCCTCCCCACCCTTGGCCGCACCCTTCCTTGGAGGAAGGGGCATGGGCTGCGCCTCCCCTTCTCCCTTGGCCCTATATATAGTGCGGAAAAGGAGGAGCAAACCAACCCTAATGCCCTGGCACTCCCTCCTCCCTGCAACACCTCCTCCTCCTCCCGTAGTCGCTTAGCGAAGCCCTGCCGGAGTTCTGCTGCATCCACCACCACACCGTCGTGCTGGATCTTCCTCAACCTCTCCTTCCCCCTTGCTGGATCAAGAAGGAGGAGACGTCTCCCGTCCCGTACGTGTGTTGAACACGGAGGTGCCGTCCGTTCGGTGCTAGATCATCGGTGAATTGGATCACGGCAAGTACGACTACCTCATCCACGTTCACTCGAACGCTTCCGTTGCGATCTACAAAGTGGTATGTAGATGCTATCCAATCTGAATACTCGTTGCTAGATGAACTCATAGATGGATCTTGGTGAAACCGTAGGAAATTTTTTAATTTTCTGCAACGTTCCCCAACAGCATCCACGTAACTAATTAATACTCGTTTTGTATTCTTGCTTGCTGCCACTAAACCATAGACGAAACAATGCTTTCCTATCTATATGACGGCGAGCCCCCCGTCCCCCGCGTCCCTCTCCGAGATGACACGGGGAAACTCTAGCCAGCCCCGCCGCCAGCCTTCCTCCACCCTCCCCTCCCCCTCGCCGCCGCTGAGAGCCACCGTTGGGCAAAGCCCAGGCAGTGTTGGCGGCGGCGGGGCTTCTCCCCTGGCGCAGCTTCCCTTCTTCCTCGCGGCGGCTTAGTCACTCCCGATGGGCTTGGTGGTGCAGCGCTTTGAAGCTCCGGCGGCGGCTCGCTTTGCGGCAGGTTGGAGGGCCCGTCCCCGTCTGGTGGGGCCGCCTAGACAGCGACTGCGGCCTAGGGCTGTTGACCCTAGATTGGATCTAGGTGGTGCTCGGGCCTGGTCGTAGCTGCCTGTCAGGCATGGTGGCGGGGAGTCTCGCGGCCTCTGGGCATCATGGAGGTGCTGGCGGTGGCGTGTGCTCAGCCTGGTGATGGCAGCGGCCGTGCACGGGAGTTGGATTCCTTCGAACAGATCTAGGTGAAAACTTGCTTTCAGCTTCTGCCAAAGCTGGCGATGGCGGTGCTATTTGCATCGTTCCCTTCTTGAAGGCATAGCCGTGGAGAAGATCAAGGCCACTCTCTGCTACCTCTGGCGGAAACCCTAGATTGGATGACGTCAGCGCTCTGGTGTCGTTCCCCCCTTGGGGGCGTCATTCTTGGAGGTACACACGTGATCGAGGGACCAGAGGAAGGATTCTTTGATGGAGCAGTGCGTCATCTCACTCATTGATGGCAGCGGCATGGCGCTGTGGTGACTCAGCATCCGATGCACGGAGATGGACTCGCGCAGGAGGGTGACGCGGTCTAGCGTCGTGGTGGCGTCGACGACAGCTAGACCGGGCAAGGTAGATGCAGTAGTACAACTCTGAAGATGGATTGGTGGCAGGTGGCTGTGGTGGCCTTATACCCGGCAGGTGTCCTAGTTGAGGAGTGCGCCGGAACGGTGGGTGCCCCATACCCGGCACGCGTCCTGGTTGGAACCTCGGGTCTTAGATGTTAGGTTTGGTTGCGAGGTCTGTTTGGTATTATGCCCAAAGTATCAGCATCCCTTCATCAATTGGATAGGAATAGCGGCAGATGTTGCCTAGACGGTGGCTTTAGTCTTACTATTGTATTACTTTGTAAGGTCTTGTGTGAACAATTAATAAAGTGGATGCATGCATCCTCCAGATGCAGAGGCCGGGGGTCTTCCTCCTTTTTCTAAAAAAATCTATATGACGACATTTGTTTTCGCGTGGATGAATCATGTGACTATTACGAACCATTTCTTGCATCCCTACAAGGTCTCTTGCATATAGCTGTCATCAATATCCAATCGCGGTATCACTGTCCTAGAAGCCGACCCTACACTTTCAGGCATTATTAAAGCATCAGGATACACCATGGTGCTAGTGCAGCTGTGGATGATCGCCAGATCTCGCCGCCCAACTCCGGGGCTTTGAAGGTGGTCTTGCGGACAAGGTTGTCGGTTGGATGTTCTTGTGATGGGTATGGGTGAAAACCTAGTCTTCGGCCGGTGGCCGTGGTCGGTGATGGTGACATCCTTGGCATCTAATGTCTACTACACAACTTTTCTTCTTGCAAACTCTGTTGGGCCTCCAAGTGTAGAGTTTTGTAGGACAACAGCAAAATTTTATCAAGTGGATGACCTAAGGTTTATCAATCCATGGGAGGTGTAGGATGACGATGCTTTCTCTCAAATAACCCTACAATTAAATACAAGAAATCTCTTATGTCCCCAACACACCCAATACAATGGTAAATTGTATAGGTGAACTAGTTCGGCGAAGAGATGGTGATACAAGTGTAGTATAGATAGTGGACATAGGTTTTTGTAATATGAAATGATAAAAATAGCAAGGTAGCAAGTAACAAAAGTGAGTAAAAACGTTGTCTCAATGCTTGGAAATAAGGCCTATGGCTCATACTTTCACTAGTGCAATTTCACAATAGTGCTAACATAATTGAATCATATAACCATCCCTCAACGTGCGACAAAGAATCACTCCAAAGTTCTTATCAATAGCGGAGAACATAAGAAGAAATTTTTGTAGGTAGTAAACTACCTCAAACTTATCCTTTCCAATCAATCTATTGAGCTAATCCTATAAGTGTCACAAACAACTCAAGAGTTCGTACTAAAATAACACCATACGATACGCATCAATCAACTCTAATGTCACCTCGATACTCCAATGTCACGACAAGTATCCATGAGTCAATTATATGATATGCATCAAACAACTTCATATTCATAATATTCAATACAACACAAAGAACTTCAAAGAGTACCCCAAAGTTTCTATCGGAGAAAGTAGGATGAAAACATGTATCAACCTCTATGCCTAGATTACCCCAATGTCACCACGGGAATCCGCAAGTTGATTACCAAAACATACATCAAGTGACTCAATAGAATACCTCATTGTCACCACAAGTATCTGCATGCAATACATGCATCAAGTGACCTCAAATCCAATATTCAATCCGATAATAATGAAACCTCAAAGGGAAAGACTCAATTCATCACAACAAGATAGAGAGGGAAGAACACCATATGATCCAACTATATTAGCAAAGCTCGTGGTACATCAAGATCATGCCAAATCAAGAACAAGAGAGAGAGAGAGAGAGAGAGAGAGAGAGAGAGAGAGAGATCATACACATAGCTACTAGTAAATACCCTCAGCCTCGAGGATGAACTACGTACACATCACCATGAGAACGGAGGAGCAGTTGGTGGTGATTGTGATGGACGAGATGTCCCCGACGGTGTATCGGCGCCATTGGAGGAGAGGGGCAGGGGGACCTCCTTCTTCTTCTTCCTTGGCCCTCTGGGGGAGAGGGAGCTCTCCCCTAAATTGGATCTCTCTGTTGTCTTTTGTTTCTCGCTACTATTCTCGGAGCCCTTCACCCTTTCTTATATCCCCGGAGATCCGTAACTCCAACTGGCCTAAAATTGTGAGGGGATTTTTATTTGGAAATTATCTTTCTTGCGGTGAAAGAAAGGCTCCAACCAACCTACGAGGTACCCACAAAGCAAGGGGCGCGACCAGCGGGTAGGTCATGTCCTGTTGCCTTGTGGAGCCCCCGGGCACCATTTTGCCTTGATTCTTTTTCCCAAAAATCACATATATTCCAAAAAAATCTCCATAAAATTTTATCGCGTATAGACTTTGTTTGATATGGATTTCTTGCGAAACAAAAAACATGCAAAAAATAGGAACTGGCTTTGGGCACTAGTTTAATAAGTTAGTCCATAAAAATCATATATAAGTGCACCAAGACGATATAAAAATTATTGCCAACATGGCATGAATACTTCATAAATTATAGATACATTGCAGATGTATCAACGTCGTTTCCTTCATGAAGGCATCGTCGAGATGAGCTTCCAACTCCTCTGCTACCACCAGGGGAAACCCTTGATCAGTTGATCGGATGATGATGGCGCTCTTGTGTCATTCCCTCCTTGGGGGCATCATTCTTGGAGGTGTGCATTGGCTCGAGGGACCAGTGGACAGATCTAGTAGTGGAGCGGCATTTCATGTCACACATCAATGATGTGGAGTCTCGACAGCTTGGCGCAGCAGAGTCTCGGCGACAGATGTATGATGAATTGATGATGGACGCGTGTAGGGAGGTGGCGTTATCTGGCGCCGTGATGGCGTCAACGACAGCCCTTGCAAGGTTGATGCGTCAGTACATGCTCTGAAGATGGATCGGTGGAAGACGGTGGCAGCGGCCTCTGAGAGTACGTCGGACTGGTGTGTGCCCCAGACTCGGCAAGAAGCTTGGTTGGGGCCTTGTAAGTGCATCTAGTGACACCCCTAGTTGGTTTTGGAGTATTGACAATAAACTTGGTTTAGGGACTAATGTGTTTGTGAGATTCACAGGAGAACATAGGTAGAAGTCCCTATTGATTCGGTTTACTCATCGAAGATGATCCCTAAAAATGTATGAAGACATTGAAGGCAATGGTGGTTCACGAAGACATTCATGTCGAAAATAATGACACGTGAAGACATTCTCTTGAAGACATTGGAGCACGAAGACATAGTTTCTTTTATTGTTTCATTCTCTTCTTTCTTGAGTCATAGGAACCACCAAACAGTTAAGTGGGGTCGAGTTAAACAAAGTCAGAACGAAGACAAATGAGAGAAAATCTTATCCTGAGTTGGATGAGTCATCCTTGCTTGTAGCCTTAGTCAAGCTATCACATGTGTTTAAAATCTGACTGTTGGACATGTGTCGGTTGTCCATTGACCCAGGGTCATTTCGGACACATCATGTCGGATTGCCTCCTGGTTACAAATAGCCCACCCCCTCCACCATAAGTTGGTGGCTGCTCTGAGTTAGTGCACGGCTTTTGTCGTTTAAGAGCAACCCACCTCCGGAGCCTTTGAGAGAGAATCCTTGCAAGGACAAACCCTAAATACCCAGAGCCCAAAGAGTTTTGAGCATCACTGAAGCCTTTTTGTTCCTCGTGAACAGAAGAATTATTACACTTGCAGACTGTGATCTTCCAGTCGGTTAGGCATCGCATTCTAAGCATCCAAGAGCCATTGTGGATTGCCGGTGAACGAAGTCTGTGAAGGTTTGGAAGTCTACCTTGAAGACTTACCTGAGTGACTGGGAGAGATCTGCGGGTCTTAGCTCAAGGGGAATAAGGTGAAGACGTGGTCTTCGGAGTTCAATCTCAGCCTCCCTAACCAGACATATAGTTGTCACAGCAACTGGAACTAGTCTACCAAATCCTTGACTTCATCAAGCAACTGGTTCTACCACTTCACTTCTTACTTTGTATTTCACTTCGTGATGTCCTTATTGCCTATTCTGTTCGAAGGCATTGTGTGGAGATATTCACTCTGATTGCATATATGACTTCACACTATCTTTTGATTCTGATATGTTCTACCTAGTAGCTACTTGTCTTCGTGCATTACCTGTACTGTACTTTGATACTCTTGCATGGCTAGAGTAGTTTATCTTCCGTTGTATTCTATTTAGTTACTATATTAACTGCCCGTCTTCGAAGACATTGCCTGTCTTGAAGACTTCCATAAAAATCGCCTATTCACCCCCTAGTTGATAACTAGCACTTTCTGGCCTCCGGATTTAGATGTTAGGCTTTGGTGTGAGGTCTGTTTTGTATTCAGTTTAGACATTCAGCATCCATTCATCAAGTGGATAGGAGTAGTGACAAATGTTGTCAAGATGGTGGCTTCAGACTTACTGATGTATTACTTTATATGGTCTTTGTGAATAATTAATAAAATGGTCGTATGCAATGCCCGTATGCAGAGGCCCGGGGTCATCCTCCTTATCAAAAAAGAAGAAGAAAAAAGTGACCCTTGTCTACTAATGTCAACATTTCCCTAAGCTATGGTCTGATCCACCACCATGTGCCCTGGCGCTATCTTCGGTTCTTTACATGCATGTGTATTGTCATGCTCGTTCACGTAAATCTGCTCCATTACAGTCATGAGCCATCCGGTTACTATCACGACAGAATGTGTATGACAATGTTTTGTAATATATATGTTTAGAATATTCGAAAGTGTAAAAAAGAGTTAAAAGAATAATAAACAACATAAAAAAAGTGAAATTTATATAAACGATGAAGTGGCCTCCCGCGCACTCGGCCGACACATATGCTCGCGCAACTATGATTGGCCTCAGCGATTCGCAAGCTTCTCTCTATGACGCGAGTTATAGAAGCGCACAACTGTTGAGGACATGGACGTTTGGTCTATGAGTGTATATACACTCTATATAGAAGATAAATTAGCAATTAAATAGAAACTCAAAATTTCTATAAATATTTTTGAAATAAACTTGACCTTTAATTATACTTGTAAAAAAACATAAAAAGAGAAAACAATTGACTTCTTTTAAAAACAAAAATTTCGGCCAAAATAATGTGAATAGTGACCTATAATATATTTTTGTTGCCCTGAATTGAATGATGGTTTTTTATTCATGAAAATTGATATAATAGTGCAAAAGAAAGTCAAGTTTATTCTAAAAATACTTCTAAATCTTTTTGATATTTATTTTTAATTATTAATTTTTTCCATATGAGATGTATATACACCTAGAAACCAAAGTGTATTTCCTCCAACTGTTGGTGCTATACATGCCCAGATACATGCCCCTTTGGATTGTAAACCCTAGCCTCACACCACTCACGTCCTAAACACTACTAGTAGAATAAATGAATCAAACAAATAATTAAGGTCGTCATCGGGTCCAAGCTCATTTCTTCCCCATACGCCTGAGCATGTTGGGACATCAAATAGGCATCTAGCAGGCACCCCAAATTCAACTATATGGACAATCCCCCCAACTCTCTCTCCCTCTCTCCTGCTGCAGTGTGACAATCAAACTATAGTATCTCTTCACCCCCGTCTCCCTCCCTCCCCCCTCTCTCCATTGCAATGTCATAATCAAATTACATGATATATTCTCTCTCATCTCTCCCTCCCTAACCCACGTTGCAATGTCATGATCAAACTGCAATTTCTCATCTCACCTCCCCCTCTCTTGTTGCAGTGTCACAATCAAATTGCATTATATGTTTTCATTGTCCCTCCATCCTCCATCTCACCCGCCGCACACTCAGTCCCTCTCCATGTCCCTCCCTTTGTTTGTCTCTCTCTCTCCCAGAAAATCAAAATTATTGTTTTTTTGTAGAGTGCACAAATTATTAAAGTATATTTGCAAGGTTCTATCTTTGATATTTACAAGCTTATATGTGCACGAGCACCTGCTCATGCCAATTAAAATTTAGTACCTATAAGTCAATTTCTTTTATTATTGGCAAAGTTGTGTAAAAGACATTATGCTTTCAGTTAAATGAAATTGGGAAGGGAGCTCTTTTTATCATATTTTTGCAAAGGTACTTATAGGGTTCATATATGTGCATCATTGCATGTGCACAAGTTACTAAAATATATTTGTAAGGTTCTATCTCTTCTTTCTCTGTTGTTTGCAAACTTCTATGTGCACAAAGTCCTTCTTGTACCAATTAAAATTTAGCAGTTCGCATTTCTAGGCATCGGTTTACTATGCTAATGTGCGACTGCCACATACAATATACTTTCAATCGACTCCTCAAATCTTCTCATAAAAATAGATAGGAGTGTATCACGTTTAGATATTGATGTGTGCTTAAAGAAGAATCATATATAGTTAAGTCTGTATCACGTTCAGACCTTGATCCATCCAAATTGATCTCACGGGTACAACTAGCAAAGTCTCACTAATAGTTAATCGGCCTGTAGATAGAAGATCAACATGTAAAACTCAAAATACGCCACACAAAGAACTAGTAAGTAATCTCGATTAGTGCAAGCCTGATAGGAGGAGGAAAGGACGACGATGGCAGGGCAGCGAGGAGATTAGGCGATGGAAAGTTGGAGCGGATGAGGAGTGGTCGGCATCGGCCAAGACCTGATGTCCTCAGGATTGGCTTCCAAGGTTCGCATCAAGGAAAAATGATATAATTTTGTGTTTTTGCGTGTGGGTAGTTAACCGGAGTGGAGGAGTTCAAAACAATACTGAAAACCGGTTGTGTTGTGTTATCAAACATTGATTCCTTTTCATAAATGTTGTCTTCTGTTACCAAACATTGATTCCTTTCCATAGATTTGGTCTTTAAATATTAATTAGAGATTGCTGTGATTGATTCCTTTCCATGAGGACGTTACTAAATTTGGCAAATCAAAACCGGATTAAGTATCAGTGGGCTAAAAACCAGTTTAAATAAATTGGTGGGATAGAAAAATTGGTGGGGGAGGTTTAACCGAAATGGAGGCGATGCTACCAACTCACCATGGCATACAGGTGTGTGCTGATTCTGATAGTACGCCGAGCACAAAGTAATAGGTTGGTAATAGAAAAATGAAACTAGAAACCGAAAATGGAACATAGAAAAAATAGAAAACTCCGTGCACGCATCAAATAGTTCGACCAACTTTGATTATAGTTGATATTTTGGTAAGATTTGGGTATGAGTAGTGAAAGGCAAGGAAAGTTTGACTTTAATTGAGATATTCTTAAAATTTGATTTGAATGAGTTAATGCATGACGTTGTTTTGGGAAAGTGCCTATTTGCTTAAGTTAATGCACACGTCAAATGGGCCAACCCAAATTGGTTGTGTTTGCACGAAAGGTCACATGTAAGACACTCATGGGCAAATCTAGAGATGGTGGGAGTGAGGTGATGCTACCAACTCCCCTTTAGGAGTAAAAAAATGAATGAGAAAAATAATTAAAGTCATCTGCAAGTTCCAAGCTCATTTCTTACTCATACGACCAAGCATGTTGGGACATCAAATGGGTGCCCAACAGGCATCCGAAATTCAACGGTATGGACAGTCCCCCAGCTCTCTCTCACTCTCTCCTGGTGCATTGTGATGATAAAATTGTAATATCTCTTCTCCCCCTCTCCTTCCTTGCCCCTTGTCCCATTGCAATTTCACAATCAAATTACATTATATGTTCTCCCTCATATCCCCCTCCCTCCCATTGCAATGTCATGATCAAGCTGCTATCTCTACTCTCCCCCCTCTTACTTGCTGCATCGTCGCAATCAAATTGCATTATGGACACGGCGGCAGGGGGCACTGTCGACTGTGGCGGCGATGGTGCGGGGCGTGGATTTGGAGTTGGGGTGGGGATCGGAATGGAATGCGGTGGGTGGTTAATTAATCCGGGGGACGGCTTTGTAATTGCTGGCGTTGGCCAACGCCATTGCTATTGTCCTTAATTGTATTTTTTTACTTTTTTATATTCATATAGATGTTTAGTTTATTATTTTATTATTCTATTACTTATTATTTTGTTAATTTTATATTATATTTAGTTAATTATTTTGTGTAAATATGTAAACATACAAGACCAATAATTAGAGCAACATGGATCTCATTAATCTGGCCTAGATACATAATAGTTGAAGGATGAAAACAATAACAAATATATATAACTTCTACTATTCTTGATCTAGACTAATATCATCAGTGTAATGAGCTCCCACAAAAAAATGTTGTCATCAATCCATCTTGGAGAATGAGGCCAATCATAACAACAGCTAAAAGCGCATATCGAAGCATCTTAAAATTTTGGATTTGGCCACGCATCACATCAGTATTGAGCTGCATCCCATCTATCTGCTGTCTTGGTGGTCCAATGGAGTACTCGATCAACTCGCTTATGTACTTCTGCGTGAGATCAACCATATCCATGTCTAGCAATATTTTGTTCCTGTTGTCTGTGGATCACAATATACACACACATATTCATGTGAGCGACACTAGCTAGACAATAGAGTTGAATTGTGTAAACTAGCAGAAATAGACCGAGAGGTATTTTCTATCAAATTACCTTTCCCTGGTTAGCGCGGATGTAGAACTCTCGCTCTGGATTTCATTATGTGTGTGACAGATGCTTATCAGTAGGGAGTCGACAACTGCAAAGCAGCATAGGTTCCCTCACTCGATTCCTGACAGCTTCGGTGCCGGTGGCATAGCTGCCAGATCGAACAGACGTCGCCCTACAACGGGATGATTCGCCAGACAGGGTTGGCTGCATTGGCTATGGCAAGCTCATGTCGTAGCCAACAGGGATAGAGGAGAGCTCGACCAAAGCGGAGGAGTCCCAAACTTTTGACACGCCCCACCGACGTGGACTCGCACACGGGACTTGTGCTAATTCGACAAGCTCTGGTGGGTCCATTGTCACCAAAGCACCTAGCTCAGAGGGAGTAGAATTTTGTGTAGAATGGATCTGAATGTATCTGAGAAACAAGGGCTATCAATACTTCTATATATAAGCAAAACTTAGTGCCACTGTTCCAAAGTAGGGCACGCAGCACTAGGTTACTTATCTATAGCGTGCATATAAATTCCACTCCAGCAGTATCTTCCAACTGGTTGATACGTCTCCAACGTATCTATAATTTTTTATTGTTCGGTGCTATTATAGTATCAATCTTGGATGTTTTATATACATTTACAAGCAACAATATATCATTTTTTCGGACTAACCTATTAACTTAGTGTCCAGTGCCAGTTGCTGTTTTTTTTGCGTATTTTTGGTTTTTCAGAATATCAGTACCAAACAAAATACAAATGCCATGGAACTTTTTGGAGATTTTTTTTGGCGATAAGAGACCCTAGAAGCTCTAGGAGGGGACGAGAAGATAGAGCAGTGGCCCACGAGGCACCAGGGTGCGCCATGGTGGCTTGTGGGGCCCATGTGGCTCTGTTTGACCTAACTCCGTCTTTATAAATTATCTAAAATCGTGAAACCGATAGAGGAGTCCATGAAATACTTTTTCTGCCGCCACAAGTTCCTATTCTCAAGAGATCCAATTTGGAGGCCTTTTTTGGCACTCTGTCGGAGGGAGATTCGATCATGGAGGGGCTCTACGTCATCCTTGCCGCCCTTCCGATGATGCGTGAGTAGTTTACCACAGATCTACGGGTCCATAGTTAGTAGCTAGATGGCTTCTTCTCTCTCGATGTTCTTCAATACAATGTTCTCCTTGATGTTCTTGGAGTTCTATCCGGTGTAATCATTTTTTGCGATGTGTTTGCTGGGATCCGATGAGTTGTGTGTTTATGATCAGATCTATCCATGAATATTTTTTTTGACTGGGCACTGTGGGGAAACTCCCCACATCCATTTCAAATTTATTCCAAGATTATACAGTATGTACAAAGGTTACCAAGAGTAACCAGAAAGAGATACAAGGGGATGGGGGAGAGCTACTCACCTAGTTACAATTTTCGGCGTCCTGGGAATGGGGTTACCCAGACTTGCCTGCCTGCGGCCCATGGCGTGGCTCCATCAACGGCCCGGTATGGCCCAGCTTCAGCAGCAATAACTCAAGACCCTCGCGAGGGGCCAAGCCTCGCGAGGTCGATGACACCAAGACCTCCCTGGGGGCAGCCTCACTAGGCTGGCTCCCGAGGAGCGAAGATATCTAAGCAATGTGCACCTCGCGAGGTTCACATGACGTGAGCCATGACGACCAAGGCCAGGCGGGCCAGCGAGCGCAGTGTACCAGTTTCCTCTTTGGTGCTAAGGAGGCAATCGCAGGCGCGAAGCCCCGAGGAATCAAGCAAAGGTTTCCATTTCGGTGCAACGAGACCAAGACCGCTATGACGGCAGGACGGAGGTCATCGCAGAGCCCACTGCAGCGTCACCACGAGAGCCTTTTGCAGGCGAAGACTACATTTGTCAGGATAGCTTGTACTAGTTGTCTCCCTTCAAATTTGGCCGTTGTGGGATCCCTTCCCGCCTACATTTGGGAAGAGGACCAAGGCCACTATAAATAGGATTTAGCCACCACCATAGAGGGGCATCTGGGATCGGATCCATTCCACCCTAGCCACCTCACCAGCTCATCGATCCCAAGAACACCTCACCTCCCGAGGCTGTTCCACCACTGTACTAGTTCATCCTCGGCCCCTCGAGGCAATCCACCACAAAGCTGGAGTAGAGTATTACACCGCAAGGTGGCCCGAACCAGGATAAATCCCTATGTCTCTTGTTCTATGGGTTCGTCGAGTTAGGCCGTGGGATCATTGAGCCAGCAGACTGGGAAGAGAGTGTTCTTCGTACACACCCCAGAGTTCAAACCTTTCTAGGGTCTGCGGAACCCTGAATCCGACATTTGGTGCGCCAGGTAGGGGGCGCCGAAGCCTCTTTTCCGTCGGTCGATGCACCACCGCTCCACTGCTTCCATGGCTGATGCTCGTCGAGCCCGTGCTGAGCGCTAAACTGCTCTCGCCGCTCGCGTCGCCCAGATGGCACCTGTCGGCGGGCCTCCCCCGTCGTTCTCCGTCACCTACCGCCACCGGCCCGATGGGTAACGAGCAGCATGCTTCGTCGCTGCACCCCTTCGTGCAGAGGGACGGACGCACCGCTACCCCATCGCTAACTCTGGCCGGCTCGTCATCCCACACTCGTCGCGGCCCCGCGGACGCGCAGGCTGTGCTGCTCAAGGCGCGCGAGCTCCTGCGTACCGCCCCGTTGACGACCTCTACGAGGATTGGCTGGACCGCATCACCGAGCTCATCAACGCCACTGGGGGCTCTCCTGCACCATCCCTCTCGCTACCTCGCACGCCTCCCTCCGCTGGTGATGTAGCCCATGGAGCGCCTCCACCACCTCCCCATCATGACGTCGTCCTCGGGTCAAGACACGCGGCTCCATGGCGTGACCCGCCACGCAAGGCGCCCACGTGCGAACAAGAAAGCTGCCAGGAGGTCCAGCGGCCGCAAGAGGATGCTCCTGCACTCCCAGCGCCACCACATCAAGACCGCGCGCTGCCTGCGGCAGCGGCGAGTGGGTACCAAGACTAGGCTCTAGCTCCACGACGAGCTCCAGTGCCCACCGCGGGCTGCCGCGCCTTCACCCTAGAGCTACGCAGCGTCGTCTGGCCAGCCAAGTTCAAGCCCGACCTGCCTCCGCACTACGATGGCACCCCCGACCCTACTGAGTTCCTACAGCTCCATGAGCTAAGCATCGAGGCGGCCAACGGCGACGAAAAGGTCATGGCGAACTCGTTTCCCATGGCTCTCAAAGACAACACGCGCTCGTGACTCCTGAACCTGCCTGCGGGATCAATCTCCTCCTGGGGTGAGATGCACGAGCGTTTGTCGCCAACTTCCAGGGTACTCGCGACCGCCGCCTGCTACGGGTGACCTGCGCCGCATCATGCAGCAGCCAGGGGAAACCCTGCAGAAGGACATCCAGCGCTTCAACAACGTTCGCCTCAAGATCACCAAGGTGACAGACGAGGCCATCATCTTAGCATTCTCTGACGGCGTCTGCAATATCAAGATGAAGAAGGAGCTCGCCATCCACGAGGACCTGTGCACGGCCCTGGAGATGTTCAACATGGCGACCAAGTGCGCGAGAGCTGAGGAAGGGCGCCTCTCCCTCCTCGAGCTCCCAGCTGCCGACCTAGAAGACAAGAAGGCCAAGACCAAGGACGTGAAGCGCAAGGGGGCGGCCGTGCTTGCGGCTGAGCCGGAGATGAAGCGCGGCTGCGACCACCTAGAGTCATCCAAGGGCAGTCGCCCATTCTGCGCCTTCCGTAACATACATAGCCACAACACCAATGACTGTCAAGAGCTCAGGGCCATCCGCGACAGGTGCTTTGGTCGACGCCCGGAGCGTAACGATCGAGGATATGGTCGTGGAGGAGGTCGAAGCAGAGGACGCTGGGACGACCGCAGCCCCTTCTAGGAGTGGCGCGATTAGCCTCATGAGGACCGCTCGCAGGGCCAGCCTCGCGAGGGCGCCTGGAGGGAGCAGCCTCGCGAGGACCGTCCCCAGGGCAAGGCAGGCCTCTCTCCGCTGCCGCCACCACCACCAAGGAGGAACGACGATCATCACTAAGACAAGGGGGTTGGGGGCTTCCAGGAACCTCGTGCCATCGCCTGCATCTTGGGTGGCACTCAGGCCCCAGCCTCCTAGCGCATCTTCAAGCAGTTCGCTCGTGAGGTGAACGCGGCCCTCCCCAGGCTCGAAGCCACGCATCCGCTCAGGTGGTCCAAGTGCACCATCATCTTCAGCCCGTCCGACCAGCTCAAGTGCGCAGCAACTGCTGGCGCCCTCCCCATGCTTTGCTCGCCCGTCATCAGCAATGTCCTTGTCACCAAGACCCTCATCGATGGCGGTGCGGGGCTCAATGTTATTTCCATCGAGACGTTTGACCGCCTCAAAGTGCCATATGATCAGCTACAGCCCATCAAGCCCTTCTCAGGAGTGACCGATGGCTCCACCACTCCGATAGCGCAGATCCGCCTCCCTGTCACCTTCGGCCAGCGCGACAACTACCGCACCGGGCTCATCGACTTCGATGTTGCCCACATCCGCCTTCCGTACAATGCCATCCTTGGATATCAGGCCCTGGCCAAGTTCATGGCGGTGACCCACCACGGCTACAACATCCTCAAGATGTCAGGGAACCGCGACATCATCACGATCGCTTGCGAGGAGAAGGACGCGGTGTGCTCCCTCGAGCGTGCCTACCAGGCTGCGGCGATTGAAGACCCAGACAACGAAGGCGCCATCTACCCTCCTGAGGTTGTCCCCAAGAAGAAGAAGCAACTGCTCCGCCAAGAGCATCAGGAGAGTGATATCTCCAGCGGCGCCACCTTAGGACCCGCGCCCACGGATGGGGCGCCTCCCTCCCTCACATAGGAAGGCGCGCCCGGCACCCTCCTCAAGCTGGACTCGGGGGCTCTCTTCTGGAGGGCCTCAAACATAGCCAACGTCACGAGGGAGGTGCTCGGGCACCACATGGAGGCATGCTTCATCGCACGCTTCCCTCATGAGGGCACAAGGCATAGGGTGCCTGGTGCCCAGGAGTTCATCACCAAAGCGACCAAGGAGCTTCAGGAGGCAAGAGCCATGCGCGGCAACCGCCGCCCAACACCTGGCGTGGTTCCTTGTCCTGGCGAGGACGACGAGCTGCGCGTCTACGTCGACATTCCAGGGCTCAACAGGGCAACATCTCAGGAGTGCTTCTAGCCTTCGTGCGTTGGTCGGTGCGAGGGTCCACCTCACAACTATGTTCACATGCCATTCGGCTTGCCGAACGCGGCTGTTACCTTCCAGCATCGCCTGCGGAGCGTTCTGGCGGCTCAGGAGGCCAGGCACCAGGCGGTCCTGGCGAGGATGGCGATGGTTCCTCGCGAGCCCTCGGGACCTCTAGAGCCTCCCGAGGTTCAGGACCCAGGCGGCTCGTGATGAGCAACTCCTCCAGCGCGCGCCTTCGGCTGCCCCAACATCTCTCCAGCAACAGTGCCAGGTGACATTTTTCCGGTTCATTCAGTTGGGGCGCCCCTCGAGCTGCATTATCCCCGGGTCGCATGGGCCTGTCCCTGCGACATGTATCCTTTTGCACCTTTAATTTACTCTGTTGGGGACGCCCCTCGGGCTGCATCATCCCAGGCCGCATGGGTCCGTCCCTGCGGCATGTATCATTCTTGAATTTATCCGAACTAGCTTGCCTCCTTCCATGAGTTGCTTTACGATTATTATATGCCTAACCGGTACTTCGATACCATGAACATTGTACGCCCTTCCAAACCCACCCACGACCGCCTCATGATTAAGGGCTGGCACGACATCTGTGCTCGGGTCCGTCCCTCCAGCGTTGCTAAATCCAAGACGCTGAGCTCTGGCTCGCGGGCCAACTCCCGTGTTCTTGCATGAGCTAATCGCGGGTGGACGAGCCAGGGCGTGCGACCCGGTGCCTCGCCACCATGGGAGCCGCGCGCCGGTTGTCTTTCTTCAGGATTTTTCGCATGAGAAGACTAGGCACGACGTCTGTGCTCGGTTCTGTCCCTGCAGCGTCGATAAACCCAACGACTGAGCTCTGTCTGGCGGGCCGGCCCCGTTCACATCACCTCCTGTGGTTGTTGGTGTCTGGCCTTCTCATGTGATCACCTCAGGGGATTCATTCGGCGCATGTTGTCTAACCATCTCGCAGGACCAACACAGCTATCAAGAATCAAATTCAGGCGCAACATGCCTTGAGGTAGGGCCTCGCGAGCCCCGCGCTGGCTCACGAGTGCCCACTGCCCAGACACACACACCTCGTCTAGCCCTGCCATGCAAGCCACGTGTCAGGGCGAGGTTGTACACGCCCCGGGGGTTTCACTCAGAGAGAGCCCCCACCCACGCACCAGTGGAAGCACCATGCTTCGTGCTGGCAGTCGACAAGGTCGAGGCGCGGCTATACCCGTGCAAGTGTGGAAGCGCTATGCTCCGCGCTGGTGATAAACAACTGGGGGCGGCCCCATGGCCGCATCAACCTCTAGGAGCCACCAGGCTCAGTGTCCGGCCTCATCGCAACACTTTCCACTCGGGAGAGTCACGTGAGGGGGCTCGGTACGGGGGCTACACTCAGGTCACGCCTAGCATACGCCACCCTGCCAGGTCCCTCGGACCTGGTCGTCGCGCGCCCCTCCCGAGCGGGACCTCGGCGAGGACAGGTATGGAGGTCTGTTCGTACGTCAAGGGGGGCTCCTGAGCATCGCGACTCAGGAGCCTAACTGGTCACGTAGCCCCTCACCCCTTGGTCTCGTCCTGGTGATCCGGACGACCCAACGATGGCTGAGGCATGCGCGGGGCCGGGCCCTACCGACGCAGAATGCTAAGGCCTAATTTCACATTTCCTTCCCGAGGGCTGTTTGTGCGTCAAGGGGGACTCCTGAGCATCGCGACTCAAGAGCCTAACTGATCACGTAGCCCCTCACCTCTTGGTCTCGTCCTGGTGATCCGGACGACGTAACGGCAGCTGAGGCATGCGCGGGGCCGGGCCCTGCCGACGCAGAACACTAAAGCAACGGGAAGGAAATCGCGGAATCCTAACAAATTATTACAAGACATATTGTTTCTCCAACTACCAAACATAAGTTTTGACGCCTCCACGAGGGATGGTGCATGTTGCAAGAAAATCAAAGTGGAGGGAAGCGCCACCAACGAGCCTTCTCTTCAGCCTTGGGCGCTACCGTCGCCCACAAGGAGTACCCCTTCGTCGACAATGTCACCGTCGCCTGTGCCGTCAGCCGTGGCCGTAGGGTCGGCGGCACCATCAGCCGGAGGCACGGGGTCGATGGCGAGGAAATTCTCCAGCAGGGCCTCCACCCGGTCCTTCATGGCTTTGGCAGGGGCTATGCAGTGCTCCTCGTCCACAGGCTCAAGCAGAGCTCCAAGGTCGACGCTCGGGTCGTGAAGATGGAGGTGGCTGAAGACGCGCGTCACAGCCGAAGCGGAGAGCGCGCGGGCTTCCCCCTCCACCATGGGGCCGACCCCATCGACAATGCCCTCGAGAGCCGTGACAAGCTGGAGGAGTAGCTCGGCGGGGCCTTCCTTAGCAGTCACCAACGCCTTCTTCAAACCCCTCCCGTAGAGTTCCTGCAGTGCCTTGCAGGACCTCAGCTCAAGAGAGTTGAAGGCGGCACGATCTTCGGCAAGAACCTTCGCCTTGGCTTTGAGCTGGGCCTTCTCCACTTCCACCTCCTCCTTCAGCTTCTCCAAGCGGCCGCGCTCCGCAGCCTGCGCCTGTGTCGATTGCTCCAGCTCGGTGTCACGAGCGGAGACCGCGTCTTCTCGAGCCTTCAGCTTCTCCTCCCACGCCTCGCGCTGACGAGCCTTGGCGGCGTGCTCGTTGCGCGGGGACTCCAGCTCGGCCTTTGCCACCCGACAGCGCTCCTTGACAGCCTCGGCATCCTTCAACGCCACCTCGCGGGCAGCCGTGGCCAGGTCGGCTGCCTGCTTACCCTCCTCAGAGGCCGCCACAGCCTGGCTCCATGCCGCCCTAACGGATGCATCGGATCGCATCCATCCCGAGACCAACTCCAATCGCCCCGACGCCAGCCATCGGTTGGCACCTTGAAGGTCATCGCGAAGCTGGGTCGGCGCGAAAAGAGCATCCTCCAGAGCATCAAGCAAAGCAGGAGGATCACAGCCCAGCGGCATGGTGGAAGGGGGAAGAGACAGCGTTGGTGCCAAGGCCTGCAAGTTAGCAGCAGAAGAAGGGGCCGGGGGCTCCTGAGCCTTCGGGGCCTCAGTAGGCGATCTGGGGGCGGGCGCCTCCAGAGCCGACTTGGCTATGGAGATCTCCCCCTCCTGAGGCCGCCCCCCAAGTCTCGCGAGGATGACCCAGCCGCAGAAGCACGGGAGCCATCACCATCCTTCTGTGCCGAAGGTGGCACGGATGTGGCAGGCTGTTGGGTCTCGGGGATCGCGGCCGTCCCCCTCTTCTTCTTCGCCACCGGTGTTGGCCTAACAGTACAAGGGGGAAGCATCAAGACAATATGGCAAGGATATGGAGCAAACGATCAAGGTGGAGCACTTACTGGTCCACATCGGCCTACTGCCTCACCCTCTTCTGAAGCACCATGCCCAAAGGCTTCGCAGGCTGGGGCACCGGCGCGTGAGCCCCGGGGGCAGACAAGGGCACGGCAGCCGGATCTGCAGTAGCACCGGCCGGCGACGAAGCGGAGGCATCGCCTTGGGAGATCAGCGTCGATATGCTCTTCTTCAGGACCCCTGCCTACGGCTTCTTCGGGGGGTGCCTTTGGACCTTGTGGTGACCCCGGCGGAGTGCGTAGACTCCCTCACCGGATGCTCGTCGGTGTCGTCATCGTCAGGGAGGGTGCAGAGGATATCGGTCTGGCATGGAGGAGAAGTCTCCCCCACCCCCTCCCGAGTCGCCTCCGAGTCCTACCTCTCCTCCTGGCCGGACTCGCCGGAGGACAACACCACCGGGGGTTCGGTCTCCGCCAGCGGTACGAGCCCGCGCTCGTTGAAGACAGGCATAGCAGCGGCGATCTTCGCCCCATCCGGGTGGCGGTATAGCGGAAGATGAGTATCCGGCGGGTAGCCCTGGTGAGGGACTCCTATATTAAGGGGTCCTCGGGCATCCGGCCTGTTCGACATTGGCCGGACTGATGGGCTATGAAGATACAAGACCGAAGACTCTCACCCGTGCCCGGATGGGACTCTCCTTGGCACGGATGGCAAGCTCAGCATTCAGATATGAAGATTCCTTTCTCTGTAACCGACTTTGTACAACCCTAGTCCCCTCCGGTGTCTATATAAACCGGAGGGTTTAGTTCGTAGAGGCAATCATAATCATACAGGCTAGACTTCTAGGGTTTTAGCCATTACGGTCTCGTGGTAGATCAACTCTTGTAATACTCATATTCATCAAGATCAATCAAGCAGGAAGTAGGGTATTACCTCCATAGAGAGGGCCCGAACCTGGGTAAACATCGTGTCCCCTGTCTCCTGTTACCATCGACCTTAGATGCACAGTTCGAGAACCCCTACCCGAGATCCGTCGGTTTTGACACCGACATTGGTGCTTTCATTGAGAGTTCCGCTGCATCGTCGCCAAGAGGTTCGATGGCTCCATCAATCATCTACAACAATTCTGTCCTGGGGGGAGTTTTCCTCCCTGGCCAGATCTTCGTGTTCGGCGGCTTCGCACTGTGGGCCAACTCGCTTGGCCATCTAGAGCAGATCGGCAGCTACGCCCCAGGTCACCAGATTAGTTTTGGAAGCCTGGACTACGTCGCTGACGTCTGGGGAGACTTGATCTTCCAAGGATTCGCGACCCCAGCCACTGCTCCGGCCTTAGATCCGGAGCACGTTGCCAGGCCCGAAGACGGGCTTCTTGAGCCCGCCGGACTATCTGCGACCACTAAACCCAGTACGGGAGAGCCGGATGAGGTATCGTCGTAGGCAATCATCACAAAGCCGGACTCTTATCCGGACATTGGCTCCGAATTCTCGGGGCCAGCATCGTGTGAGTTCGGCCGGGAACCTCCCTCTTGCCATACTCCACGGGCTCTCTCCTCCCTGGCAAAACCTCGCCTTTAAGCAAGGTTCTGGACTTAATGCGATCCCTTGTCATTACAGAGGAGCAACGTTCGAACTATGCCCGGCCCGGACTAGGGGCTGAGAGCAGGAAATTTTGCCTCCCGCCCACCACCCACTTCATAGCCACTGTCGAGTATTTAACCGACATGCTCAATTACGGCTCCGAAGACATCGACGACGATGCCGGAGAGGAGCAGGCCCAAAGCCCACCGCATACCAGACGTTGGGCGGCCACCTCCACGTACGATTATATATATATATATATATATATATATATATATATATATATATATATATATATATATATATATATATATGGTCGCGCTATTCGTCACCCTGGTTGAGGAATAGTTATTCTTCACCCCCTCTCTATTTTGACATCATTGCACTGTATTTTCACGTTTCGTAAATTTTGTCTTATTTCATACATAAAAAGAGAACGTAAGAAAGTATGTACTCGTCGTAAAAAATATTTTATGTTACGTAAAATTACGAATGTAAAAACATAGCGTAAAACATACATAGAATGTGATTTTTCTGGTCTTATAACCTATATTTTTGTTTTTTATACCAAATTTTACATATTAAATCAATACGCATGTAACTATTTATATTTTAAACGTAATTTATTTAGAAAGCAATCGTAAGATTACCTCGGGTGAAGAATAACTTATTCTGTACCCTGGGTGATGAATATTAACATTATATATATATATATATATATATATATATATATATATATATATATATATATATATATATATATATATATATGGTGGATACATCCAAAGACGATGGCAAGGACGGCAGTAGCGATCCAGTCAAGGACAATAACGCTCATAAACCACCGAAGCGGTGGCATCAGCGGCGCCGTTCAAAATCACGTCGTGACAAAGAAAGCAATACCGGCACCGGAGAAAATAATACTCCGGAGAACACCGAAGACCCAGATGCACTCATCGAACTAGCTTCCGAACAGGAAGATAGGGAGGAAGGGCAGAGTAACCTCGACGAGCTAGTTGGGAACGATGACTCGGAGGACAGCAGTTATATGCCACCCTCTGAAGACGAAATAAGCCTCGGCAACAAAGACTTCATCGTGCCAGAAGAGCCCCTCGAGCAAGAACGCTTTAAGCAACAGCTCATCGCAACCGTGAGGAGCCTGAAAAGGAAGCAGCAACGGCTTCAAGCCGAACAGTATACACTCAACGGCAGATGGACTCAGGTCCTAACAACTGAGGAGTACGACCTTGAGCGCCCCATAAAAAGCTATCTGAAGCACAAACTGCTGCCCCAATTCGACATCGAGGCACGCGAGCCTATAGCACCAGCGCATAATACAGCTAATAAACCAGATCGGCTACCCCATGGCCGCAACAAAACGGCTACACAAGCCAAACACCAACCCACTTTACCCCGCCGTAAAGGAAGGGAGACAGCGGCCCAGGATTGCACCTATGACCTACGGCAGGGCCTGGACGCCAGGGCAGTCCTGGCCAGAACAATTTCGGGTCAAAGGGACGTGCCCTAACACAAGAGGATGGCTATCAGGCCCGGCGCGACCAACACAACCTCCCTCGGGGTGAAAACCATTTAGGGACGTCCGCCAAACACCGTCGAGATGCCACCCGTTATAGAGGCGCCGCTCCCCCCTTATGCTTCACCGATGAGGTAATGGGGCACGAATTCCCGGAAGGGTTTAAACCCATGAATATTGAATCATACGATGGAACAACAGATCCCGCGGTATGGATTGAAGATTTTCTTCTCCATATCCACATGGCCCGCGGTGATGATCTCCATGCCATCAAATACCTCCCACTAAAACTAAAGGGACCAGCGCGGCACTGGCTAAACAGCCTTCCAGAGAACTCCATTGGCAGCTGGGAGGACTTGGAAGACGCCTTCTGCGATAACTTCCAAGGTACATATGTTCGGCCACCAGACACCGATGATGAAAGTCACATCATCCAGCAGCCCAGAGAGTCAGCCAGGAAGCTCTGTACTGGGTTCTTAATTAAAAAGAAACAAATTGTCAACTGTATGGACGCCGAAGCCCTTGTGGCCTTCAAACATAGCATTCGGGATGAGTGGCTCGCCCGCCACCTTGGTCAAGAAAAACAAAAATCTATGGCACCCCTTACCGCTCTGATGACCCGCTTTTGCGCGGGAGAAGACAGCTGGCTCGCTCCTAGAAGCAACAGCATCAGTGATCCGGGCACTTCCGAAGTTCGAGACGGCAACGGCAAGCCACGACACAACAAACACAAGCGTCGAAAAAATAATGAAGGAACACAAGACACGGCGGTCAACGCCGGATTCACCGACTCCAAACCCGGTCAACGAAAAAAGCCATTCAAGGCAAACAGAGACGGACCATCCAATTTAGACAAGATACTGGATCGGCCCTGCCAGATTCATGGCACCCCCGATAAACCAGCTACTCACACCAACAGAAGTTGTTGGGTCTTCAAACAAGCTGGCAAGCTTAATGCCGAACACAAGGGGAAGGGGCCGCCAAGTGACAGCGATGACGAAGAGACTCGCCAGCCAAACACCGGGGGTCAGAAGCAATTTCCCCCCGAAGTGAAAACCGTAAACATGGTATACGTGACGCACACCCCTATAGGGGAGCGCATGCGTGCACTACGGGACGCATACTCCATAGAGCCGGTCACCCAAAATTTAGCCAATGGGCGGCCTGCCCGATCACTTTTGATCGCAAGGACCACCCAGCCAGTATCCGTCACGAAGGTTCAGCAACTCTGATCATTGACCCAATTATCAATGGATTCCATCTCACGAAAGTCTTTATGGACGGCGGCAGTAGCCTTAATCTACTTTACCAAGACACTGTCCGCAAAATGGGCATTGATCCTTCAAGAATCAAGCCCACCACAAATACCTTCAAGGGAGCAGTACCCGGCATAGAAGCTCACTGCACGGGCTCAATTACATTGGAAGTTGTTTTCGGTTCGCCGAACAACTTTCGAAGTGAAGGCTTGACCTTTGATATTGTCCCGTTCTGTAGTAGCTACCAGGCACTATTGGGCGTACCGCTTTTACTCGTTTCAATGCAGTCCCACATTACGCCCATCTAAAGCTTAAGATGCCCGGTCCATGTGGCATCATCACAATAAACGGAAATGCGGAACGCTCCCTCCGTACAGAGGAGCATACTATGGCTACTGCAGCCGAAGGTTCGAAGCGGTCTCATCAAGCCGCATATCTCATCGTCCATCAAGCCACCGGTCCCTCTTAAACAGGACCGATCGATCCCAGAGCTGGATTAGCAGTTCGGCCTCCGTCGTTCGCCTCATATAGCCGCGAAGTTTGTACCGTGCATACATAACTATGCACTTCAAATACCCTGGTCATCGGCAGAGGCACAATACGGACAGTACTACAACACGGTCCGCAATCCCATAGCCTCTTTTCCTTTTTCTAACTTTTTTTATCTTTTACCACAGGTGACTCAAAGGTTGGTCATCTTACAGACTCTTTCGGAGTTCGGATTCGTATACTTATCCAAAGGCTATTCCTGTTAAGGAGTCCTTTCGCCGAGGCAAGGCGGCGTAGACGTGCGACAGGAGGTCCAAATATTTTTTTGTAGACCGCACTCTTTATTTCGAGCCTGTAAAGTGCCTTTTCCCTCAGCCTTCGACCCCCGGCATGTCAAATAGCCCGAGTAGTGGCGTTATAATCTGTAAGATTGCATTTGACGGGTCAATCAGATTCCAATGAACATAATCCATATTCAGTGTTCGCTCTTTCTAAGAATTGAATTTTGCTTCTTCGATTGTTTCACGCACGCACCTCGGCAAAAATTGCCAGGGGCTCAATATGGCAACATACAAATTGCCGACTAGTCCGAACAGCTTTATAGCATACTTCAGAGTCACGAGTTTGGCCTTATATGCATCAGCTCCGAATCATGTCTTTGGTCAATAGTTGGGTTGCCCGGCTCCTGTGCTTACTACCTTACGTTCTGTCCTATCGGCTAGGGTAGTAAAGGTAGAACTACTGCGATTGTGTTTCCGGTTCATCTGGTCAAGCACCTCAGCAGAGAAAGCCGAAAACTGACTGTCATGATGCGGTGAGAGCTGGTCAACCACTCGATGACTTATCAGAATCTTTCGCAATTCCTTCCGTATTACACGAAGGACCTTTCTTATGGTCACCTATGTAACGCACCGTATTCGGATAACCGCATACATACCAGCGGCCATATCATAGACCCACTGTCAAACTCCTATGGCTAAGTGAAAGTGTTAAAGCCCTATAGTCCGATTGCCTAGTTCGCCGCATTGACACCTCCTTCACGGACCAAGATGTTGGGTCAAGAGTGATCAAGTGCTTTTCCGAACACCCGCATATTATACGCGAGGGGGCCGAAGCTGACGACTGGTAAACTTTCAGATTATACAAAAAACGGCCGCACAGAAGGAACCAAAACTTTCAGGCAAACATATAAAAACATAGCCTCAATATATCATAATATTATTTTTACAATTTTGGTACATTCACTCAAATATCATGTCCTTCGAGAATTGACCCTCTATCAAGCGGGCGCCCTCTAGGACATCCTCAAAATAATGCTCCGGCGTGTGATGGTCCTTGCCCCCGGGTGGACTCCTTGCTGCAATGTCGGTGGCCTTCATCTTCGCCCAGTACGTCTTGACACGGGCAAAGGCCATCCATGCACCTTCAATGCACGTTGACCGCTTAACAGCGTCGATACGCGGCACCGCGTCAATAAGTCGCTGCACCAAACCAAAATAACTATTTGGAATTGGCTCGGTCGGCCACAGCCGGACCACGACATCCTTCATGGCAGATCCGGATATCCTGTGGAGCTCGACCCACTGGGCCATCTGTTCGTTCAGCAACAGCGGACGTTTTGGCATGCTGAATTGCGACCAGAAAATCTCCTCTGTTGCATGTCCTTCTTGCGCTTGGAAGAACTGCGTCGCATCAGAAACACTCTTCGACAAGTCCAAGAATACGTCTGGAGAACTCCACATTTGATTAAGCAGGACATACTTCGGATCACCGAATTTAGTCTGTAATAAGAAAGGCTTACCGGCCGCTATCTCCCCAGCTTGCCTGATCTCCTCCCGAGCCGCTCTAGACTCGGACCGTGCTTATCTCACCTCTTGTAAGGCCTTGTCGAGATCGGCTGTTTTGGCTTTGTTATCCTTCTTGAGGAATTCACACCGGACAGTGGCTTCCTTTAGATCGCGCGCCATCGTAGACATTCTCTCCTCGCACTGGCGCCGAGCAGCCTGTTCGGCCTTTAACTCATCAGATGCCTTCTTGGCAGCCACATTACTCATCCTGGCTTGCTTCTTGGCTCGGGCAAGTTCAGCCCGAATGGTCTCAACCGCGGCAGCACTATCTGCAGTTATGCATGTCTCACTATATAATTCTCAGCTCCGTGCTCATGTTATTATACATACATATACTGATCGCCCCTAAACATACATTGCGCCTCGTCAAGCCGCCTATTAATAACCGTGATGTCATCATCTGCTACATCAAGTTTCTGCTTCAGACCTGCAACCTCTGTAGCGTGGGCGATCGCCATGGATGTAACAACCTATGTTCCAATTAATTAGATTATTTCCTAGGCATATCTTTTTCGATCCTCTGATTGCCTCCCTTTGGACGCCAACTAGAGTCTCAGGGGCTACTATCTATACACAGGCGCATTTTGTGCGTAGAGCGCAATTGAAGATATTACATTGCGTACCTCGAAGCCTCTTAGCAGGCCCGTGAAGGCTTCATTCAATCCGCTCCTCGCGGCCAGAATCCTCTCAACTACCGTACCCATTAAGGTACGATGTTCCTCTGAGATGCACGCATGTTGCAACATGTCCATCAATGTATCCGGCGCCTCCGGATTCCTGGAAGCGGCTGCAGGAGTACGAACTCCCTTCTAAGGGATATGTTTACTCGACCCTAGAGTTGTCTCCGGCTGTAAACCGGATAGTCCCAGATCTTTACTATTGGTCCCTGTAGGGTCCGCACGCCATGGACCCGGGACGACCGAAGTATCACCTTCGGGCGTGGTCTTCACTGTCCCTCGCACCACTTGTTGATCGGGAGAGATCCTCCGGGACGACACCTCAAAGTCGTCTGCCCTGTTGGGCGAGGAGGTCAGAGGAGGCGTCTCGCTTTCCATCATCTCCGGAAGAAGATCCCCCGAGGACGAGGACTGTTGAGGAAGACTGCATGCCGGACTGTAAACATATATTCTAAATGTTATACTTGTAACCGAAAAAGAACGGGATATGTTTAAGACACCCTTGTTCACTTACGATTCTGCTAAAGGCGTGTCCTTATGGACGAACTGCGTGTCAATGGCGTCTTCCGAACCCGAACCGCCTGAAAGGGACATCTTCCCTCACTTGGGAGACTTTACCTCCAAATCTTCGGAGGCGCTCCTTTTCTTACCATGGGGAGAAGGGATCTCAACTTCTCCTTCTCTTTTTTCTTCGGAAGAGGGAGTCCCAATCTCCTCGGACATAGTGTCTGGTGTACCTTCAGAATGGAGGCCACCTTTGGCCTTCTTGCTCTCCTCCTTGTCCTCCTTCGCCGGCACTTGATATGGTGCTGGAGCCAACATCCTTGTTAACACAGGATCAGCTGAGTCTTTGGGAAGAGGGACCGAACACCTAATTTGTTCCGCCTTATTTATCCAGCCTTGGTCGAAGATGGTTTTCTCAGTATCTTATTACAGGATATTTAACTAAGTTGTGTTTGGGAGTCGAGTGCTTACCGAGGTATCCGGATGGTGGCAGTCGAGGCCAATGTCCTCAGTGGTATCCGGCCACTGTTTCCGTGTCCCAAAAAATAACCTCCACATTCCTCTGTGCGTCGTGCCGAAGAAGTGTTGAAGGGTTCGTGGTCCTTCCGGATTGAACTCCCACATGCGGAGGGGCCGTCGCTGGCACAGCAGGACCCAGCGGACTAGCATTACCTGGATTACATTGATGAGACCGGTGTCCTTCTCAAGGAGACTCCAGATGCGGCTTTGTAGATTCTGCACTTCGTCAATTGATCCCCAGTCCAACCCCTTATTGATCCATGATGCGAGCTCTACTGGAGGGCCAGATCAGAACGCAGGTGTAGCTGCCCACTTGGTACCATGGGGTTTAGTGATGTAAAACCACTCCCTTGCCATAAGTTGGAGGATTCCGCGAAAGAGCCTTTTGGCCAAAGAGTATTGGTGAGCTTGCTCACCGTGGCACCACCACACTCCACTTGCTTCCCCTCGATTACCTTCGGCTTCACGTTAAAGGTCTTGATCCATAAGCCGAAGTGTGGGGGAATATGGAGAAAGGCCTCGCACATGACAATGAACACCGAGATGTGAAGAAAGGAGTCCGGAGCTAGATCGTGAAAATCTAGCCAGTAATAGAACATGAGTCCGCGAACGAAGGGATGGAGAGCGAACCCTAGCCCCTGAAGGAAGTGGGAGATGAATACGACCATCTCGCCGGATCTGGGAGTAGGAATAACCTGCCCTTTAGCAGAGAGCCTGTGGAGAATTTCCACGGTCAGGTATCTTGCCGCCCGGAGCTTTGTGATATCCTCCTCTGTGACAGAGGAGGCCACCCACCGGCCTTGAGGGATGGGTCCGGACATGACTGGGAGGCTCGGAGCAATTAAGTTGAAATCTGGGTGCTGGAACTCGAGGTTGGAGAGGTTGAGGAAGAGGTAGGCGTAGAGGAGAAAGACGGGTCTGTGCCCCTTTATAAAGACGATAAATCTCAAACGCCTCCTCATAGGCCTTAAAACCTGTCTATTCCCAAGGAATCATGCCAACGGGACGGTTGGGTTACCCATGCCCGTATTGATGAGAATCCCGCAATAAGGGGACACGATCTCTGCTTTGACAAGACGTGCCAATGAAACCGCATCTCAAAACATGGAGCAGCGGGCTAAAAATGGTTTGAAATAATGACCGGGTGGTGACGTGGTGTCACGCTGCAAAAGTTGTCAATGGATTGGACTCGTGAAATATTATATTCTCTGCGGTTGTGTGTGGAACTTGTTTTACAGAGCTGGACACGTTCTTTGTGTTCGTAAGCTGTTTTGGAGTATTCGGAGAAGGAACCGCCTTGCAATGCCGAAGACAATCTGCGCACTGGACACCTCGTCATTGAAGACTGGTTCAGGGGCTACTGAGGGAGTCCTGGATTACGGGGTCCTCGGGCGTCTGACCTGTTAGACATGGGCCGGACTAATGGGCTATGAAGATACAAGACCGAAGACTCTCACCTGTGTCCGGATGGGACTCTCCTTGGCGTGGATGGCAAGCTCGCCATTCGGATATGAAGATTCCTTTCTCTGTAACCGACTTTGTACAACCCTAGTCCCCTCTGGTGTCTATATAAACCGGAGGGTTTAGTCCGTAGAGGCAATCATAATCATACGGGCTAGACTTCTAGGGTTTTAGCCATTACGATCTCGTGGTAGATCCACTCTTGTAATACTCATATTCATCAAGATCAATCAAGCAGGAAGTAGGGTACTACCTCTATAGAGAGGGCCCGAACGTGGGTAAACATCGTGTCCCCTGTCTCCTGTTACCATCGACCTTAGACGCATAGTTCGGGACCCCCTACCCAAGATCTGCTGGTTTTGACAACGACACCTGGTCCTTCCCGACCAGGAGGCAGAGGGCCTTGTCCAGCTCCTCATCGGATAAGGCATCCAGGCGTAGGAGGATGTCGCCCCCCTCGTCCATGAGCTTCCACAAGGGGCGCGAGCGGACCTGGAGCGGAGCCATGCGCTGCGCCAGAAACTCCTTGACGATCATGGCCCCCGTCAGCTTCTCCGCATTCGGGTCGTCCGGCTTCAAGTCGGCCACCATCCTCTCCATCATCTGCTCCACCCGGGGATCGGTGAGCTTCGCGCTATTCCATCCCTCGTGAGGCGCCTGGCATCCCCGTCGGCAGAGCCAGCCGGGGGTACGAGCGCTTGGCGTCCATGAAGATCCAGTTGTTCCTGAAGTCCTCCACCTTCTTCCCGGCTCATGAGATCGCATTGCTTCCGTTGGCCGCGACGAAATTGGTGCACCCCGAGCACAATAGCTTGTACTAGTTGTTCCGGAGGTAGAAGAAATGGCGGAGCAGTGCCATAGACGGCATCACCCCCCATGAATGCCTCACAGTAAAAGGCAAAGATCGACAGGAGGAGGACAGAGTTGGGATGAAGATGAAGGGCGTGGAGATTATAATGGCAGAGGACGGCATAGAAGAAGTCAGAGAAAGGGGGACCAGCCCCGCAAAGACGTTGTGCAAGAAGAAGGGATAGAAAGTACTGCCCGAGGCCTCCGGCTTAGCGGAGCCGGCCCAAAGCGCAGTCTCTCCCCCCTCGTTGTTGCCGCCCGCCGTCACTAGGAGCGTGGCGACAAGGTTCTTCTCCGAGACCGTGGACGCGCTCAGGGCAGGCTCGAACCAGAAGGGCAAGCGCACGGCCTTCGCCTTGTCGGTGGCCATCGGTTGTGGGCTCGGGGAAGAGTTTCAGTGGATCTGGAGTCTCTTTGGGCGAGAAGGAGAAGGGGATCTGGAGCAAGATGAAGGAAGAGCAATGAAAGCCCTGTGGTGGGTGCCAACCTTTTTGTCAGGCAAGGACGGTTGCCGAGGCAGCATGGGGATGCGGAGGTGCCCACGTCCCATCAATCGCCACACGTCGACCGAGGCCGCAGGAAGTTGGGGCTTGCGGCGCTCCGCACTTGCCCTTTGGCTTCGCCTCGAAGCCAAGTCCGAGCGCGCCTTGGGCCTGGGGGCTACTATCGGCGTCCTGGGAACAGGGGTACCCAGACTTGCCTGCCTGCGGCCCGTGGCATGGCTCCATCAACGGCCCGGTACGGCCAACCTTCAGCAGCAACAACTCAAGACCCTCGCGAGGGGCCAAACCGTGAGGCGGACGACACCAAGACCTCCCTGGGGGCAGTCTCACTAGTCTGGCTCCCGAGGAGTGGAGATATCTATGCAAGGTGCACCTCGCGAGGTTCACATGACATGAGCCATGACGACCAAGGCCAGGCGGGCGCCAGCGAGCGCAATGTACCACTTTACTCTTTGGTGCTAAGAAGGCAAGCACAGGTGCGGAGTCCTGAGGAATCAATCAAAGGTTTTCATTCCGGTGCAATGAGACCAAGACCGCCAGGACGGCTGGATAGAGGTCATCGCGGAGCCCACTGCAGCGTCACCACCAGAGCCTTTTGCAGGTGAAGACTACTTTTGTTAGGATAGCCTACTAGTTGTCTCCCTTCAAATTTGGTCGTTGTGGGATCCCTTCCCGCCTACATTTGGGAAGAGGACCAAGGCCACTATACATAGGACTTAGCCACCACCATAGAGGGGCATCTGGGATCGGATCCATTCCACCCTAGCCACCTCACCAGATCATCGAGCCCAAGAACACCTCACCTCCCGAGGCTATTCCACCACTGTACCAGTTCATCCTCATCCCCTCGAGGCAATCCACCACAAAGCTAGAGTAGGGTATTACACCGCATGGTGGCCCGAACCAGGATAAATCCCTGTGTCTCTTGTTCTTTGGGTTGGGATCGTTGAGCGGGCAGACTGGGAAGAGAGTGTTCTTCGTACGCACCCCAGAGTTCGAACCCCTCTAGGGTTTGCGGAACCTTGAATCCAACAACAATATCTATGAAAAAGGAGTACACCAAGGGGGAAGATAAGTAACCCATCTAACCAGATCATCCTTAAACTAGGCTTGATCCTATAAGAAAGTAGAGACATATCATGAACAAAAGCTCCTCTCCAACGGCAAGAACAATGATTAATGTGTCATCTGCATATTGCACAATAGGATAATCTCTGTCATGGCATGGTATAGCCAATTGTAGCTCACCCCTATGCAACATATCATTCACAACTGACTGAAGAGGATCTGCAGCAAGGACAAAAAGGAGAGGAGACACTGGGTCCCCTTGCCTGACCCCTTTCTTGCACTTAAACTGCTTTCCAGGCACTCCATTTAGAAGGATAGAAGAAGTCCCAGTTGATAGAAGTTGCATTACCCAGCCAATCCATTTGCTATTAAAACATTTATGCTTCATAATCTCAACAATGGCATCATGCTCAATTGAATCAAAGGCTTTTTCACAATCTACTTTTAGGATTGAGATGGGCCTCTTAGACTGATGACACTAATGAAGATACACTAGTGTCCAACCAATGCAGTCTTGGATTGTCCTGGTTTTAATGAAACCATGCTGGTTTTTATGGATGCAAAGCATGACCAACTCCTGGAATCTATCTGCTGCCATTTTAGACAAGAACTTAACTCCCATTCCTGTGAGATAGATTGGCCTATAATCCCCCACAGCTTCTGGAAATAATTTTTTAGGAACCAGAGTGATGTAAGAGCCATTAATATTTTCTAGCTGGACCTTCCCCTCATAGAAATCCTAAGCCAAAGCATAAAACTCCTTACAAATGATAGGCCAGCATTTAAAAAAATAGTCCATTAAAGCCATCAAGACCAGGAGCTTTGTCGACTGGCATATGCTTCACCACATTATCCATCTCCTCAACTGTGAACGGCTTAGTTAGTGCTTCTAAACCAGGCACAGGTTGCAGTAAAGATTCCAGGTCAAAACCCATATGAATACCTCTGGAAGTACCCATTCTTCCTTTGAAGGCAGAATAAATAATACCCTCCATTTGGGAATGTTCAGAAATGACAGTACCATCTGGCAACTGCAAGCTGGCAATAGAATTTCTTCTAAATCTCTCAGTGGCCATTGCATGGAAGAACTTAGTGTTCTCCTCCCCCACTTTAATGTGCCTGATGGTGCATCTCTTTTTCCAATATAAGAACTGCAAATTTAATGGGTGTTCCACATGCAATTTGACAATCTTCATGAAATTAAACTCTTGCCTGACCAGGGGCCTTAATTCCTCCAGGTTATCAAGGAGGATAATGATATTATTGCATTTAGCAATAAGCAGTTTTAACTTTGAGATACCAAGTTCCCACTTATTGAGATCATGCCTTAAGGTTTTAAACTTATCAACAATAACAACAGAGATGTGAGATTTGTGTGAAGGTTTAGCCTAGGATTTTTAACACATTCATAAAAACCATCTGTCTTCACCTAATAGTTCTCAAACCTAAAGATCTTGCACTTTGGCATGTTGGTCTTGATCACTACCACACAAGGAACATGATCAGAAGTTGTCCTAGCTAAAGGCAAAACCTCTGTCATAGGTAACAAGAAATTCAGTTACTAGAAGTGAAGAACCAGTCTAATTGCTCCAACAGAGGGAAATCTTGCATGTTGGACCAAGTAAAAGTTATCCCTTTGAGAGGAAGTTCCAAAAGGCCCAGGTGTCCAATAATCTCATTGGAAATGAAAATATCATTAATATCCCCCAGGAAAATTTCTATTATCAATAGATCTGATAAAATTGAAGTCCCCAATGATCATCCAGTTCTCATCCATAGGGATATCAATGTTATATAGCCAGCTGACAAAATTATCTCTAGGTTCACCCTGGCAAGGACCATGGACAGTCACTAAATTCCATTGCTCATTATTTTGCCTAGAGGTGAAGTTGATGGTGACTGCAAATGGTTTTACATCAACAAGTAGACCATATAGGACTGCAGAATTCCAAACAACTAAAATTCCACCAGATGCACCCACAGAAGGGGCAAATGCAAAAAGTGTCAAATTGCTTAGGGCAAAAGGATTTTATCTCTCTAACATAAAATGTCATGCACTTAGTTTCTTGAAAACATGCAACCACACACTGACTTTCAATAATTTTCTGCCTAACAACACGTTTTCCTCTTAGGTGAGTTAAGCCCTCTCACATTCCAACAAAGGACAGACCAGCTCTTAAACTTGTTGCTACTCATTATCAAACAGGGATATTAAAGAGTAGAATAATACTACATAATAGTGTCTCATAGAGCATAAGAGCAGGAAGCATCCAAAATTAGTCTCTAAATTATTACAGATCCCAAGACGTTCGAGGCAGTAGAGTTCACAAACTGAACAGCCAAAAGAAACAGCCAAATTAAGGGCTGCCAAACCCAGCAATACAGAAGGAGATCAATCATTAGGAGAATGCTCCTTTTCTTCGTCTGGATTGGCCATAATAATCTCCACGATGAGCTTCTCAGGTGCAATTCCCAGGTCAAGGCCAACTTCCTAAATATCTCTGATGGGCGTAGGGGGTGGAACAGCACCCACACCTTGAAATCCACCAATAGGGTGATCTTCCTCCAGTGGTTTGCTACGAGGCTTCTTCTTCTTGTGCTGGTGTTGTCGCTCTTGGAAGACAGGCTTGTACCCATCACGCTTCACTGAGCCACGAGTGCAACGGCGAATAGAAGTCTCCACAATGGGAGTTGGGGCCATGGTTTTATGACGGCGAGCCTTCTTCTTCTTGCATTGAGCTTAAAAAGTGAAAGATGCATCAGTCCCAGGGAGTGAGGGCACAATATCAGAGCTGTTAGTGTGTTCCACATATTAATCAACAGCAACAGGCTCAAAAAACAGGCACGAGCAACCGACCTGGGCATGGGAGGAGATAAAATATGTGTTTCCTTCCATTGTAGACCAGATAAGACTCGCACATCATCAAAAGCAAGACCCCAGGAACGCTTCGACAGAATGATGGGTCCCATTTGTGGGGCAGGCATCTGGAGAGGAACCTTATTTGCTGGGCAAAATTTAAATAGAGCTTCAAACGATCTGCGCCAAGCCATCTCCGGCGGAAGAACTGGCCCATAAAAGACTTTGAGAGCCCCAACAACAATTCTATCATACTGAATTAAGGGAGGGTGATAGGGAACAATCGCCCAATCATTAGCATTGAACTGCATCTGTTGTGGTTGCTGAGGAGCGATCACTGAATTCTGAACATCAGATATCTGCACCTCTGAATCTGACTGCAGAGAAAGACCAATGACCATTGATTCCTGGTCTTGGACCGGAGGCACCTCATTACCAGGGACATTCTGCTGGACTTCATCCTCATCTCCCCACTGAGCATGGCCCCAGTTGTCATGATCAACATTATCATCCATAGGAGGTGGAATCAGAGGCAAGTCATTCCATCCAATTGCCGGGCATGGTGGCAGCACAAAGTTATGAAATTGCGGCAATGGTGCTCCAGGCAGAGGGTGCGGGTTACAATCAAGAGGCATAGGATCTTCATCCTCAGGCACCTGATCAGCAAAATTAGCGCCAAGAATATAACAAGGAGCTGTCCAAGAAACTTTAGCTCCACCATAAGTAGCATAATCCGTGAAAACCACATCACGGGGAACCAAGATGTCCTCCGGGAAAGAAGTAAAGACAATCGATCTAACTAAATACGGGTCATCCTCTGTAACGCCCCGGATTCGATGCGACAGGTGTCCGCCAGTTATTCTTCGACGTTGCCATGTCATGTGCTTGCGTGTCGCACTTTGCCATGTCATCATCTGCATTTCATATCATGTCATCATGTGCATCGCATTTGCATACGTGTTCGTCTCATGCAGCCGAGCATTTTCCCCGTTGTCCGTTTTGCAATCCGGCGCTCCTATGTTCCCCGGCGTCCCCTTCTACATTTCTCCGTGAGCGGGTATTAAACTTTCTCGGAATGGACTGAGGCTTGACATGTGGCCTTGGTATAGCACCGGTAGACCGCCTGTCAAGTTTCGTACCATTTGGACTTCGTTTGATACTCCAACGGTTAACCGGGTAACTGAAAAGCCTCCTTCTCTTTGCAGCCCAACACCCCCTCCAAAGTGGCCCAAAACCCATCTAAGTCATCTCCATCCTCTCGGTCGTCGGATCACGATTGCGTGGCCGAAAACCGCACTCCATTTGGAGCTTCCTAGCCCCCTCTACCTATAAATATAGCCTTCCCCTTCGAATTTCCCGCAGTCCAAACCCTAGCCCCGCTCCCCGCGCGCCGTCGGACATTTCGTCCCCACGGCCGGACATGTCCGCCGCCCCAGCCACGTCGCCCGGGCCAATAGCAAGCCGCCACATCACCCCGCCGCCGCCGCGCGCCCAATCCGCCGCCGCCACCTGTCCCGCGCGCGTCCCTCCGCCACCGCGCGCCGCCGCGGCCCGCCGAGGCCCGGGGCGGGCCCTCCCGGCCCATCCGGCCGCGCCGCCGCCCCTCGGCCTCCCCTTCGCCCGCGCCTCGAGCGCCACCGACTGCCGCCGTCTTCCCCGCTCCCGTCGGCGATCTCCCTGCCCCGCGCCGCGCCCCACGGCCCCGCCGCTAGCCGCCGCCGCGACCTCGCCGGCCCGCCGCCCCGCCGCGCGGCCGCGCCCTCGCCTCCGCCGGCGCCGGATCCGGCGAGATCCGGCCCGGATCCCGCGTCTCCCCGGCGTATTCTCCCTCTCCGCCGAGTTCTCCGGCGAGCTCGCGCCGCTGCATCGATTTCCGTGCGACCCAGGTTGACCCCGAAATCCTATCCGCATATTTTGTTGCATGTTCATCGCATCATAACTTGCTGCATACTGCTCGGTTTCGTGCGTATAGCATATCAAATTGTTCGACTCGATTAGTACATCATTTCATCTCATTGCGTCATTTTCATTTGAGCTCATCTTGATGCCCGAAATGCTGTTGGAAGAGAGCCATGTGATGTTAGTTCCAAATTATTATCAGAACATGCACTTTTGTCATTTTTGCCATGATTGATGTGTGCATCCTATGAAGTTGAGTCCTACATGAGTTTTTTAATACGCCATGTTATCTTTCCAGAGGGGTATGCCATGTATTTTTGTGATCTTTGTGGTGACTAGCACAAGCATGCAAACTAGGGTACATATTGTTGCTGATTTCAGGGACTTAGTATTTTCACTAAGTCATGCCTGCTGTTATTTTTATGCCATGTGTTCATGTTGTTTAAGAGAGATCTATGCCTATTTTGAGCATGATCAGTAAGGGTGTTTTGAGCATATGGATGTTCTCTATCCATCCATGCTTTTATTTGTATTTATGGAGTGCCATAGCTTGAGTCAATCAAGCTCTACTTTTGCTATAAAATGTTCCTGGCAGATTGTTTACATGTTGTTCAATTTTGCCAAGCTTGTTGTAGTTGTTCCTTGCATGCTATGATGTTATTATTGTCATGTTTAGCTTCTATGCCATGTCTTATTGATGTATGTATGCTTGGTTTATCATGCAATGCTCTGTAGTGAGTGCATCAAGCTCGTAAACATGACTACTTGTTATCGGTTTTTGACATGTCCAGTTTTCTGCGAAGTCTGAAACCTGTAACGAAACTTGCTTAATTGACATGGGTATTATTATATTTTCTGATCCCTTTTGGCTTATGGTCTCTAAGGGACTTTTGTTACGTGCCTTGAGTAGATTCATGCCATGCCATATTTTGCTATATTATGTTCCTGTAGCATGTTGTTGCCTGCTATAAACATGCCATCCTGATGTTATTTTCTGGCATGATAGTATTTTCACTAAGTCTGTGAACCTGTTATCTTTTGCTCTTTTGCCATGCTTGTTTGAACCTGTTATGATGTGATTTAGCCGTAGATCAGTGTTCATCTTTTGTCAAGCATCTTGATTAGTTCACTTTCATATGCTTTGTTGGTATGTTTGGGCGCAGTAGCTTTGTTTCTTGTTGCTTGCTAAGTGGCATCATGCTGTTAATGGCAGAATCTTGCCATTCTTGTTTGACTTGTCATTTGCAAACCGTGCATCCGATTCCGGTGATCTTTATATCGATTTCAACCAAAATCATCTCACCTTTCCAGTGGCATACTTGGTTTGCCAAGATTATGCCTGGTTCATCTTTTTCCTTCCGAAGCACGCATATGCATTGCATATCACATCTCGCATATCATGCCATGTTTTGCATCATGTTGTTTGCGCATTGCATCATGATTGATGGATGTCCCCTTTGCTTGTGTTCTTGTTTTGGGTAGATCCGGGAGACGAGTACGTGAACGAGGAACCTGTTGAGAACACTTACGAGGACCAAGCTTTCGACAACTCTGAGAACATTGCAGGCAAGATGACCATACCCTCGAAATCACTTCTATCTTTGCTTGCTAGTTGCTCGCTCTTTTGCTATGCCTATGCTGCGATACCTACCACTTGCTTATCATGCCTCCCATATTGTTAAACCAAGCCTCTAACCCACCTTGTCCTAGCAAACCGTTGTTTGGCTATGTTACCGCTTTGCTCAGCCCCTCTTATAGCGTTGTTAGTTGCAGGTGAAGATGAAGTTTGTTCCTTGTGGGAACATGGAGATGTTGTTCCTTGTTGGAACATGCTTACTTGTTGGGATATCACAATATCTCTTATATTATTAATGCATCTATATACTTGGTAAAGGGTGGAAGGCTCGGCCTTATGCCTGGTGTTTTGTTCCACTCTTGCCGCCCTAGTTTCCATCATATCGGTGTTATGTTCCCGGATTTTGCGTCCCTAACGCAGTCGGGTGATTTATGGGACCCCCTTGACAGTTTGCTTTGAATAAGACTTTTCCAGCAAGGCCCAACATTGGTTTTACCATTTGCCTACCCACCACATATCCCCTTCCCTTGGGTTCTGCAGACTCAAGGGTCATCTTTATTTAGCCCCCCCGGGCCAGTGCTTCTCTAAGTGCTGGTTCGAAACGAGCAGCCTGCGGGGCCACCTCGGGGAAACTCGAAGTCTGGTTTTACTCGTAGCTTGGCTCATCCGGATGTGCCCTGAGACCGAGATATGTGCAGCTCCTATCAGGATTTGTCGGCACAATCGGGCGGCTTTGCTGGACTTGTTTTATTACTGTCGAAATGTCTTGTAGCCGGGATTCTGAGACTGATCGGGTCTTCCTGGGGAGAAGGAATATCCTTCGTTGATCGCGAGAGCTTATAATGGGCTAAGTTGGGACACCCTGCAGGGTTTTGAACTTTCGAAAGCCGTGCCCGCGGTTATGTGGCAGATGGGAATTTGTTAATGTCCGGTTGTAGAAAACCCGAAGTTGATCTTAATTAAAATACACCAACCGCGTGTGTAACCGTGATGGTCTCTTCTCGGCGGAGTCCGGGAAGTGAACACGGTGTTGGAGTTATGCTTGACGTAGGTTGTTCTAGGATCACTTCTTGATCATAGTTCATCGACCGTGCTTTTTCCTTCTCTTCTCGCTCTCATTTGCGTATGTTAGCCACCATATATGCTAGTCGCTTGCTGCAGCTCCACCTCATACCTTTTACCCTACCTTTAAGCTTAAATAGTCTTGATCTCGCGGGTGTGAGATTGCTGAGTCCCCGTGACTCACCAGATACTTCCAAAACCAGTTTGCAGGTGCCGATGAGTCCGTGCAGGTGACACCCCCGAGCTCAAGGAGGAGCTCGATGAAGACCTTGTTCATTGTGTTGTTTCGTTTCAGTTGATCAGTAGTGGAGCCCAGTTGGGGTCGATCAGGGATCTGTGTAGCATTTGGGATAGTCTTGTTTTATGTTGGTTCCGTAGTCGGACCTTGATTGTATCTGTATGATGTAATGCTTTACTCATGTATTGTGTGAAGTGGCGATTGTAAGCCAACTATGTATCTCTTTCCCTTATATATTATATGGGTTGTGTGAAGATTACCTCACTTGCGACATTGCTTTCAATGCGGTTATGCCTCTAAGTCATGCTTCGACACATGGGAGATATAGCCGCATCGAGGGCGTTACATCCTCCACCCAATGCTAGAATTTGCCAAAGGTGTTAACAACAACTCCAATGTTATCCATAGTGCACAAATCCAAAGGTATACCAAGAAATATAATGCAACCATCATGAAATCCCTGGGTGCCCCTAAAACCAACACCTTCATCATGCTTCAGAAAACGAACGAAAGTATCGTTACCTAGTGGCTGCGGCGGTAGTTGGAGGAGCGAGAAGCGAACCGTAGCATCCCTCACACGAAATAGACCCACACCACAAACCCAAGGCTGCGCAGATTGAACATGAACACCGTGAGATTCCAAGAAATCGACAACAACTTCTTTGGCTTGGCCGACCTAGTCCAGCGGCAGCAATGGCATTACTTTAGCAACCATGTAATCCTCATGACGCCGGACAATCGGAGCGGACGGAGTGACGAATGTCCAAGGCAGGCGGTTGGCTCCATCATCAATGATGTGGTGGCCAGCCGGCACATACCGAAGTGGATCAATGGCAAAGACTGCCATGCTCTCAGAACTTGCCCCTAGCGGAGAAGAAGGCAGCAGAGGTGTCGCCGGAGGGCTTCCAAAGAGCGGTTTTGGTGCAGAGGTGATGGGACTAGGCGAGGAGAGCTCGTCAGAGGAACATGACGAGTCAATAACGTGGAAGGAAACAATGGAGGCGGTCGTCCCAATACCAGTATTGGGAAGCGGAGAAGCCGAGGGATATTTCTGTTTCCAAAATAATCCTTGTCTTATGGCCCTGATAGGAGCATGCCAAACAAAAAATATTTGAGGGACAATTCTTCTCAAGTGGCCAGATAAATGACATTTTTGACACATCAAAACCTCTTCAACCATATTATCAATTAGCGCAGCAAAAGTGTTACCAGCGTCCTGTGAGGACAGAATTTCCAGAGACGAGGCCAAGACTGTGGACTGTGGGTGATTTCTACTACACAACCTTCTTATTGTAGACGTTGTTGGGCCTCCAAGTGCAGAGGTTTGTAGGACAGTAGCAAATTTCCCTCAAGTGGATGACCTAAGATTTATCAATCCGTGGGAGGCGTAGGATGAAGATGGTCTCTCTCAAACAACCCTGCAACCAAATAGCAAAGAGTCTCTTGTGTCCCCAACACACCCAATACAATGGTAAATTGTATAGGGGCACTAGTTCGGCGAAGAGATGGTGATACAAGTGCAATATGGATGATAGATATAGGTTTTTGTAATTTGAAAATATAAAAACAGCAAGGTAACTAATGATAAAAGTGAGCATAAACGATATTGCAATGCGTTGAAACAAGGCCTAGGGTTCATACTTTCACTAGTGCAAGTTCTCTCAACAATAATAACATAATTGGATCATATAACTATCCCTCAACATGCAACAAAGAGTCACTCCATAGTCACTAATAGCAGAGAACAAACGAAGAGATTATTGTAGGGTTCGAAACCACCTCAAAGTTATCCTTTCTGATCGATCTATTCAAGAGTCAATAGTAAAATAACATGAAGCTATTCTTTTCGTTGATCTATCATAGAGTTCATACTATAATAACACCTTAAGACACAAATCAACCAAAACCCTAATGTCACCTACATACTCCAATGTCACCTCAAGTATCCGTGGGTATGATTATACGATATGCATCACACAATCTCAGATTCATCTATTCAAACCAACACAAAGTACTTCAAAGAGTGCCCCAAAGTTTCTACCGGAGAGTCAAGACGAAAACGTGTGCCAACCCCTATGCATAAGTTCACGAGGTCACGGAACCCGCAAGTTGATCACCAAAACATACATCAAGTAGATCACATGATATCCCATTGTCGCCAAAGATAAGCACATGCAAGACATACATCAAGTGTTCTCAAATCCTTAAAGACTCAATCCGATAAGATAACTTCAAAGGGAAAACTCAATCCATTACAAGAGAGTAGAGGGGGAGAAACATCATAAGATCCAACTATAATAGCAAAGCTCGCGATACATCAAGATTGTGCCGAATCAAGAACACGAGAGAGAGAGATCAAACACATAGCTACTGGTACATACTGTCGGATCACGGGTTCCGGCAAAACCCTTAAGGTTCGAACCCTGGGGTGTGCGCGAAGTTCTTTCCCTCCTACCGATCCATGCCCTAGGTTTGCTAAGATCTCGCGGACGAACTCGACGAACTCACAACACGAAAGACACAAGATTTATACTGGTTCGAGCCACCGTCGCGGTGTAATACCCTACTCCAGTGTGGTGGTGGATTGCCTCTTGGGCTGATGATGAACAGTATAAGGGGAAGAACAGCCTCCTGAGGTTGAGGTGTTCTTGTGCTCGGTGTGTGGCTAAGGACTGGCTAAGGATCAGATGCCCTCTACTGTGGTGGCTAGTCCTATTTATATAGGCCCTAGTCCTCTTCCCAAATATTGAGCGGGAAGGGAGCCAACAGCGGCCAATTTGAAAGGGGACAACAAGTATAGCTTATCCTGACAAAAGTAGTCTTCGCCTGCAAAAGGCTCTGGTGGTGACGCCGCCTTGGGCTCCATGGTGACCTTCGTCTTGCCGTCCTGCTGGTCTTGGTCTCGTTGCACTGATATGGAAACCTTTGCATGATGCCTCGGTACTCCGCGCCTGCACTTGCCCCCTTAGCACCAAAGAGGAAACAAGGACGCTGCGCGTGCTGGCGCTCGCCTGGTCTCGATCGTCATGGCTCACGTCACGAGAACCTCGCGAGGTTTGCCCTGCCTTGATCTCTCTGCTCCTCGCGAGCCAACTTGGTGAGGCCGCTCCTGAGGAGGTCTTGCATCGTCCACCTCGCGAGGCTTGGCCCCTCGCGAGGGTCTTGAATGCCTTGTTGATGAAGATGGGCCATACAGGCCTGCTAGCACAGCCATGCTGTCGGTGTCAAAACCGGCGGATCTCGGGTTGGGGGTCTCGAACTGTGCGTCTAAGGCGGATGGTAACAGGAGGCAGGGGACACGATGTTTACCCAGGTTCGGGCCCTCTCGATGGAGGTAATACCCTACTTCCTGCTTGATTGATCTTGATGATATGAGTATTACAAGATTTGATCTACCACGAGATCATAGAGGCTAAACCCTAGAAGCTAGCCTATGGTATGATTGTTGTTGTCCTACGGACTAAACCCTCCGGTTTATATAGACACCGAAGGGGGATAGGGTTACAAAGAGTCGGTTACAAGGGAGGAGATCTACATATCCGTATTGCCAAGCTTGCCTTCCACACCAAGGAGAGCCCATCCGGACACGGGACGAAGTCTTCAATCTTGTATCTTCATAGTCCAACAGTCCGGCCAAAGGATATAGTCCGGCTTTTCGGATACCCCCTAATCCAGGACTCCCTCTGTAGCCCCTGAACCAGGCTTCAATGACGATGAGTCCGGCGCGCAATTTGTCTTCGGCATTGCAAGGCGGGTTCCTCCTCCGAATACTCCATAGAAGATTTTGAACACAAGGATAGTGTCCGGCTCTGCAAAACAAATTCCATGCACCACCGTAGAGAGAATAATATTTCCACAATTCTAATCTGCTGACACGTTTGGCGGCACACCATGGCCCGGTCATTATTCGAACCATTTTTCGCAACCAGCCACTGCACCTATCACGAGGTGGTTTCCTTGGCACGTCTTGTCGAAGCAGAGATCATGTCCCCTTATCTCGGGATTCTCATCAATACGGGTGTGGGTAACCCAACCATGCCATCAATTACGGCGTTGGGGGAGTAAGAGGTTTTACTAGGTAAGTGGGGAGGCGCATCGCCTCTTCCGTCCTTATAAGGGGACAAGGATTTATTCTTCTCACCCACGCCTTCCTCTCAGCTCATTCGCTTCTGCTCAAGCTCCAACGCTCAAGCGTTCCTCTTCTCTGTCCACAAGAGGTCCTCCGAAGATGTCCGAATCCGGAGCGGGAGGCAAATGGATGGCCTCTACCGTCCAAGAGAAGGATATTAAAAAGCTTCGGAAGGCCGGGTACCTGGCCAAGAAAATCAGCCACCGTCTTCCGATGGCGGGACAAATCGTCCCTACTCCGGAACCCCGCGAGAGGGTTGTATTCCTCCCTCATTTTGTCCGTGGGCTAGGATTTCCCCTCCACCCGTTTGTTCGTGGCATCATGTACTATTATGGGATCGATCTTCATGATCTGTCCCCTAATTCCTTCCTCAACATCTCGACGTTCATTGTCGTGTGCGAGGCTTTTCTCCGCATTTCACCGCACTTCGGTTTATGGCTGAAGATTTTTAATGTGAAGCCCAAGGTGGTGGACGGCGAGCACGCCGAGTGTGGGGGCGCCATGGTGAGCAAGATGCCCAACGTAATATGGCCAACGGGAACCTTTAATGATTCTGTCAAGGAGTGGCAACAACAGTGGTTTTATATCACTGAGCCGCGCGGCATAGAGTGGGCCGCCTCTCCCGAGTTCCGATCCGGCGCCCCCCTACGGCTTACATCCTGGGTCAAGAAAGGCCTGGACTGGTCCTCGTCCGACGAACTGTCGGCGCTCCAGACGCGTGTTGAAGATATGGGAGACAAGAACATTGGGCTTGTCAATGTGGTCCAGGTGATGTTGATTCGCCGGATCTTGCCTTGTCAGCACCGGACTTGCAATTTGTGGGAATTCGATCCGGCCCGGCACCAAACTTTGCGGGAGCTTTTCGGCTCCTCGCACAAGGACATCTGGAAGGTGCTTTTTAAGTCCAGCAAATCGTGGCCGGACTCCGCCGAAGACCGTGGGTACCAACTGTCCCGCTCGGCAAGTTCGGTGAGTTATCAAACTTTTCTATCCGCGTAACCCAAAAGAAACGCTTAACGTGTTTTATACAACTCTCCCAGGTCTGGACGAAGAAGGCGGAGTGGATCCATTGTCCGGACCCGCTGCCCGAAGAACCATCCATCCCACTTCTGACGAAGATGTTGGTCCCGGCGCCTTACCAGGTGCCGAAGAAGACGGCCGGGAAGGAAGCAAAAAAGACCCGGGGCGGCCTTCGTCGCCGTGGCACTTCAGACACAATATCCGAAGGCTCCAATGCCCATCTCGGCTCCGAAGAGAACGAGGAGGAGGAGGATGAATCCCCTGTGGGGGGAAGAAAGAAGAGGACGGCCTCCGTACACTTGGAGGCCGAGTTGCCCAAAAGGAGAAAGGCTCTTCTTCTAAAGGAGTTCACTGCCGCCGCCGACAGCAGCCCGGCCTGGGATCCCAGGGCCCAGCCCCTGGTGAACTCGTAAGTGTATAAAATCCGAGTATGTTTTAGGCGCCCGGACTCATCGTGGCTTAGTATTTTAACCTAAACCATATTTTCCGCAGTCCGGCGAGGTCCCGTACCAAACAATCCTCATCAGAGGACTTGCTGAGCTCAAACGCTATGGAGAGCGGGACGCCCCCAAAGGCCCCTTCCTCCAAACAGGTGCATAACGCCAAGGCTTCGTACTAGAAGGACCCCGGCCAAGGAGGAAAGGAAAAGGCCATGAAGGTGGTGCCTGGAGGTCAAACCTCAAGGGCCGGACACGTAGGGGAAAAGATTCCCATGGGGGCGGACGGTGAGGGCGATCCTGGGTTTGGCTCCCAGCTGGATGCGATTCCAGAGACCTATATGGCTCCAGAATCAAGCAGGCAGCCTCCTTCGGCTGGAGGGGGCGTGCCTGTTTCATCGGCGACCTCTGTCTATCTAGAAGTGTCGGATGCTTTGTTGGTGGCGTTGAAAGACGCATCCATCATTGATGAACATCGTGCCCTTATGGGTGCGGTGATTGAGAAGATTTAGTCTACTGAAAGTGGACTGAATGGAGCCTGGATCAGCCTTGTAAAAGGTTTTGAGGTATGTTTTTAGAAGAGTGTCATAGTATGGACAATAGCCCCTGATACACTGTTCGGTGAAGAAACCGGACAGAGGATCAAATTCGCAGGAAGACTCATTGAATGACAGTTATTTCTCTTCTGTTATAAGTAGGCGTCTGTAGTGGCTGCTGCCTCACATACTGCGGAAATCTCCGGACTGAATCAAAGTCTGGAGCGGGCCAAGGAAGAACTTGGCCAGTTGAAAATGCAGTTGAGGGATAAACAGGGTATGCACAAAGTCTTGGTCGCGTTTATTGCGAATGAATTTTCAGTATGAACTGAGCTTTATGACATTGCGCTAGGAGTTGTGACTGAAGTCGAAGCCCTCAAGAAGGCTGTGGCCGAGGCCGAGAAAAAGGCAGCCACTGAGCAGGCTCTTCGTGAGAAGCACGAGGCCAGGGTTATTAAAGCTGAGCAGGAGCTACAAGAGGCTATAAGGAAATGCGAGACCTTGGAGCAGAGTTTAATGGAGAAAGAATTCGAACTCACCAAGGCTCATCAGGCCATGAGCGATGCCCGGGGGGAAACCCGAAGCGCCCTGCGGGAGATCCAAGAGGCGAGAAAGATCGCGACTGGTAAGGCTTTTTCCCTGTAGAGTAAGTATTTGGGGGGAAGACTTATGTTTCTAATTTTGAATCCGAATTTATTAGGGGTATTTGCCAAGCTACCTCGCAGCATATCGGATGCCGCTCAATTCTACCGAGCCGAAGAAAGGAGTACTGCGGATAAGCTCTTCTGGTCGCAGTATTTACTTCGGGCTCGTGAAGCGGCTTGTGGGTGCCTGTCCTCGACTTGATGTCATCAAGCGGTCGGTCTATATAGAGGGTGCGCGAATGACCTTCGCCCACGCAAAGGTGCACTGGGGGAAGATGGATGCTGAAAAGCTGATGACCAAAGGACCGCCGGAGGGGAAGGAGCACCGCAAGCCCGAGTTATATTATGAGAATGTCCTGAAAGGATCCTACCTTGCCGCAGAGCTATGCACCAAGGACTTTATATTTCCATGAATGCAAGTCATGTTGTCCTTTGTAATGTTTAAACAAGATCAATTGTATCCGTTACTTCCTGTTATATGAAAGTTTACCCTCCTGTGCAGCCATTTTATATGTTAAATCTGAGAGTTGGCCAGTCGTCGGCTTCTGCCCCCACGTATGAAGTACGGGGGTGTTCGGGATAAATCTGAGCACTCTTTATCCCAGTTTTGGGTCCTTCGAAGGAGGTGCTCAGCACAACGAACCAGGCAATCGGACTATAGGGCTTTATCACTCTCACTTAGCCATAAGAGCTTTAGTATGGTCGGCGCAGCCCCTGGTTTTCGGAATACCGTACTAGGGGCTCTATAAGCACCTGATCAGAGAAAAGAACGATCCATCGCACGCTGCATTGGTTATGGCATTATGCGGGAGAAATCCTTAAAGATTTTATGACCTCTCGAACAGCTGACCAGCTCTCGTCGTATCATGACAGTCAGTTTTCGGCTTTCTCTACTGAGGTGCTCGTCCGGAAGAACCAGGACACAATCGCAGTAGTTCTCCTAGTGCTACCTTAGCCGATATAGCGGAACGTAAGGTACCAAAACATGGGAGTCGGGCAAACCCAACTATTGACCCAAGACATGATTCGGAGTTGATGCATATAATGCTATAAGTTCGGGGTGCCGAACTTCCATGAAGGTGTTCGGACTTTACTGCCGTGTTATGGGTAAAATGAAGCCCCTCGCATATTTTACGGCATATCGCTGTGTACGGATGCCACTTGACAGAATGATTTCAATAAGAAATAATAGCAAGTAAGCGTCATATAAATCCACATGTTGTATTTGAATAGTACGTCTATGCGTATGGGTACAAGTAATGTGATAAAAAAAGGAATATGATTGCGGAACCTGCTGAGACCAGGGGGAAGAGGCTGAGTGCGGATCCGCAATATAGCTGGACCGTCACTGCGGGGGATGTCTAAGGATTCCCTTATGCGTTCAAGTTGCGTCCGTGTAGCCCGTCCTGGTCGGCGCAAAGGTGAACCTGCGAAGGAAATGTAAGAAATATTTATGTGCCGGAGGGCGGTTGAGCCGCTGAGTACGGCCTGTCCTGGCCTTCACCGGAGTGTTTTAGTTGAGCCCTGGACGGGCTGGGCTATCCTTCCGTGAAGCAGTTCGGAGTCCGTTGACAGTGTCCAGAGGCCTGAATGTCCGCTCGAGGTTCGGCTGCGAGGTGCTGCTCGTTGTTTCTGCTGCTAAGGCAGTGGTGTATATGTTGGTGCCGAGGGAAGGTTCGGCCTTGCCCTTAACCGTGATGACGCCGCGTGGACCGGGCATCTTGAGCTTACGGTAGGCATAATGTGGCACCGCGTTGAATCGAGCGAATGCGGTTCGTCCGAGCAGTGCTTGATAATCACTGCGGAAAGGGACAATTTCGAAGTTTAACTCTTCGATACGGTAATTTTCTGGTGAACCGAAGACTACCTCAAGGGTAATGGAGCCTGTACAGCGAGCCTCCTCACCTGGTATAATGCCTCTGAAAGTGGCTTTAGTGGGTTTGATCGCCGAATGATCGATGCCCATCCTGCGCACTGTGTCTCAGTAAAGCAGATTTAGACTGCTGCCGCCATCCATGAGGACTCGAGTGAGGTGGAACCCGTCTATTATTGGGTCGAGGACTAGTGCGGCCGGATTGCCCTGATTGGTGTTAACCGTACGATCTGTGTGGTTGAAGGTGACCGACCCCAGTTTATATTGTGGGACGACTAGTTCCGTTGAGTCGCTATCCCTAAGGATGCATATCCGGTCCGAGTTGGTAATTTGGGTGGTATTTACCACATTCACCGATTGAATATGTGGGGGAATTTTCTTTTACCCTCCTGTGTACGATGGTCTGGGCTCTTCGTCGCTATCGTCGCTTTGAGACCCCCTTTCGTCTTTAGCGCCCGCCCTGTCGGCTTGTTTGAAGACCCAGCATTCTCTGTTTCTATGGGTGGCTGGCGTTTCTGGGGTGCCATGAATTTGGCATTGGCGATCGAGTATGCGGTCCAGACTGGATGGACCCGGATTTTTATTTTTGGGTGGCCCTTTCCGTTGACCAGACTTTGAGCCTCTGAACCCGACATTAACTGCCGTATTTTCGATGTTTTCACCATATTTGCGGCACTTATGTTTGTTGCGTCGCGGTTTGCCGTTGCTATCCCTGGCTTCTGATATGCCAGGTTTGCTTGTTGTATTGGTACTACGAGCCAACCAGCTATCTTCGCCCGCGCAAAAGTGGATCATAAGTGTCGTGAGGGCTGCCATGGATTTTGGCTTCTCTTGGCTGAGGTGCCGGGCGCGCCATTCGTCACGGATATTATGCTTAAATGCCGCTAAGGCCTCTGCATCCGGACATTCGACTATTTGGTTCTTCTAGGTTAGGAACCGTGTACAGAATTGCCTGGCCGATTCCCCCGGCTGCTGAGTTATATGGCTCAAGTCATCGGCATCCGGTGGTCGCACATAAGTGCCCTGGAAGTTGTCAAGGAATGCATCTTCCAGATCCTCCCAACAGCCAACGGAGTCTGTTGGCAACCTATTCAGCCAATGCCGAGCTGGTCCTTTGAGTTTTAGTGGTAGGTACTTGATGGCATGTCGATCATCACCGCGGGCCATGTGGATGTGGAGGAGGAAATCCTCAATCCATACCGCAGGATCTGTTGTACCATCATATGATTTGATATTTACGGGTTTAAACCAATCTGGGAATTCATGATCCATTACTTTGTCAGTGAAGCATAGGGTGTGTGCGGCGCCTCTGTGCTGGGCTATATCACGACGCAGTTCATATGAGTCTTGTCTTCTGTGTTCGGCCCGGCCGGATTTACTTTTAGTGTATCCGGCTTGACGGTCATCGTCCTGCGTAGGTGCGCGCCCCCGTGATCCGTAGATCGATCTTGCGTGTTTTGCCCTGTTTTCCAATACGTCTCGTAGGTCCCGCGTGTTGCCCCGGGCCTTGGTATTTTTGTCGGAGTGGCGGCGGGGTGCAGGCTGAGTTTCAGGCTGAAATGCCTCTCTGTCTCGGCCACGAGGTGCCCGATCAGCCGCATCGTACGCTGGTGATGTAGGTTTCAATGCTTCCTCCTCGAGTCGGGGTAGCAACCTGCGCTTTGGGTAACCCTTGGAGGGGCGTTCGAGTTCATATTCCTCGGCCGCAAGGACTTCAGTCCATCTGTCTGCTAGCAAATCTTGATCAGCTCGAAGCTGTTGTTGCTTTTTCTTCAGGCTATTTGCTGTGGCTATAAGCCGGCGCTTAAAGCGCTCCTGCTCTACGGGATCCTCACGCATGATAAATTCTTCGTCGCCGAGGCTCACCTCGTTTTCGGAGAGAGGCATGTAATTGTCATCCTCCGCTTCTCCATCTGCTGCTCGCTCAGGAGGGCTGGCTTGTTCATCCTCCGGCTCTAAATCTTGCTGGAGGGGATTGTCGTCGTCTTCGGCACTGTCCGGAGTGCTATTGTCTCTTGTGCCAGTATCACTACTTTTGCTATGGCGAGACTTAGAGCGGCGCCGCTGACGTCGGCGCTTGGGTTGCTTCTTGGAGGGGTCCTCCTCCGCTGTCTTATCACCATTGCCTTCTTTGGGTGTATCCACCATGTATATATCATATGATGAGGTGGCGGTCCAGTGCCCTGTGGGCAGTGGTTCCTGTTCGTCTCCTGCATCGTCATCCATACCATTGATGTCTTCGGAGTCGAAGTCGAGAGTGTTGGTTAAATCGTCGACAGTGGCTACTAAGTGGGTGGTGGGTGGGGAGCGAATTTCTTCGTCGTCCGCATCCCATCCTAGCCGGACATAGTTTGGCCAAGGTTCATCTGACAAGGAGAGGGATCTTAACGAGTTTAGCACATCACCGAAGGGTGAGTGCTGAAAGATATCCACGGAGGTAAACTCCATGATCGGTGCCCAATCGGATTCGATAGGCACGGACGCAGGCAGTTCGGAGCCTGTGGTTCGGCGGCACGGCTCTCGCGAGGGGTAAAGTCAGTATTCGGCTCTATCGCCACTAAGAGTGCGGCCTCCAAGGCGGGGTCTATCCACCCGTCCTCGGAAGGTGCAATTTGCTCCAGATCGAAGGCCGGAGTAGTTGCAGGTGTGATCTCCCGAACACTGTCCGATGTCAGAGCTAAATCGTGCTCGTCATGATTGTGTGGCGCACCTGACATGGGTTCAAATCCGTCGAAGATCAAGTCTCCATGGATGTCAGCGGTGTAGTTCAAGTTTCCGAACCTGACCTGGTTGGCAGGGGCGTAGCTCTCGATCTGCTCCAGATGGCCAAGCGAGTTGGCCCGCAGTGCGAAGCCGCCGAATACAAAGATCTGTCCGGGGAGGAAGACCTCACCCTGGGCCGCATCGTTACCGATGATCGAAGGAGCCATCAAGACTTACGGTGACGGAACAGTGGAACTCTCAATGATAGCACCAATGTCGGTGTCAAAACCGGCGGATCTCGGGTAGGGGGTCCCGAACTGTGCGTCTAAGGCGGATGGTAACAGGAGGCAGGGGACATGATGTTTACCCAGGTTCAGGCCCTCTCGATGGAGGTAATAACCTACTTCCTGTTTGATTGATCTTGAGGATATGAGTATTACAAGAGTTGATCTACCACAAGATCGTAGAGGCTAAACCCTAGAAGCTATCCTATGGTATGATTGTTGTTGTCCTACGGACTAAACCCTCCGGTTTATATAGACACCGGAGGAGGATAGGGTTACACAGAGTCGGTTACAAGGGAGGAGATCTACATATCCGTATTGCCAAGCTTGCCTTCCACGCCAAGGAGAGTCCCATCTGGACACGGGACGGAGTCTTCAATCTTGTGTCTTCATAGTCCAACAGTCCGGCTATCCGGATACCCCCTAATCCAGGACTCCCTCACACGCCATGGGCCACAGGCAGGCAAGTCTGGGGACTCCCGTTCCCAGAACGCCGACAGTAGCCCCCGGGCCCAAGGCGCACTTGGGCTTCGCTTCGAGGCGAAGCCAAAGGTCAAGTATGGAGCGCCGTGGGCCCCAAAAGCCTGCGGCCTTGGTCGACGCATGGCGGTTGATTGGACGTGGGCATCTCCGCTTCCCCATGCTGCCTCGGCAACTGCCTGACTTGACAAGTCCCTGCGACATGCAAGGAAAACCAACATTACCTGTGATCGTGGGAGGCGTCGGTTGGCCTTGTTTCTCTATAAATGGGGAGGGGGGCAGGGCCCCCATCGCCCATCTCTTCCCAGTTCGCTTGCTTCTTCCTCCTTGCTCCGCAGCTAGTAGCAATGGCGCCATCGAAGAGGTTCTCCGCTGCGGAGAAGGGCAAGGCCCCGCGGGAGGGGCCCGGCTCCCCGGCGCCCAAGCGTGGACGCGGCCGTCCCTGTAAGCATACCGCGACCCCCGTTCCCGGGGTGGGGTCACGGCGCGTGGCAGGGGTCGCTCCGGTCGCGGCAGCCCCGTCGACGAAGGGAGACGCGCCGTAGTTGCGCGGCCTCCCCGGTCACGCTTCCACTCGACAAAGGTGCTGCCGGAGTTCGTTGTCTGGTCGGAGGATCCGGCCAACAGCTGGCTCCAGCTTCCCCGCTTCTTTGCCGACGAGCTGCCGGCCTCCGGTCCAGGTGGGCTCTGGCTGCAGGTGGACGCTGCAGCCGGGCTTCTTGGGTCATAGTCGAGGTCTCTGTCGCAGGCAACATAGCTCTGGCCCACGGTTGGCAGACGTTCGCCCGCGCGCGGCCTGGGAAGGCGGTGCACCCCCCCACTTCAAGTATGACGGTGACGCGACCCTCTATGTGAGGGTGTTTGGGGAAGATGGTCGCCGCGTAGGGTGCTGCCCCGAGGTGAACGATGGCGAGGAGGTGCTCGGCCTCGGCGACAGCCGCGACGAGGGCGAGGGCGAGCCCGCCGGCTGCGCCTCGTCCAGCTACGGTGGCTCTTCTCTCGACGATAGCTCTAGTAGTGGCGGCTACGACCAGCCGCCCCGCTTGCTTCGAAGGTGGTAGCGGGTCGTCTCGCCGCCATGCCTCCATGAAGCGCGAGGAGGGATCCAGCTAATGCTTGGGATGTCGCCAAGGGCCTGCCCCCGTGGACCGCTGCGGGGGCGAGCGCCGCTTTCATTTTGTTCTTCTTTTCTTTCCTGCATCAAAATGAAACCAGTATGGGACCGAAGGGGCGTGTATCGAACCACGATTCCTCAATCATTATGCTACGCTTGTTGTATCCGTGTTGTGCTATTATTTTGTGCAGAGATAACTTAGCTTGGTGCATTCGGGGGGGCCTCCTCTTCACGAGGCATTTGTTTCCTCGTGCCCGTCTTGACCTAGTGGTCTGTGGTCGCTCAGGAACTACAAAAAATTCGTTAGGAAGCTCGCTAGGAGACTTGTCGTTCACCCAAGCCTTGACCCAGCGCTTCATATCGCAGTACCCGAGGGGCACGGATTACGGGAGATGCACCAGCTTGTGGGCTCGAATGAGGGTGCCTCGTGAGAAAGCAGACGGAAGGCAGAGAGAAGGAAAAACGCTCGCAGGGCACCTGCCTAGCCCCCTCACGAGGTATGCGAGAGAGAGAACGCAGGTGGACTAGGGTCGAAAAAGGCGGCAAAAGGCGACGGAACCAAATCAGCAAGGAACACCAGAAGCAAACTTCGATTAAGAGAAGGAGAGCCAACTACTGAAAGCAAATGAAAAGCCGCGTCCGGCACCTAGTCTAGTCATCAAGTCTTCTCACCAGCGTGGAGCTAAGTGCTGCCACTAGGCGTGGGAGGGAGCCCCCGAGGCCCGAGGGGGGCACTCCTGAGACTCCGGGGCGTGTGCAGCCCCACTCATTATTATGTGAGAGTGTCACGGGCGGCGATTCTTCACAGGCACCGGGCCTTCTTCACAGGCGCTGGGCCTTTCTTCACAGGCACTGGGCCTTGCTTCATGGGTAGAACTTCCGGAGGTGCTGAATGTTCCAGGCGTTCTGGATGGGTACCCCGTCCTGCGTCTCCAGGTGCGCGGCGCCAGGCCTGGAGACATGAACAACCTTGAACGGGGCCCCCCACATAGGTGAGAGCTTGTGCAGCCCTTCCCTGGAGAGGACCTGCCTTAGGACGAGGTCGCCCGCCTCGAGCGTCCTGGAGCGGATGTTGCGGCAGTGGTATCGCTGCAGTGCCTGCTGGTACCTTGCCGCCCTTAGTGAAGCCTCGCGGCGACGTTCCTCGCCCAGCATGAGATCCATCCCCCGCGTGGCGTCCTGCTGCATTTCATCGAACGCCAGGACCCATGCGGACTAATGCTTGACCTCGTGAGGGAGGACCGCTTTGGCTCCGTAGACGAGGAAGAACGGGGTCTCACCCGTCGGCTTGGTGGTGGCGGTGCGGATGGACCACAACACGGACTTGAGTTCGTCATGCCAGCCCCTGCCGCAGGCCTCGAGCTTCTTCTTGAAGGTCCTGGTCTTGAGGCCCCTCAGGGCCTCTGCGTTGGCGCATTTGGCTTGACCATTGCTCCTGGGGTGCGCCACCGAAGCGTAGCAGATCTATGTTCGAAGGTTAGCACAGTATGTTTTGAAGAGGTTACTAGTGAACTGTGAGCCATTGTCGGTGATGATGCGGTTGGGGACCCCGAAGCGGCTCACGAGACCCTTGATGAATTTGACCACGGAACCAGCTGGGATGGTGCAGACGGCTTCCACTTCCGCCCACTTGGTGAACTTGTCGATGGCGACGTAGAGGTAGCGGTAGCCCCCAGGTGCCCGAGGTAACGGGCCCAAGATATCTAGCCCCCAGACCGCAAACGGCCATGTGAGTGGGATGGTCTGGAGGCCTTGAGCCGGCTGATGGATCTGCTTGGCGTGGAACTGGCAAGCTTCGTAGGACTTCACCAGCTCAGCTACGTCCTTGAGCGCCGTGGGCCAGTAGAATCCACTGCGGAATACCTTGCCGACGAGGGTCCGTGATGACGAGTGGTGCCCGCAGTCCCCGCCATGTATGTCAATTAGCAATTCCTTCCCCTGGTCTCTGGAAATGCAACGTAGTGAAACATCATTTGGTCGCTTCCTGTACAACTCACCATCCTGGATGTAGTATGCCGTGGCTTGCCGGGCCACGCGCTCTGCGTCCTCCTCCTTCTTCGGCAGCGCCCCTTGCATAAGATATTCCTTGAATTCCTTGGTCTAGCATCCCTCCTGGGGCTCGAGCGCCAAGAGCAGGCGAGCTCCTGAGGTCGGGCCACAGGCTGGGGCTCCTGTGGCAAGCGGCTGTGGGAGCTCCTCCCGAGGCTGAGCTAGTCTTGAAAGTGGCGGTGTCGCTGATGGCTTGAAGAGCCATTCCTCAAAAACGTCGGGCTCTTGGGGCTGCCGCTTGGATGCTCTCTTGGCGATGTCATCATCTTCCTTGTTGGTGCCCCGGGGCACGTGCTGCAACTCAAGGCCCAAGAACTGCTTCTCCATCTTGCGCACCTCCGTGAGGTATGCCTCCATATGCTCGTCCTTCGGCTCGTATACCTTGTTGGAGAAGCTTACGAGGAGCTGCGAGTCGCCCTTAACGGTAAGGTGCTTCACCCCCAGAGTTGCCGCAGCCTTTAGGCCAGCTATAAGGCCTTCGTATTCTATGATGTTGTTGGAGACCTTCTCGCCCTACTGAAAGCAGAGCTGCACAGCGTAGTAGAGCTTGTCCTGAGTGGGTGAGATGAGCACTGCTCCAGCCCCCGCGCCTGGTGCACGAAGGCACCATCGAAATACATGACCCAACCGTCTGGCGCCTCGCTTCCTGGTGAGGTGGACCGGTCTTCGCCTACTTCAAGTGTCAGGGCATCCGTCCATTCCGCCACAAAATCAGCGGGCGCGGCTCCCTTGATGACCCTGGTAGTGCTTGAAGGAAATATGCCCTAGAGGAAATAATAAAGCTATTATTTATTTCCTTATATCATGATAAATGTTTATTATTCATGCTAGAATTGTATTAACCGGAAACATAATACTTGTGTGAATACATAGGCAAACAGAGTGTCACTAGTATGCCTCTACTTGACTAGATCGTTGATCAAAGATGGTTATGTTTCCTAGCCATTGACATGAGTTGTCATTTGATTAACGGGATCACATCATTAGGAGAATGATGTGATTGACTTGACCCATTTCGTTAGCTTAGCACTCGATCGTTTAGTATGTTGCTATTGCTTTCTTCATGACTTATACATGTTCCTATGACTATGAGATTATGCAACTCCCGTTTACCGGAGGAACACTTTGTGTGCTACCAAACGTCACAATGTAACTGGGTGATTATAAAGGTGCTCTACAAGTGTCTCCGAAGGTACTTGTTGGGTTGGCGTATTTCGAGATTAGGATTTGTCACTCCGATTGTCGGAGAGGTATCTCTAGGCCCACTCGGTAATGCACATCACTTAAGCCTTGCAAGCATTGCAACTAATGAGTTAGTTGCGGGATGATGTATTACAGAACGAGTAAAGAGACTTGCCGGTAACGAGATTGAACTAGGTATTGAGATACCGACGATCGAATCTCGGGCAAGTAACATACCGATGACAAAGGGAACAACGTATGTTGTTATGCGGTCTGACCGATAAAGATCTTCGTAGAATATGTGGGAGCCAATGTGAGCATCCAGGTTCCGCTATTTGTTATTGACCGGAGACGTGTCTCGGTCATGTCTACATAGTTCTCGAACCCGTAGGGTCCGCACGCTTAAAGTTTTGATGACGGTTATATTATGAGTTTATGAGTTTTGATGTACCGAAGGTTGTTCAGAGTCCCGGATGTGATCACGGACATGACGAGGAGTCTCGCAATGGTCGAGACATGAAAATTGATATATTGAAAGCCTATATTTGGATATCGGAAGTGTTCTGGGTGAAATCGGGATTTTACCGGAGTACCGAGGGGTTACCGGAACCCCCCGGGGGCTTAATGGGCCATAGTGGGCCTTAGTGGAGAAGAGGAGAGGCGGCTAGGGCAGGGCGGCGCGCCCCTCCCCTCTAGTCCGAATAGGACAAGGAGAGGGGGATGGTGCCCCCCTTCCTTCCTCTCTCCCTCCTCTTTCCCCCTTCTCCTAATCCAACAAGGAAGGGAGGGAGTCCTACTCCCGGTGGGAGTAGGACTCCTCCTGGCGCGCCTCCTCCTGGCCGGACGCACCTCCCCCTTTGCTCCTTTATATACGGGGACAGGGGGCACCCCAAACACACAACAATTTATTTGATCTTTTAGCCATGTGTGGTGCCCCCCTCCACCATAGTCCACCTCGATAATACTGTAGCGGTGCTTAGGCGAAGCCCTGCGTCGGTAGAACATCATCATCGTCACCACGCCGTCGTGCTGACGAAACTCTCCCTCAACACTCGGCTGGATCAGAGTTCGAGGGACGTCATCGGGTTGAACGTGTGCTGAATTCGGAGGTGCCGTGCGTTCGGTACTTGATCGGTCGAATCGTGAAGACGTACAACTACATCAACCGCGTTGTGCTAACGCTTCCTCTTTCGGTCTACGAGGGTACGTAGACAACACTCTCCCCTCTCGTTGCTGTGCATCACCATGATCTTGCGTGTGCGTAGGATTTTTTTTGAAATTACTACGTTCCCCAACAGTGGCGTCCGAGCCAGATTTTATGCGTAGATGTCATATGCACGAGTAGAACACAAGTGATTTGTGGGCGATATAAGTCATACTGCTTACCAGCATGTCATACTTTGGTTCGGCGGTATTGTTGGATGAAGCGGCCCGGACGACATTATGCGTACTCTTACGCGAGACTGGTTCTACCGACGTGCTTTGCACACAGGTGGCTGGCGGGTGTCAGTTTCTCCAACTTTAGTTGAACCGAGTGTGGCTACGCCCGGTCCTTGCGAAGGTTAAAATAGCACCAACTTGACAAACTATCATTGTGGTTTTGATGTGTAGGTAAGAACGGTTCTTGCTAAGCCCGTAGCAGCCACGTAAAATTTGCAACAACAAAGTAGAGGACGTCTAACTTGTTTTTGCAGGGCATGTTGTGATTTGATATGGTCAAGACATGATGCTAAATTTTATTGTATGAGATGATCATGTTTTGTAACCGAGTTATCGGCAACTGGCAGGAGCCATATGGTTGTCGCTTTATTGTATGCAATGCAATCGCCCTGTAATGCTTTATTTTATCACTAAGCGGTAGCGATAGTCGTAGAAGCATAAGATTGGCGAGACGACAACGATGCTACGATGGAGATCAAGGTGTCACGCCGGTGATGATGGTGATCATGACGGTGCTTCGGAGATGGAGATAACAAGCACAAGATGATGATGGCCATATAATATCACTTATATTGATTGCGTCTGATGTTTATCTTTTATGCATCTTATCTTGCTTTGATTGACGGTAGCATTATAAGATGATCTCTCACTAAATTTCAAGATAAAAGTGTCCTCCCTGAGTATGCACCGTTGCCAAAGTTCATCGTGCCCAGACACCACGTGATGATCGGGTGTGATAAGCTCTGCGTCCATCAACAACGGGTGCAAGCCAGTTTTGCACACGCAGAATACTCAGGTTAAACTTGACGAGCCTAGCATATGCAAATATGTGATACGTCTCCAACGTATCTATAATTTTTTATTGCTCCATGCTATATTATCTTCTATTTTGGACTATATTGGGCTTTATTTTCCACTTTTATATTATTTTTGGGACTAACCTATTAACCGGAGGCCCAGCCCAGAATTGCTGTTTTTTGCCTATTTCAGTGTTTCAAAGAAACGGAATATCAAACGGAGTCCAAACGGAATGAAACCTTCGGTAACGTGATTTTCTCACCGAACGTGATCCAGGAGACTTGGACCCTACGCCAAGGCATCAGAGAGGCGGTCACGAGGGTGGGGGGCGCCCCCCCTAGGGCGCCTAGCCTGCCTCGTGGGCTCCTCGGAGCTCCACCGACGTACTTCTTCCTCCTATATATACCTACGTACCCCCAAACGAACAGATACGGAGCCAAAACCTAATTCCATCGTCGCAACTTTCTGTATCCACGAGATCCCATCTTGGGGCCTGTTCCGGAGCTCCTCCGGAGAGGGCCATCATCACGGAGGGCTTCTACATCATCATAGCCTCTCCGATGAAGTGTGAGTAGTTTACCTCAGACCTTCGGGTCCATAGTTAGTAGCTAGATGGCTTCTTCTCTCTTTTTGGATCTCAATACAAAGTTCTCCCCCTCTCTCGTGGAGATCTATTCGATGTAATCTTCTTTTTGCGGTGTGTTTGTTGAGATCGATGAATTGTGGGTTTATGATCAAGTCTATCTATGAATAATATTTGAATATTCTCTGAATTCTTTTATGTATTATTGGTTATCTTTGCAAGTCTCTTCGAATTATCCGTTTGGTTTGGCCAACTAGATTGGTAGTTCTTGCCATGGGAGAAGTTTTTAGCTTTGGGTTCAATCTTGCGGTGTCCTTTCCCAGTGACAGAAGGGGCAGCAAGGCACGTATTGTATCGTTGCCGTCAAGGATAACAAGATGGGGTTTATTTCATGTTGCATGAATTTATCTCTCTACATCATGTCATCTTGTTTAAGGCGTTACTCTGTTTTTAACTTAATACTCTAGATGCATGCTGGATAGCGGTCGATGAGTGGAGTAATAGTAGTAGATGCAGGCAGGAGTCGGTCTACTTGTCTTGGACGATATGCCTATATACATGATCATACCTAGATATTCTCATAACTATGCTCAATTCTGTCAATTGCTCAACAGTAATTTGTTCACCCACCGTAGAATACTTATGCTCTTGAGAAAAGCCACTAGTGAAACCTATGGCCCCCGGGTCTATTCTCATCATATCAATCTCCATCACTTTAATCTTGCTTTGCTTTTTACTTTTCACTTTGCATCTCTATATCAAAAATACCAAAAATATTATCTATCAGTTCTCACTCTCGTAAGTGACCGTGAAGGGATTGACAACCCCTAATCGCGTTAGTTGCGAGGAGCTATTGTTTTTGTGTAGGTATGAGGGACTTGAGCGTGGCCTCCTACTCGATTGATACCTTGGTTCTCAAAAACTGAGGGAAATACTTACGCTACTCTGCTGCATCATCCTTTCCTCTTCGGGGAAATCCAACGCAAGCTCAAGAGGTAGCAAGAAGAATTTCTGGCGCCGTTGCCAGGGAGTCTACACAAAAAGTCAGCATACCAAGTACCCATCACAATCCCTATCTCCCGCACTACATTAGTTGCCATTTGCCTCTCGTTTTCCTCTCCCCCACTTCACCCTTGCCGTTTTATTCGCCCTCTCTTTCCCAATCTCCTTCTCCTTCTCCTCCTCCTTCTTCGTTTGCCTTTTTCTCGCTTGCCTTTTGTTTTCTCCTGTGTTGGATTGCTTATCGCGATGGCTCAATATACTACCAAATTGTGTGACTTCACCAATACCAATAATAATGATTTCCTTAGCACTCCGATTGCTCCTCTTGCCAATACTGAATCTTGTGAAATCAATACTGCTTTGTTGAATCTTGTTATGAAAGATCAATTCGCCGGCCTTCCTAGTGAAGATGCTGCTACTCATCTTAATAGCTTCATTGATTTATGTGATACGCAAAAGAAAAAAGATGTCGATAATGACGTTGTTAAATTGAAGCTATTTCCTTTTTCGCTTAGAGATAGTGCTAAAGCTTGGTTTTCGTCTTTGCCTAAAAATAGTATTGATTCCTCGAACAAGTGCAAAGATGCTTTTATCTCTAAGTATTTTCCTCCCGCTAAAATCATCTCTCTAGAAACGACATTATGAATTTTAAGCAACTCGATCATGAACATGTTGCACAAGCTTGGGAGAGAATGAAATTAATGATACGTAATTGCCCTACTCATGGTTTGAACTTGTGGATGATTATACAAATTTTTTATGCCGGATTGAATTTTGCTTCTAGAAATCTTTTAGATTCGGCCGCGGGAGGCACTTTTATGGAAATTCATTTAGGAGATGCTACTAAACTCCTAGATAATATTATGGTTAATTATTCTCAATGGCATACTGAAAGATCTTCTAATAAAAAAGTGCATGCAATAGAAGAAATCAATGTTTTGAGTGGAAAGATGGATGAACTTATGAAATTATTTGCTACTAAGAGTGTTTCTTATGATCCTAATGATATGCCTTTGTCTACTTTGATTGAGTATAACAATGAATCTATGGATGCGAATTTTGTTGGTAGGAATAATTTTGGTAACAACGCTTACAGAGGGAATTTTAATCCTAGGCCTTATCCTAGTAATCCTTCTAATAATTATGGAAATTCCTACAACAACTCTTAAGGAAATTATAATAAGATGCCCTCTGAATTTGAGAATAGTGTTAAAGAATTTATGAATTCGCAAAAGAATTTTAATGCTTTGCTTGAAGAGAAATTGCTTAATGATTTGTCTAGGAAAGTTGATAGAATTTCTCCTGAGGTTGATTCTTTAAACCTTAGATCCATTCCTCCTAAGCATGATATCAATGAGTCTCTCAAAGCCATGAGAATTTCCATTGATGAGTGCAAGGAAAGAACCGCTAGGATGCGTGCTACAAAAGATGCCTTTATTAAAGCGTGTTCTTCCAATTCCTATGCAAATCAAGATGAAGATCTAAAAGTTATTGATGTGTACCCTATCAAATCTTTTTTTTGCAATATGAATCTTGATGAAACTGAATATGATCTTCCTTTACCTAGAAGGTGTTCCAAAAATTCGGAGTATTTAGATCTCTATGATGAAATTGATGAACGTGGGATTGAAAGAAATAAAACCCTAGATGTTGCTAAACCCACTATATTGGATTTCAAGGAACTTAATTACGAAATTTGCTCTTTAGTTGATTGTATTTCCTTGTTGCAATCCGTGCTAAATTCTCCTCGTGCTTATAGTCAAAAGAAAGCCTTTACAGAGCATATCGTTGATGCCTTGATGCAATCTTATGAAGAAAAACTTGAGTTGAAAGTTTCTATCCCTAGAAAACTCTATGATGAGTGGGAACCAACTATTAAAATTCAAATTAAGGATCATGAGTTTTATGCTTTGTGTGATTTGGGTGCTAGTGTTTCCACTATCCCCAAAACTTTGTGTGATTTGCTAGATTTTCGTGACTTTGATGATTGCTCTCTAAACTTGCATCTTGCGGATTGCACTATTAAGAAACCTATGGGAAGGATTAATGATGTTCTTATTGTTGCAAATAGGAATTATGTGCCCGTAGATTTCATCGTTCTTGATATAGATTGCAATCCATCTTGCCCTATTATTCTTGGTAGACCTTTCCTTAGAACGGTTGGTGCGATTATTGATATGAAGGAAGGGAATATTAGATTTCAATTTCCATTAAAAAAGGGCATGGTACACTTTCCTAAAAAGAAAATAAAATTGCCATATGAAACTATTATGAGAGCCACTTATGGATTGCCTACCAAAGATGGCAATACCTAGATCTATCCTCGTTTTTATGCCTAGCTAGGGGCGTTAAACGATGGCGCTTGTTGGGAGGCAACTCAATTTTATTTTTAGTTTTTTGTGTTTTTCTTCTGTTAGGGAATAAATAACCCATCTACCTTCTGTTTGGATGTGGTTTTGTGTTTTAATTAGTGTTTGTGCCAAGTTAGACCTATTGGATCTTCTTGGATGATAGTTATTTGATCTTGCTGTAATTTCCGGAAACTTTGCGTTCAGTGGACGAATTGTTAAAAATCACCAGAACGTAATAAAATATTGATTCCAATTTCTGCTGATCAATAAACAAATTGTCAGGTCCCCCAATTTTGGTAGATTTTTTGGAGTTCCATAAGTTTGCGTTAGTTACAAATTACTACAAACTGTTCTGTTTTTGACAGATTCTGTTTTTTCGTGTGTTGTTTGCTTATTTTGATGAATCTATGGCTAGTAAAATAGTTTATAATCCATAGAGAAGTTGGAATACAGTAGGTTTAACACCAATATAAATAAAGAATGAGTTCATTACAGTACCTTAAAGTGGTGTTTTGTTTTCTTTCTCTAACGGAGCTCACGAGATATTGAGTTTTGTGTTGTGAAGTTTTCAAGTTTTGGGTGAATTCTTTTGATGGATTATGGAACAAGGAGTGGCAAGAGCCTAAGCTTGGGGATGCCCATGGCACCCCCAAGATAATCCAAGGACACCAAAAAGTCAAAGCTTGGGATGCCCCGGAAGGCATCCCCTCTTTCGTCTACTTCCATCGGTAATTTACTTGGAGCTATATTATTATTCACCAACATGATATGTGTTTTGCTTGGAGCGTCTTGTATTATTTGTGTATTTGTTTGTTAGTGTGCCACAATCATCCTTGCTGTACACACCTTTTGAGAGATCCATACATGAATTAAAATTTGATAGAATACTCTATGTGCTTCACTTATATCTTTTGAGCTTTGTAGTTTTGCTCTATGTGCTTCACTTATATCTTTTGAGCGTTATAATTTTGCTCAATGTGCTTCACTTAGATATTTTAGAGCATGGTGGTGGATTTGTTTTAAAGAAACTATTTATCTCTCATGCTTCACTTAGATTATTTTGAGAGTCACCTAGATACTCCAATGTCACCTCAAGTACCCATGGGTATGATTATACGATATGCATCACACAATCTCAGATTCATCTATTCAAACCAACACAAAGTACTTCAAAGAGTGCCTCAAAGTTTCTTGTAGCAACCCGACGTCAAACGGTCAAGCCTCTATGTATCCGTGCCATCCCTGGATCAGTATGCTGGCACACACAGTACATCAATGTGAATATCAAAGTGCAATCACATGTATAAACAACGTAAAACTGACATATACCTCATAAGTCTCAGCGGAAATAATCGAACGGGTGTGGAGTCCCACCAACGCCAACGGCAAGTTGAGTGTAGACCGTAACCCTACAACATAACTCTTACTTGTTGTAGAAATTCCTGCAACATAAGACGTTCCAGCCGTGTAGGTCAGTACATTGAATGTACTGGCAAGTCACATCATAAGAATAATGAACCTATTTGTACATGCAATTTAGCTGGTGGAAACCTTTGAGTTTAGTTTTTGCATAAAGCTAGTTTTTCCCTAGAATAATAGATATTATTCTATCACTACAGTATAGCATAGGATGAGTTGGCAAACCCAACTCAATCCAATCCCAAGTTTCATTTAAAACCCAACTGTTTAATTAAAGGTGAGGAGATCTCCCAGCATTTCCACTACTAGATGCTCAAGTTGTCCGTAACCGGGGACACGGCTAATCGATTAGGTTTTAACACTCTGCAGAGGTTTGTGCACTTCCCACAAGACTCGATCGCCTCCCTTGAAGTTCTTGCACTGCCTGGTGTTTGAGAACAGGATAATCGAGACATAGTCTTTCAAAAGTATTCCCCCTTAACCCACGGATAGGCCGGTACACCTACTCATTCTACATCTGCTAGCCTATCCTGGAAGAGGTCATACTATCTACTCAACTAAGCCAGAGCCCATATTGGCATGTGGCTGCACACGTAAGCTTCTAGACATGAGAATACGATTAATCTCTTTGAGCCTGGGCGGCCGACCACTAGTGGTGCGCCACCATGGCTTAACCATGCATGCTACCACTATACTCCGCCACCATTCAAACCAAATACCGCCCAGGTAGTTCATTTACAAGCCTTAGTCCTGATTACTACTTTGTCACTCATGTCTCACCATGAACACTTCCCAATCCACGTCTACATTTGCGAGGCAGAAATAAACTTACATGGTGGTGACAAGGTTGTATAGATCAGACCTACCTCAAATGAACTACTAGGTAACAGCATAGCCATCTGGCAACAATAAATCCTACCATGCAATCCTACCCCAAAAGTACTAAGTGCATAGTGTAAACATAGGTAATTGGAAGAATGGTCAAATGCGAACTTGCGTGATAATAGTTGATGAATATTATATCGCTCTCAGAAATTTACTTAATAGAACTATTCGTCACTCTCCGATGAAAAACTATAAAGTCAAACATTGCATTCACATAAGCAATCATTTTGGAGAACCAAATAATATCCCACATGAAAAGACTCGAAAATCCAAATGAACATACAACACACTTACCTAACACAAAAATATTCTAAGTGCAAAACTACATGTGACATCAGGTTCAAAAATGTGATGTGAACTATGGTGCATACACGTCATAGTAGTAAAACTATCATGGACAGATCCTAATTGCGTGAAAAATATGTGACAATGGTCCAAGTTATAGGATTTGGCTATGGTGACAAAGTGCAAAAAGAATCAACTCCATCGGAGCTACGGTTTAGGAGATATGGCCAGTTGAAGTTTGATTTCAAATCTGAATAAAGTATAAATTTGAATCTGACAAAAGTTTACAAATATGATATCACTGGATAGAGCTAATCATGATGAAGAATTTGCCGCTGGTTTCATCGAGTTTGGATCTACGGTTAAAAAGTTGTGGTCAATATAAGTTTAGGGGCTAAACTGAAAACTCAGGGACTTGGCTATGAAAGTTTTATTCGTGACTAGGTCCCTAGCCACGTGGCGGATTTCTAACAGCTGAAGAGTGTTCACTACAGCAGCTATACAACGAACGGCCACTAAGTAAAAAAAACACTACCGCGGCTAAGAAAACCGGAAACCGGTTTTCACTAAACCGCACGGTTTAATAAAATCGCGGTTAACCAATCTAATACTAAAATAATTTTTAAAAACGAATGAGAGGGGGATCGTCTTACAGAAGCGATGGTGGCATCGGGAGACGGCGGCGCTGGCGTCTGGCGGTGACGGGGCGGCGGCTGCGGTGGTCCTTAGCGGCGGGGGAAGAAGGCGAACGGGACCGGCGTGTCGAGGGCTATCCGGTGGTGGAGGCGGCATGCGTTGGGGACATCTGGACGGGCGTCGGAGCACCGGTGAGCTGTGCGAACTCCGGCGGCTCGGGGTCGTTGGTTTGGCTGCTCCGACGCGACCTAGGGAAAACCAACACGTCAAAATGAAGCGCACTGGCTCGGGGAGTAGGTTGACAAAGAAAAGAAGAGCTCAAGTGTACCACAGGCGACGGAATCGACTGCGAGGCGGCTCGGCTCTGGCGAGATCCGAATGGGCGGGGCGGCGGCTACGTGCGACGTGGGGAGTAGAGGAGGGGCAGGATCGGATGAGGGCGTCACGAGGCTTTTTATAGGCGCGGAGAGAGGGCTCGGGGGCGAGGGATAAGCTCTATCCCTAGAGCTTCGACCGGCGGGTTCGGGCGTGCGCGTGCGCGAGCTTATCCAGCGGGGTCTGCGGGAGGTTAGGGACGATGGGCGGGCCCCATGCGTCAGCGGCAGCAGCAGGTAGCGAGCGAAGGGAGGACCGGGCGGCTCGTGCGTGCGGCGCTGGGGCGCTGGCCTCCTAGCGCTTGCCGCTGGCTGCCCTAGCGCTGCGGCTGGGCCTTGGCCTCGCTCGCCTGTGGCTGGGCCGGTGGGCTCGCGCCCGCGTGCGTGTGTTTTTGTTTACAAAAAAAACTTTCTAAGGCCAAAGCGAAACCAAACAAAATCCTAAAAATACCACGATAATTTCTAAAATAACCTTGGAATATATAGAGCACAATGAGCATTTATTCAACCATAGAAGAATTTGAAAATATTTTCCTAATGCATTTAATGCACTTTTTGCAAATCGAATAAATACCAAATAAGTTCTAAAAACTCCAACTAATGTTCAAATGAAATTTCCATCTCTTTTATATTTTGAGGAAGTCATCTTATCCCCTCTCCTTTATTTTTCTTGAGTGGAAAATAATATTTGAACATTCGAGAAAACTCCAAAATGCAATAAATCATGAGATGCAAATGATTTCAAATATTATTTTAAAATAACATCTATTGGTTTCATAATCCATTTCCATTTTCTTCCTGATAATTGAAGGAGTCATATTTCCTTCTCTCTTTATTTTATTTGAATGAATGGAAATGCTTTTGAAACTCAAAACGAAAAACTTTCCAAAAGTGAACCAAATGAAATTCAAGAGTGCTCCTCATCACTTCCCACTCTATTTCATATAATTTAAAGAAGTCCTCTTATCTTCTCTCATGAAAATCCTTGAGTGGCATAAAGTCTCTGAGTTGGACTATTGTTCAAATGGAATTCAAATCTACTTCAAAACCCCTTTTCATTTCTTTAAATGGAAGAAGTCATACTATCTCCACTCTAGGGTTTTGTGATGAAATGAATTTGAATTCATGGAGATCAAAATGCAAAATGAAAAGTTTTGGGAAAGTCCTTTTATTCCCTCTCATTCAACTTTCAAAAAAGTTTCCATTTCCACTAAATTTCACACAATCAACCACACAACAATCAAACAAACAATCACAATTATTTATTTAATATAACATTCCAAAATTTAGAATTTTGGGATGTTACAAACTACCACCCTTATAAATCTCGTCCTCGAGATCTGGAGAGGTTAGAAAGAAGGTTAGATTTGGGGGGTCTCCTTGAAAATCCATTCATCTACACAAGGTATGGGGTGCTACCATCCTTAGAAGCATGGTTATGCTTCCAACAAAACTCATGTACTTCGCCCTTTGGGTTTACGGTGTTGGTCCTCTCATACTCCCTGGAGTAACTCTTTCTTTGAGGCTCTTCCGGTAGGGCATAACCTTTTCCTCAAAATCTTGAGTCCTTGCATCGAAATATGATCCTTCCGAGACTGGGTCTTCTTAGCTGACAGCTCTGTCGCCAATGCTAAACAACTATCGAAAATCTCATGGTGGTCAAGAATTACTGGTTCCTCCTGTAGGAAATGGGTCTAGGTTTAATCTCACCATATAGCCTACGATTGGCAACGGGTGCATGTACATGGGTTTCATCGTCCTGCCATTCCAAGGCTTTTGGTTTGTCGTGTCAACACTCTTCTAGGGTTTTTAAGGCTCTCTGATTTTCCATCAACATATGATAGCTCATGATAGAAGTCTCCGGTATGGGGGCCAATCCATCCCGTACTTGAATCATTACCACATACGCAGATAGGGAATCACGTTTCTAACACTTGGGCATTCCTCACAAGCATTGCAGAACTTCTCTTCTCCATGAACTGGGTTCGGGTAATCCATTGGTTCTGCAAGCCAAACAAAACCTCTATCGCTTCTTCACAACTCTCGGGTTTACGTAACCTCCTATGGAACGTCTGCTGATGGAATCATAGCTTCTTCCATAATTCTTCCTGCAACAAGGTTGTGCTTGTTCCTTTCTAAATCCTGGGTCATGTGGGTTATGGCCCACTTCAAACTTGTATATCTTTAACTCATCCTTGGAGTTACTATTGTTCCGTATTCCAACATTACATCTCCTTTAAATCCAATAGCACTTCATTCCCTCATACTCTTGGGGTAACCATCATAACTAAAACAAAACTCCAACTTATTTTGTCCAAACTGCACCTATGGAACAACATTTTCCTTTCCATCGGTCTAGTGTTCACATGGGGTTTTACCATTAAAACAAAATGTACTGGTTCATCCATAATTCATATTCTCTTCATATCAAATCCTTTATTACATCCTTAACCACTACTCAAAACTCAGGTTCCAAAAGTACTTTATTACAAATGTTGCCATACACATAGTTTGGTATGGTCAAGCATTACTTCCATCTTTATTCATTTGCCCTACTTGAAGATGTGTCAATCCCACTAGAATTGTGCGATGTGATCCTTCAAATCATCGATGTTTTACTTCATCTTGGTGGCCATGAGTTTCATATCCATCATCTCTACATGCACTTCCCTCAGGTATTCCTGAGTGTGAAGGAGTCTTGCTTCTAGTATTTCTCCAATCTGATGTATGGCTTCCATAGCAGCTTCACGAACAGAGTCGAAGAATGTTGCTTGTGGTACTCGAGAAATGAAAAAGTATTGCCCCATAGTCTTTGGGCAAACTCCCTTCACACGGTGGATGTGTACCTCCATGTACCAAAGTTCAACTCCATTCTCCATGAAAGGATAACCTTTGTAGACTGCATCTCCTTCAAGATGAATATGCTTCATCATGTCCTTCAGGATCTTCGGGTAATCCCGATCACTAGTCAGGTTCATGATCGTTTCCGGGCCCTTGAGAAAAGACTCGTAAAGGGTTGTCATCTGCAGGTATAATATAGAAGGGGTACTCGGGATACTATATGTATTTCCTTGGGTGAAATGTGGGGGGTTTTTTCAGGAAAGGTTTGGGTCAGCTTGTCCATGGGTTCAAGGTTTAAGTCTGGGTGACATAGTGAGAGAGACACTCACAATCAACAGGAACTCATAACATCTCATATGAGATTTCCAACCACATCAACTTTTATTGCTTCATGAGCTATTACAATTTCCATTTCATAACTCAACTCAACATCCTCAATGAAAATAAAGTATATTCCACATTTATTACATGCTTTATTGCAATATCAAGGTCTCAACTACTCTGCTCAAGCTTTCCTCGGGTCTGAACATTCTCTGGCAAAATGCCCTACTCCTTTGCAGCGTAAACAAATGACTTCAGACAAATCCAGGGGCTTCCTGGTGGCTATCTTGGTTCCTTGGGTTCTTGGCTTCCTTGCTGGGCATTTGCTAGCGTAATGACCTAAATCCTTTCACCTGTAACAAGTGATATGACTCATGTATTTTCTGTAGAAATTGGGTTGTTCTAGGGATACATGTTGTTCTCTTCCTCGACTTCTTCGTTCCGATCAATTCTCCTATCTCTTGTCGATCAAACTCCACTTCTTCCATCGGGAAGTCTCCCAGATACTCTTGGCTTTCCTTCGTGCAATACAGTGAAAAATGTCCTTCTTCCCCACATGAATAGCACACATTGGAGTAAAATCTGTTTAGACCTTCTCCATTAGGGTCGTCAACATCTTCCTTCATCACAGGTTCTTTAAACTTTCCCTCGGGGCTTCTTTCATTGCTTCCTTCTGCTGCTTGGTAATTTCTTGTACCTTGGGGTAAATATGACACTGGGCACGGTAGTGCATAGTTCCTTCACACAAGAAACAAGTAACCTGCCTAGTTGGGAATTCTTCAGCTCGGTGATTTCCTTCACAATGATGGCATCCATCCTCGTGTTCTTCATGTGTGTGTCCTATTTCTCCGCATATCTTGCAGGCACAAGGTTTCTTCGTCGGGTTATCATCATGCTTCCGGATAAGACGGGATCCCAACAGAGTCTTCTTCAATTCCTCCCAAGTATTTGCTCCATTACATCCTTGTATGGCCAGATGCATTTTCCACCAAGTTGCAACACTTTTTGTAAAGTACTGAAGAGCGTATTGAACCTCATACTTTCATGCAACTAAATTGCTCCCGAAGTGATTCTCCATGTTTTGAATCCATAGCTCTGCCTCCCACTGAGTGATCGGTCCAGAGAATGCAAGCCCATCTTTATTCATCATCTATTGGGTCCAAGGGTTTTGGGATGAGATACGGGAGAGGGATAGAGAGAGATACACACAATACAAACAATACAGTTTTGTAAATGGTTTTATTTGTTGCTGTCGGAAAACAGACACAAAATATGCTAGCTCACAAATCATCGCATCTAACATGAGTATACAACAAGGGTTTGGTCTTCTAAAGGTCATATAAATCTTGGAATTCTTCCGTGTCTTCATATCTTCGAGTCTTCGGCTGTCATAGCATTAATTCTTCTAGTGTATGGCGAAGTCTGATACCTTGTCCTTCTCGGAGTGGTCTCATCAGTTGATCCTTCGTGTGGACAAAGGGAAAATGGGTATTGTCTAACTATTTGGGGTAAAAGGAAAGATTTGGTAAAGCTCAGAAAAGAAGAGAGGTAAAGGATCTTTTTGAAAATAAAGTTTTAGAGAAATCCTTTCCTAAGGGCTTTCCAGTTTCTAGGGTCACGTCCTACAGTCAACATGTGCTCTGATACCATCTCTGTAGCGACCCGACCTCAAACGGTCAAGCCTTTGTGTATCCGTGCCATCCCTGGATCGGTATGCTGGTACACACAGTACATCAATGTGAATATCAAAGTGCAATCACATGTATAAATAACGTAAAAATGACATATACCTCATAAGTCTCAGCGGAAATAATCGAACGGGTGTGGAGTCCCACCAACGCCAACGGCAAGTTGAGTGTAGACCGTAACCCTACAATGTAACTCTTACCCGTTGTAGAAATTCCTGCAACATAAGACGTTGCAGCCGTGTAGGTCAGTACATTGAATGTACTGGCAAGTCACATCATAAGAATAATGAACCTATTTGTACATGCAATTTGGCTGGTGGAAAGCTCTGAGTTTAGTTTTTGCATAAAGCTAGTTTTTCCCTAGAATAAAAGATATTATTCTATCACTACAGTATAGCATAGGATGAGTTGGCAAACCCAACTCAATCCAATCCCAAGTTTCATTTAAAACCCAACTGTTTAATTAAAGGTGAGGAGATCTCCCAGCATTTCCACTACTAGATGCTCAAGTTGTCCGTAACCAGGGACACGGCTAATCAATTAGGTTTTAACACTCTGCAGAGGTTTGTGCACTTTTCCCCACAAGACTCGATCGCCTCCCTTGAAGTTCTTGCACTGCCTGGTGTTTGAGAACAGGACAACCGAGACATAGTCTTTCAAAAGTATTCCCCCTTAACCCACGGATAGGCCAGTACACCTACTCATTCTACATCTGCTAGCCTATCCCGGAAGAGGTCATACTATCTACTCAACTAAGCCAAAGCCCATATTGGCTTGTGGCTTGACACGTAAGCTTCTAGACATGAGAATACGATTGATCTCTTTGAGCCTGGGCGGCCGACCACTAGTGGTGCACCACCATGGATTAACCATGCATGCTACAACTGTACTTCGCCACCATTCAAACCAAATACCGCCCAGGTAGTTCATTTACAAGCCTTGGTCCTGATTACTACTTTGTCACTCATGTCTCACCATGAACACTTCCCAATCCACGTCTACATTTGCGAGGCAGAAATAAACTTACATGGTGGTGACAAGGTTGTATAGATCAGACCTACCTCAAACGAACTACTAGGTAACAGCATAGCCATCTGGCAACAATAAATCCTACCATGCAATCCTACCACAAAAGGACTAAGTGCATAATGTAAACATAGGTAATTGGAAGAATGGTCAAATGTGAACTTGCCTGATAATAGTTGATGAAGATTATATCGCTCTCGAAAATTTACTTAATAGAACTATTCGTCACTCTACGATGAAAATCTATAAAGTCAAACATTGCATTCATATAAGCAATCATTTCGGAGAACCAAATAACATCCCACGTGAAAATACTCGAAAATCCAAATGAACATACAACACACTTATCTAACACAAAAATATTCTAAGTGCAAAACTACATGTGACATCAGGTTCAAAAATGTGATGTGAACTATGGTGCATACACGTCATAGTAGTAAAACTATCATGGGCAGATCCTAATTGCGTGAAAAATATGTGACAATGGTCCAAGTTATAGGATTGGGCTATGGTGATAGAGTGCAAAAAGAATCAACTCCATCGGAGGTACGGTTTAGGAGATATGGCCACTTGAAGTTTGATTTCAAATCTGAATAAAGTATAAATTTGAATCTGACAAAAGTTTACAAATATGATATCACTGGATAGAGCTAATCATGACGAAGAATTTGCCGCTGGTTTCATCGAGTTTGGATCTACGGTTAAAAAGTTGTGGCCAATATAAGTTTAGGGGCTAAACTGAAAAGTCAGGGGCTTGGCTGTGAAAGTTTTATTCGCGACCAGGTCCCTAGCCACGTGGCAAATTTCTAACAGCTGAAGAGTGTTCACTGCAGCAGCTATACAACGAACGGCCACTAAGTAAAAAAAACACTACCACGGCTAAATAAGAAGAAAACCGAAACCGGTTTTCACTAAACCGCACGGTTTAATAAAACCGCGGTTAACCAATCTAATACTAAAAAAATTTAAAAAAATGAACGAGAGGGGGCTCGTCTTACAGAAGCGATGGTGGCATCGGGAGACGGCGGCACTGGCGTCTGGCGGTGACGGGGCGGCGGCTGCGGTGGTCCTCAGCAGCGGGGGTAGAAGGCAAACAGGACTAGCGTGTCAAGGGCTATCCGGTGGTGGAGGCGGCACGCGTCGGGGACATCTGGACGGGCGAGGCGATAGGCGTCAGAGCACCGATGAGCTGTGCGAACTCCGGCGGCTCGGGGTCGTTGGTTTGGCTGCTCCGGCACGACCTAGGGAAAACCAACATGTCAAAACAAAGCGCACTGGCTCAGGGAGTAGGTTGACAAAGAAAAGAATAGCTCAGGTGCACCACAGGCGACGGAATCGACGGCGAGGCGGCTCGGCTCTGGCGAGATCCGAATGGGCGGGGCGGCGACTACGTGCGACGTGGGGAGTAGAGGAGGGGCGGGATCGGATGAGGGCGTCATGAGGCTTTTTATAGGCGCGGAGAGAGGGCTCAGGAGCGAGGGATAAGCTCTATCCCTAGAGCTTCGGCTGGCGGGTTCGGGCGTGTGCGTGCTTATCCAGCGGGGTCTGTGGGAGGTTAGGGACGATGGGCGGGCCCCATGCGTCAGTGGCAACAGCAGGTAGCGAGCGAAGGGAGGAGCGGGCGGCTTGTGCGTGCGGCGCTAGGGCGCTGGCCTCCTAGCGCTTGCCGCTGGCTGCCCTAGCGTTGCGGCTGGGCCTTGGCCTCGCTGGCTTGTGGCTGGGCCGGTGGGCTCGCGCCCGCGTGCGTGTGTTTTTTTTTACAAAAAATACTTTCCAAGGCCAAAGCGAAACCAAACAAAATCCTAAAAATACCACGATAATTTCTAAAATAACCTGGGAATATATAGAGCACAATGAACATTTATGCAACCATAGAAGAATTTCCAAATATTTTCCTAATGCATTTAACGCACTTTTTGCAAATCGAATAAATACCAAATAAGTTCTAAAAACTCCAACTAATATTCAAATGAAATTTCCATCTCTTTTATATTTTGAGGAAGTCATCTTATCCCCTCTCCTTTATTTTTCTTGAGTGGAAAATAATATTTGAACATTCGAGAAAACTCCAAAATGCAATAAATCATGAGATGCAAATGATTTCAAATATTATTTTAAAATAACGTCTATTGGTTTCATAATGCATTTCCATTTTCTTCCTAATAATTGAAGGAGTCATATTTCCTTCTCTCTTTATTTTATTTGAATGAATGGAAATGTTTTTGAAACTCAGAACGAAAAACTTTCCAAAAGTGAACCAAATGAAATTCAAGAGTGCTCCTCATCACTTCCCACTCTATTTCATATAATTTAAAGAAGTCCTATTATCTTCTCTCATGAAAATCCTTGAGTGGCATAAAGTCTCTGAGTTGGACTATTGTTCAAATGGAATTCAAATCTACTTCAAAACCCCTTTTCATTTCTTTAAATGGAAGAAGTCATACTATCTCCACTCTAGGGTTTTGTGATGAAATGAATTTGAATTCATGGAGATCAAAATGCAAAATGAAAAGTTTTGGGAAAGTCCTTTTATTCCCTCTCATTCAACTTTCAAAAAAGTTTCCATTTCCACTAAATTTCACACAATCAACCACACAACAATCAAACAAACAATCACAATTATTTATTTAATATAACATTCCAAAATTTAGAATTTTGGGATGTTACAAACTACCACCCTTATAAATCTCGTCCTCGAGATCTGGAGAGGTTAGAAAGAAGGTTAGATTTGGGGGGTCTCCTTGAAAATCCATTCATCTACACAAGGTATGGGGTGCTACCATCCTTAGAAGCATGGTTATGCTTCCAACAAAACTCATGTACTTCGCCCTTTGGGTTTACGGTGTTGGTCCTCTCATACTCCCTGGAGTAACTCTTTCTTTGAGGCTCTTCCGGTAGGGCATAACCTTTTCCTCAAAATCTTGAGTCCTTGCATCGAAATATGATCCTTCCGAGACTGGGTCTTCTTAGCTGACAGCTCTGTCGCCAATGCTAAACAACTATCAAAAATCTCATGGTGGTCAAGAATTACTGGTTCCTCCTGTAGGAAATGGGTCTAGGTTTAATCTCACCATATAGCCTACGATTGGCAACGGGTGCATGTACATGGGTTTCATCGTCCTGCCATTCCAAGGCTTTTGGTTTGTCGTGTCAACACTCTTCTAGGGTTTTTAAGGCTCTCTGATTTTCCATCAACATATGATAGCTCATGATAGAAGTCTCCGGTATGGGGGCCAATCCATCCCGTACTTGAATCATTACCACATACGCAGATAGGGAATCACGTTTCTAACACTTGGGCATTCCTCACAAGCATTGCAGAACTTCTCTTCTCCATGAACTGGGTTCGGGTAATCCATTGGTTCTGCAAGCCAAACAAAACCTCTATCGCTTCTTCACAACTCTCGGGTTTACGTAACCTCCTATGGAACGTCTGCTGATGGAATCATAGCTTCTTCCATAATTCTTCCTGCAACAAGGTTGTGCTTGTTCCTTTCTAAATCCTGGGTCATGTGGGTTATGGCCCACTTCAAACTTGTATATCTTTAACTCATCCTTGGAGTTACTATTGTTCCGTATTCCAACATTACATCTCCTTTAAATCCAATAGCACTTCATTCCCTCATACTCTTGGGGTAACCATCATAACTAAAACAAAACTCCAACTTATTTTGTCCAAACTGCACCTATGGAACAACATTTTCCTTTCCATCGGTCTAGTGTTCACATGGGGTTTTACCATTAAAACAAAATGTACTGGTTCATCCATAATTCATATTCTCTTCATATCAAATCCTTTATTACATCCTTAACCACTACTCAAAACTCAGGTTCCAAAAGTACTTTATTACAAATGTTGCCATCCACATAGTTTGGTATGGTCAAGCATTACTTCCATCTTTATTCATTTGCCCTACTTGAAGATGTGTCAATCCCACTAGAATTGTGCGATGTGATCCTTCAAATCATCGATGTTTTACTTCATCTTGGTGGCCATGAGTTTCATATCCATCATCTCTACATGCACTTCCCTCAGGTATTCCTGAGTGTGAAGGAGTCTTGCTTCTAGTATTTCTCCAATCTGATGTATGGCTTCCATAGCAGCTTCACGAATAGAGTCAAAGAATGTTGCTTGTGGTACTCGAGAAATGAAAAAGTATTGCCCCATAGTCTTTGGGCAAACTCCCTTCACACGGTGGATGTGTACCTCCATGTACCAAAGTTCAACTCCATTCTCCATGAAAGGATAACCTTTGTAGACTGCATCTCCTTCAAGATGAATATGCTTCATCATGTCCTTCAGGATCTTCGGGTAATCCCGATAACTAGTCAGGTTCATGATCGTTTCCGGGCCCTTGAGAAAAGACTCGTAAAGGGTTGTCATCTGCAGGTATAATATAGAAGGGGTACTCGGGATACTATATGTATTTCCTTGGGTGAAATGTGGGGGGTTTTTTCAGGAAAGGTTTGGGTCAGCTTGTCCATGGGTTCAAGGTTTAAGTCTGGGTGACATAGTGAGAGAGGCACTCACAATCAACAGGAACTCATAACATCTCATATGAGATTTCCAACCACATCAACTTTTATTGCTTCATGAGCTATTACAATTTCCATTTCATAACTCAACTCAACATCCTCAATGAAAATAAAGTATATTCCACATTTATTACATGCTTTATTGCAATATCAAGGTCTCAACTACTCTGCTCAAGCTTTCCTCGGGTCTGAACATTCTCTGGCAAAATGCCCTACTCCTTTGCAGCGTAAACAAATGACTTCAGACAAATCCAGGGGCTTCCTGGTGGCTATCTTGGTTCCTTGGGTTCTTGGCTTCCTTGCTGGGCATTTGCTAGCGTAATGACCTAAATCCTTTCACCTGTAACAAGTGATATGACTCATGTATTTTCTGTAGAAATTGGGTTGTTCTAGGGATACATGTTGTTCTCTTCCTCGACTTCTTCGTTCCGATCAATTCTCCTATCTCTTGTCGATCAAACTCCACTTCTTCCATCGGGAAGTCTCCCAGATACTCTTGGCTTTCCTTCGTGCAATACAGTGAAAAATGTCCTTCTTCCCCACATGAATAGCACACATTGGAGTAAAATCTGTTTAGACCTTCTCCATTAGGGTCGTCAACATCTTCCTTCATCACAGGTTCTTTTAAACTTTCCCTCGGGGCTTCTTTCATTGCTTCCTTCTGCTGCTTGGTAATTTCTTGTACCTTGGGGTAAATATGACACTGGGCACGGTAGTGCATAGTTCCTTCACACAAGAAACAAGTAACCTGCCTAGTTGGGAATTCTTCAGCTCGGTGATTTCCTTCACAATGATGGCATCCATCCTCGTGTTCTTCATGTGTGTGTCCTATTTCTCCGCATATCTTGCAGGCACAAGGTTTCTTCGTCGGGTTATCATCATGCTTCCGGATAAGACGGGATCCCAACAGAGTCTTCTTCAATTCCTCCCAAGTATTTGCTCCATTACATCCTTGTATGGCCAGATGCATTTTCCACCAAGTTGCAACACTTTTTGTAAAGTACTGAAGAGCGTATTGAACCTCATACTTTCATGCAACTAAATTGCTCCCGAAGTGATTCTCCATGTTTTGAATCCATAGCTCTGCCTCCCACTGAGTGATCGGTCCAGAGAATGCAAGCCCATCTTTATTCATCATCTATTGGGTCCAAGGGTTTTGGGATGAGATACGGGAGAGGGATAGAGAGAGATACACACAATACAAACAATACAGTTTTGTAAATGGTTTTATTTGTTGCTGTCGGAAAACAGACACAAAATATGATAGCTCACAAATCATCGCATCTAACATGAGTATACAACAAGGGTTTGGTCTTCTAAAGGTCATATAAATCTTGGAATTCTTCCGTGTCTTCATATCTTCGAGTCTTCGGCTGTCATAGCATTAATTCTTCTAGTGTATGGCGAAGTCTGATACCTTGTCCTTCTCGGAGTGGTCTCATCAGTTGATCCTTTGTGTGGACAAAGGGAAAATGGGTATTGTCTAACTATTTGGGGTAAAAGGAAAGATTTGGTAAAGCTCAGAAAAGAAGAGAGGTAAAGGATCTTTTTGAAAATAAAGTTTTAGAGAAATCCTTTCCTAAGGGCTTTCCAGTTTCTAGGGTCACGTCCTACAGTCAACATGTGCTCTGATACCATCTCTGTAGCGACCCGACCTCAAACGGTCAAGCCTTTGTGTATCCGTGCCATCCCTGGATCGGTATGCTGGCACACACAGTACATCAATGTGAATATCAAAGTGCAATCACATGTATAAATAACGTAAAAATGACATATACCTCATAAGTCTCAGCGGAAATAATCGAACGGGTGTGGAGTCCCACCAACGCCAACGGCAAGTTGAGTGTAGACCGTAACCCTACAACGTAACTCTTACCCGTTGTAGAAATTCCTGCAACATAAGACGTTGCAGCCGTGTACCTCTTACCCGTTGCAAAATGCCCTACTCCTTTGGAGCGTAAACAAATGACTTCAGACAAATCCAGGGGATTCCTGGTGGCTATCTTGGTTCCTTGGGTTCTTGGCTTCCTTGCTGGCCATTTGCTAGCGTAATGACCTAAATCCTTGCACACGTAAAAAAAGTTTCCATTTCCACTCAATTTCACACAATCAACCACACAACAATCAAACAAACAATCACAATTATTTATTTAATATAACATTCCAAAATTTAGAATTTTGGGATGTTACATTTCTACCGGAGAGTCAAGACGAAAACGTGTGCCGACCCCTATGCATAAGTTCACAAGGTCACGGAACCCGCAAGTTGATCACCAAAACATACATCAAGTAGATCAGGTGATATCCCATTGTCACGACAAATAAGCACATGCAAGACATACATCAAGTGCTCTCACATCCTTAAAGCCTCAATCTGATAAGATAACTTCAAAGGGAAAACTCAATCCATTACAAGAGAGTAGAGGGGGAGAAACATCATAAGATCCAACTATAATAGCAAAGCCCGCGATACATCAAGATCGTGCCGAATCAAGAACACAAGAGAGAGAGAGAGAGATCAAACACATAGCTACTGGTACATACCCTCAGCCCCGAGGGTGAACTACTCCCTCCTCGTCATGGAGATCGTCGGGATGATGAAGATGGCCACCGGTGAGGGATCCCCCTTTGGCAGGGTGCCAGAACAGGGCCCCGATTGGTTTTCGGTGGCTATAGAGGCTTGCGGCGGCGGAACTCCTGATCTATTGTGTTCCCCGATGTGTTTAGGGTATATGGATATATATAGGCGAAAGAAGTTGGTCAGGGGAGCCACGAGGGGCCCACGAGGGTGGGGGCACGCCCAGGGGGGTAGGGCGCGCCTCCCTGCCTCGTGGCTTCCTCGAAGCTTCCCTGACGTCTACTCCAAGCCTCTTGGATTGCTTCTGTTGCAAAAATAACTCTCCCGAAGGTTTCATTCCATTTGGACTCCGTTTGATATTCCTTTTATTCGAAACACTGAAGTAGGCAAGAAAACATCAATTTGGGCGAGGCCTCCGGTTAATAGGTTAGTCCCAAAAATAATATAAAAGTGTTTAATAAAGCCCATAAACATCCAAAACTAATAATATAATAGCATGAATACATCATATAGATACGTTGGAGACGTATCAGTGGGCTACCCACTTCCGGCGGCCCAACATGGTTACCAGGACCAACATGGAGGTTTGAACCAGGGTTCTCGCATGCAAGCAAATCCGAAGGAGAATCTAAAGATTGTGTGACCTGGCGAGAATCAAGGCGAGCCCTAACCACCAGAGAACTCACCGTACCAAAGATGATCAACGGCGAAGCCACCGTCCACTATAGATCAGCCATGGCAGAAGGACGGATAATAACACGCTCATGCGCCGGAATAGAACAACCAGCATCTTCAGTAGCTGCGATGCATTTAGCCGTAGCGGGATACCTATAACCTTTGCACACATCATACTTTTGAAACGTAGCAAAACATAGCTTCTTACGAACTGAGCGAAGGGATTTGAAAGAAGATTTCACCAGGGGGATATGCATGGCCAATAAACCCAAGGAAGCACGTCACTTGGACGGACTAACCAAGATCCATTCTGCATCACATTCCTTCTTCCAAATATTGAACTCCCTACCCCTATTCGGACCGCCATTTCCCCATAGGTGGAAGTAAAATTTGAATTGCGGGCAAGAAATGGATCGAAGATCAACAATGTGAAAATCAATCTCCTTGCATGAACATTAAAACAGAAAACCTTGTCACTGATAGAAGAGACCACGAACTCAATAGCCGAACCACCAAGGGCAGATTCAAGAGCAATCGCTACTGAGTCCTCCGTAAGCCTGAAGTCATGCCTACTAAAGGAAACAACCAGAGTGAATGATCCCATATTCTCACATGAAGCTATTCTTTCCGTTCGATCTATTATAGAGTTCGTACTAGAATAACACCTTAAGGCACAAATCAACCAAAACCCTAATGTCACCTAGATACTCCAATGTCACATCAAGTATCCGTGGGTATGATTATACGATATGCATCACACAATCTCAGATTCATCTATTCAAACCAACACAAAGTACTTCAAAGAGTGCCCCAAAGTTTCTACCGGAGAGTCAAGACGAAAACGTGTGCCAACCGCTATGCATAAGTTCACGAGGTCACGGAACCCGCAAGTTGATCACCAAAACATACATCAAGTAGATCACGTGATATCCCATTGTCACCACAGATAAGCACATGAAAGACATACATCAAGTGTTCTCAAATCCTTAAAGACTCAATCCGATAAGATAACTTCAAAGGGAAAACTCAATCCATTACAAGAGAGTAGAGGGGGAGAAAATCATAAGATCCAACTATAATAGCAAAGCTCGCAATACATCTAGATCGTGCCGAATCAAGAACACAAGAGAGAGAGAGAGAGAGAGAGAGAGAGAGAGATCAAACACATAGCTACTGGTACATACCCACAGCCCCGAGGGTGAACTACTCCCTCCTCGTCATGGAGATCGCCGGGATGATGAAGATGGCCACCAGTGAGGATCCCCCTCTGGCAGGGTGCCGGAACAGGGTCCCGATTGGTTTTTGCTGGCTACTGAGGCTTGCGGCGGCGGAACTCCTGATCTATTGTGTTCCCCGATGTGCTTAGGGTATATGGATATATATAGGCGAAAGAAGTCGGTCAGGGGAGCCACGAGGGGCCCACGAGGGTGGGGGGGCACGCCCAGGGGGTAGGGCGTGCCTCCCTGCCTCGTGGCTTCCTCGAAGCTTCCCTAACGTCTATTCCAAGTCTGTTGGATTGCTTCCATTGCAAAAATAACTCTCCCGAAGGTTTCATTCCGTTTGGACTTCGTTTGATATTCCTTTTCTTCAAAACACTGAAATAGGCAAGAAAACATCAATTTGGGCTGGGCCTCCGGTTAATAGGTTAGTCCCAAAAATAATATAAAAGTGTTTAATAAAGCCCATAAACATCCAAAACTGATAATATAATAGCATGAATACTTCATAAATTATAGATACGTTGGAGACGTATCAGTGGGCTACCCACTTCCGGCGGCCCAACATGGTTACCAGGCCCAGCATGGAGGTTTGAACCAGGGTTCTCGTATGCAAGCAAATCCGAAGGAGAATCTAAAGATTGTGTGACCTTGGGAGAATCAAGGCGAGCCCTAACCACCGTAGAACTTACCGTACCAAAGATGATCAACGGCAAAGCCACCGTCCACTGTAGATCAGTCGTGGCAGAAGGACGGATAACACGCTCGTGCGCCGGAATAGAATAACCAGCATCTTCAGTAGCTGCGATGCATTTAGCCGTAGCAGGATACCTATAACCTTTGCACACATCATACTTTTGAAACGTAGCAAACGATAGCTTCTTACGAACTGAGCGAAGGGATTTGAAAGAAGATTTCGTCAGGGGGATATGCATGGCCAATAAACCCAAGGAAGCACGTCACTTGGACGGACTAACCAAGATCCATTCTGCATCACATTCCTTCTTCCAAATTTTGAAGTCCCGGCACCAATTCAGACCGCCATTTCCCCATAGGTGGAAGTAACATTTGAATTGCGGGCAAGAAAAGTATCGAAGATCAACAATGTGAAAACCAATCTCCTTGCATGAAACATTAAAAGAGAAAACCTTGTCACTGATAGAAAAGACCACGAACTCAATAGCCGAACTACCAAGGGCAGATCCAAGAGCAATCGCCACTGAGTCCTCCGTAAGCCTGAAATCATGCCTACTAAAGGAAACAACCAGAGTGAATGATCCCATATTCTCACATGAAGCTATTCTTTTCGTTCGATCTATAATGGAGTTCGTACTGAAATAAATCCTTAAGACACAAATCAACCAAACCCTAATGTCACCTCAAGTAACCGTGGGTATGATTATACGATATGCATCACACAATCTCAGATTCATCTATTCAAACCAAAACAAAGTACTTCAAAGAGTGCCCCAAAGTTTCTACCGGAGAGTCAAGACGAAAACGTGTGCCAACCCCTATGCATAAGTTCACGAGGTCACGCAACCCGCAAGTTGATCACCAAAACATACATCAAGTAGATAACGTGATATCCCATTACCACCACAGATAAGCATATGCAAGACATACATCAAGTGTTCTCAAATCCTTAAAGACTCAATCCGATAAGATAACTTCAACGGGAAAACACAATCCATTACAAGAGAGTAGAGGGGGAGAAACATCATAAGATCCAACTATAATAGCAAAGCTCGCGATACATGAAGATCGTGCCGAATCAAGAACACAAGAGAGAGAGAGAGAGAGAGAGAGAGAGAGAGATCAAACACATAGCTACCGGTACATACCCTCAGCCCCAAGGGTGAACTACTCCCTCCTCGTCATGGAGATCGCCGGGATGATGAAGATGGCCACCGGTATGGGATCCCCCTCCGGCAGGGTGCCGGAACAGGGTCCCCATGGTTTTTGGTGGCTACAGAGGCTTGCGGCAGCGGAACTCCCGATCTATTGTGTTCCCCGTTGTGTTTAGGGTATATGGATATATATAGGCAAAAGAAGTCGGTCAGGGGAGCCACGAGGGGCCCACGAGGGTGGGGGTGCACCCAGGGGGGTAGGGCGCGCCACCCTGCCTCGTGGCTTCCTTGAAGCTTCCCTGATGTCTACTCCAAGTCTCTTGGATTGCTTCCGTTTCAAAAATAACTCTCCCGAAGGTTTCATTCCGTTTGGACTCCGTTCGATATTCCTTTTCTTCGAAACATTGAAATAGGCAAGAAAACAACAATTTGGGCGGGCCTCCGGTTAATAGGTTAGTCCCAAAAATAATATAAAAGTGTTTAATAAAGCCCATAAACATCCAAAACTGATAATATAATAGCATGAATACTTCATAAATTATAGATACGTTGGAGACGTATCAGTGGGCTACCCACTTCCGGCGGCCCAACATGGTTACCAGGCCCAACATGGAGGTTTGAACCAGGGTTCTCGCATGCAAGCAAATCCGAAGGAGAATCTGAAGATTGTGTGACCTAGCGAGAATCAAGGCGAGCCCTAACCACCGGAGAACTCACCGTTCCAAATATGATCAACGGCGAAGCCACCGTCCACTGTAGATCAGTTGTGGCAGAAGGACGGATAATAACACGCTCGTGCGCCGGAATAGAATAACCAGCATCTTTAGTAGTTTTGATGCATTCAGCCGTAGTGGGATACCTATAACCTTTGCACACGTCATACTTTTGAAACGTAGCAAAAGATAGCTTCTTATGACTGAGCGAAGGGATTTGAAAGAAGATTTCGCCAGGGGGATATGCATGGCCAATAAACCCAAGGAAGCACGTCACTTGGACGGACTAACCAAGATCCATTCTGCATCACATTCCTTCTTCCAAAATTTGAACTCCCGGACCCAATTCGGACCGCCATTTCCCCATTTGTGGAAGTAACATTTGAATTGCGGGCAAGAAAAGGATCGAAGATCAACAATGTGAAAACCAATCTCCTTGCATGAAACATTAAAAGAGAAAACCTTGTCACTGATAGAAGAGACCACGAACTCAATAGCCGAACCACCAAGTGCAGATTCAAGAGCAATCGCAACTGAGTCCTCTGTAAGCCTGCAATCATGCCTATTAAAGGAAACAACCAGAGTGAATGATCCCATATTCTCACATGAAGCTATTCTTTTCGTTCGATCTATCATAGAGTCCGTACTAGAATAACACCTTAAGACACAAATCAACCAAAACCCTAATGTCACCTACATACTCCAATGTCACCTCAAGTATCCGTGGGTATGATTATACGATATGCATCACACAATCTTAGATTCATCTATTCAAACCAACACAAAGTACTTCAAAGAGTGCCCCAAAGTTTCTACCAGAGAGTCAAGACGAAAATGTGTGTGCCAACCCCTATGCATAAGTTCACGAGGTCACGGAACCCGCAAGTTGATCACCAAAACATACATCAAGTAGATCACGTGATATCCCATTGTCACCACACATAAGCACATGCAAGACATACATCAATTGTTGTCAAATCCTTAAAGACTCAATCCGATAAGATAACTTCAAAGGGAAAACTCAATCCATTATAAGAGAGTAGAGGGGGAGAAACATCATAAGATCCAACTATAATAGCAAAGCTCGCGATACATCAAGATCGTGCCGAATAAAGAACACAAGAGAGAGAGAGAGAGGTCAAATACATAGCTACTGGTACATACCCTCAGCCCCGAGGGTGAACTACTCCCTCCTCGTCATGGAGATCGCTGGGATGATGAAGATGGCCACAGGTGAGGGATCCCCTCCGTCAGGGTGCCGGAACAGGGTCCTGATTGATTTTTGGTGGCTACAGAGGCTTGCGGCGGCGAAACTCCCGATCTATTGTGTTCCCCAATGTGTTTAGGGTATATAGATATATATAGGCGAAAGAAGTCAGTCAGGGGAGACACGAGGGGCCCACGAGGATGGGGGGCACGCCCAGGGGGGTAGAGCGCGCCTCTTTGCCTCATGGCTTCCTCGAAGCTTCCCTGACGTCCACTCCAAGTCTCTTGGATTGCTTTCGTTCCAAAAATAACTCTCCCGACGGTTTCATTCTGTTTGGACTATGTTTGATATTTCTTTTCTTCGAAACACTGAAATAGGCAAGAAAATAGCAATTTGGGCTGGGCCTCCGGTTAATAGGTTAGTCGCAAAAATAATATAGAAGTGTTTAATAAAGCCCATAAACATCCAAAACTGATAATATAATAGCATGAATACTTCATAAATTATAGATACGTTGGAGACGTATAAGTGGGCTACCCATTTCCAGCGGCCCAACATTGTTACCAGGCCCAACATGGAGGTTTGAACCAGGGTTATCGCATGCAAGCAAATCCGAAGGAGAATCCGAAGATTGTGTGACCTGTCGAGAATCAAGGCGAGCCCTAACCACCGATGAACTTACCGTACCAAAGATGATCAACGGCGAAGCCACCGTCCACTTTAGATCAGCCGTGGCAGAAGGACGGATAATAACACGCTCATGCACCAGAATAGAATAACCAACATCTTTAGTAGCTGCGATGCATTCAGCCATAGCGGGATACCTATAACCTTTGCACACATCATACTTTTGAAACGTAGCAAAAGATAGCTTCTTACAAACTGAGCGAAGGGATTTGAAAGAAGATTTCGCCAGGGGGATATGCATGGCCAATAAACCCAAGGAAGCACGTCACTTGGACGGACTAACCAAGATCCATTCTGCATCACATTCCTTCTTCCAAATTTTGAACTCCTAGCCCCAATTCGGACCGCCATTTCCCCATAGGTGGAAGTAACATTTGAATTGCAGGCAAGAAAAGGATCGAAGATCAACAATGTGAAAACCAATCTCCTTGCATGAAACATTAAAAGAGAAAACCTTGTCACTGATAGAAGAGACCACGAACTCAATAGCCGAACCACCAAGGGCAGATTCAAGAGCAATCGCCACTGAGTCCTCCGTAAGCCTGAAATCATGCCTACTAAAGGAAACAACCAGAGTGAATGATCCCATAGTCTCACATGAAGCTATTCTTTTCGTTCGATCTATAATGGAGTTCGTACTAGAATAAATCCTTAAGACACAAATCAACCAAACCCTAATGTCACCTCAAGTATCCGTGGGTATGATTATACGATATGCATCACACAATCTCAGATTCATCTATTCAAACCAACACAAAGTACTTCAAAGAGTGCCCCAAAGTTTCTACCGGAGAGTCAAGACGAAAACATGTGCCAACCCCTATGCATAAGTTCACGAGGTCACGGAACCCGCAAGTTGATCACCAAAACATACATCAAGTAGATCACGTGATATCCCATTGCCACCACAGATAAGCACATGCAAGACATACATCAAGTGTTCTCAAATCCTTAAAGACTCAATCCGATAAGATAACTTCAAAGGGAAAACACAATCCATTACAAGAGAGTAGAGGGGGAGAAACATCATAAGATCCAACTATAATAGCAAAGCTCGCGATACATCAAGATCGTGCCGAATCAAGAACACAAGAGAGAGAGAGAGAGAGAGAGAGAGAGAGAGAGAGTGAGAGATCAAACACATAGCTACTGGTACAAACCCTCAGCCCCGAGGGTGAACTACTCCCTCCTCGTCATGGAGATCGCCGGGATGATGAAGATGGCTACCGGTGAGGGATCCCCCTGCGGCAGGGTGCCGGAACAGGGTCCCCATTTGTTTTTGGTGGCTACAGAGGCTTGCTGCAGCGGAACTCCCGATCTATTGTGTTCCCCGTTGTTTTTAGGGTATATGGATATATATAGGCGAAAGAAGTCGGTCAGGGGAGCCACGAGGGGCCCATGAGGGTGGGAGCGCGCCCAGGGGGGTAGGGCGCGCCACCCTGCCTCGTGACTTCCTTGAAGCTTCCCTGACGTCTACTCCAAGTCTCTTGGATGACTTCCGTTTCAAAAATAACTCTCCAGAAGGTTTCATTCCGTTTGGACTCTGTTTGATATTCCTTTTCTTCGGAACACTGAAATAGGCAAGAAAACAACAATTTGGGCGGGTGTCGGTGTACTAAAGTAGGGGTACCTTAGTACCGCGAACTTGTGCACGGGCGGTAGTAGCGTCCCGCGGCAAGGCTTGCCAGGGGAGCGACAAGAGTCTCCACGTCCCTTTCTGGGCCGGACGAAGGCCAAGTGATCGAGCCTAGAAGACCAGGCCCCGGCAAGAGGAGCTTGCCGGGCCGAGAAGGCGAGGTCCGGCAAGAGGAGCTTGCCGGGCCAAGGTGACAAGGCCCCGGCAAGAGGAGCTTGCCGGGACGACTAAGCCAAAGCACCAAGGCCCCGGCGGGAGGAGCTCGCCGGGACGGCCAAGCCAAGGCACCCCAAGAGAAGCCCGCCGCGGCGCTCCGCGCGCCTCGGCAAGGCCTGACGAGCGGCAAGCTCTCAGGTGCGGCAAGACAACCACCGCGGCAAGCCACTTGCCGCGGCGAACCACCACCTTAGGCGTGCTCTCCAGCTCACCTGCCCCACGCGTCACTCTGGAGCTTCCCCAGAGACACGTGGCGGGGCGCCGCGCAGCCTGGGGCGTGCGCGTGGCATGCGACGTTGGCGGAGCCGCCCCCGTGGCAAGCGGAGGCGCCCCTAACGGTCCGCTTTGGCACTGTTCAGGCGATCCATACGGGCATTTAATGCCTTTGCCCCCGGCGTCAGAGTTAGGTGCGATAGCACTGTGCGACCTTTGTTCGCACAGTTCCTTGCCATTTTTACCCTCACCTGCGTCGCTACCTGTGGGAAACCCCTTAGCATATAAAAGGAGGCCCATGCGCACGTAGAGGGGGGAACCCTAGAGGAAAAAGAGGGCTCCAGACCGGAAGAAGGACACCCAGTAGACCCTCGTCTACGTCCAGCTCCAACTTACTGTAGCTTCTTGCGCTCCAGAGCAAGAACCCTAATCAACCAGACAAGCAGCAGTAGGGTTTTACGCATCCATGCGGCCCGAAGTTGGGTAAAATTGTTGTGTGTGTGTGTGTCGCCTCGATCTGCTCTTTGTGCAACCTCCGCCCCCCGCCGAACCGACAAGGGGCTCCGTCCCCATAGGTGCTCGTGGAGGCAGATATCCCCCGACATCTTTGGCGTGCCAGGTAGGGGGTGCGTCGAGGTTATGTGAACCAGGTCCGGCGTCCGCGCGAGCCAGACTCTCATTGTTTGCGCCGGCATGGCGCCGAAGAAGAAAGCTCCGGAGGCGACCGGTCCGTCAGCGTCGAACCCACCGCCCATGGAGCAGACGGGTGGTGGAGAGGACGCCGGCGGAGGAACGGGCGCCATCGAACCAGTTCTTGGTCCCGCGACGTCCGAGCTCGCCCCGCGCCCCTCTCAGGAGGCGCGAAACCAGCAGCGTCATGGTACCCATGGTACCATATGCTCGCTGGACCCAGACCGTGCTGGTGGGTCCCAAGGCGCTCAGGACCAGCATGCGATCCAGCGTGCCGGGACGAGCGTCGCGCGGCTGCCTGGACCGGGTGCTGCTCCTTCTAACATAATTAGGAGTTCGAGCACATCCCGCTCCTCGTGCCGTACGCCGCCTCTGCCCGCCACCCTAGCGGAAGCTCTCGCGCGAGCTCAGCTGCTCCTAGACTACCCTCCAACGGCGGACAAGCTCGACGACTGGAGGGCAACCATCTAGAGCCTCATCGGTTTCGCCAACGGCGACACTCCGCGGCAGCACAACGCGTCGCAGCCGCGGCCAGTCACCCAGGCGAGAATCGATGGCGCCAAGAATGGCGGGGGTGCGACCACCGTGCACTCCCCGCCCCAGAAGCCGCGGTCGCCGACTCGCCGGGCCCACCTCGACAACGACTCCACCGCGTCGTCGAACCCGCGAACTCGCCGCGACCAACACCAAGTCCTTCACGAACGAAGGGAAGAAGACGCTCGAACCCGCATCGAGCGCAGAAGAGAGGCGCGGCGTCAATCAGACCAGCGCGTTGAGCCCTCTGGAAACATGCCCGCGCTAGGGGAACCAGGTGAACTGCCGTATTCGGTAGGCTGCCCCGCATTCACTCGCGAGCTGCGGCAAGTCCAGTGGCCCAGCACGAAGAACTTCAAGCCCGACGTGCCCGAGAAGTACGACGGCAAGTCGCATCCGTCTGAGTTCCTCAGCATCTACACCATTGCGGTGCAGGCTGCCGGGGGACGGGACGATAAGATCCTTGCCAACTACTTCCCGCTGGTACTCAAGCCCAACGTCAGATCCTGGCTCATGCACTTGCCGGACGGCTCCATCTCCTCCTGGCCAGATCTATGCCATCAGTTCGTTGGCGCCTTCACGGGCGGCCACAAACCCCATGGCCAGGCGAGCGACCTTGATCTGCTTGTTCAGAAGGAGGGGGAGCCTTTGCGCAAGTTCATCCAGAGGTTCAGCCGTGTGCACTACAACATCCCAGACGTCCACCCCGCCGCGGTGATCAGCGCGTTCCACCAGAACGTGCGTAACCGCAGGATGCGGGAGGAGATGGCGATGTGCAAAATCAAGGAGGTCAGCGAGCTTTACGCCCTGGCCGACAAGTGTGCACGCGCTGAGGAGGGGAGGAAGCTCCCCGGAGAAAGTGTTGGGGAAGGAGAATCCGACAGTGAAGGTACCGCCCCGGCAAGGAGAGGCCGGCGGCGGAATGGCAAAAAGAAGAAAAACCCAGAGGTACTGGTTGTCGAGAAGTCCGGCAGCGAGGGCTCCGCCAAGAAAGCCCAGGCGGGAGGCCCCGGCAAGGAGATTGTCGGGTGCGCCAACTGCCGGGCGGTGGCCGCTGCCGATAAGCGAGACGGTACCGACAAGAAGTACTGCAAGATCCACCATACCAGGGGCCACGACCTCCAGAGTTGCAGGCAAGTCGAGCGGCTCGTCGACCTGCAGAAGGCCGAGTACGCACGACGCGACAAGGAGAGAGCCCAAGCAGGTGGCGGGGGATCCGGCACGAAGCGCCCCGACCCGGGGGAGTGCCGCAGCAAGGACAAGCAGCGGCAAGCAGATAGACCTCCCCGGGGACGCGACAAGGGCGAAGACGATGACGACGACGAAGACATGGAAGACCCCGAGACCAGCGAGCAGGAGTTTCAGAAAGCCACTGAGGTCTTGTGTGTGGACGGCGGTGCCTCCCTGCACGCTTCCCACCACCAGCTTAAACGGTGGGTGCGGGAGGTCAATGCAGCGGAGCCACCCGTCGAGTCACGCAGACCCCTGAGATGGTCCAGCACGCCTATCATCTTCAACATTGAGGACCACCCTGATCACACAACCGCGGTCGGGTGCTTGCCGATGTTGGTTTCCCCAACGATCCGCAACCTCAAGGTCACTAAGATGCTAGTTGACGGCGGGGCCGGCTTGAATCTGATCTCCTCTGCTGTCCTCCGGAGACTCCAAGTTCCCGACAGCGAGCTCGAAGAAATCGGCACATTCCAAGGAATCAACCCGGGAAGGAGCAAGCCGAAGGGAAAGATCACGCTGCCGGTGACATTTGGCAGCGAGCTGAATTTCAGGACTGAGAAAGTCACCTTTGACGTCGCCGACTTTCCGTTGCCTTACAACGGGATCCTCGGCCGACCAGCGCTCGCCAAGTTCATGGCGGCCTCCCACTACGCGTATAACATGCTCAAGATGCCTGGCCCGATAAGCGTCATTTCTTTCCCCGACGACAAGAAGGATGCCCTTATCTGCGCCGACCAAATATACCGGGACGCAACAGCAGCAACGGCCCGCGGCCCGCTTGCCGCTGGAGCTTCCGGGGGAAAGAAGAAGTCCGGCAAGTGCTCTGGCGCCCACTCCGGCAAGCGCACCTCTTCGGAGTGTTGCGTTGCCGTCGAGGACGTACCATCGAGCCCCGCCGGCATGAAGACCAAGTCCGGCAAGTGCTTTGGCGCCCACTCTGGCAAGCGCGCCTCTTCGGAGTGCTGCGCTGCCGTCGAGGACGTGCCATCGAGCCCCGCCGGCATGAAGACCAAGTCCGGCGAATGCTCTGGCGCCCACTCCGGCAAGCGCGCCTCTTCGGAGTGCTGCGCTGCCGTCGAGGACGTGCCATCGAGCCCCGCCGGCAAGAAGGCCAAGCCCGGCGAATGCTCTGGTGCCCACTCCAGCAAGCGCGCCTCTTCGGAGCGCTGCACTACCGTTGAGGACGCACCATCGAGCCCCGCCGGTAAACACAAGGAGACGACGGCTGCTCCACCAGCGACCAAGAAGGTGCCCGCCAAGGAGGACGGCACTGGTGGTACCTTCACCATCAGTGCCACTCTCGACCCCAAATAGGAAGGCGCGCTCGTTGCTTTCCTGCGGGCGAATGTCGATGTGTTTGCCTGGCAACCATCTGACATCCCCGGCGTTCCCAGGGAAGTGATTGAGCACCACCTCGCCGTCTGTCCTCATGCGCGGCCCATCAAGCAAAAGGTCAGGAAACAAGCGGTGGAGCGCCAAGAGTTTATCGCGGAGGAGATCAGGAAGTTGGAAGCGGCAGGCCTTGTCAGAGGCGTGCTCCATCCGACATGGTTGGCCAATCCTGTTGTCGTGCGCAAAGCAAACGGGAAGTGGAGGCTTTGCATCGATTTCACCGATGTCAACAGAGCTTGCCCTAAAGATCCATTTCCCTTGCCGCGCATCGACCAGATTGTTGACTCCACGGCCGGATGCGACCTGCTTTCATTCCTTGACGCCTACTCCGGGTACCACCAGATCTTCATGGCTGAAGAAGACGAAGAGAAGACTGCGTTCATCACTCCATCCGGCACGTACTGTATTGTGCGGATGCCTTTTGGACTAAAGAACGCAGGCTCGACGTTCGCGAGGGTTGTCCACACTGCTTTCGAGCCACAGATCCACAGAAATGTGGAGGCCTACATGGACGACATTGTGGTCAAGAGCAGAGACAAGGCAACCTTGGTTCAAGACTTGGAAGAAACCTTTGCGAACTTGCGCAAGATCAGCCTCAAGCTCAACCCCGAGAAGTGCGTGTTCGGAGTTCCCTCCAGCAAGCTTCTCGGGTTCTTCGTGTCTCAGCGTGGGATCGAAGCCAACCCCGACAAGATCAAGGCCATCGAGCAGATTGAAGCACCAACGCGTGTCAAGGACGTGCGAAGACTTGCCAGCTGCGTGGCGGCTCTCGGCAGGTTTATTTCCAGGTCTGCGGAACGCGCCCTGCCGTTTTTCAAAATCTTGAAAAAGGCAGGTCCAGTAAAATGGACTCCATAAGCGGAGGCTGCGCTGCAAGACTTGAAGAAATACCTGTCCTCCGCTCCTATACTTGTCGCGCCTAGACCGCAAGAGAAGTTGCTGCTCTACCTAGCGGCAACCAATCAAGTGGCTAGTGCTGCATTAGTTGCGGAGAGGGAAGCTGATGACGAGCCAGCAACCACGGCAAGCGCGTCCGACGGCAAGCAGGGGGCTTCCCCGACAAGCTCTGGCCCCGGCAAAGGCGGATCCACGCAAGCGCAAGAGGAAGTGCAGAGGAAGAGGATGGTGCAGCGCCCAGTTTACTTCGTCAGTTACCTCCTGCAGGGGGCTAGGTCGAGGTACTCTGGTGTGCAGAAATTGCTCTTCGGCCTCCTCATGGCCTCGAGGAAGCTGCGCCATTACTTCCAAGCACACGAGATCACCGTGGTCACTCGCTTTCCGCTTAAGAGGATACTGCAGAATCCCGAAGCAACAGGCAGGATTGTCGAGTGGGCACTAGAACTGTCAAGCTTTGGCCTCAAGTTCGAGAGCACATCGACCATCCAGAGCAGAGCATTGGCAGAGTTCATAGCAGAGTGGACGCCGACACCGGACGAAGAAATTCCAGAGACGAGCATCCCCGGCAAGGAAGCAACCAAAGAGTGGCTGATGTACTTTGATGGTGCCTTTTCGCTGGAAGGCGCCGGTGCCGGCGTGCTGCTCATCGCGCCCACCGGAGAGCACCTCAAGTACGTTGTCCAGATGCACTTTCCCAAGGAGCAAGCAACCAACAATACGGCAGAGTATGAAGGTTTGCTCGCCGGTCTCAGGATCGCGGCGGAACTTGGGATCAAGAAGCTCATTGTCAGGGGTGACTCGCAGCTCGTCGTCCGCCAAGTGAACAAGGATTACCAGTGCCCGTTGATGGAGGCTTACGTTGATGAAGTGAGGAAGCTGGAAGAGCGCTTTGACGGCCTGCAAATGGAATACGTTCCAAGAGCAGAGAACGACATCGCCGACGGCCTGTCAAAATGCGCCGCACTAAAGCTACCTGTGGAACCAGGGACTTTTGTGCTCAAGCTGACTCAGCCATCCGTGACACCATCGACTGGGCCAAGCAAGAAGAGAAGATCGGTCTCTGGTGACTATCTCCCGACAGAGCTTCCCGAAGCTGCCACCAAGAGAGTCCCCAAGATCGACGCCAAGAGTGCTGAGGAGCTGCCCGCTCCGGCAAGCCCCAGGGTTTGTCCCGACGAAGCAGGCGCTCCGGGCAAGCCATGCCCCGGCAAGCTTGCCGAGGAACGTCAAGCTCCGGCTGAGCCCCAAGTCCTCGCCGTAGAAGCTGATGTTCCCGCAGCCGCCGACATGCCTTTGGTCCTCGTCGTCGAGCCACAGGCTCCGACGTGGGCACAGCAGATCGTCCGTTTCCTCCAGACAGGAGAACTTCCCGAAGAACAAGAAGAAGCGGAAAGAGTAGCCCGGCAGTCCAGTATGTACCAGTTCGTCGACGACGCACTGTACAGAAGAGGACGCAATGGGGTGAAATTGAAGTGCATTCACCGGGAAGACGGACAGGAGCTGTTGGCGGAGATACACGGAGGCATATGTGGACACCACATTGGCGCCAGAGCACTTACCGGCAAAGCGTTCCGGCAAGGTTTCTTCTAGCCCACAGCCCTCCAGGATGCAACTGCACAAGTAACCAAGTGTGAAGCGTGCCAGTTCCATTCCAAGAAGATACACCAGCCAGCTCAAGCTCTCCAGATGATCCCTTTGTCCTGGCCCTTCTCGGTCTGGGGGCTCGATATCCTCGGCCCCTTCCCCCGAGCCGTCGGGGGCTTTGAGTACTTGTTCGTTGCCATCGACAAGTTCACAAAGTGGCCAGAAGTGGAGCCGGTGAGGAAGGTGACTACCCAGTCCGCGATCAAATTCTTCAGGTCGATTGTTTGCCGCTTCGGGATCCCCAACAGGATCATCGCCGACAACGGTACGCAGTTCACAAGCCACGCTTTCATGCAGTACACCCAAAACCTCGGCACCAAGGTCTGCTTCGCTTCTGTTGCTCATCCCCGGAGCAACGGTCAAGCGGAAAGGGCCAACGCCGAGGTACTGCGCGGGCTCAAGACCAGAAGTTTTGACAAGCTGCTCAAGCGCGGACGGAACTGGATCGAGGAGCTGCCAGCGGTTCTTTGGTCGGTCAGAACGACGCCAAATCGAGCCACCGGCCAGACACCATTTGCTCTAGTCTATGGAGCAGAAGCAGTTACCCCCATGGAACTCGTATACGGGTCACCTCGAGTGCTCGCTTATGATGAGCTTGAGCAAGAGCGGTCGCGTGAAGATGACGCACTGCTCCTCGAGGAGGATCGTCTCCAGGCTGCTGTGCGATCCGCTCGCTACCAGCAAGCTCTGCGTCGCTATCATAGCCGCAAAGTTAAAGCCAGGAGCCTCGAGGAAGGCGACCTTGTTCTTCGGCGCGTTCAGTCGGCCAAGATACACAACAAGTTGACGCCGAAGTGGGAAGGCCCTTACCGGGTGAAACGAGTCACGAGGCCCGGCGCCGTCCGCCTCGAGACCGAAGATGGTACTCCGGTGAGCAATTCCTGGAACATTGAGCATCTTCGCAAGTTTTACCCGTAAGGCGCGGTTGTCGGACCCCGTCCGGCAACCAACTCTTTGTACAAAAGTCTTGCCGCAGTTGCATGTAATCCTTTGTACAAAGCCAGGCGCAGACCCTGGCAGCAATGAAGCGCTGGCGCCCCCAAGTTTTAGCATGCATGCTGAGTCGAGTCTCGTCCTTGGTTAGGGTTGATAGTGCCTAACAGTCGCTAACCCCTAACTTAGAGGTCGAGTCCGCGTCTTTTTCCCGTCCTTTCCCTTTGGCTTGCAGGAGTTGCGTACCCTTGCCGAGCCGCTCAAGGACGAAGAAGGGGAGAAGGGCGAGCCAGCACCCGCGCTCCGGCAAGCCAGAGTTGCCAGGGGCTGCAACCTCAGATAAGTCTTTACATCCCTTATCATGCATTCTCTCATGAGCTGCGGAATGCGAAAACCTTGCTTCCTCCTAAAAGCCGTCGTGCTCTCTTAAGCGACAAACCCCGGAGCGCGTTCCCGGGGCCCGCTTCTGATAGTAGCCGCGGCGGCAAGAGGAGGAAGCGAGGGGCCAGAACCCGCCTTCTCCCTGCCTCCGCCAAGAGCGTGAGGAGGGCCAAGAGGCGCGGGGAGACGGCAGGGTCCGTTGCCGGGCGGGGAAGTGTCTATCTTAACGATGCAAAGGGTTCGCTCCTTGTCGCGGGATGTACCCGCGAGACAAATGGTCCGGCAAACACTCCCCTTTTCATTAAAAACATTCCACTCAGGTACAGCTCAGAGAGAATGAAAAACATGAAAAATGGGATTGCAAGATTTAAACACAACTAAGGCCCGAGGGCTTACAAGATAAAAAAAAGATAAGGTGCCCGTAATCCCTTTCTTGTCTCTCTCCTCAGGAGGTAGGGCAAGGGGGCGAGAAGGGCAAAAGGGGCGCCTAGACGAGCTACGGGTGGCAGAAGACGCCAAGAGAGCGTCCGAGGCTCCGCCCCGGAGCTCCGGAGGCTGGATGGAGACAGCAACGCCGGAAGCGGAGCTCGAGAAGGAGGCTGCGGGACGTCAACACGCTGTCGAGGGCATCTAGCCCTCGTACTCCGAGTTGACGGCCTTGCCGCCAGCCTCTTCCACAGCCTCGCCACTCCGGCCACCCGAGAAGACGACGCCCCGGCAAGAGGAGCTTGCCGGGCCGGAGAGAAGACCCCGGCGGTCGTCGCCGCGAGGAGGGGTGGTGACGGCGTCTGGAGCGAAGTTGGAAGACGAGGCAGCGGCCTTGCCGCCCGCCCTCTTCCTCTTCCGCAGCCTCCCTACGCCAGCCGCCCAAGGAGACGACCCCGGGGAGTTCACGGCGCCAGCGACGCGGGCGATGGGGGCCGCCGGTGCCACGCGGAGCTGCGACCGGCACCTAGTCGGACCCGTCATCCCGGCGGCCGCTCCCCTCGTCGTCGCTGTTGCTCCCCTCCTCGCCACTCTCGCTCGAGGAGGAGCCTTCGCTGTCGGAGGAGCTATCCACGCAGCACCGGGCCCGGGTGCCGAGGTCCCTGAAGGCCTTGACGGAGAGGAGATCGCCCTCCATCAGCTTAAAATGGAGGGTGAACCCCTCCATCAAGCTGTGGATCCGGGCGAACGTCTTCCACCCGCGGCCAAGACACATCACGCCGGGGGCTCGGGATTCGACGTGGACTCGCGTACCACTGATCCCGCAGCCCCTCATGCGCAGTCTCAGCATCTCGTGTTGTTCCGCCTCCAAGACGTCCGCGAAGGGAGCCGGGAGGCGGAGGCGACGGCGAGGCGCCCGGCGCAGCCTGATGATGAACTCGCAGGGGTCGTCCCCGAGATGAACCGCCGGGGGAAACGAAGCCGCCGGCGGAGGCGAGGCCGGCGCGCCGCCTCGCCCGCCTCGAGCGCCTCGGCCCCGTCCACGGCCTCGTCCACGACCTCGCCCCCTCCCCCTTCCCCTTACGGTTGGCTCCGCCGCCGCGGGTGCAAGGGGAGGAGGGGCGCGCTGCCTGGCGGCAACCCTTGCCGCCACCGAAGAAGGACCAGGGTTCCCTTCCTCCATGACAGTTGGGGAGAGGGGACCAGGGATCTAAGAGAAGGAAGAAGGAAGGAGTGCGGACCCTCGTCATCCCATTCCGCTCCTTATAAAGGGGCGGAGTGGGGGCTCGACCGCCCCGCCCAACCAATCAAAGCAGAGGAAGGGCAGGCGACGGGGCCGACCCTCTACTTCGACCCGCGTCGGCCCGGCTTCCTGCCTCCTCCACCGCAACCCCAAGCGCATGGAAGACACGTGGCGGGCGAGCAGGGCCGAGGCGACAGATGAGGCGACCTCTCCCCCCTCCCCCCACTCGAAAGTGGGGGCGGACGTTTCGCCTTTCCAAATAAAGGAATCGTGCCCGACGTGACGCATGCCTGCGGGCCTCAAGCCCCGCGCACGCCACCCACGTCACGCACGCCTCGCACGCCTCGCCCCCCACGACGCCGCGATAAGCGCGTGCCACTTGGGGAGGGCGCGACGAGCACGGAGTTAAGGAGCAGCGCAACCCAGGCCACGCGTGCCCGTGCACTGTTAGGGCCTGGCCCAACAACGCTTGGCACCGTGTATGGCCCAGACCCGGGGGCTCCTGTCGGTGTACTAAAGTAGGGGTACCTTAGTACCCCGAACTTGTGCACGGGCGGTAGTAGCGTCCCGCGGCAAGGCTTGCCAGGGGAGCGACAAGAGTCTCCACGGCCCTTTCTGGGCCGGACGAAGGCCAAGTGATCGAGCCTAGAAGACCAGGCCCCGGCAAGAGGAGCTTGCCGGGCCGAGAAGGCAAGGTCCGGCAAGAGGAGCTTGCCGGGCCAAGGCGACAAGGCCCCGGCAAGAGGAGCTTGCCGGGACGACTAAGCCGAAGCACCAAGGCCCCGGTGGGAGGAGCTCGCCGGGACGGCCAAGCCAAGGCACCCCAAGAGAAGCCCGCCGCGGCGCTCCGCGCGCCTCGGCAAGGCCTGACGAGCGGCAAGCTCTCAGGTGCGGCAAGACAACCACCGCGGCAAGCCACTTGCCGCGGCGAACCACCACCTTAGGCATGCGCTCCAGCTCACCTGCCCCACGCGTCACTCTGGAGCTTCCCCAGAGACACGTGGCGGGGCGCCGCGCAGCCTGGGGCGCGCGCGTGGCATGCGACGTTGGCGGAGCCGCCCCCGTGGCAAGCGGAGGCGCCCCTAACTGTCCGCTTCGGCACTGTTCAGGCGATCCAGACGGGCATTTAATGCCTTTGTCCCCTGCCGTCAGAGTTAGATGCGATAGCACTGTGCGACCTCTGTTCGCACAGTTCCTTGCCATTTTTACCCTCACCTGCGTCGCTACCTGTGGGAAACCCCTTAGCATATAAAAGGAGGCCCATGCGCACGTAGAGGGGGGGGGAACCCTAGAGGAAAAGGAGGGATCCAGACCGGAAGAAGGACACCCAGTAGACCCTCGTCTACGTCCAGCTCCAACTTACTGTAGCTTCTTGCGCTCCAGAGCAAGAACCCTAATCAACCAGACAAGCAGCAGTAGGGTTTTACGCATCCATGCGGCCCGAAGCTGGGTAAAATCGTTGTGTGTGTGTCGCCTCGATCTGATCTTTGTGCAACCTCCGCCCCCCGCCGAACCGACAAGGGGCTCCGTCCCCATAGGTGCTCGTGGAGGCAGATATCCCCCGACAGCGGGCCTCCGGTTAATAGGTTAGTCCCAAAAATAATATAAAAGTGTTTAATAAAGCCCATAAACATCCAAAACTGATAATATAATAGCATGAATACTTCATAAATTATAGATACGTTGGAGACGTATCAGTGGGCTACCCACTTCCGGCGGCCCAACATGGTTACCAGGCCCAACATGGAGGTTTGAACCAGGGTTCTCGCATGCAAGCAAATCCAAAGGAGAATCTGAAGATTGTGTGACCTAGCGAGAATCAAGGCGAGCCCTAACCACCGGAGAACTCATCGTACCAAATATGATCAACGACGAAGCCACTATCCACTATAGATCAGCTGTGGCAGAAGGACGGATAATAACACGCTCGTGCGCCGGAATAGAATAACCAGCATCTTTAGTAGTTTTGATGCATTCAGCCGTAGTGGGATACCTATAACCTTTGCACACATCATACTTTTGAGACGTAGCAAAAGATAGCTTCTTACGAACTGAGCGAAGGGATTTGAAAGAAGATTTCGCCTGGGGGATATGCATGGCCAATAAACCCAAGGAAGCACGTCACTTGGACTGACTAACCAGGATCCATTCTGCATCACATTCCTTCTTCCAAGATTTGAACTCCTGGACCCAATTCGGACCGCCATTTCCCCATTAGTGGAAGTAACATTTGAATTGCGGGCAAGAAAAGGATCGAAGATCAACAATGTGAAAACCAATCTCCTTGCATGAAACATTAAAAGAGAAAACCTTGTCACTGATAGAAGAGACCACGAACTCAATAGCCGAACCACCAAGGGCAGATTCAAGAGCAATCGCAACTGAGTCCTCCGTAAGCCTGAAATCATGCCTATTAAAGGAAACAACCAGAGTGAATGATCCCATATTCTCACATAAAGCTATTCTTTTCGTTCGACCTATCATAGAGTCCGTACTACAATAACACCTTAAGACATAAATCAACCAAAACCCTAATGTCACCTAGATACTCCAATGTCACCTCAAGTATCCGTGGGTATGATTATACGATATGCATCACACAATCTTAGATTCATCTATTCAAACCAACACAAAGTACTTCAAAGAGTGCCCCAAAGTTTCTACCGGAGAGTCAAGACGAAAACGTGTGCCAACCCCTATGCATAAGTTCACGAGGTCACGGAACCCGCAAGTTGATCACCAAAACATACATCAAGTAGATCACGTGATATCCCATTGTCACCACACATAAGCACATGCAAGACATACATCAAGTGTTCTCAAATCCTTAAAGACTCAATCCGATAAGATAACTTCAAAGGGAAAACTAAATCCATTACAAGAGAGTAGAGGGGGAGAAACATCATAAGATCCAACTATAATAGCAAAGCTCGCGATACATCAAGATCGTGCCGAATCAAGAACACAAGAGAGAGAGAGAGAGAGATCAAATACATAGCTACTGGTACATACCCTCAGCCCCGAGGGTGAACTACTCGCTCCTCGTCATGGAGATCGCCGGGATGATGAAGATGGCCACTGGTGAGGGATCCCCTCCGTCAGGGTGCCGGAACAGGGTCCCGATTGATTTTTGGTGGCTACAGAGGCTTGCGGCGGCGGAACTCCCGATCTATTGTGTTCCCCAATGTGTTTAGGGTATATAGATATATATAGGCGAAAGAAGTCAGTCAGGGGAGACACGAGGGGCCCACGAGGATGGGGGGCACGCCCAGGGGGGTAGAGGGCGCCTCCCTGCCTCATGGCTTCCTCGAAGCTTCCCTGACGTCCACTCAAAGTCTCTTGGATTGCTTCCGTTCCAAAAATAACTCTCCTGAAGGTTTCATTCCGTTTGGACTCTGTTTGATATTTCGTTTCTTCGAAACACTGAAATAGGCAAGAAAATAGCAATTTGGGCTGGGCCTCCGGTTAATAGGTTAGTCGCAAAAATAATATAAAAGTGTTTAATAAAGCCCATAAACATCCAAAACTGATAATATAATAGCATGAATACTTCATAAATTATAGATACGTTGGAGACGTATAAGTGGGCTACCCATTTCCGGCGGCCCAACATGGTTACCAGGACCAACATGGAGGTTTGAACCAGGGTTCTTGCATGCAAGCAAATCCGAAGAAGAATCCGAAGATTGTGTGACCTGGAGAGAATCAAGGCGAGCCCTAACCACCGGAGAACTTACCTTACCAAAGATGATCAACGGCGAAGCCACCGTCCACTGTAGATCAGCCGTGGCAGAAGGACGGATAATAACACACTCGTGCGCCGGAATAGAATAACTAGCATCTTTAGTAGCTGCGATGCATTCAGCCGTAGCGGGATACCTTTAACCTTTGCACACATCATACTTTTGAAACGTAGCAAAAGATAGCTTCTTACGAACTGAGCGAAGGGATTTGAAAGAAGATTTCGCCAGGGGGATATGCATGGCCAATAAACCCAAGGAAGCACGTCACTTGGACGGACTAACCAAGATCCATTCTGCATCACATTCCTTCTTCCAAATTTTGAACTCCCGGCCCCAATTCGGACCGCCATTTCCCCATAGGTGGAAGTAACATTTGAATTACAGGCAAGAAAAGGATCGAAGATCAACAATGTGAAAACCAATCTCCTTGCATGAAACATTAAAAGAGAAAACCTTGTCACTGATAGAAGAGACCACGAACTCAATAGCCAAACCACCAAGGGCAGATTCAAGAGCAATCGCCACTGAGTCCTCCTTAAGCCTGAAATCATGCCTACTAAAGGAAACAACCAGAGTGAATGATCCCATATTCTCACATGAAGCTATTCTTTTCGTTCGATCTATAATGGAGTTCGTACTAGAATAAATCCTTAAGACACAAATCAACAAAAACCCTAATGTCACCTCAAGTATCCGTGGGTATGATTATACGATATGCATCACACAATCTCAGATTCATCTATTCAAACCAACACAAAGTACTTCAAAGAGTGCCCCAAAGTTTCTACCGGAGAGTCAAGACGAAAACGTGTGCCAACCCCTATGCATAAGTTCATGAGGTCACGGAACCCGCAAGTTGATCGCCAAAACATACATCAAGTAGATCACGTGATATCCCATTGCCACCACAGATAAGCACATGCAAGACATACATCAAGTGTTCTCAAATCCTTAAAGACTCAATCCGATAAGATAACTTCAAAGGGAAAACACAATCCATTACAAGAGAGTAGAGGGGGAGAAACATCATAAGATCCAACTATAATAGCAAAGCTCGCGATACATGAAGATCGTGCCGAATCAAGAACACAAGAGAGAGAGAGAGAGAGAGAGAGATCAAACACATAGCTACCGGTACATACCCTCAGCCCCAAGGGTGAACTACTCCCTCCTCGTCATGGAGATCGCCGGGATGATGAAGATGGCCACCGGTGAGGGATCCCCTCCGGCAGGGTGCCGGAACAGGGTCCCCATGGTTTTTGGTGGCTACAGAGGCTTGCGGCAGCGGAACTCCCGATCTATTGTGTTCCCCGTTGTGTTTAGGGTATATGGATATATATGGGCAAAAGAAGTCGGTCAGGGGAGCCACAAGGGGCCCACGAGGGTGGGGTGCACCCAGGGGGGTAGGGCGCGCCACCCTGCCTCGTGGCTTCCTTGAAGCTTCCCTGACGTCTACTCCAAGTCTCTTGGATTGCTTCCGTTTCAAAAATAACTCTCCCGAAGGTTTCATTCCGTTTGGACTCTGTTTGATATTCCTTTTCTTCGAAACACTGAAATAGGCAAGAAAACAACAATTTGGGCGGGCCTCCGATTAATAGGTTAGTCCCAAAAATAATATAAAAGTGTTTAATAAAGCCCATAAACATCCAAAACTGATAATATAATAGCATGAATACTTCATAAATTATAGATACGTTGGAGACGTATCAGTGGGCTACCCACTTCCGGCGGCCCAACATGGTTACCAGGCCCAACATGGAGGTTTGAACCAGGGTTCTCGCATGCAAGCCAATCCGAAGGAGAATCTGAAGATTGTGTGACCTAGCGAGAATCAAGGCGAGCCCTAACCACCGGAGAACTCACCGTACCAAAGATGATCAACGGCGAAGCTACCGTCCACTGTAGATCAGCTGTGGCAGAAGGACGGATAATAACACGCTCGTGCGCCGGAATAGAATAACCAGGATCTTTAGTAGCTGGGATGCATTCAGCCGTAGTGGGGTACCTATAACCTTTGCACACATCATACATTTGAAACGTAGCAAAAGATAGCTTCTTATGAACTGAGCGAAGGGATTTGAAAGAAGATTTCGCCAGGGGGATATGCATGGCCAATAAACCCAAGGAAGCACGTCACTTGGACGGACTAACCAAGATCAATTCTGCATCACATTCCTTCTTCCAAATTTTGAACTCCCGGCCCCAATTCGGACCGCCATTTCCCCATAGGTGGAAGTAACATTTGAATTGCAGGCAAGAAAAGGATCGAAGATCAACAATGTGAAAACCAATCTCCTTGCATGAAACATTAAAAGAGAAAACCTTGTCACTGATAGAAGAGACCACGAACTCAATAGCCGAACCACCAAGGGCAGATTCAAGAGCAATCGCCACTGAGTCCTCCGTAAGCCTGAAATCATGCCTACTAAAGGAAACAACCAGAGTGAATGATCCCATATTCTCCATGGGGTGAACTAGAAGACTAGACGCATTGTAGATCTCATCTGCAAAAACTCTACCCTTGGAGAAGTCTAAGCCAAGAGTAGATCCAGAAGGAGAACCCATCACAAAGGGTATGGGAATGGAGATCAGAGAACACCGGAGAAGATGATCGGAGCCAAACGCCAAGTTACTGGAGGTGGGTGGAGATCGCTGGTGCGCTAGGGTTTAGGGGTGGGTGGGTGGAGGCGCCATGCTAATATGAATGATGTCCCTATCCATGAATATTATTTGAGTTTTCCTGAACTATTTTATCCATGATTACTATAGCTTCGTATTTCTCTCTGATCTATTGATTTGGTTTGGCCAACTAGATTGATTTATCTTGCAATGGGAGAGGTGCTTTATAATGGGTTCGATCTTGCATGCTCAATCTCAGTGACAGAAGGGGACATGACACGTATGTATCGTTGCTATTAAGGGCATAAAGATGTGGTTTATTCATACGTGAGTTTATCATCATGTCATCTTGCTCAAGGCGTTACTCCGTTCTTTAAGAACTTAGGACTCTAGATGCATGCTGGATAACGGTCGATATGTGGAGTAATAGTAGTAGATGCAGGCAGAAGTCGCTCTACTTGTCTCGGACGCGATGCGTATATATGATTATTGCCTTAGATATCGTCATAATCACCTTTCTATCAATTGCCCAACAGTAATTTGTTTACCCATCGTATGCTATTTTTTCGAGAGAAGCCTCTAGTGAAAACTATGGCCACAGGGTCTATCTTTTATCATATATTAAAACCAAAAATACCTTACTGCATTTTTACTTTACTTATTTTATTTTGAATTTTTGTCCGATCTATCTATCAAACACCATACAATTTAGTCTTCCTCGTAACCGTCGAGGGATTGGCAACCCCTTTGCGCATTGGGTTGCAAGGATTTGTTGTTTGTGTGCAGGTGCTGCTAATGAGGTGTTGCTTAGTTCTCCTGCTGGATTGATAACCTTGGTTCTTAACTGAGGGAAATATTTATCTCTATTGTACTGCATCATCCTCTCCTCTTCGGGGAAATCCCAACGCAATTCACAAGTAGCACTAGTCACCACAGCTGGGCTCACATAATAGTGGCATATGAAAAAAATCCACGCCAGCACTACCAATGTATAGCTGACATGTCAATTATGCCGACTCCAGCACTATTTGAAAAAATAGTGTTGACATTGAAAAATGGCGCGCCACCAACAAAAGTTGTGGTCAGCCATTTTCCACTAGTGGAAGAACTAGTAAGTAATTTTGACCAGTGTAAGCTTGAGAAGAGGGGGAGAAATCGATGGCGGCATCGGGCGATGGAAAGATGGAGCGAACGAAGAGAGGCCGGCGTCGGCAGGGACCTTGATGTCATCAGGATCGGGAACCAGGGCGTGCATCAAGGAAAAATGTTATAATTTTGTGTTTTTGTATATGGGTAGTTAGCCGAAGTGGAGGAGTTCAAACCAATATTGAAAGTCGGTTGAGTTGTGTTGTTAAACATTGATTCTCCTCATAAATGTTACAATGTGTTATCAAACATTGATTTCTTTACATAGACTTGGTCTTTAAAGATTGATCAAAGATCACTGTGATTGATCCCTTTCCATAGCGACATTACTAATCCGATAGATCAAAACTGAATTAACTATATCAATGGGCTAAACTAGTTTAAATAAATTGGTGGGATAAAATATCGGTGGGGGAAGTTTAACAAAATGGAGGTGATGTTGTCAACTCACCATGGCATACATGTATGTGCCGATTTTGATAGTATGTCGAACACAAAATAATAGGTTGGTCATAGAAAAATGAATCTAGAAAAAAAAAAGAACCAGATATGAAACATAGAAAAAACAAAGAAAAATGCGTGCACGCATGCGTGAAATAGGCCGGTCAACTTTGATTATAGTTGATGTTTTGGTGAGTTAATGCATGACGCCGTTTAAAGAAAGTATCATGCACGTGTCAAATGAGCCAGTCTAAATTGCGATGCTGTGATGCGGAGCATCCCAAGGCCATCTCCATGGACCTACCATCGTCTCACCAAGTGCCTAGTGGGCCTATGACATGAGCACGTGCAAGAACTCTCGAAACCGAGGTGACATCTCTCCTCTCACAATTCCACTTCGATGCACATGAGACATGGCTACTACCTCAAACGGAGACATTGTGCATACTCAGGTATCAAGGAGTTAGCCACGGAGAGGCTAAGGAGCAAGGAGAATCAGAAGAGGAAGATGGACATGAAGACGGAGAAGAAGAAGGGCTAAAGCAGCAGAAGCCTGGATGATCCGGACCACCGTCCGGACGATCCGGCCCCAGCCCGGACGATCCTGCTAACCCGCCCAAGGACACCCGAAGCTTCACCATGAAGCCGGATCATCCGGACCCAGTCCTGGATCATCCGGACCCACCCTGACGTCCAGACCAGGACCCGAACATCCGGACCTCCCGCAGTGACCCCGACACAGCCGGATCATCCGGACGCTGACCCGGATCATCCGGGTCCCTGAAGCCCGGATCATCCGGACCAACATCCGGGTCATTCTGACAGTGCCTGCGTGCATGATGTTGGGCCGAGGCCCATGTACCCCTGCGCCCCCCAACTTCTATATATATGACTCCTCCACCTCTTTCTAGGGTTAGCATTGGTTTATCTCATATGTGAGATAGAGCATTGCTCATCCATTACGGATCTACTCCACGAGAGAGACCACGGCCCCTCTACGGAGAAGATCCCCTTATTCAAGACCCCCTCTTGGGTGCCCCCTCAAGACCTCCTGACGGAGAAGAACTGGTTACCCTTTGTATCGTCTCTTGTTGGATTTGGACCGAGTGATCTCTATGTGTTCATGGATCTAGCACATGTGTGACTATATCTTGTTGGTTTTAGTGATCCTCTCGTTATTTCCCTCGTGTTTCCCCTTGTGTTCTTCGTGTTCTTAGTTGGGATCCGCTCCTTTCGTGAAAGATCGGCCATATAGGGTTTCACCCTACATCATATTGGTATCATGAGCCACGTTGATCACGATTTCAGAGCCTCCCCTCTTCGTTTTCTAGCTTGATTTTGTTGTTTTTCGTCCTAATCTCAAACTTCCCACAAAAATAGCCCCCCAATTTTTTTGTGATTTGTGAGTTTTGATGATGTTTTCTTGGTTTTGATCCATTAATTTGTTGTGTTGCACGTGGATCTAGCCTTTCCCCACCATCTCCACCTCGAAATCCATCCAAAATCCTCGAAATCCTTGGATTTGTCCCCGTATTTGTATTCATCCTGAGCCATCCCTGTCGGGGCGGACGGGGTCCCCCCGCGAGCACCTATGGGGCCGGAGCCCCTTTCGTTGTCCGGTGAGGGGGGCGGAGGGAGCACAGAGAGCAGATCGAGGCGGGCACACGGGCGGTTTACCCAGGTTCGGGCCGCGATGGACGCGTAAAACCCTACTCCTGCTTAGTTGTATTGAACTGGGGAGCTCGGGAGCTTGGAGAGCTAGCCGCACCGAGCGTATGGCTGTCTGGATGCCGAGTCTCCCGGGACCTCCGGAACCCCGAACCCCCTCTACGTTGCACACGGGCCTCCTTTTATAGCGCAAAGGGGTCACCGACAGGTGTCAACGTAAGAGAAAGGGGTAAAAGTGTAAAAGGGGTGGTAGTTGTAATAGTGCGGGAACGGTGGCGCTACAGTGCGGCACAGTGTTATCATACCTACTTCTGACGGTAGGGGACAAGGGCATTAAATGCCCGTCACGGTCGCCCGGACAGCACCGAGGCGGACCGTTAGGTGCGCCACCGTTCGCCACGATGGCGGCTGCATGCCGCCGCATGCCCCAGGCTGCGCGGTGCCTCGCCACGTGCCCTCGGGGGAAGCCCCGGAGCGACGCGTGGGCGGGCGAGCTGGAGCGCAGTCTTGAGGTGGAGATCTTGCCGCGGCAAGTGGCTTGCCGCGGGGGTCGTCTTCCTGTGCCTGATAGCGTGCCAGCTATCAGGCCTTGCCGGGGCGCTTGGCGCGCCACGGCGGGCTTCTCTTGTGGTGCCTGGGTTCGGCCTTCCCGACAAGCTCCTCTTGTCGGGGGTTCGATCTTCTGTCTCGTATACTTTGTTCTTGGATGGCCTTACATGGGCCCAGTCGTCCCGGCAAGCTCCTCTTGCCGGGGTCTTGCCTTCTTGGCCCGGCAAGCTCCTCTTGCCGGGGGCCTCGTCTTCTTGGCCCGGCAAGCTCCTCTTGCCGGGGGCCTTGTCTTGAATGCTTGGTATTCTCTTGGCGCTTCCGGGGCGGGCCTTGCCGCAGGGTGCTACGACTGCCCGTGCACAAGTCTGGGGTACTAAAGTACCCCTACTTTAGTACACCGACAGGAGCCCCCGGGCCTGGGCCACACACGGTGCCGAGCGTCGTTGGGCCAGGCCCTAACGGTGCACGGGCACGCATGGCCTTGGTCGCGCTGCTCCTTAACTCCGCATCCGCCGCGCCTTCCCCAGGCGGCGCGCGCTTACCGCGGCGCCGTGGGGGCGAAAACGCCCATTCCCTCCTTAAGTGGAGGGAGGTGCGGAGGCGCGGCTCAATAAATGAACGGGGGTGGGGCGCGGTTTTCGAGGCGTCCGTTCCCCATAGTTACGGGATGGGGAGAGGTCGTCCCACCCGTCGCCTCGGTTCTGCGCGCCCACCACGCGGTCCTCATGCACTCGGAGTCGCGGCGGCGGAGGCAGGGAGTCGGGCCGGCGCGGGCCGATGCAGTGGGTCGGCCCCAGTCGCCTGCCCTTCCTCCGCTTCTATTGGAGGAGCGGGGCGGCCGCGGTCCCACTCCGCTCCTTTATAAGGAGCGAAAGGGGGCGACGGAAATACGCACTCCACCTCCTTCCTCCTTCTGCTTCTGGTTTCCTTCCCCCATCTGTGATGGAGGGGGGGAACCCTGGTTCTTCTTCGGTTGCCGCGAGGGTGTCTGCTCGGCAACGCGCCCCTCCTCCCCTTGCGCCCGCGGCGGCGGAGCCGATCGTCGGGGGAAGAGGGAGAGGGCGAGGTCGCGGACGAGGTCGTGGACGGGGCCGAGGCGCTCGGGGCGGACGGATCGGTGCGCCGCCCTTGCCCCCGCCAGCGGCTCCGTTCCTTCCCGCGGTCCATCTCGGGGACGACCCCCGTGAGTTCATTATCAGGCTGCGCCGGGCGCCTCGTCGCCACCTCCGGCTTCCCGCTCCATTCGCGAACGTGTTGGAGGTGGAGCGGCCTGAGACGCTAAACCTGCGCATGAGGGGCTGCGGGATCAGTGGGACACGAGTCCACGTCGAGTCCCGAGCCCCCGGCGTGGTGTGTCTGGGCCGCGGGTGGAAGACGTTCGCCCGGATACACAGCTTGACGGAGGGGTTCACCCTCCACTTCAAGCTAGTGGGGGAGGACCTCCTCTCCGTCAAGGCCTTCTGGGGCTTCGGTATCCGGGCCCGGTGTTGCGAAGATAGCTCCTCCGACAGCGAAGGCTCCTCCTCGAGCGAGAGTGACGAGGAGGGGAGCGACAGCGACGACGAGGGGAGCAGCCGCCGGGATGACGGGTACGACTAGGCGTCGGCCGCAGTTCCGTGTGGCGCCGGCGGCCCCATCGACCGCGCCGGGCTTCGTGAACTCCCCGGGGTCGTCTCCTTGGGCGACTGGCGTAGGGGGGGCTGCTGAGGAGGATAGAGGGCGGACGTCGAAGGCCGCGAAGTCGGAGTACGGGCCGACTTCGACAGCTGGCTGACGCTCCGGTGCCTCGTGTTCCAGATGCGCCCCAGACGCCGCCATCACCCTTGCTCTCGGTGACGACCGCCGGGGTCTTCTCTTCGGCCCGGCAAGCTCCTCTTGCCGGGGGCTTGATCTCCTCGGGCGGCCGGAGTGGCGAGGCTGTGGAAGAGGAAGAGGCTGGCGGCAAGGCCGCTGCCTCATCTTCCAGCTCTGCCTCCGGCGCCTTCTTCAGCCTCCGGAGACCCCCGGGCGGAGCCCCCGGATCTTCTCTTGGTGCCTTCTGCCACCCGTAGCTCATCTAGGTGCCCCTTTCGCCCTCTTCGCCTACTTGCCCTACCTCCTGAGGAGAGAGACAAGAAAGGGATTACGGGCACCTTATCTCTTTTCAGCTCGTAAGCCTTCGGGCCTTAGTTGCGTTTAAGCCTTGTAATCCCTCTTTTCATGTTTCTCATTCTCTCTGAACTGTACCTGAGTGGAATGTTTTTAATGAAAAGGGGATGTTTGCCGGATTATCTGTCTCGCGGGTGGAAACCGCGGTAGGGAACGAATCCTTTACATCGTTAAGATAGACAGTTTCTCGCCCGGCGATACGCCCAGCCGATCCCCCGCACTGCTCGACCTTTCTCACGCCCTTGGCGGAGGCGGGGAGCAGGTGGGTTCCGGCCCCTCGCTTCCCTCCCCCTTGCTGCCGCGGCTGCTATCGAAACGGGCCCCAGGAACGCGCTCCGGGGCTTGCCGCTAAGAGAGCACGGTAGCTTTTCGGGAGGGAAAGAGGCTTTCAAATTCCACAGTCCATAAGAGAACGCATGATGAGGGATGCAAAAACTTATCTGGGGTTGCGGCCCCCGGCGACTCTGGCCCGCCGGGGGGCAGGTGTTGGCTCGTCCTTCTCCTCTTCCTTGTCCTCGAGCGGCCCGGCAAGGACATTCGATTCCTGCGAGCCAAAAGGGGAAGGATGGGAAAAAGACGCGGACTCGACCTCTAAGTTAGGGGTTAGCGACAGTTAGGAACTGACAACCCTAACCAAGGACGAGACTCTGACTCAGCATGCATGCTAAAATCTAGGGCGCCAGCGCTTCATTATCTTCGGCCAGGGGCTTCGCCTGGCTTTGTACGAGGGCTTAAATGCAACATCGGCAAGGCCTGCACAAACCGGTGGTTGCCGGAGCGGATCACGGCAACCGCGCCTTATGGGCGAAACTTGCGAAGATGCTCTATGTTCCCAGGAGTCGCTCACTGGTAGGCCCTCTTCGGTCTTGAGGCGGACAGCGCCGGGCCTCGCGACTCGTCTCACCCGATAAGGGCCTTCCTGCTTCGGCGTCGACTTGTTATAATTCTTGGCCGACTGAACGTGCCTAGGAACAAGGTCGCCTAACAGGGCAACTTTATCTGGTGCCAGGGGCTTCGCCTGGCTTTGTACAAGGGGTTACATGCAGCAGCGGCAAGGCCTGTACAAACCGATGGTTGCCGGAGCGGATCACGGCAACCGCGCCTAGTGGGCGGAACTTGCGAAGATGCTCTATATTCCCAGGAGTTGCTCACTGGTAGGCCCTCTTCGGTCTTGAGGCGGACAGCGCCGGGCCTCGCGACTCGTTCCACCCGACAAGGGCCTTCCTGCTTCGGCGTCAACTTGTTATGATTCTTGGCCGACTGAACGTGCCTAAGAACAAGGTCGCCTAACAGGGCAACTTTATCTGGTGCCAGGGGCTTCGCCTGGCTTTGTACAAGGGGTTACATGCAACAGCGGCAAGGCCTGTACAAACCGATGGTTGCCGGAGCGGGTCACGGCAACCGCGCCTCATGGGTGAAACTTGCGAAGATGCTCTATGTTCCAGGAGTTGCTCACTGGTACGCCTTCTTCGGTCTCGAGGCGGACTGCGCCAGGCCTCGTGACTAGTCTCACCCGATAAGGTCCTTCCCACTTTGGCGTCAACTTGTTGGAATTCTTGGCCGACTGAGTGCGCCGAAGAACAAGGTCGCCCTCTTCGAGACTCCTGGCCTTGACCTTGCGGCTATGGTAGCGACGCAAGGCTTGCTGGTATCGAGCAGCTCGTACCGCAGCCTGGAGACGTCCTTCCTCAAGGAGCAGCGCGTCATCTTGGCGCAGCCGCTCTTGCTCGAGCTCGTCATAAGCGAGCACCCGAGGAGATCCGTATACGAGTTCCGTGGGGATAACTGCTTCCGCTCCATAGACTAGAGCAAAAGGTGTCTGTCCGGTGGCTCGACTTGGTGTCGTCCTGATTGACCAAAGAGCCGCCGGCAGCTCCTCAATCCAATTTCTTCCGCACTTGTGCAGCCTGTCGAAGGTCCTGGTCTTGAGTCCGCGCAGCACTTCAGCGTTGGCCCTTTCTGCTTGACCGTTGCTCCTGGGGTGAGCAACCGAAGCGAAACAGACCTTGGCGCCGAGATCCTGGGCGTATTGCATGAAGGCGCGACTTGTAAATTGTGTCCCGTTGTCAGTGATGACTCTGTTGGGGATTCCGAAACGGCAGACGATCGACCGGAAGAACTTGACTGCTGACTGCGCGGTCACCTTCCTCACTGGCTCCACTTCTGGCCACTTCGTGAACTTGTCGATTGCAACGTACAAGTACTCGAAGCCCCCGACGGCTCGGGGAAAAGGGCCGAGGATATCGAGCCCCCAGACCGAGAAGGGCCAGGACAAAGGGATTGTTTGGAGAGCTTGAGCTGGCTGATGAATCTGTTTTGCATGGAACTGGCACGCTTCACACTTGGTTACTAGTGCAGTTGCATCTTGGAGGGCTTCTTGCCAGAAGAACCCTTGCCGGAAGGCTTTCCCGACAAGTGCTCTTGCGCCAATGTGATGGCCGCACATGCCTCCGTGTATCTCTGCCAACAGCTCCTGTCCGTCTTCCCTGGAGATGCACTTCAATCTGACACCGTTGAGTCTCCTTCTGTACAGCTCGTTGTCCACGAACTGGTACATACTTGACTGCCTGGTGATCTTTTCCACCTCTTCTGGGTCGTCGGGAAGTTCTCCAGTTTGCAGAAAACGGACGATCTGCCGCGCCCATGCCGGAGCTCGGGGCTCGACGGCAAGGACTAAAGGCATGAAGGCCGCTGCGGGGACCCCGGCTTCTACGGCAAGAACCTCTGGTTCAGCCGGAGCCGGTGATCCCCCGGCAAGCTTGCCGGGGCAAAGCTTGTTGGGAACCCCCGCTTCAACTGGACGGACCCTCGGACCCGCAGGAGCGGACTGTTCCTCAGCGTTCAGACTGCTGATCAGCTCGCTGGAGCAAGGCTTACCGGGGACACCGGCTTCGACTGGACGGATCCTGGGATCCGCAGGAGCGGGCTGTCCCCCGGCGTTCTGGTTGTTGATCTTGGGGACCTTGGCGGCGGTCTCAGGGAGGTCCGCCTGCGAGTAGTCGCCGGAGACCAACTTCCTTTTCTTGGACTGCCCAACTGATGGCGTAACGGATGGTTGAGTCAGCTTGAGCAAGAAGGTCCCTGGTTCCACAGGTAACTTCAACGAAGCACACTTCGAAAGGCCGTCTGCTATCTCGTTCTGAGCTCTCGCGACGTGCTCCATTTGCAGCCCTTCAAAGTGTTCTTCCAGCTTCCTCACTTCATCTACGTAAGCTTCCATCAGAGGGCTCTGGTAGCTCTTGTTGACTTGCCGGACCACCAGTTGAGAGTCTCCCCGCACGATCAGCTTTCTGATCCCAAGTTCGGCCGCAATCCTGAGGCCGGCGAGCAAGCCTTCATACTCAGCAGTATTGTTGGTAGCTTGCTCTCTTGGGAAGTGCATCTGGATAACATACTTGAGGTGCTCTCCGGTGGGCGCGATGAGTACCACGCCAGCACCGGCGCCTTGCAGCGAAAAGGCACCATCGAAGTACATTACCCACTCGCTTGTTGCTCCTTGTACGGGCGCGCTTGTTTCTTGGCCTTCTCCATCTGGCGTCGGGGTCCACTCAGCTATGAATTCTGCCAAAGCTCGGCTCTGTATGGTTGAGGTACTTTCAAACTTGAGCCCAAAGCTCGACAGCTCCAGTGCCCACTCGACGATCCTGCCTGTTGCCTCTGGATTGTGCAATATCCTCCTCAGCGGAAAGCGAGTGACTACTGTTATCTCATGCGCTTGGAAGTAATGGCGCAGCTTTCTCGAGGCCATGAGGAGGCCGAAAAGCAGTTTCTGCACCCCGGAGTATCTTGATCTAGCCCCCTGCAAGAGGGAACTTACAAAATACACCGGGCGCTGCACCATCTTCTTCCGTGCTCCATCCTGTTCCTGCGCAGGGTGGCCCTTGTCGGGGCCAGAGCTTGCTGGAGCAGCCCCCCGCTCGTCGCTGGACTCGCTTGTAGGTGGTATAGGCTCCTCGTCGGCCTCCCTCTCCGCCACTAACGCAGCACTAACCACCTGGTTGGTTGCCGCTAGGTATAGCAACAACTTCTCCTGTGGTCTAGGTGCGACAAGTATTGGAGTGGAGGATAGGTACCTTTTCAAATCTTGCAGCGCTGCCTCCGCTTCTGGAGTCCACTGCATGGGGCCTGCCTTCTTCAAGATTTTAAAGAAGGGCAGGGCGCGTTCTGCAGACCTTGAAATGAACCGACTGAGGGCGGCCACACAACCTGCAAGCTTTCTGACGTCCTTGACGCGCTCTGGGGCTTCGATCTGCTCGATGGCTTTGATCTTGTCGGGATTAGCTTCAATCCCCCTCTGTGACACAAAGAACCCGAGAAGCTTGCCGGAGGGGACTCCGAAAACGCACTTCTCGGGGTTCAGCTTGAGCTGTATCTTGCGCAGGTTCTGGAATGTCTCTTCCAGATCTTGGACCAGGGTTTCCTTGCTCCTGCTCTTCACCACGATGTCATCCATGTAGGCCTCCACGTTCCTATGGATCTGCGGCTCGAAAGCAGAGTGTACTACCCTTGCAAACGTTGATCCCGCATTCTTCAGTCCAAACGGCATGCGTATGAAGCAATAGGTGCCGCACGGAGTGATAAATGCGGTCTTCTCTTCATCTTCCTTGGCCATAAAGACTTGGTGGTAGCCTGAATATGCATCAAGAAAAGAGAGTAGCTCACATCCGGCAGTGGAGTCAACAATCTGGTCAATGCGCGGCAAGGGAAATGGATCTTTGGGACATGCTTTATTCACGTCGGTGAAGTCTATGCACAGTCTCCACTTCCCATTGGCTTTGCGCACGACGACCGGATTGGCCAGCCACGTTGGATGGATCACACCTCTCACTAGGCCTGCTGCCTCTAGCTTCTTGATCTCTTCGCTGATGAATTCTTGGCGCTCCACGGCTTGCTTTCTCACTTTCTGCTTGACGGGTCGCGCGTGAGGACAGACAGCGAGCTTGTGCTCAATCACCCTCCTGGGAACACCGGGGATGTCGGACGGTTGCCATGCAAACACGTCGTCATTCGCCCGCAGGAAGGCGACGAGCGCGCTTTCCTATTTGCTGTCAAGCGTGGCACTGATGGTGAAGGTACCGCCAGTGCCGTCCTCCTTGGCGGACACCTTCTTGGTTGCCGGAGGAGCGGTCATTCCCTTCCTGTACTTGCCGGCGGAGCTTGATGGAACGTCCTCGACGGCGGCGCGGCACTCCGAAGAGGTGCGGTTGCCGGAGCGGGCCCCAGAGCACTTACCGGGCTTGGTCTTTGTCTTCTTCCCCCCGGGGGCTTCAGCGGCAAGTGTGTCCTTCTCTGCCGCGGCTGCTACATCCCGGTAGATCTTGTCGGCGCAGATAAGCGCATCCTTTTTGTCGCCATGGACAGTGATGACGCTTATCGGCCCCGGCATCTTGAGTACGTTGTAGGCGTGGTGGGAAGCCGCCATGAACTTGGCGAGAGCGGGACGGCCGAGGATCCCATTGTATGGTAACGGGATATCGGCGACGTCGAACGTGATACGCTCAGTCCTGAAGTTAAGCTCGCCGCCAAAGGTCACCGGTAGAGTAATCTTCCCCTTGGGCTTGCTCCTCCCCGGGTTGATTCCTTGGAAGGATCCGGTCTCTTCGAGCTCGCCGTCTGGGATCTGGAGTTTCTTGATCACAGCGGAGGAGATCAAGTTCAGCCCGGCCCCGCCGTCTACCAACATTTTGGTGACCTTGAGGTTGCGGATGGTGGGTGAGACCAGCATCGGCAAGCACCCGACCGCGGTTGTGCGGTCGGGGTGATCCTCAAGATCGAAAATGATGGGCGTGCTGGACCATTTGAGGAGCCTGCGCGACTCCACGGGCGGCTCTGCTGCGTTCACCTCTCGCGCCCACCGCTTAAGCTGGCGGTGGGAGGTGTGCAGAGAGGCGCCGCCGTCAACGCATAGGACCTCCGTGGCCTTCTGGAACTCCTGCTCGCTGTTATCTTCGTCTTCCACGTCTTCGTCGTCGTCTTCTTCATCCTCGTCGCGGCCCCGGGGAGGCCGATCGCCTTGCCGCTGCTTGGTCTTGCCGCGGCGTCCTCCCCGGCCGACGGGCGGCCGCTTCTTGCTTGGTTCGCCACCCCCACCCTGGGCCTTCCCCTTGTCGCGCCTCTCGTACTCAGCCTTCTGCTGCACGACGAGGTACTCGACGCTCTTGCAGTTGGAGAGATCGTGGCCCTTGGTGCGGTGGATCTTGCAGTATTGCTTGTCGGAGCCGTCCTGCTTGTCGGCTGCCGCCACGGGGGCAGGCTCCTTGCCGGAGCCGTCGGCCTGCGTTTGCTTGGCGGGAGCCTCCTTGCCGGACCCCTCGACGGCAAGCACCTCTTTCCTGTTCTTCCTCCTATTATTCCGCCGCTGGCTTCTCCTCGCCGGGGCGGTGTCGTCACTGTCGCTTTCTCCTGCGCCAGCATCCTCCCCGGGGAGCCTCCTCCCCTCCTCCACGCGCGCGCACTTGTCAGCCAAGGCATATAGCTCGCTGACGTCCCGGATCTTGGTCATGGCCATCTCTTCACGCATGCGGCGGTTACGCACGTTCTGGTGGAACGCGCTGATAACCGCGGCAGGGTGAACGTCGGGGATGTTGCGATGCACGCGGCTGAAGCGCTGGATGTACTTGCGCAGGGGTTCTCCTTCCTTCTGGGCTAGGATGTGGAGGTCGCTATCCTGGCCATGAGGTTTGTGGCCGCCTGTGAAGGCGCCAACAAACTGATGGCAAAGATCCGCCCAGGAAGAAATGGAGCCTTCCGGCAAGTGCATAAGCCACGAACGAACGTTTGGCTTAAGCACGAGCGGGAAGTAGTTCGCCAATATCCTCTCGTCGCGCCCCCCGGCAGCTTGCACAGCGATTGTGTAGATGCTGAGAAACTCCGAGGGGTGCGTCCTGCCGTCGTACTTCTCCGGTACGTCGGGCTTGAAGTTCTTCGTGCTGGGCCACCGGACGCGCCGCAGCTCGCGGGTGAACGCAGGGCAACCTGCCGCGTACGGTAGGTCACCTGGTTCACCGGGCGCGTGCGCGTCGGCAGCATTCCCAGCCCGCTGGTCTGATTGCCGCCGAGTTTCTCGGCGGCGCTCAATCCTTGTTCGAGCGTCTTCTTGCTGCCGCTCGTCGAGGACTTGGCGCTGGTCCCGGCGAGTCCGCGGGTCCGACGACGCTGTGGAGCCGTCGTCGGCGTTGTTCCAGCGGGGCGGCGTCTTCTGCTTCTGCGCCGGGGAGTGCATGGTGGTTGCACCTCCGGCGGTCTTGTCGCCGTCGGCCTTCGTCTTCTCGACCTGCCGGGGCCGTGAGGTCGCCGGCCGCTGCGGAGTGTCGTTGTTGGCGAAGGCGATCAGGCTCTGGATGGTGGCCCTCCAGCTTTCGGCTTTGCCAGCCGCTGGAGGGTAGTCGAGGAGCAGTTGCGCTCTCGCGAGCGCTTCTGCCGGAGTGGAGGGGAGCGGGGGCGAGTGGCGCGAGGAGCGGGATACGCTCGGACTCCTAACAATGTTAGAAAGAGCGGGGTCCCTCCCCGGCGCCTTCGCCTTGCCCGTGTCCGGACGGGGGCCCGTGGCGTCCCGTGAACCTCCTGTTTGCCCTTGTTCCAGCAAGCGGATGCCACCTCCCGTGGCATGGCGCTGCTGGGTCGTCGTTTGAAGGGACGGATGCGGCGCGTCCTCGGAGGCCGAGGCTCGGTCGTCCGCCCTGTTCTTGGATTTGGTGGCACCGCGAGTGTTCTCGCCGGTGGCCACCCCTCCGACGGCGTCTCCCCCGCCCACCGTTGGCTCCGGTAGCGGTGGGAGTGACGCGGACGGGCCCGCGGCCTCCGAGGCCTTCTTCTTCGGGGCCATGGTGTTGATGAAGCTAGCGAGTTCGGAGAAACTGGCGAAAAGCGCGCTCGCGCGAACGCAGGATCTGATCCGCACAACCTCGACGCGACCCCCTACCTGGCGCGCCAAAGATGTCGGGGCGGACGGGGTCCCCCCGCGAGCACCTATGGGGCCGGAGCCCCTTTCGTTGTCCGGTGAGGGGGGCGAAGGGAGCACAGAGAGCAGATCGAGGCGGGCACACGGGCGGTTTACCCAGGTTCGGGCCGCGATGGACGCGTAAAACCCTACTCCTGCTTAGTTGTATTGAACTGGGGAGCTCGGGAGCTTGGAGAGCTAGCCGCACCGAGCATATGGCTGTCTGGATGCCGAGTCTCCCGGGACCTCCGGAACCCCGAACCCCCTCTACGTTGCACACGGGCCTCCTTTTATAGCGCAAAGGGGTCACCGACAGGTGTCAACGTAAGAGAAAGGGGTAAAAGTGTAAAAGGGGTGGTAGTTGTAATAGTGCGGGAACGGTGGCGCTACAGTGCGGCACAGTGTTATCATACCTACTTCTGACGGTAGGGGACAAGGGCATTAAATGCCCGTCATGGTCGCCCGGACAGCACCGAGGCGGACCGTTAGGTGCGCCACCGTTCGCCACGATGGCGGCTGCATGCCGCCGCATGCCCCAGGCTGCGCGGTGCCTCGCCACGTGCCCTCGGGGGAAGCCCCGGAGCGACGCGTGGGCGGGCGAGCTGGAGCGCAGTCTTGAGGTGGCGATCTTGCCGCGGCAAGTGGCTTGCCGCGGGGGTCGTCTTCCTGTGCCTGATAGCGTGCCAGCTATCAGGCCTTGCCGGGGCGCTTGGCGCGCCACGGCGGGCTTCTCTTGTGGTGCCTGGGTTCGGCCTTCCCGACAAGCTCCTCTTGTCGGGGGTTCGATCTTCTGTCTCGTATACTTTGTTCTTGGATGGCCTTACATGGGCCCAGTCGTCCCGGCAAGCTCCTCTTGCCGGGGTCTTGCCTTCTTGGCCCGGCAAGCTCCTCTTGCCGGGGGCCTCGTCTTCTTGGCCCGGCAAGCTCCTCTTGCCGGGGGCCTTGTCTTGAATGCTTGGTCTTCTCTTGGCGCTTCCGGGGCGGGCCTTGCCGCAGGGTGCTACGACTGCCCGTGCACAAGTCTGGGGTACTAAAGTACCCCTACTTTAGTACACCGACAATCCCCGAGGGCAGTTGACCCGCCCAGATCATCCGGCTCCTGACCCGAATCATCCGGATCCGCCCGGATCATCTGGCTCCTGGCCCTCATCATCCGGCTTCCTCTGCCGAAACTGCATTTTCTGTAGTTTTCATCCACAGCCACCTACGCCTCCGCATACCCACTTAGACCACCACCTACCTTCCGCAAACCCTTTCGATACACCAAACCCTACCACCACTTGACTGCTACAAACTCCAACAAATTTTGCCGCATTTGGTTTTGTGAATTTGAGTTGCGGTTCATCATTTCCTAGGGTGTTTCGGCTAACTAGGAACGGTTCGACATCGACATCACCGCCGCTCATCTTCGCAACGGACTCGTCATCGACGCTAACCTCATCTTGGTATCGTGATATCATTCTACATTCTTGCCATTGCATTGATAACCACCATAGACCATTTTTGCGTACCTTACCCATCGAGACTAGCCTTTGAGTATTGGCGGCAACGTTACTTGTGCACATTAGTGATCATACTCCCGATAGCATACATACCATATCATCGTGGTGCATATCCTGTGTCACAAAGTTGTCCTCGCATATACTCAATTGCTATCTGGGTTCGTAAAGCATTGCATGAGAAAAGAGCTCAAAAGAGAAAGAGCCAACCAAGCTTTTAAGCAAAGATAAAAGATAAGCAAAGAGCTTATAAGCAAGAACCATAGCATCATACTACATTAAGATTGTCATATCCAATCATCTTGGATCATACCATCGGAACACCATACATAGAGCATACTTGTGATAGAAGTCGTTGCATTTTTGCTTAGTAGGTTGTGCACAAGTCTCGTATCCGCCTATTGTGCAATCGTGCTAGCGTCTCTCTAGTGTTGTGCAACAAGAGTTTTCGTGGATACCACATTTTGGCTCATTCCTTGGTTGCACGACCCCATTTATCTTTCCGTGCGTTGTGTTTCCGTGTACCACATATTGCTATTGGTCTACTTGTTGCATTTGCGAATTTGCGAATCTTTTCCAACATTATTGAATCTTGCTTACTTTCACATCAAATTTTGTGCCACCATCCTAACCAAGCTCCACCATAAGCTTTTACTTGTGTAGGTTTGAGAGACCGACAAGAATTGGTACCAATTGTGCTATTTTCTTGTTACACATTGAGTGATCATTGATCCATCCTCAACATCGGTCAAGGTACATTTGGTATAAGTTCTTCTCTTTCTCCCACTCACATATTTTTGCTTGAAATGATGGATAGGCCAAGTACTTCTACCAACCCACTCTTCTTGGAACAAGACGACGACATGTCATCCTACGTCACAAAGATCCACCTCTTTGGTGCACAAAGAGCTTTGCTTCAAGAGCAACAAGTAATGAGCGACCGCATCGACAACCTCGCCACCGACTTGTGACTCTCAGAGCAATGTACAAGAGACTACTTCGACAACAAGCTCGACGAACACAAACAAGAGAATGACGCAAGAATGGACGAGATTCGTGCCTTGTTGGTCAACCACTCTTCTACCACTTCGTCCTACTCAAGACGGAGCCGCTCGACTCGACACTCCGACGATACTATATCCGGCTCAAGTACTCCAACATCGAACACTCTTCGTCGTGCCACGCGCCAAGACCGTCAAGCTAACCGCAATCTTCTACACGACAACAACTCTCAAGAGCAAGTTCAAGCACAAGAGCATCGACATCGTCAAAACCAAGCTACTTTCGAGCAAGTGCAAGAACGGCAACGCCAACGACAACAAGAACAAGAGGAGCAAGCGCGAAAACATCAAGATGCACAAGATGCTGAGGCACAACGTCAAGAACAACAACTACGTGAAGCTCAAGCTCTTGAGGCGCAACATGCTCTGTACGATTCAAGTCGAGCCGTCGCCAACCGCGGACGCCAAGCTCATGAACATCAAGAAGCACTTCGCGATGAAGTTCAAGAAAGGATTTATCGATCACGTGTGCATCGTCACGCTCCTCGTCAAGCTCGACAAGCTCCTCCACAAGCTAGACAAGAACATCAAGTTCATCAAGAGCATGAAGACAATGGATCTCCTCCAAGACAAGAGCACCTTGAGGTTGACAACCCTCCTCGCCAAGAGCAACATGAGTTTGTCAATCCTCAACGACATGGTCATCATCATCCCCGCCCCCAACACAATGAAGAGCAAAGATACAGCAAGCTAAAGTTCACCATGCCCAAGTTCACCGGAAGCAATGACCCCGAAGAGTACATCTCATGGGCATTGAAGGTTGACAAAATTTTCCGCTTGCACAACTATGATGAAGAGAGGAAGATCGTGATGGCATCCCTTGAATTCCAAGACTACGTCCTCATTTGGTGGGAACAAGTCATTGAGCGCCGAGAGGCCAAAGGTGAACCACCCATCACTACGTGGGCGCAAATGAAGGATGTCATGAGAGCACGATTCGTGCCAAACTACTACAACCATGACCTCTTCAAGAAACTCCAACTCCTCAAGCAAGGAACCAAGAGCGTTGAAGAGTACTACAAGGAAATGGAGATTGCCATGATAAGAGCCAATGTCACGGAAGATGATGAGCAAACTATGGCACGTTTCTTGAATGGACTCAATCATCCCATCAAGAGGATCACCGACTTCCAACCATACTCGAACCTCATCGAGCTAGTGCATCAAGCTACCAAGGCGGAACGTCAAGTGCAAGATGACTTCAAGTACGCCAAGTACTCATCCAAGTCCTATGGCTTCTCCAACAATCAAACTTCACCGACTTCAACACCTTCTACCTCAACCAAGCCTTCTACAAGCAACGACGACAAGTCAAGTTACAAGAAAACTTCGACAAGCTCAAGTCATCCTCCTACTACAAGCAACTTCAAGCCGGGAGCTTCATCATCATCTACCCCAACCAATGAGACCATCAAGACAAGTTCCTTCAAATGCTTCACATGCGGCGGCCGAGGCCACAAGTCCTTCGAGTGCACAAACAAGCGAACCATGATCCTCAACGACGACGGAACATATGAATCCATGAGTGAAGAGGAGATGGAAGCCCTTGAGCAAGTGGCCATGCACCGGCACGTCAACGAAGATGAAGATGATCAAGTCTTTTGCGATGAAGATTCGAGCCCCGCTCTCGTTGTCTCCAAAGTCTTGACTCTTCAATATCAAAAAGAAGAAGACCAAAGATGCCATATCTTCCACACCAAATCCGGCATCAATGGAAGGTCCGTCAAGGTCATCATCGATGGAGGGAGTTGTCATAACTTAGCAAGTGAAGAACTATGTTCCAAGCTCCAATTGGTCAAGATGAAGCACCCACACCCTTGCAAAGTTCAATGGCTAAGCGACAACAACACTATCCAAGTCGAGCATAGGGTACAAGTCTCTTTCAAGATCGGAGCTTACGAAGACACATTGGAGTGTGATGTCCTTCCGATGACCGTTTGCCACCTCCTTCTTGGACGACCATGGCAATTTGACCACAGAGTCATCCACAACGGGCGTACAAATCACTATAGCTTCAAGATGAAAGGAAAGGAATATGTACTCCGACCTATGTCTCCAAGCCAAGTGATCGTCGACAAGCAAGCCACCCATCATGGAGAGAATAGTGAGAGAGCGAAGCACCAAAAAGAGAGTGAGCGCCACAAGCCAAAATTGAGTGCCTCCATGATGAGCGACAAGCAAACCTTAGTTCTATTTGCCACCAAACATGAGATAAGATAAGTGTGTGAGAACCCATCAAGTGTCATGCACTATGTCCTTTTGTGCAAAGACGAGGTGGCAAAGACTAACGCTCCTAATCCCCTTCCTCTAGTGTTTTCCAACTTGTTGCAGGAATTCGAGGATGTCTTTCCCAATGAGCTACCTCCATTACGAGGCATCGAACATCGCATCGACCTCATCCCCGGAGCACCTCTTCCAAACAAGGCCCCATACTACGTCAATCCCGAAGAAACCAAAGAAAAACAAAGGCAAGTAAAGAATCTCATAGATCATGGACATGTGCGTGAAAGTTTGAGCCCTTATGCCGTTCCGGTCATTCTTGTGCCCAAAAGAGACGGTAGCTTTCGCATGTGTTCCGATTGTAGACCTATCAATGCTATCACCATTCGCTATAGGCACCCCATTCCACGCCTTGACGATATGCTAGATGAACTTAGCGGTGCCACTAGCTTTTCCAAAATTGATCTTAAAAGTGGTTGCTATCAAATACGCATACAAGAGGGTGATGAATGGAACACCGCTTTCAAAACAACGTTTGGTTTGTATGAGTGGTTAGTCATGCCTATGGGTTTATCGGAAGCACCCGGTACTTTCATGCGTCTTATGCATTATGTGTTTCGCCCTTATATTGGTGAATTTGTTGTGGTCTACTTCGACGATATCCTTGTTTTTAGCAAATCTCTCAAAGAGCATGTCACCCACCTTCGAACCATGCTACAAACTATTCGAAAAGAGCAACTTTATGCTAATATGGAAAAATGCCTTTTTGGTGTTGATAAGCTTGTTTTCTTGGGTTTTGTAGTATCTTCTAAGGGTGTTCATGTTGATGAATCTAAGATCAATGCTATTAAAACTTGGCCCCAACCAACCAACTTACAACAAGTGCGTACTTTTCTTGGTTTAGCCGGTTTTTACCGTCATTTTGTGAAGGATTTTAGCACCATTGCATCTCCTTTACATGCTTTGAGCAAGAAGAATGCACCCTTTATTTGGGGACTATCTCAAGATAGCGCATTCAATGAGCTTAAGAATTTGCTTACTCATGTTCCCGTGCTTGCATTACCCAACTTTGATAAACCTTTTGAAATTCATTGCGATGCTAGTGGTAATGGCATAGGAGGTGTGTTAACGCAAGAGAAGCGCCCCATAGCATACTTTAGTGAGAAACTTTCTGGAGAGCAACTCAATTATCCCATCTATGACAAATAGCTATATGCTTTAGTGCGAGTTTTGCATGAATGGGAACACTATCTTCGTCCTCATGAATTTATCATACACACCGATCATGAAACGCTAAAATATCTTAAGGGTCAAACTAAGTTGAATAAGCGTCATGCTAAGTGGAGTGAATTCATCGAGTCATTTCCTTATGTCATCAAGTATATTAAAGGCAAGGAAAATGTTGTGGCAGATGCGCTTCCCGCATATGCATGCTTGTTACTAAACTTGAATTGAATGTCATTGGCTTTGAGCACATAAAAGACTTGTATGCGCATGATCCTACCTTTGCAATTCCTTATGCCAAATGTTTGACGCATACATCTTGGGAACGATATTACATCAAGGATGGTTATCTTATGAGAGCTAACAAACTTTGCATCCCCGAGTCTTCTCTTCATTTGTTGCTTTTTGCAAGAATCTCATGGAGGAGGACTAATGGGACACTTTGGACGCGACAAGACACTTGCTATGCTCTCCAAGAACTAATTTTGGCTCAAGATGTTCCGCGACGTCAACCGCTTCACCAACCGATGCTCTACATGTCGCAAAGCTAAGTCCAAATCTCAATCTCATGGCCTATATATGCCTCTTCCAATTCTGTACCAACCATGGGAAGATATTAGCATGGATTTTGTGCTAGGTTTGCCTAGAACTAGGAATGGAGAGGATTCCGTGTTTGTTGTTGTGGACCGATTCTCTAAAATGGATCATTTCATTCCTTGCAACAAGATAGACGATGCTTCACATGTTGCCAATCTTTTTTGTAGGGAAATCTTGCGACTTCATGGAGTGCCAAAGACGACTGTCTCGGACCGCGAAGTCAAGTTCTTGAGTTACTTTTGGAAGACCCTATGCGCCAAGCTCGGAATCAAGCTACTATTCTCCACGGCATACCATCCACAAACCGACGGCCAAACAGAAGTGACGAACCGCACGCTCTCCACTCTTCTCCGCGTGCTAATCAAGAAGAACATCAAGGAGTGGGAGGAGTGCTTACCCATCGTCGAGTACGCCTACAACCGTGCAAGACATTCGACTACCGGCAGGTCCCCTTTCGAGTTCGTCTACGATTTCAACCCGTTGTCCCCATTGGACATTCTTCCTCTACCTCTACAAGAGCGCACCAACATGGATGTGAGTGCCCGAGTCAACCAGCTCAAGAAGATGCATGAAGATACAAGGCACACCATGGAGATCCAAGTACAACGCCTCGCGACCAAGCTCAACATCAACAAGCAACCCATGATCTTCAACATTGGCGATCTTGTGTGGCTACACCTTCGCAAGGACCTCTTCCCCAATGAACGCAAGTCCAAACTCCTACCTCGCGCCGATGGACCCTTCAAGGTGCTAGCACGCTACAACAACAACAACGGTTACAAGATCGACCTTCTAAGCGACAAGTACAACGTGAGCGACGTCTTCAACGTCAAGGATCTCTCGCCCTACCATGGTGATGAAGATTTCGATCCGAGGTCGGATCTTTTACAAGGGGGGAGATATGCGGAGCATCCCAAGGCTATCCCCATGGACCTACCATCGTCTCACCAAGTGCCTAGTGGGCCTACGACACGAGCACGTGCAAGAGCTCTCGAAACCGAGGTGACATCTCTCCTCTCACAATTCCACTTCGATGCACATGAGACATGGCTACTATCTCAAACGGAGACATTGTGCATACTCAGGTATCAAGGAGTTAGCCATGGAGAGGCTAAGGAGCAAGGAGAATCAGAAGAGGAAGATGGAAGTGAAGACGGAGAAGAAGAAGGACTAAAGCAGCAGAAGCCCGGACGATCCGGCCCTAGCCCGGACGATCCGGACCCCGACCCAGACGATCCGGCTACCCGCCCAAGGACACCCGAAGCTTCACCATGAAGTCGGATCATCCGGACCCACCCGAACGTCCGGACCAGGACCCGGACATCCGGACCTCCCGCAGCAACCCTGACACAGCCGGATCATCTGGACCCCCGAAGCCTGGATCATCCGGACCAACATCCGGATCATCCGAACAGTGCCCGCGTGCATGATGTTGGGCTGAGGCCCATGTACCACTTCACCCCCCAACTTCTATATCTATGACTCCTCCAGCTCTTTCTAGGATTAGCATTGGTTTAGCTCATATGTGAGATAGAGCATTGCTCATCCATTACGGATCTACTCCACGAGAGAGACTGCGGCCCCTCTACGGAGAAGATCCCCTTGGATTCAAGACCCCCTCTTAGGCGGCCCCCTCAAGACCTCCTCACGGAGAAGAACCAGTTACCCTTTGTATCGTCTCTTGTTGGATTTGGACCGTCTGATCTCTATGTGTTCATGGATCTAACACATGTGTGACTATATCTTGTTGGTTTTAGTGATCCTCTCGTTATTTCCCTCATGTTTCCCCTTGTGTTCTTTGTGTTCTTAGTTGGGATTCGCTCCTTTCGTGAAAGATCGGTCGTATAGGGTTCCACCCTACATCACGCTGCTAACTCCTCTTTAGGCCTCGTTTGACAGGAAGGGATTGTGGAGGTTCTGGGAGGAGGGGATTTCAGGGGATTTGGTGAATCCCCCTCTTCCACCCAATCCCCTTGAAACCTCAACCCCCCCCCCCCCAGCAACACATCCCCTCAATATGTGTGACGCCCCCGATTCGACCGTACACTAATCATACACGCAAACATGTACGATCAAGATCTAGGACTCACGGGAAGATATGACAACACAACTCTAGACACAAATGAAAGTCATACAAGCTCCACATTACAAGCCAGGGGCCTCGAGGGCTCGAATACATAGCTCGATACATAAGCGAGTCAGCGGAAGCAACAATCTGAGTACATACATAAGTTAAACAAGTTTTGCCTTAAGAAGGCTAGCACAAACATCAACGATCGAAGAGGCAAGGCCTCCTGCCTGGGACCTCCTAACTACTCCTAGTCGTCAGCGGGCTCCACTGTCACATCCCTAGTTCTGGTATGCTCAAGGCTAGCTAGTCATGTGTGCATCATGTTTAAATTCTTTTAAATTTGAATTGGGGATTTGTAGAACCCTCAGAAATCATTTCTGGAAATGACCCAGATAAAAAGTGCTCCAAAAAGGTCCAAGAAAATGTTCATGTTACTCTCTAAAAATATTGGACAGAGGTAAAAATCAAACCAATATTTTTAGAAGCTCTTAAATATTTATTTTGGAATTAATGCAATAATTATTTGCATTGGATATATATAAATGATATATATGTTTTATATATCCAAAAATTGTGCCATTTGTTGAGGAGCTCTGGAATAATACCATTAGCCCCTGCAAAAGTTGGCATAAGCAAATAAAATGATTTAGTATTATTACTAAATCAAAACAAATGTCAGAAAATAGAAAAGAGAAGTAAATAGGAAAGAACTTACCTGCACTTACCTCCCTGGCCTGGCCCAGTGGCCAACAGGCCGGCCCAGCCGACTGGCCAGCGCCAGTCGTCGTCTCCACCGCGCCAGGAGGACGCCGGGCGCGTGGTCGCCGCACGCCGCGCGCATGCGCGCCACGGCAGCTGCCTGCCTGCCCCTCCCCTCCTCGCCTGGACGTCTGGAACGTCGCCACGCGACGCCCCGCGCCTCTCTCGCTCTCTCTCGTTCTCCCTCCTCCCCTGGATCTCTCCCTCTCTCGCGTCCGAACGCGCCCGCCGCCACCGACGAGCACCACCGCGGCCACCGCCTCCCCCTCGCCCTCTCTTCGAGCCCAGGAGCTCCGCCTCGTCGCCCGCATCGTCCTCGACGAGCCAAGCGACCAGGGACGCGCTGCATCGCCGCCACCATCATCGTCTTCGTCACCGACTGCCCGAGATCGCCGACGACGCTCCGGCCGCACCAGTGCTTCCCCGAGCTCATTGACGCCTCCGCTGGATCCGCTGTGAGCTCTACTCCGTTTCCCCCTCCTCTCCGTGCTCGTTTGCCCCGTCCAGCTAGATCAACCACCGCACCCGCGAGCTCCACGCCGCCGGCCATGGTGCCACGGTGGCCAGAGCCCAAGGCAGCCACTTCCACGCGCGTCACCATGCTCCTGGTAACGCCAGGAGGCCGTAGATGCTCTCCGCAGCCCCCGCCGTGCCCCGCAACTCGCTTCCGATCAAGGCCGACTCCGGCCGCCGCCGCGAGCTCTGCTTCGGCGAGCTCCGGCGCCCCCGCAGCCTCTCACCAGCTCCCCTGGATGCGGACGACGACGGGCTACGCCCCGGTGGTCTTCGCGCGTCCAAACGCCGCTCGCAGCGCAAGTCCGGCGAGTCACCGCCGCGGTTTTGGTCGTCGCCGGCGAAGCTCCGGCGAGACTGACGTGGCACGTCATTAGCGCCTAATCCCGCACTTAAACCCACCCTAAGCCACTGACCGTGGGCCCCAGGGCCAGGTCAAACCCCAGTCAGCGCGGGTTTGACCGGGTTTAGCCCCTGTGTCACTGACGTGTGGCCCCACACGTCAGGTTTGACCCCAGTCAGCGTTGTTGACTTGCTGACGCAAGCATGACGAGATGCTGACGCAGTTATTCATTTTTCTGGATTTAATTTTAAACAGGAAATTCCAGAAAATGATTCAAACTTCAAAAATTCATATCAATTCAACCGTAGCTCGGATTGAAATGATTTATATATGAAAAATTATCAGAAAAATGCAATCTATCCATCTGTACCAGTTTCATGCATGACAAAATAACTTATACCTGCTGAATAGGTGAAATCATATAAATGGCATTTATAAGAGCTTAATTAGGAGTTGCATTTGAACCTTTGGTTCAAATGGACTTCATTCAGTTTGAATGCTAGTTGCATTAGGTCAAACAGCATCACATCTTCATGCCATGTTCATGCATCATATTGTTGCATATGCTTGTGTATTGATTGTTGGCACCGTTCCTTCCCGATAGGTCCTGCTCCGGAGACCGTTCCAGAGTACCTGTCTGTGAAGCAGTGCCTCCCTTGTTGATCTACCAGGCAAGCAAACCCCCCTTGTTCATTCCGATATGGTCCCACTCTCGCTCCTGCTCTCTTTTTTGCATTAGGACAACAACGAATCAACTGCTACTTTATGCTGCGGTAGTTGAACCCATTCCTCTGCATGACCTGTCATTGCCACAGTAATTAAATGAAACCCACTAGCATGTGTAGGAGTTGATTGAGCCATGTTGTGCTTCTACCATGCCATGCCTGCTATTGCTTAGAGTTGTGTCAGGTCTGATTCATTGGGAATGGATTGGAGTGATATGATATGTTCTGATGCTGAGAGTTAAGCATGTGAACACGATTTGGTAAAGGTAGCGGTGAGAGGCCATGTAGGAGTACATGGTGGGTTGTCTCACTGGAACCGTCCTTAAGCACCGAGTTCTGTGTATGTTGTCCAATGACTAGCTACTACCACACATTGGAATGCTTAAGTGCCCCTCTCGACTTATTAATCACCTCGGTCTCTGTCCAGGAGTTGCAACTAGTTTCTGGTGTTTGTAGGTAGTGTTAGTAGTCTACCAAGTGGCACCCGGCCAGGTGGGCTTGGGACAGACTAGGCACAAGTGGCACGGTGTACCAAGCGTAGATCCACCCGGCGAGGTGGGCTTGGGAACCCTGCACACATCGTTTGGGGCCGTGAGCGACACCCCGGCCGGATCTCCTTGCGGATGGAACCCGAATAGGCGATAAACCTGGACTAGAGTCTTGTGTGGTTAGTCAGGTCGTGGCCGACTCCCTCGCCCGGCTTCCGCTTGAAGGTTGCCGAGGTACATGACGTGTACAGGGCGATAAGTGGCGAGAGCGTGTGTGAAGAAGTACACCCCTGCAGGGTTATCATGATCTATTCGAATAGCCGCGTCCTCGGTTATGGACTTCTTGGATGCTTACGTGGTACATAGACAACTTGAAGTGGATACCATAAAATGCTCAAGATAAGTGTGAGTGCTATGGATGGCCTTCTCGTAGTGAGACGGGGATGAATCCATAGTAGTGTATTGATGTGGTGATTAGTGGACTCGTGTGCGCCATTTCAAAAGAGTTACCAGCAGTCGTAGAACAGGATAGCCACAGAGTCAAAGCTGGCTTGCTGCAACTAAACCCCACATTACCTTCTTGATACAATGCATGTATGATAGGATCTGAAGTAAGTCTTGCTGAGTACCTTTGTACTCATGTTGCTTTATTTATGTTTTTGCAGCGGAGACTTCGGTCTTACTAGTTTACGTGGACTTCGACAAGTAGCTTGTACCTCAGCTACGATCTTGATCGGAGGTTGTAGATAGTCAGGCGTTTCAGCCTTTTTCTTTTGTAGTTGTCTGTACTCTGACATGTAATGCTTCTGCTTGTTGCTTGTATGCTCTGAATGATGGGTCATGTGACCCCTGTTTGTATTTAATGCTATGTGGCTCTTCTGGGCCTTATCTATATAAGTTTGCGTTATGTTGTGATGCCATGTTGTACAGCACATACTTGCATGTTATGCGTACGTGTAACGTGTATTGCTATGTGTGGGATCCGACTATCTAGTTGTTTATCCTTGGCAGCCTTTCATATGGGGAAATGTAAGTCTAGTGCTTCTGAGCGATAGTAGTCCGCTACAGCCCGGTTCACCGGAGTCCTGCTAGCCCAGCACTACTGCTCGGAACACTTGACTGGCCGGCATGTGTTTCACCTCGTTCCTGTGTCTGTCCCCTTTGGGGAAATGTCACGCGATGTTATCCGGAGTCCTGCCTAGCCTGCTACAGCCCGGGTTACCGGAGTCCTGTTAGCCCAGTGCTACAGCCCGGATTTATACGTTGTTGACCGACATGCTCGATGTGATTCATGTATGCCTATCCTCATGGGTTAGTGCCGCTTTGGGTTCACGACTAGCCATGTCGGCCCGGGTTCTCTGTCATATGGATGCTAGCGACACTATCATATACGTGAGCCAAAAGGCGCAAACGGTCCCGGGCCAGGTAAGGTGGCACCCGTGGGAATACCGTGCGTGAGGCCGCAAAGTGATATGATGTGTTACATGCTAGATCGGTGTGACTTAGGATCGGGGTCCCGACAGCGTTGGTATCAGAGCCTGACTGCCTGTAGGATTTCCAAGCCATCCTGGTCGAAGTTGAGTCTAGAAATTGTTTAGTTATGTAGGGGAATTGATTGTGGAAGGGAACGTAAGGCTCTTTTTACTCCTTATATCTCATGCCCTTCTGATCTAAGTCATCCTATCTTTCCAACGGGGTTAAGGAACTAGGCTTCCTCTTCTATCTATCAGGATCACGTGTTACTACTCCGTAGTCTCTTAGGATTGGTTGATGAGAGTCATATCCCAGTTCAAGTACCTCCGGTGTAGTCTGTTTAGTAATATTTCAGAACCTTGTGTGATGATGTTGATTATGGTGCTACCCCGTCTTTTACAGAATGTCTCATATTGAGCATTTTACTGCCGTTATGCTGCCGGAATTATCCTAGGAGTTTGAGAGATACTAAATTCTTGTGCTACCTTCTGCATCCTATAGTTGATGCTGAATCCATCCTTGTTTTCCTTGGTTTCGTTCTTCAGGATGTCATCAGTTAAACAAAGTTCTGTTGCTCGTAGCCAGAACCACGGAGATGGTAGGGATGAGGATCCTCCCGATCAGTCTTCATTGGCAAAGTTCATGTTAGAGGTTGAGATGAACAAGCGTGAGACCAACCGCTTGTTGGCACGTATCGAGGAGAACACCACACCTCAGTTCAAAGGGTCTGCAACCATTCATGACTTCATTCGCTTGCACCCACCCACTTTTCATCATTCTATTGAGCCACTCGATGCAGATGACTGGCTCCGTAGTATCACTCACAAGCTCCGTTCCGCGAACGTGGCTGAAGGAGACAAGGTCATCTATGCTGCATATCACCTGGAAGGTCCTGCTGGTCTTTGGTGGCAGAACTATGAGGCTATGCTTCCAGTTGGTCAGATTCCTACCTGGAGAGTTTTCACTGAGGCTTTTCGCGAGCATCACATTCCTGAAGCCCTCATCGATCGCAAGAGAGAAGAGTTCTGTAGTTTCACCCAGGGTAAGATGGTTGTTGATGCTTATAGTAGAGAGTTTGAGAATCTCGCCCGCTATGCTACAGAAGAAGTGTCCACAGACGCCAAGAAGCAGGCTAGGTTCCGGAAGGGTCTCAATCCCAAGTTGCGTCGTGATCTCCATTTGCACCATTGCAATACATTCCAGGCTCTTGTGAACAAAGCCATTAATGCAGAGACAGCTCAGCTCACTTACGAGGAGTCTCGTAAGCACACCCGTGATTTGGTTTCTTCCTCCGGTTCTAGTTCTCAGAAGCGCCGGATTTGGATTCCGAACTCCGCTCTTCCACCCGGTTATTCACCGAGGCCATCTTATGTGGCGCCTCACCCAGTTCAGCCATATGCTCCACCCAGGCCTATTGGTGGACCGCCCGTCAATGCGGGTCCCCGTCCTACCTCCAAGATTTGTTACAAGTGCGGAGAGCCAGGTCACATTGCCCGTATATGCACTCAGACCAATGTTGCTCCATCTCAGCCCGAGAAGTTTGATGGCCGTGGAAGTAAGCCATCACGCAAGATGATCAGTGCCCAGACAGCTCCCACTGAACATGGACGTGTGCATCACGTCTCAGCTAAAGACGCTCATGATGATCCAGATGTCGTTCTTGGTACACTCCTTGTAAATTGTCATCCAGCTTCGGTTCTATTTGATACTGGAGCGTCTCATTCCTTCATTTCTGAAAGTTATGCCCGCTTGCACGACATGTCATTTTGTGATATGCCCTCCCCACTACTCATTCAAACTCCTGGATCCAAATGGCAAACCTCTAGGATAAGTTATGGCAATGAAATCCTTGTTGACAGACTTGTATTCCTTGCATCACTTGTAGCCCTCAAGTCTTCAGATATTAACATCATCCTGGGTATGGACTGGATGAAAGCTCATTATGCCAAGATTGATTGTTACACCAGGTCTGTTCAGCTTACACATCCATCTGGCAAGATAGTCACTGTCTCCACTAGAGTTGCAAAGCGTCAACTCTATTCTCTTAATGCCAGCCCTCTTCCAGATCTTGAAGATATCCCGGTAGTCCGTGACTTTCCGGATGTCTTTCCAGAAGAACTGCCAGGTGTTCCACCTGACAGAGATGTAGAATTTGTCATAGGTCTTATCCCAGGAACCGCCCCAATTTCTAGGAGACCTTACAAGATGGCACCCTTAGAACTAGCCGAGCTTAAGAAACAACTCGATGAGTCCTTGCAAAAGGGTTTCATCCGTCCTAGTTCTTCTCCCTGGGCTTGCCCCGTCCTCTTCGTCAAGAAGAAGGATGGTACGGACCGGATGGTTGTAGATTATCGTCCCGTTAATTTGGTCACGATAAAGAACAAGTATCCGCTTCCCAGGATCAACGACCTGTATGATCAGCTCGCTGGATCCTCAGTCTTTTCCAAGATGGATTTGAGGTTAGGCTACCATCAAATCAAGATCAGAAACGGGGACATTCCTAAGACGGCTTTTGTCACTCGTTATGGCCAGTACGAGTACACCGTCATGTCCTTTGGTCTAACCAATGCTCCAGCTACCTTTTCCCGCTTGATGAACTCGATCTTCATGGAGTACTTGGATAAGTTCGTCGTGGTTTACCTTGATGATATTCTTATTTACTCGAAGAACGAGGAAGAGCATGCCGAACATCTTAGACTTGTGCTAGAAAAACTCAGAGAGCACCGCCTTTATGCCAAGTTCTCCAAGTGCGAATTTTGGTTGCCAGAAGTGACCTACCTAGGCCACGTGATCTCTGGTAAGGGCATTGCTGTCAATCCCGAAAGAGTTCAGGCCGTTCTTGATTGGACTCCACCTGAAACAGTTAAACAAGTTAGGAGTTTCCTGGGTCTAGCCAGCTATTGTCGCCGCTTTGTTGAAAACTTCTCCAAAGTAGCCAAACCCCTCACGGAACTTCTCAAGAAAGATAAAAAGTTTGAGTGGTCCCCACAGTGTGAGTACAGTTTTCAGGAACTGAAAAGACGCCTGACTTCTGCTCCCATACTTGTGCCACCGGATTTCACTAAGGACTTTGTTATCTACTGTGATGCCTCACGACAGGGACTAGGTTGCATTCTTATGCAGGATCGTCATGTGATTGCCTATGCATCTCGACAGTTGCATCCACATGAGGAGAATTATCCTACACATGACCTAGAGCTTGCAGCCGTAGTCTATGCACTTAAGACATGGAGACATTACCTTCTCGGTAAACGTTGTGAGATATACACCGATCACCAGAGTCTCAAGTATATCTTCACCCAACCAGACTTGAACCTTAGGCAAAGACGTTGGTTGGAGTTGATCTCAGATTACGACTTAGGGATTACCTACACCCCAGGCAAGGGCAATGTCATGGCTGATGCGCTAAGTCGTAAGTCCTATTGCAACAATCTTATGTTGCAGCAGGGCCAACCCCTTCTCCATGAGGAATTCTGTAAGCTTAATCTTCACATTGCTCCTCACGGATTCCTTTCTACCTTGGTGGTGAAACCTACCCTTGAAGATCAGATCATTTCTAACCAGAAGTTTGATAAGGGTGTTATCTGCATGAAGAGAAACATTAAGAAGGGAGTTGGTGGATGTTTCTCCATGGATGATCGAGGTGTTGTTTTCTTTGAGAATCGCTTGGTGGTTCCCAAGAATCAACATCTGCGACAATTGATTCTTAAGGAGGCGCATGAATCTCCTCTCACGATTCATCCCGGTAGTACTAAGATGTATCAGGACCTACGCCAGAGGTTCTGGTGGACTAGGATGAAGAGAGAAATCGCTGAGTTCATTGCTAACTGTGACGTTTGTCGTCGCGTTAAGGCAGAGCATCAAAGGCCTGCTGGCACCCTTCAGCCTTTAGCTATTCCTGAATGGAAATGGGATAAGGTTGGTATGGACTTCATCACCGGCTTTCCCAGGACCAAGAAAGGGAATAATGCTATCTTCGTAGTCATTGATCGTCTTTCCAAAGTGGCTCACTTCCTACCTGTTCGAGAGAATATCACCGCTAGTCAGCTCGCTGACTTATATATTTCTCGAATAGTTTCACTTCATGGTGTTCCACTAGAAATCAATTCAGACCGTGGTAGTCTTTTCACTTCTCATTTCTGGGAGAGTTTCCAAACTGCCATGGGCACCCATCTTTCCTTCAGTACCGCTTTCCACCCTCAATCAAGTGGTCAGGTGGAAAGGGTTAACCAAATCCTCGAAGACATGCTTAGAGCTTGCGTTATCTTATTCGGTATGGATTGGGAGAAGTGTCTTCCTTTCGCCGAGTTTGCTTATAACAATAGCTACCAATCCAGTCTCAAGAAAGCTCCTTTTGAGATTCTGTATGGACGAAGATGTCGGACACCTTTGAACTGGTCAGAAACCGGTGAAAGACAATTCTTTGGACCGGATATGATCCAGGAGGCAGAAGAGCAAGTTCGCATCATTCGTGAGAATTTGAAAACGGCCCAATCTCGTCAAAAGAGCCAGTATGACCGTCGTCATAAGGAAGTGGCTTATGAAGTTGGCGACAAGGCTTACCTTCGGGTTACTCCTTTGAAGGGTACCCATCGATTCGGTATCAAGGGCAAGTTGGCTCCTCGTTACATTGGTCCTTTTCGCATTCTCGCTAAACGAGGAGAGGTTGCCTACTAGTTGGAACTACCGCCACACCTTTCTCGAGTACATGATGTCTTCCACGTCTCTCAACTCAGGCGTTGCTTCTCGGATCCCATCCGCGGAGTGGACCACGAAACGCTTGATCTCCAAGATAACCTCACATATCGAGAGTACCCTGTTCGCATTCTTGATCAAGCAGAGCGTGTTACTCGACGTCAGAACATCAAGTTTCTCAAAGTTCAGTGGTCTCATCATTCCGAGAGAGAAGCTACCTGGGAGCGAGAAGATCGTCTTCGATTGGAATACCCCGCCTTCTTCCCGTCGACCTCTGAATCTCGGGACGAGATTCTTTCGAGTGGGGGCGAGTTGTCACATCCCTAGTTCTGGTATGCTCAAGGCTAGCTAGTCATGTGTGCATCATGTTTAAATTCTTTTAAATTTGAATTGGGGATTTGTAAAACCCTCAGAAATCATTTCTGGAAATGACCCAGATAAAAAGTGCTCCAAAAAGGTCCAAGAAAATGTTCATGTTACTCTCTAAAAATATTGGACAGAGGTAAAAATCAAACCAATATTTTTAGAAGCTCTTAAATATTTATTTTGGAATTAATGCAATAATTATTTGCATTGGATATATATAAATGATATATATGTTTTATATATCCAAAAATTGTGCCATTTGTTGAGGAGCTCTGGAATAATACCATTAGCCCCTGCAAAAGTTGGCATAAGCAAATAAAATGATTTAGTATTATTACTAAATCAAAACAAATGTCAGAAAATAGAAAAGAGAAGTAAATAGGAAAGAACTTACCTGCACTTACCTCCCTGGCCTGGCCCAGTGGCCAACAGGCCGGCCCAGCCGACTGGCCAGCGCCAGTCGTCGTCTCCACCGCGCCAGGAGGACGCCGGGCGCGTGGTCGCCGCACGCCGCGCGCATGCGCGCCACGGCAGCTGCCTGCCTGCCCCTCCCCTCCTCGCCTGGACGTCTGGAACGTCGCCACGCGACGCCCCGCGCCTCTCTCGCTCTCTCCCGTTCTCCCTCCTCCCCTGGATCTCTCCCTCTCTCGCGTCCGAACGCGCCCGCCGCCACCGACGAGCACCACCGCGGCCACCGCCTCCCCCTCGCCCTCTCTTCGAGCCCAGGAGCTCCGCCTCGTCGCCCGCATCGTCCTCGACGAGCCAAGCGACCAGGGACGCGCTGCATCGCCGCCACCATCATCGTCTTCGTCACCGACTGCCCGAGATCGCCGACGACGCTCCGGCCGCACCAGTGCTTCCCCGAGCTCATTGACGCCTCCGCTGGATCCGTTGTGAGCTCTACTCCGTTTCCCCCTCCTCTCCGTGCTCGTTTGCCCCGTCCAGCTAGATCAACCACCGCACCCGCGAGCTCCACGCCGCCGGCCATGGTGCCACGGTGGCCAGAGCCCAAGGCAGCCACTTCCACGCGCGTCACCATGCTCCTGGTAACGCCAGGAGGCCGTAGATGCTCTCCGCAGCCCCCGCCGTGCCCCGCAACTCGCTTCCGATCAAGGCCGACTCCGGCCGCCGCCGCGAGCTCTGCTTCGGCGAGCTCCGGCGCCCCCGCAGCCTCTCACCAGCTCCCCTGGATGCGGACGACGACGGGCTACGCCCCGGTGGTCTTCGCGCGTCCAAACGCCGCTCGCAGCGCAAGTCCGGCGAGTCACCGCCGCGGTTTTTGGTCGTCGCCGGCGAAGCTCCGGCGAGACTGACGTGGCACGTCATTAGCGCCTAATCCCGCACTTAAACCCACCCTAAGCCACTGACCGTGGGCCCCAGGGCCAGGTCAAACCCCAGTCAGCGCGGGTTTGACCGGGTTTAGCCCCTGTGTCACTGACGTGTGGCCCCACACGTCAGGTTTGACCCCAGTCAGCGTTGTTGACTTGCTGACGCAAGCATGACGCAATGCTGACGCAGTTATTCATTTTTCTGGATTTAATTTTAAACAGGAAATTCCAGAAAATGATTCAAACTTCAAAAATTCATATCAATTCAACCGTAGCTCGGATTGAAATGATTTATATATGAAAAATTATCAGAAAAATGCAATCTATCCATCTGTACCAGTTTCATGCATGACAAAATAACTTATACCTGCTGAATAGGTGAAATCATATAAATGGCATTTATAAGAGCTTAATTAGGAGTTGCATTTGAACCTTTGGTTCAAATGGACTTCATTCAGTTTGAATGCTAGTTGCATTAGGTCAAACAGCATCACATCTTCATGCCATGTTCATGCATCATATTGTTGCATATGCTTGTGTATTGATTGTTGGCACCGTTCCTTCCCGATAGGTCCTGCTCCGGAGACCGTTCCAGAGTACCTGTCTGTGAAGCAGTGCCTCCCTTGTTGATCTACCAGGCAAGCAAACCCCCCTTGTTCATTCCGATATGGTCCCACTCTCGCTCCTGTTCTCTTTTTTTGCATTAGGACAACAACGAATCAACTGCTACTTTATGCTGCGGTAGTTGAACCCATTCCTCTGCATGACCTGTCATTGCCACAGTAATTAGATGAAACCCACTAGCATGTGTAGGAGTTGATTGAGCCATGTTGTGCTTCTACCATGCCATGCCTGCTATTGCTTAGAGTTGTGTCAGGTCTGATTCATTGGGAATGGATTGGAGTGATATGATATGTTCTGATGCTGAGAGTTAAGCGTGTGAACACGATTTGGTAAAGGTAGCGGTGAGAGGCCATGTAGGAGTACATGGTGGGTTGTCTCACTGGAACCGTCCTTAAGCACCGAGTTCTGTGTATGTTGTCCAATGACTAGCTACTACCACACATTGGAATGCTTAAGTGCCCCTCTTGACTTATTAATCACCTCGGTCTCTGTCCAGGAGTTGCAACTAGTTTCTGGTGTTTGTAGGTAGTGTTAGTAGTCTACCAAGTGGCACCCGGCCAGGTGGGCTTGGGACAGACTAGGCACAAGTGGCACGGTGTACCAAGCGTAGATCCACCCGGCGAGGTGGGCTTGGGAACCCTGCACACATCGTTTGGGGCCGTGAGCGACACCCCGGCTGGATCTCCTTGCGGATGGAACCCGAATAGGCGATAAACCTGGACTAGAGTCTTGTGTGGTTAGTCAGGTCGTGGCCGACTCCCTCGCCCGGCTTCCGCTTGAAGGTTGCCGAGGTACATGACGTGTACAGGGCGATAAGTGGCGAGAGCGTGTGTGAAGAAGTACACCCCTGCAGGGTTATCATGATCTATTCGAATAGCCGCGTCCTCGGTTATGGACTTCTTGGATGCTTACGTGGTACATAGACAACTTGAAGTGGATACCATAAAATGCTCAAGATAAGTGTGAGTGCTATGGATGGCCTTCTCGTAGTGAGACGGGGATGAATCCATAGTAGTGTATTGATGTGGTGATTAGTGGACTCGTGTGCGCCATTTCAAAAGAGTTACCAGCAGTCGTAGAACAGGATAGCCACAGAGTCAAAGCTGGCTTGCTGCAACTAAACCCCACATTACCTTCTTGATACAATGCATGTATGATAGGATCTGAAGTAAGTCTTGCTGAGTACCTTTGTACTCATGTTGCTTTATTTATGTTTTTGCAGCGGAGACTTCGGTCTTACTAGTTTACGTGGACTTCGACAAGTAGCTTGTACCTCAGCTACGATCTTGATCGGAGGTTGTAGATAGTCAGGCGTTTCAGCCTTTTTCTTTTGTAGTTGTCTGTACTCTGACATGTAATGCTTCTGCTTGTTGCTTGTATGCTCTGAATGATGGGTCATGTGACCCCTGTTTGTATTTAATGCTATGTGGCTCTTCTGGGCCTTATCTATATAAGTTTGCGTTATGTTGTGATGCCATGTTGTACAGCACATACTTGCATGTTATGCGTACGTGTAACGTGTATTGCTATGTGTGGGATCCGACTATCTAGTTGTTTATCCTTGGCAGCCTTTCATATGGGGAAATGTAAGTCTAGTGCTTCTGAGCGATAGTAGTCCGCTACAGCCCGGTTCACCGGAGTCCTGCTAGCCCAGCACTACTGCTCGGAACACTTGACTGGCCGGCATGTGTTTCACCTCGTTCCTGTGTCTGTCCCCTTTGGGGAAATGTCACGCGATGTTATCCGGAGTCCTGCCTAGCCTGCTACAGCCCGGGTTACCGGAGTCCTGTTAGCCCAGTGCTACAGCTCGGATTTATACGTTGTTGACCGACATGCTCGATGTGATTCATGTATGCCTGTCCTCATGGGTTAGTGCCGCTTTGGGTTCACGACTAGCCATGTCGGCCCGGGTTCTCTGTCATATGGATGCTAGCGACACTATCATATACGTGAGCCAAAAGGCGCAAACGGTCCCGGGCCAGGTAAGGTGGCACCCGTGGGAATACCATGCGTGAGGCCGCAAAGTGATATGATGTGTTACATGCTAGATCGGTGTGACTTAGGATCGGGGTCCCGACATCCACGTAGTAGTATGCACCCTCGGGGTGGTAGTAGTAGTCGACTGGGGTGGCATCTGGCTCCTAGGATCCACCAACTGGTTGCATCAACCGGAAAGAAGAAAGAAGGGGGAAAGGGGGAGCAAAGCAACCGTGAGTACTCATCCAAAGTACTCGCAAGCATCAGATCTAAACTAAGTATGCATTGGTATCAAATGGAAGGGTTGTATCTATGGACTGAACTGCAGAATGCCAGAATAGAGGGGAAGGCCTAGCCTATCGAAGACTAGCATCTTCAAGCAGCTCCAAGCATCTTGCAGCATGTAGAAGAGTAAAGAATAGCAGTTTAATTAACAAGCATGTCGTAAAGGATAGCATCTTCCTGTCCATAATTCCTTGAGGAATGAAGCGGACACGGGAAGTAGCTTGGAAGTGATGACCGTTCCAGCAGGTAAAGAGCGCCTGTGGGTGTCCCACCATTGAGCAGCGAGACCCTTCAGATAATAAGCCGCAAAGGTGACATAGCTGGCAGGGGCTACACTAGCAGACTCGAGCTCAAAAGTGATGTCACGGAGCCAGTCATCAACATCAAGTGGTTGAGTTGAGCTGCGGTAGATGCTTGGGTTGAGATGTGCAAAGTCATTCAGTGTCACAGTGGCTGGCTGTTGATTTAGGTTGGGGCGAGGAATCTGAGCTATCACTCCTTCCATGAACTGGCGGTTCAGCTCAAACTGTTGGATCATACCAGCCATGTACTCAGGCGGTGGTGGGGCGTTGCCACCACGACCATGACCAGCGGGTCTAACCATCCTGCTAACATGTAACAGGGGTAGTTCAGCATGAAGAACTTTGCAAAGACAAGGAATCATTCACGATGAAACGTGCATACTGAAAGAAGTTTGATGGATACAACATAGTAGCCAAACATGACATACAGATCCATACATAAGTTCGGTTACAAGCCATAAGTACGAGTTCAGAAAAGGAAAGGTAGTCTAGACCAACTAGGCGGCGCGCAGGCACGCGGTGGAGGGATACAACAACGCGACATAGCGATATGCTACATCAACGTCGGGGAAAACCTCTGAAGTCTGGCAGCTGTCGGTGAAAGAAAGCACGGCGATGCTCGAGGGAAGGAGGCTGCATGCCGTGGCGACTCTGGTGTACCAGCTGATCTCCAGGCAGAAGAAGAGGTCCACGAGCAGGGGTATCACCCCCAACCTCAGGCCACACAAGACCTGGTGGCATCTCCGTCCTGCGCGGGTAAGGAATGAACGAAGGAAGAACCGCAGTGGTACCTACTGGACGCATCCGCTCTAGAGTGTCGTAGTGGCGTGCACGCATGGCGTACAACTCAACAGTCAAAGCTCGAACAGTGCGATCCAGAACCTCAATGTATCGAACCATATACTGAGGGTCGTACCAACGGCTCACGTAGGGGGTACACACAGCAGTGTACCTCCTAGTATCATCCCCAGCTGGTGGGTACGGGAAGTATCTGAACCCAGTCTCCTCCAAGCGTGGATGCTCTCTACGGAGGCTGGTGATAGCAACATAGGCAACCTCCTGTACTGCCATCTCGACAGTCACTCCAATACCCTCAAAGGTATGCAACTCGTGGGTGGAGTTGTTCTGCCGATCATAGATATCAACCTTAGCGTGATACATCTCCTGGTTGAACTCGCGGTAGAGCTCGTACACTGTGTACTGAGGATACCAGCGATATCCCAGCAGGGTCAAGAGGTCGACCAGAATGGCCGGGAACCTAGGCGTACCGATCACCATGGTCTGGCGAACGATCTACGTTGCGGGACGCATCTGAAACAAGGAAGTTCAAGGATGTCAAATGACGATGCGAGTATTATTCCAAATACAATTCAAAGAAATAGTTGTAGATAATCCAGCTCTCCGGGTGAATGTGATTACGAGATCCTAATGTTGGAGTTAGTAAATTCATTTAACCCGAGTAGAAGAGAGATCAGAGTCCCAGAGTATAGACGAGGAGTAAAAGATCCTAATACCACCCAATGGCGACGTGGGCCCGTAAGCCACACAACCATGTTAGTAAATCAGTTTTTCAAATACTAGACTCAACTTTGGCCAAGGAGTTGGAAAGGGGGGGTCCTACAGGTAGTCGGCTTTGATACCAACTTGTGACGCCCCCGATTCGACCGTACACTAATCATACACGCAAACGTGTACGATCAAGATCAGGGACTCACGAGAAGATATCACAACACAACTCTAGACACAAATGAAAGTCATACAAGCTCCATATTACAAGCCAGGGGCCTCGAGGGCTCAAATACATAGCTCGATACGTAAGCGAGTCAGCGGAAGCAACAATATCTGACTACAGACATAAGTTAAACAAGTTTTGCCTTAAGAAGGCTAGCACAAACATCAACGATCGAAGAGGCAAGGCCTCCTGCCTGGGACCTCCTAAGTACTCCTAGTCGTCAGCGGGCTCCACGTAGTAGTATGCACCCTCTGGGTGGTAGTAGTAGTCGACTGGGATGGCATCCGGCTCCTGGGATCCACCAATTGGTTGCATCAACCAGAAAGAAGAAAGAAGGGGAAAAGGGGGAGCAAAGCAACCGTGAGTACTCATCCAAAGTACTTGCAAGCATCATATCTAAACTAAGTATGCATTGGTATCAAATGGAAGGGCTGTATCTGTGGACTGAACTGCAGAATGCCAGAATAGAGGGGAAGGCCTAGCCTATCGAAGACTAGCATCTTCAAGCAGCTCCAAGCATCTTGCAGCATGTAGAAGAGTAAAGAATAGCAGTTTAATTAACAAGCATGTTGTAACATTAAGGCCCAGAGATCCTTCCTCGACTCCCTGCGAGAAAGCAATCCCAGAGCCAACATATCCATCACATATCAAGTATCCATTTCTAGTTGTATAAGATCAGGATACAAGTCTGAACGTCCATTACCGTGGACACGGTATTCGAATATATATCTTCCCTGCAGGGGTGCACCACGTTACCCAACACGCTTGGTCACTTTGGCCGGACACACCTTTCTGGGGTCAATGCCCGGCCTCGGAAGATCAACACGTTGCAGCCCTACCCAGGCTCAGCAAAGAGGTCCCCGCCGGTCTACATCCTAAGTGCCCCGGGGTCTTGGGCCCATCGCCTGTTGCACTCCGGGTCGTTGTGTGCAGGGTGGATATCAGCACCGCCTCGGATGGCCAGCACGATTCGACCGTGCCACAATGCTGAACTGGACGTTTGACAAAGCTTCGGCTGATACCACGACGTCGAGGCCCATAGCTATTCTCGCGTGGTGGTTAGTGCGTAAAGGCGAGAGGCCAACTCAGAACAAATACCCGAACATGTTAGTGCATTATTAAAAGAAGTGACGGCTGTCAGGACAAGTCCGGAGCTATCACCCCCTCCCGGGTGATACTGCTAAACAGCCAGCCGCCACTGTCACATCGCACGGGTGCTCTCCGGGCCCGCCCGGCTTTCACATCAAATCACGGGTACCCCTCAGGGCCGACCCGACTTCAACAATGGTCTCAAGTAAGGTCAAGGTAACCGTGTGTCCAAAACATCAAGGAAGAAAACCCGAGGAATCACCCACGGTGGATTCCACTCAATGTAATCATCAAGGTGAACGTAAGAGGGACCACCCTCGAGGTTCACACTTGAGGTGTTGACCGACAGAGCCGTATCGGGAATGGTGAAAGAGGAAATCACCCTCGATGACCACGACCGAATAGCTACACTACAGATTTATCATCAGGAGTGCATTATGAGGGATCACCCTCGGCACTCGATAGTAGCTCTGCAAAGTCGAGCAACAAAAGGGGCGTGATGTGATGTGAGGTGTCGGGCTCTGGTCGCCGATCACGTTGATCGAGTCGTCGATGATGAAGCAGGGGCAACAAGGACAAGGTGGGGGTCACTGATGGATCACTATCCAACCTATACTAAGCAGTTTAGGATAAGCAGGTTACAAAAGCAGGCTATGCATCAAAATAGGAGCAATCAATTACATTAGCAAAATCTAATGCAAGCATGAGAGAATGGAATGGGCGATATCGGGATGATCAAAGGGGGGCTTGCCTGGAAGCTCCGCTGAAACGGAAGAAGGGTCGTCGTCGACGTAGTCGATCACAGGGGCATCAGCAGCGGTCTCGGGGTCTAGTGGAGAGAAGAGGGGGAAGAAATAGTAAATACACACAAACATATGCACAACATGATTACAAGCGGGGCTAGAGATGTCCTAACGCAGTGCTAGGCGTTACTGGCGAAGGGGGAAACATCCGGGAAAGTTTTCCCAGTTCCGGACGTCTGTCAGACAGATGAACCGGAGGGGAAAGTTTGCATGTTTGCAATGCTAGGGATGTGTGGCAGACGAACGAAATGCGTATGTGGATTCGTCTCGAAATTCTGAGCAACTTTCATGTAGAAAACTTTTTCATCCGAGCTACGGTTTAATTTCTATTAATTTTCAAAGTTTTATTAATATTCTGAAATTAATTTTAATACAAAAACAAATGCTAAAATGCTAGGCGCACCCAGCACAGCGTACACAAAAGTGCACACAGTGGCTGATAGGTGGGCTAGGGGGTCCCAGTTGACCATTCAACGTTTGACTCGTCAACAGGGGGTGGGGTCCCCCTGTCATAGACTCATCTAACTAATTAACAATTTTAACTAACTAATCTAGTTCATTAGGTTAATTAAGATTAATTAATTAAGTTAACTAATCATTTAACTAATTAATTAAGTAATTATTTTTATTATTATTATTTTTTATTTATTTTTTACTTATTTACTTTTTAACTAAACAAGGGCGTGGGGCCCGTATGGCATAGGCCCGAGGGCTTAGCGGGCGCACGGGGCATGCGGGCGCCCGAGCGGAGGCCGAGCCCGGGCAGCGACGGGCACGGCAGCCCGGGGCGGGGCGGGGCCGGCGGCGAACAGCGGCGCAGGGGTGCGCAGGCCGGCGGCCACGCGCGGCGCTGCGGGCGGGGCTGCAGGGCAGGGCGGCGTGATGCTTGGAGGAGGAGGCGGGGGCTCCATCGGAAGCGCGTGGGGGCGAGCAGCGCGGTGGGGGGGTCTGGCGCGAGTGGGCAGTGGCCAGAGCCGACGAGGGGCGGAGCGGTCACACGGAGGCGGGGGGTGGGCGGTTGTAGCGACGCGGCATCAGCGCAAAGCAGCAACAGGCAACATAGGGCGGCTGCAGAGGCAACATGGCGGGCAGCGACAGTCGCCAGCCCGACGAGGTCCCGCGGCGGCAACGGCAGCGACCAGAGGGTGCAGGGCAGCAGCGGCGTGGTGCGGGGCGGTCCCAACGGGCAGGGACCACAGCCGGGGTGCGCGTGGGCGTGCCCAGGACACGACGTGCGCGGGGTACATGAGGGCGATGGCCAGGGTGAGCGTGAGCGAACAAGGCCAGGGCACGGCAAGCGTGATCCGTGGGCGCGGCGATGTAGTGGGCGACCTAGAGGGGAAATGGGAGAGGGGATAGGCGCGATGCTCACTGAGGGGACACACGGTGGTCCGGTGGGGGTTTAGGAGCTGTCGAGGCGGTCGGAGTCGACGGAGAGGGCCGGCGACCGAAGCGGGCGGAGGGGAAGAAGACGGTGGCCTCGACGTTGATGAACGGGCGGCGAGCTCGAACCGGTGGTCGGGGTCGACGAGGTCGACTACGGAGGGGCTTAGGGCGCAGGGTTGATGGCGTGCGCAAGGTCGACGGTGATCATGGCGAGGACGAACGGCGACGGGCCACGGCGTCGGGCGCGAGGGGGATTCCCCGATCTAGATCGAGAAAAAGGAGGGGAAGTGATTTGGGGTAGCTAGGGTTCGGGGGCGCGAGGGAGAGCCGTCGGGGTCACCTTATAGCCCGGGGGAGACGACAAATGGCCGCCACGACGATGGTCGGTGTCGTGGCGGGCATCGGTGAGGCCACGCCCTCCCGTGAACAGGGAAGCGAGGGAGCGAGGGCGAGGTGGGCCGGCCTGGCTCGGCCAGTGAGGCCAGCTGGGCCAAAAGGCCCGGGGGAGGGGTGTTTCTTTTGTTTTATTTTATTGTTTCCTTTTAACTATTTATTTAATTTCCACATTATTGTATTTTATTAATATGAGACCCACACCTAAATTAGTGTCTTAACTCAACCTACTGCCACAAAAAGCTTGACCCTTAAACAGATTAGTTTGATATTTTATAAATTAGAAAAGCCATCTAATTAATTATTAAAGCCATTGTTTTAATTATTTTAACGCATTTAAACATTTTATAGAAGTGTGGTTCCTACACCAACATTAACTATAAATTAATTGTCACAACTTGCACATTTTAGTTTTGATATTTGAAAACTTTTATTTTTGATGTGATTTTTAAATTTTAATTTGTATCGGTTTGAACCTAAGCGAGATTAGCAATAGTAACAGTGATGACGTGGCATCATTAACTGAGGATCACTATAGCTTAATTATCCGGGCGTTACAATTCTCCTCCACTACAAGAGATCTCGTCCCGAGATTTTAGGAGGTAGAAGGAAACAAAATCGAGGTATTCATCTCGAAGACGACCCTCGAGTTCCCAAGTGGCTTCATCTTCAGAAGGAGTTGACCACTGAACCTTTTAGAATTTTGAAAGCCCTCTGACGGTGCGACGTTCAGTTTGACCGAGGACGCGGACCAGACAGATACTTCAGGCTTCGAGGTAGTGCTTTTCACGCATCCAAGGAATAAATCTGTGCCTCGGCATTCCGAACAAGGTGAGCATGGTAGCTCACTATCTCACTTGACGGATGTAGTAGATGCACGGTTTTAGTGGCGCAAATGATAGAAGCGGTATGTGTTTTCAACCATTCCATTCCCAGAATGAGGTCGATATTGGACGACTTCAAAACAATGGGGGAAACATGGAATTCCAGCCCTTCAATTTCAACAGGGACATTGAGGCTAACCATGGTGGTTCGACATTGGCCTGCAGGGGTGTGTACCACTAGCGGATTGTTCATCTCCTCGAACTTAAGGCCATGCATGGATGCAAACTCTTCTGATATGAATGAATGTCATGCTCCCGAATCGAATAAAACAGAGGTTGGTATTGAGTTAACAAGAAGAGTACCCAACACAATAGCAGGCTGGTCTTGAGCTTCATTCAGATCAATGTGGTTGGCCTGACCACGACCATAAGGCCTGGCATTTTTGTTGCGGGGCTGATTGTTACCACGGCCAGTTAGAGGAAGTGCAAGCTGGTACTGATTCTGAGAGCAGTCCCTGACACGGTGACCTGGTTGACCACACCTGAAGCATAACCCATCATTGGGGCGGGGAGCAGGAGCTCGGGGTGGTGCGGCTTGAAGTCTCGGCTGTCCAGGTGGTGGAGGAGGCAGACGATATGCAACAGGGGACTGTCTTGGTGCAGGGGCAGCTAGTGGATACCTGCTGTGGGGGATCCATATCTTACGCTTCTGCGAAGACGGGCCCGAAGATGAACCCGCATCACAGTTGCGCCTGAGGGATCCGAGGTGCTCCTGCAGACCAGTTTCGACCTGAATGGCCTTGTTCACCAAGGTGGCGAAATCCACAAAGTCATGCACGAGGAGCGCCAGCTTGATATCGGCCTGAAGTCCATCACAGAACTTTTCCTGTTTACATGCATCAGTGGCAATGTCATCTTTAGCATAGCGGGACAAGTCAAGGAACTCCCGCTGATAAGCATCCACAGTCTTGTTGCCTTGGGTGAGGTTGCGGAACTCGCGCTTCTTCCTGTCCATAATTCCTTGAGGAATGAAGCGGACACGGAAAGTAGCTTGGAAGTGATGACCGTTCCAGGAGGTAAAGAGCGCGTGTGGGTGTCCCACCATTGAGCAGTGGGACCCTTCAGATAATAAGCCGCAAAGGTGACATAGCTGGCAGGGGCTACACTAGCAGACTCGAGCTCGAAAGTGATGTCACGGAGCCAGTCATCAACATCAAGTGGTTGAGTTGAGCTGCGATAGATGCTTGGGTTGAGATGTGCAAAGTCATTCAGTGTCACAGTGGCTGGCTGTTGATTTAGGTTGGGGCGAGGAATCTGAGCTATCACTCCTTCCATGAACTGGCGGTTCAGCTCAAACTGTTGGATCATACCAGCCATGTACTCAGGCGGTGGTGGGGCGTTGCCACCACGACCATGACCAGCGGGTCTAACCATCTTGCTAACATGTAACAGGGGTAGTTCAGCATGAAGAACTTTGCAAAGACAAGGAATCATTCACGATGAAACGTGCATACTGAAAGAAGTTTGATGGATACAACATAGTAGCCAAACACGACATACAGATCCATACATAAGTTCGGTTACAAGCCATAAGTACGAGTTCAGAAAAGGAAAGGTAGTCTAGACCAACTAGGCGGCGCGCAGGCACGCGGTGGAGGGATACAACAACGCGACATAGCGATATGCTACATCAACGTCGGGGAAAACCTCTGAAGTCTGGCAGCTGTCGGTGAAAGAAAGCACGGCGATGCTCGAGGGAAGGAGGCTGCATGCCGTGGCGACTCTGGTGTACCAGCTGATCTCCAGGCGGAAGAAGAGGTCCACGAGCAGGGGTATCACCCCCAACCTCAGGCCACACAAGACCTGGTGGCATCTCCGTCCTGCGCGAGTAAGGAATGAACGAAGGAAGAACTGCAGTGGTACCTACTGGACGCATCCGCTCTAGAGTGTCGTAGTGGCGTGCACGCATGGCGTACAACTCAACAGTCAAAGCTCGAACAGTGCGATCCAGAACCTCAATGTATCGAACCATATACTGAGGGTCGTACCGACGGCTCACGTAGGGGGTACACACAGCAGTGTACCTCCTAGTATCATCCCCAGCTGGTGGGTACGGGAAGTATCTGAACCCAGTCTCCTCCAAGCGTGGATGCTCTCTACGGAGGCCGGGGATAGCAACATAGGCAACCTCCTGTACTGCCATCTCGACAGTCACTCCAATACCCTCAAAGGTATGCAACTCGTGGGTGGAGTTGTTCTGCCGATCATAGATATCAACCTTAGCGTGATACATCTCCTGGTTGAACTCGCGGTAGAGCTCGTACACTGTGTACTGAGGATACCAGCGATATCCCAGCAGGGTCAAGAGGTCAACCAGAATGGCCGGGAACCTAGGCGTACCGATCACCATGGTCTGGCGAACGATCTGCATTGCGGGACGCATCTGAAACAAGGAAGTTCAAGGATGTCAAATGACGATGCGAGTATTATTCCAAATACAATTCAAAAAAATAGTTGTAGATAATCCAGCTCTCCGGGTGAATGTGATTACGAGATCCTAATGTTGGAGTTAGTAAATTCATTTAATCCGAGTAGAAGAGAGATCAGAGTCCCAGAGTATAGACGAGGAGTAAAAGATCCTAATACCACCCAATGGCGACGTGGGCCCGTAAGCCACACAGCCATGTTAGTAAATCAGTTTTTCAAATACTAGACTCAACTTTGGCCAAGGAGTTGGAAAGGGGGATCCTACAGGTAGTCGGCTTTGATACCAACTTGTGACGCCCCCGATTCGACCGTACACTAATCATACACGCAAACGTGTACGATCAAGATCAGGGACTCACAAGAAGATATCACAACACAACTCTAGACACAAATGAAAGTCATACAAGCTCCATATTACAAGCCAGGGGCCTCGAGGGCTCGAATACATAGCTCGATACGTAAGCGAGTCAGCGGAAGCAACAATATCTGACTACAGACATAAGTTAAACAAGTTTTGCCTTAAGAAGGCTAGCACAAACATCAACGATCGAAGAGGCAAGGCCTCCTGCCTGGGACCTCCTAAGTACTCCTAGTCGTCAGCGGGCTCCACGTAGTAGTATGCACCCTCTGGGTGGTAGTAGTAGTCGACTGGGATGGCATCCGGCTCCTGGGATCCACCAATTGGTTGCATCAACCAGAAAGAAGAAAGAAGGGGAAAAGGGGGAGCAAAGCAACCATGAGTACTCATCCAAAGTACTTGCAAGCATCATATCTAAACTAAGTATGCATTGGTATCAAATGGAAGGGCTGTATCTGTGGACTGAACTGCAGAATGCCAGAATAGAGGGGAAGGCCTAGCCTATCGAAGACTAGCATCTTCAAGCAGCTCCAAGCATCTTGCAGCATGTAGAAGAGTAAAGAATAGCAGTTTAATTAACAAGCATGTTGTAACATTAAGGCCCAGAGATCCTTCCTCGACTCCCTGCGAGAAAGCAATCCCAGAGCCAACATATCCATCACATATCAAGTATCCATTTCTAGTTGTATAAGATCAGGATACAAGTCTGAACATCCATTACCGTGGACACGGTATTCGAATATATATCTTCCCTGCAGGGGTGCACCACGTTACCCAACACGCTTGGTCACTTTGGCCGGACACACCTTTCTGGGGTCAATGCCCGGCCTCGGAAGATCAACACGTTGCAGCCCTACCTAGGCTCAGCAAAGAGGTCCCCGTCGGTCTACATCCTAAGCGCCCCGGGGTCTTGGGCCCATCGCCCGTTGCACTCCGGGTCGTTGTGTGCAGGGTGAATATCAGCACCGCCTCGGATGGCCAGCATGATTCGGCCGTGCCACAATGCTGAACTGGACATTTGACAAAGCTTCGGCTGATACCACGACGTCGAGGCCCATAACTATTCTCGCGTGGTGGTTAGTGCGTAAAGGCGAGAGGCCAACTCAGAACAAATACCCAAACATGTTAGTGCATTATTAAAAGAAGTGATGGCTGTCGGGACAAGTCCGGAGCTATCACCCCCTCTCGGGTGATACCGCTAAACAGCCAGCCGCCACTGTCACATCGCACGGGTGCTCTCCGGGCCCGCCCGGCTTTCACATCAACTCGCGGGTACCCCTCAGGGCCGACCCGACTTCAACAATGGTCACAAGTAAAGTCAAGGTAACCGTGTGTCCAAAACATCAAGGAAGAAAACTCGAGGAATCACCCCGGGTGGATTCCACTCAATGTAATCATCAAGGTCAACGTAAGAGGGACCACCCTCAAGGTTCATACTTGAGGTGTTGAACGACAGAGCCGTATCGGGAATGGTGAAAGAGGAAATCACCCTCGATGACCACGACCGAATAACTACACTACAGAGTTATCATCAGGAGTGCGTTATGAGGGATCACCCTCGGCACTCGATAGTAGCTCTACAGAGTCGAGCAACAAAAGGGGCGTGATGTGATGTGAGGTGTCGGGCTCTGGTCGCCGATTACGTTGATCGAGTCGTCGATGATGAAGTAGGGGCAACAAGGACAAGGTGGGGGTCACTGATGGATCACTATCCAACCTATACTAAGCAGTTTAGGATAAGCAGGTTACAAAAGCAGAGGCTATGCATCAGAATAGGAGCAATCAATTATAGTAGCAAAATCTAATGTAAGCATGAGAGAATGAAATGGGCTACATCGGGATGATCAAAGGGGGGCTTGCCTGGAAGCTCCGCTGAAACGGAAGAAGGGTTGTCGTCGACGTAGTCGATCACAGGGGCATCAGCAGCGGTCTCGGGGTCTAGCAGAGAGAAGAGGGGGAAGAAACAGTAAATACACGCAAACATATGCACAACATGATTACAAGCAGGGCTAGAGGTGTCCTAACGCAGTGCTAGGCGTTACTGGCGAAGGGGGAACATCCGGGAAAGTTTTCCCGGTCCCGGACGTCTATCAGACAGATGAACCGGAGGGGAAAGTTTGCATGTTCGCTATGCTAGGGACGTGTGGCTGACGAACGGACAGCGTATCCGGATTCTTCTCGAAATTCTGAGCAACTTTCATGTAGAAAACTTTTTCATCCGAGCTACGGTTTAATTTCTATTAATTTTCAAAGTTTTATTAATATTCTGAAATTAATTTTAATACAAAATAAATGCTAAAATGCTAGGCGCACCCAGCACAGCGTACACAAAAGTGCACACAGTGGCTGACAGGTGGGCCAGGGGGTCCCAGTTGACAGTCAACGTTTGACTGGTCAACAGGGGGTGGGGTCCCCGTGTCATAGACTCATCTAACTAATTAACAGTTTTAACTAACTAATCTAGTTCATTAGGTTAATTAAGATTAACTAATTGAGTTAATTAATCATTTAACTAATTAATTAAGTAATTATTATTATTATTTACTTATTTACTTTTTAACTAAACAAGGGCGTGGGTCCATATGGCATAGGCCCGAGGGGCTTAGCGGGCGCTCGAGCCCGGGCGGCGACGGGCACTGCAGCCCGGGGCAAGGCGGGGCCGGCGACGAACAGCGGCGCAGGGGTGCGCAGGCTGGCGGCCACGCGCGGCGTGGCGGGCGGGGCTGCAGGGCAGGGCGGCGCGACACTTGGAGGAGGAGGCGGGGCGGGGGCTCCGGCGGAAGCGCGTGGGTGCAAGCAGCGCGGTTGGGGGGGTCAGGCGCGAGCGGGCAGTGGCCAGAGCCGGCGAGGGGCGGAGCGGTCACGCGGAGGCGGTGGGTGGGTGGTTGCAGCGACGCGGCAGCAGCGCAAAGTAGCAACAGGCAACATAGGGCGGTTGCGGAGGCGAGGCCATGGCGGGCAGCGATAGTCGCCAGCCCGGCGAGGTCCCGCGGTAGCAACGACAGCGACCGGAGGGCGCAGGGCAGCAGCGGCGTGGTGCAGGGTGGTCCCGACGGGCAGGGACCACAACCGGGGCGCACGTGGGTGTGCCCAGGACACGGCGGGCGCGGGGTACAGAAGGGCGATGGCCGGGGTGAGCGCGAGCGAACGAGGCCAGGGCACGACAAGCGTGATCCGTGGGCGCGGTGATTGAAGGAAATATGCCCTAGAGGCAATAATAAAGTTATTATTTATTTCCTTATATCATGATAAATGTTTATTATTCATGCTAGAATTGTATTAACTGGAAACATAATACATGTGTGAATACATAGACAAACAGAGTGTCACTAGTATGCCTCTACTTGACTAGCTCATTAATCAAAGATGGTTATGTTTCCTAGCCATGAACAAAGAGTTGTTATTTGATTAACGAGATCACATCATTAGTTGAATGATCTGATTGACATGACCCATTCCATTAGCATAGCACCCGATCGTTTAGTATGTTGCTATTGCTTTTATCCATGACTTATACATGTTCCTTTAACTATGAGATTATGCAACTCCCATTTACCGTAGGAACACTTTGTGTGCTACCAAACGTCACAACGTAACTGGGTGATTATAAAGGTGCTCTACAGGTGTCTCCGAAGGTACATATTGGGTTGGCGTATTTCGAGATTAGGATTTGTCACTCCGATTGTCGGAGAGGTATCTCAGGGCCTTCTCGGTAATGCACATCACATAAAGCCTTGCAAGCATTGCAACCAATGAATTAGTTGCGAGATGATGTATTACGGAACGAGTAAAGAGACTTGCCGATAACGAGATTGAACTAGGTATTGGATACCGACGATCGAATCTCGGGCAAGTAACATACCGATGACAAAGGGAACAACGTATGTTGTTATGCGGTTTGACCGATAAAGATCTTCGTAGAATATGTAGGAGCCAATATGGGCATCCAGGTCCCGCTATTGGTTATTGACCGGAGACGTGTCTCGGTCATGTCTACATTGTTCTCGAACCGTAGGGTCCGCACGCTTAACGTTACGATGACAGTTATTATGAGTTTATGCATTTTGATGTACCGAAGGAGTTCGGAGTCCCGGATGTGATCACGGACATGACGAGGAGTCTCGAAATGGTCGAGACGTAAAGAATGATATATTGGAAGCCTATGTTTGGACATCGGATGCATTCCAGGTGAAATCAGGATTTTTCCGGAATACCGGGAGGGTTACCGGAACCCCCCGGGAGCATAATGGGCCAACATGGGCCTTGGAGGAGAGGTGAGAGGGCTGCCCTCATGGGCTGCGCGCCTCCCCCCCTTCCCCTAGTCCTATTAGGACTAGGAGAGGTGGGCGCCCCCTCTCTCTCTCTCTCTCCCCCTTGGAGAATCCTAGTCCAACTAGGATTGGGGGGGGGGGAATCCTACTCCCAGAGGGAGTAGGACTCTCCTGGCGCGCCAGGCTTGGCCGGCCAGCCCCTCCCCCTTGGCTCCTTTATATACGGGGGCAGGGGCACCCCAAAGACACACAAGTTGATCTACGGATCGTTCCTTAGCCGTGTGCGGTGCCCCCTTCCACCAAATTCCACCTCGGTAATATCGTTGCAGTGCTTAGGCGAAGCCCTGCGCCGGTAACACATCAAGATCGTCACCACGCCGTCGTGCTGACGGAACTCTTCCCCGACGCTTTGCTGGATCGGAGCCCGGGGATCGTCATCGAGCTGAACGTGTGCCAAGAACTCGGAGGTGCCGGAGTAACGGTGCTGTGATCGGTTGGATCGCGAGGAGAACGTACGACTACTTCCTCTACGTTGAGTCAACGCTTCCGCTTCGGTCTATGAGGGTACGTAGACAACACTCTCCCCTCTCGTTGCTATGCATCACCATGGTCTTGCGTGTGCGTAGGAAATTTTTTGAAATTACTACGTTCCCCAACAGTGGCATCCGAGCCTAGGTTTTTATGGTTTGATGTTATTTGCACGAGTAGAACACAAGTGAGTTGTGGACGATACAAGTCATACTGCCTACCAGCATGTCATACTTTGGTTCAGCGGTATTGTTGGACGAGACGATCCGGACCAACCTTACGCGTACGCTTACGCGAGACCGGTTCCCTCGACGTGCTTTGCACATAGATGGCTTGCGGAAGACTGTCTCTCCAACTTTAGTTGAACCAAGTGTGGCTACGCCCGGTCCTTGAGAAGGTTAAAACGGAGTCTATTTGACAAACTATCGTTGTGGTTTTGATGCGTAGGTAAGATGAGTTCTTGCTTAAGCCCGTAGCAGCCACGTAAAACTTGCAACAACAAAGTAGAGGACGTCTAACTTGTTTTTGCAGGGCATGTTGTGATGTGATATGGTCAAGACATGATGCTAAATTTTATTGTATGAGATGATCATGTTTTGTAACCGAGTTATCGGCAACTGGCAGGAGCCATATGGTTGTCGCTTTATTGTATGCAATGCAATCGCGATGTAATGCTTTACTTTATTACTAAGCGGTAGTGATAGTCGTGGAAGCATAAGATTGGCGAGACGACAACGATGCTACGATGGAGATCAAGGTGTCGCGCCGGTGACGATGGTGATCATGACGGTGCTTCGAAGATGGAGATCACAAGCACGAGATGATGATGGCCATATCATATCACTTATATTGATTGCATGTGATGTTTATCTTTTTATGCATCTTATCTTGCTTTGATTGACGGTAGCATTATAAGATGATCTCTCACTAATTATCAAGAAGTGTTCTCCCTGAGTATGCACCGTTGCGAAAGTTCTTCGTGCTAAGACACCACGTGATGATCGGGTGTGATAGGCTCTACGTTCAAATACAACGGGTGCAAAACAGTTGCACACGCGGAATACTCAGGTTATACTTGACGAGCCTAGCATATAACAGATATGGCCTCGGAACACAGAGACCGAAAGGTCGAGCGTGAATCATATAGTAGATATGATCAACATAGTGATGTTCACCATTGAAACTACTCCATCTCACGTGATGATCGGACATGGTTTAGTTGATTTGGATCACGTGATCACTTAGAGGATTAGAGGGATGTCTATCTAAGTGGGAGTTCTTAAGTAATATGATTAATTGAACTTTAATTTATCATGAACTTAGTCCTGGTAGTATTAGCATATCTATGTTGTAGATCAATAGCTCGCGTTGTTGCTTCCCTGTGTTTATTTTGATATGTTCCTAGAGAAAATTGTGTTGAAAAATGTTAGTAGCAATGATGCGGATTGGATCCGTGATCTGAGGTTTATCCTCATTGCTGCACAGAAGAATTATGTCCTTGATGCACCGCTAGGTGACGGACCTATTGCAGGAGCAGATGCAGACATTATGAACGTTTTGCTAGCTCAATATGATGACTACTTAATAGTTTAGTGCACCATGCTTAACTGCTTAGAATCGGGACTTCAAAGACGTTTTGAACGTCATGGAGCATATGAGATGTTCTAGGAGTTGAAGTTAATATTTCAAGCAAATACCCGAGTTGAGAGATATGAAGTCTCCAACAAGTTCTATAGCTAAAAGATGGAGGAGAATCGCTCAACTAGTGAGCATGTGCTCAGATTGTATGGGTACTACAATCGCTTGAATCAAGTGGGAGTTAATCTTCCAGATAAGATAGTGATTGACAGAATTCTCTAGTCACCATCACCAAGTTAGTAGAACTTCGTGATGAACTATAATATGCAAGGGATAACGGAAAATATTCCCAAGCTCTTCGCGATGCTAAAATCAGCGAAGGTAGAAATCAAAGAAAAACATCAAGTGTTGATGGTTGACAAGATCACTAGTTTCAAGAAAAGGGCAAAAGGAAAGAAGGGGAACTTCAAGAAGAACGGCAAGCAAGTTGCTGCTCAAGTGAAAAAGCCCAAGTATGGTCCTAAGCCTGAGACTAAGTGCTTCTACTGCAAAGGGACTGGTCACTGGAAGCGGAACTACCCCAAGTGATTGGCGGATAAGAAGGATGGCAAAGTGAACATAAGTATATTTGATATACATGTTATTGATGTGTACTTTACTAGTGTTCATAGCAACCCCTCAGTATTTGGTACTGGTTCAGTTGCTAAAATTTAGTAACTCGAAACGGGAGTTGCAGAATGAACAAAGACTAGTTAAAGGGCAAGGTGACGATATGTGTTGGAAGTGGTTCCAAGATTGATATGATCATCATCACACATTCCATATACTTTCGGGATTAAGTGTGGAACCTAAATAAGTGTTATTTGGTGTTGAGCATGAATATGATTTAATCATGTTTATTGCAATACGGTTATTCATTTAAGTAAGAGAATAAATTGTTGTTCTGTTTACATGAATAAAACCTTCTATGGTCATACACACCAATGAAAATAGTTCATTGGATCTCGATCGTAGTGATACACATATTCATAATATTGAAACCAAAAGATGCGAAGTTAATAATGATAGTGCAACCTATTTGTGGCACTGCCGTTTAGGTCATATTGGTGTAAAGCGCATGAAGAAACTCCATGCTGATGGGATTTTGGAATCACTTGATTATGAATCACTTGATGCTTGCGAACCATGCCTCTTGGGCAAGATGACTAAAACGCCGTTCTCCGGAACAATGGAGCAAGCAACAGATTTGTTGGAAATCATACATACTGATGTATGTGGTCCGATGAATATTAAGGCTCGCGACAAGTATCATTATTTTCAGAACTTCATAGATGATTTAAGCAGATATGGGTATATCTACTTAATGAAACATAAGTCTGAAACGTTTGAAAAGTTCAAAGAATTTCAGAGTGAAGTGGATAATCATCGTAACAAGAAAATAAAAAGTTTCTACGATATGATCGCAGAGATAAAATATTTGAGTTACGAGTTTTGGCCTTCAATTAAAACAATGTGGAATAGTTTCACAAATTCATGCCACCTGGAACACCACAGCATAATGATGTGTCCGAACGTCATAACTGTACTTTATTGGATATAGTACAATCTATGATGTTTCTTACCGATTTACCAATATCATTTTGGGATCATGCATTAGAGACAGATGCATTCACGTTAAAAGGGGCACCATCTAAAGTCCGTTGAGACGACACAAAATAAACTGTGGTTTGGCAAGAAACCAAAGTTGTCGTTTCTTAAAGTTTGGGGTTACGATGCTTATGTGAAAAAGTTTCATCCTGATAAGCTCAAACCCAAATCGGAGAAATGTGTCTTCATAGGTACCCAAAGGAGACTGTTGGGTACACCTTCTATCACAGATCCGAAGGCAAGATATTCGTTGCTGAGAATGGATCCTTTCTAGAGAAGGAGATTCTCTCGAAAGAAGTGAGTGGGAGGAAAGTAGAAAACTTGATAAGGTAATTGTACCTTCTCCCTTATTGGAAAGTAGTTCATCACAGAAATCTGTTCTTGTGACTACTACACCAATTAGTAAGGAAGCTAATGATGATGATCATGTAACTTCAAGATCAAGTTACTACCAAATCTCGTAAGTAAACTAGAGTGAGATCCGCACCAGAGTGGTACGGTAATCCTGTTCTGGAAGTCATGTTACTAGACCATGACGAACTTGCGAACTATGAGGAAGCGATGATGAGCCCAGATTCCGCGAAATGGTTAGAGGCCATGAAATCTGAGATATGATCCATGTATGAGAACAAAGTATGGACTTTGATGGATTTGCCCGATGATCGGCAAGCCAAAGAAAATAAATGGATCTTGAAGAGGAAGACGGACACTGATAGTAGTGTTACTATCTACAAAGCTAGAATTGTCGCAAAAGGTTTTCGACAAGTTCAAGGTGTTGACTACGATGAGAGTTTCTCACTCGTATCTATGCTTAAGTCTGTCCGAATCATGTTAGCAATTGCCGCATTTTATGAAATCCGGCAAATGGATAAACAAAACTACATTCCTTAATGGATTTATTAAAGAAGAGTTGTATACGATGCAACTAGAAGGTTTTGTCGATCCTGAAGGTGTTAACAAAATATGCAAGCTCCAGCGATCCATCTATGGACTGGTGCAAGCATCTCGGAGTTGGAATATACGCTTTGATAAGTTGATCAAAGCATATAGTTTTATACAGACTTGCGGTGAAGCCTGTATTTACAAGAAAGTGAGTGGGAGCACTACAGCATTTCTGATAAGTATATGTAAATGACATATTATTGATCGGAAATAATGTAGAATTATTCTGTAAAGCATAAAGGAGTATTTGAAAGGAGTTTTTCGAAGAAGGACCTCGGTGAAGCTGCTTACATATTGAGCATCAAGATCTATAGAGATAGATCAAGACGCTTGATAAGTTTTTCAATAAGTACATACCTTGAAAGAATTTTGAAGTAGTTCAAAATGGAACAGTCAAAGAAAGAGTTCTTGCCTGTATTACAAGGTGTGAAATTGAGTAAGACTCAAAGCCCGACCACGGCAGATGATAGAAAGAGAATGAAAGTCATTTCCTATGCCTCAGCCATAGATTCTATAAAGTATGCCATGCTATGTACCAGATCTATTGTATACCCTACACTGTGTTAAGCAAGGGAGTACAATAGTGATCTAGGAAGTAGATCACTGGACATCGGTCAAAATTATCCTTAGTAAAATAAGGATATGTTTCTCGATTATGGATGTGACAAAAAAAAAGGTTCGTCGTAAAAAGGTTACGTCGATGCAAGTTTTGACACTAATCTAGATGACTCTAAGTCTCAATCTAGATACATATTGAAAGTGGGAGCAATTAGCTAAAGTAGCTCCGTGCAGAGCATTGTAGACATAGAAAATTGCAAAATACATAACGGATCTGAATGTGGCAGACCCGTTGACTAAACTTCTCTCACAAGCAAAACATGATCACACCGTAGTACTCTTTGGGTGTTAATCACATAGCGATGTGAACTAGATTACTGAATCTAGTAAACCCTTTGGGTGTTGGTCACATATCGATGTGAACTATGGGTGTTAATCACATGATGATGTGAACTATTGCTATTAAATCACATGGCGATGTGAACTAGATTATTGACTCTAGTGCAAGTGGGAGACTGAAGGAAATATGCCCTAGAGGCAATAATAAAGTTATTATTTATTTCCTTATATCATGATAAATGTTTATTATTCATGCTAGAATTGTATTAACTGGAAACATAATACATGTGTGAATACATAGACAAACAGAGTGTCACTAGTATGCCTCTACTTGACTAGCTCATTAATCAAAGATGGTTATGTTTCCTAGCCATGAACAAAGAGTTGTTATTTGATTAACGAGATCACATCATTAGTTGAATGATCTGATTGACATGACCCATTCCATTAGCATAGCACCCGATCGTTTAGTATGTTGCTATTGCTTTTATCCATGACTTATACATGTTCCTTTAACTATGAGATTATGCAACTCCCATTTACCGTAGGAACACTTTGTGTGCTACCAAACGTCACAACGTAACTGGGTGATTATAAAGGTGCTCTACAGGTGTCTCCGAAGGTACATATTGGGTTGGCGTATTTCGAGATTAGGATTTGTCACTCCGATTGTCGGAGAGGTATCTCAGGGCCTTCTCGGTAATGCACATCACATAAAGCCTTGCAAGCATTGCAACCAATGAGTTAGTTGCGAGATGATGTATTACGGAACGAGTAAAGAGACTTGCCGATAACGAGATTGAACTAGGTATTGGATACCGACGATCGAATCTCGGGCAAGTAACATACCGATGACAAAGGGAACAACGTATGTTGTTATGCGGTCTGACCGATAAAGATCTTCGTAGAATATGTAGGAGCCAATATGGGCATCCAGGTCCCGCTATTGGTTATTGACCGGAGACGTGTCTCGGTCATGTCTACATTGTTCTCGAACCGTAGGGTCCGCACGCTTAACGTTACGATGACAGTTATTATGAGTTTATGCATTTTGATGTACCGAAGGAGTTCGGAGTCCCGGATGTGATCACGGACATGACGAGGAGTCTCGAAATGGTCGAGACGTAAAGAATGATATATTGGAAGCCTATGTTTGGACATCGGATGCATTCCAGGTGAAATCAGGATTTTTCCGGAATACCGGGAGGGTTACCGGAACCCCCCGGGAGCATAATGGGCCAACATGGGCCTTGGAGGAGAGGTGAGAGGGCTGCCCTCATGGGCTGCGCGCCTCCCCCCTTCCCCTAGTCCTATTAGGACTAGGAGAGGTGGGCGCCCCCTCTCTCTCTCTCTCCCCCTTGGAGAATCCTAGTCCAACTAGGATTGGGGGGGGGGGGAATCCTACTCCCAGAGGGAGTAGGACTCTCCTGGCGCGCCAGGCTTGGCCGGCCAGCCCCTCCCCCTTGGCTCCTTTATATACGGGGGCAGGGGCACCCCAAAGACACACAAGTTGATCTACGGATCGTTCCTTAGCCGTGTGCGGTGCCCCCTTCCACCAAATTCCACCTCGGTAATATCGTTGCAGTGCTTAGGCGAAGCCCTGCGCCGGTAACACATCAAGATCGTCACCACGCCGTCGTGCTGACGGAACTCTTCTCCGACGCTTTGCTGGATCGGAGCCCGGGGATCGTCATCGAGCTGAACGTGTGCCAAGAACTCGGAGGTGCCGGAGTAACGGTGCTGTGATCGGTTGGATCGCGAGGAGAACGTACGACTACTTCCTCTACGTTGAGTCAACGCTTCCGCTTCGGTCTACGAGGGTACGTAGACAACACTCTCCCCTCTCGTTGCTATGCATCACCATGGTCTTGCGTGTGCGTAGGAATTTTTTTGAAATTACTACGTTCCCCAACAGTGATGTAGCGGGCGAGCTAGAGGGGAAACGGGAGAGGGGATAGGCGCGGTGCTCACCGAGGGGACACACGGTGGTCCGGTGGGGGTTTAGGAGCTGCCGAGGCGGTCGGAGTCGACGGAGAGGGCCGGCGACCGAAGCGGACGGAGGGGAAGAAGACGGTGGCCTCGACGTTGATGAACGGGCAGCGAGCTCGAACCGGTGGTCGGGGTCGACGAGGCCGACTACGGAGGGGCTCAGGGCGTGGGGTTGATGGCTTGCACGAGGTCGACGGCGATCATGGCGAGGACGAACGGCGACGGGCCACAACGTCGGGCACGAGGGGGATTCCCCGATCCAGATCAAGAAAAGGAGGGGGGGAAGTGATTTGGGGTAGCTAGGGTTCGGGGGCGCGAGGGAGAGGCGTCGGGGTCGCCTTATAGCCCCGGGGGAGACGGCAGATGGCCGCCACGACGATAGTCGGTGTCATGGCGGGCATCGGTGCGGCCACGCCCTCCCGTGAACAGGGAAGCGAGGGAGCCAGGGCGAGGTGGGCCGGCCTGGCTCGGCCAGTGAGGCCAGCTGGGCCAAAAGGCCCGGGGGGAGGGGGGTTTCTTTTGTTTTATTTCATTGTTTAATTTCCTTTTTAACTGTTTATTTAATTTCCACATTATTTTATTTTATTAATATGAGACCCACACCTAAATTAGTGTCTTAACTCAACCTACGGCCACAAAAAGCTTGACCCTTAAACAAATTAGTTTGATATTTTATAAATTAGAAAAGGCATCTAATTAATTATTAAAGCCACTGTGTTAATTATTTGAACGCATTTAAACATTTTATAAAAGTGTGGTTCCTACACCAACATTAACTATAAATTAATTGTCACAACTTGCACATTTTAGTTTTGATGTTTGAAAACTTTTATTTTTGATTTGATTTTTTAATTTTAATTTGTACCGGTTTGAACCTAAGCGAGATTAGTAATAGTAACAGTGATGATGATGTGGCATCATTAAATTTTAATTTGTACCGGTTTGAACCTAAACTCACATTTCATTTTTCTTTAAAACAACTCACATTTGTCATTTTCAGAGTAACACCAAGCTACTGCCATATGAAAGCAGACATGACAGAGATCAATTCAATCACCAAGTAAAAAAATCAAATCACTAGTACAAGAATGCATCATTATTTCTAAATCTTTGTTTGTACAACAGGATACAGTGATCCATAGTAAATTCAGTAAAAAAAATCTAGAACATGCATGAGGTCTGCAAATAACTAGAGTTCAACAACTAAAATATGAATGGCCATACATTGATGTGTTCAGAAGAGCGAAAAACCAACATTAATCAGATCAACACTACTGCAGCATTAGCACATAGATAGTTTCATCAGTTTGCCAAAAGTAACAACAGATTCAGTTCTTACAAACAACTAACCAACAAAGCGTTGGCAAACACCTAGCACACATACTACTACCAATACTTGCAGACGGGTAGGCAGAGTTAAGAGTACAGATACAGAAACCAACAACACCCCATCAGTCTAGGATGAGGTGAACTTGGTGACGGCCCTGGTGCCCTCGGAGACGGCGTGCTTGGCGAGCTCGCCGGGGAAGACGAGGCGGCAGCCATAGCGGGGCGGATGGAAGAAACCTAGACGACGAGGGGAAAAAGGGGGAGACGAGGCGATGACTTACCACCGGGGAGAAGCCCAGTACGGCGGAGGAGGTACGCCGACGTCAAGGAGTTGGTGTACGGTGCGTTGAAGAGGAGTCGGGGGGCGGTGCGGTGTTGTTTCCTCCCCAAATCCACGCGCCCCCCCTCGAGGGCTCTGAACCACATGGAAAGCAGGGTATAGGAGGGGGTCGGAGGGGGTTGGGCCACCGAAATCCCGTGCACCAAATGGGCCCTCGAGGTTTTGCGGGGTTTCTGGCCACGCAAGGAAATTCCATTCAAAATCCTCTGGATCCTCTCCTACCAAACGAGGCCTTACGAGTTTTTTTTTTGAAGGAACCCCTCTTTAGGAGTTTTATTAGGAGCAGAGAGATAAACCCTAAACCCCCTAGAAAAATTACCATTCGACGTCGCCATGGCGGCATCCAGCCCTTCCCCCACCTTCCTCCGTGAGGCTGAGCTCCGCCTCCTGCGCTGTACCCTCCCAACCGCAGCCTCCCGACCACCGCCTCATTCACCTCCCCCAGTCCATCCGCTCGGCCCCGTCGCCGCCTCCGCCCTCGCCGCTGTCGAGCTCGGGGACTACGCGGCTGCGCTCGCCTCCGCTGTCCCGCACATCCTCCGCGCCTCTGCCTCGACCGAGGCTGACGATGACTCCCCTGCGCAGTTCTACGGCCATCTCGCTGCCGCTGCCGAGGTGTTCGTCCTGGGGGATGTCGGAGGGGGGGCGGCGGACGAGGGGTTCGAGTGCAGGTGCGCGCTTGTTCTCTCCGCAGCGGTGGCGGCGCTGCTCGCATTCACGCAGCAGAACGTGACAGGGTGAGTTGGTAAAGCTCAACTGTTTTCTACAGCATTTCATTATTATGGGATAACGTGTTTCAGCATATGGTTGCGTGGCTTGTAAAGTTTTGAATCGATAATTCGATTACTTGCATCTTCTCTCTGTGTAGAAACTTCATTTAGTGTATTCGTCAAGCCTCCAGACATTTGGAAATTCTCTAGTACTCCCTCCGTCCAGAAATACTTGTCATCAAAATGGATAAAAGGGGATGTATCTAGATGTATTTTAGTTTTAGATACATCTCTTTTTATCCATTTTGATGACAAGTATTTTCGGACGGAGGGAGTACTATAGATGCTAATGTGGCTAATAATTATTTGAGTTTGTTTCCAACTATTTGCAGGCCTCCAAGAAAATATTCACCCTTTCCTTTCTTTAGTACTTCATCATTGGATGACGGGTTGTATAGTGATGCTGGAGGCAAGCAGGATCAACGGGCTTCCTTTGATTCACATGTTCATGGGAAATTCGTTCCTTTTTGGACTTCATCATTGGATGAAAGGTGGTATAGTGATCCTGGAGGCAAATGGGAGGCATGGGCTTCTCATCATTTAGCTTCTTTTGGTTCCCATGTTCATGGGAAATTCTTGCTCTTGCAGGTATATATTTTTAGGTGGCTTGCTCTGTCCACTCATTGTAATTGTACTCGATTGGAGTTCCTTTCAGTTTTTATTTCTTTATACTCTACTTGCACCTTTTGTATGATCTGTCTGTAGACAGTTGCTTTACATTGAAATATCTCATAATTTGTACTCCCTCCAATTCATATTAGTTGTCGCTGAAATGGATGTATCAAGATGCATTTTAGTGCTAGATACATCCGTTTGAGCGACAACTAATTTTGATCGGCGGGAGTAATACACTGGGACTATAGGTTTCTGTATGAGCTATAATATAGATTATTGTTAGCTCATTTAATGGATTTAACCATCCCGGATGAAGCTTGACCTGTCCGAATTATTCATTTTTGCGCACATAACACGTACGAAACACATAATAACCGACACATTATATGTATAATGACACTAGACGACAATGTGGCTATGGACATGCAAAGAAGTATTAAGCAGGCTAAAGTTCCTTTTGATTTACAAATTTGGTGCATGTACTGTTACTCTAGTGTTTAGTAATTCAATTTAATTCAGTATTCCCTCCATCGCAAATGCGAGGCATATTTGATTCGTCAAGACAAGGCTATGGCATATTAATGGAGTAACTGTTGGTCAAAGTCTTGTCTTAACAAGTCAAAATACATCTCTTTTTGGGTTGGAGGGGGAGTATTGGATGTTAGCAGTGTTGTTGTTCCATCTCTTGGATCGCCTTTTCATTGGAATTGGGGCTTATTAAATGCATAATTTTGAAAGGTTAGAACTTAGAACTTATAACTAGTGTTGTATGAGGGTACCTTTTGTTGGGCGTTGTGATTGATTTTTGACATAAATTCAGAAAAATATATAGTGTATCTCATTTTTTTTAGCAATCTTAGCTTTTATCTTGTTATTATTTTGCAGTTCATTGTCTTTGCGGAACTTCTGTTGACAAGCATAAAGAGCCTAGACTCTGACCTTTGCAGTGTATCATGGTGGCTGTGCAGATTATCCATGTCCCAGCAGAATATTTTAGATGAGCTATCATCCTCTTTGTTTGATCAAGTACAGGTGTACAAAAATAAAATGTTGGCTCACTTTGGTGAACTTGAAAGGGTTTCTAGCTACTGGGGTTCTTTCTTATGTGATGGAGAAGGCTCTTCTTTAGTCTCAGCTGCTCTTTTAGAAGCTGGACTTGCAGAGTATAAGTATGGTCGAGTTGATGCTTCAAGGTAAGAAATCATATCACAAGTTTCCTAGAGGATAGGTGTGCTTTTGTGTTCTCACAAGAACCTAAGCCTGTGTCACTATACTTGTATACTTGCCCTAAGGCAATTATTCAGGATCAGTAGTGGTAGACTGAATAACAGTAAGAATGTATGAAGACATTTATATGTATAGATGTCAAATAGTGATGTCCAATTGTTGCTATCTAATATATCACTAGTTCATTTCTCTTAGGTTACATCTAAAATGAAGTAGATAGTTAGTGTACAAGTAGAAATAACTTAGATAGTAGATAGTTCATAAGAAGTCAAATGTCTTGTTTGTCAGACACTCAAAATACTATTTCTCACTACATGGGATGTTCAGAAATTATTGTACAAGTAGAAATAACTTGGATAGTGGATAGTTGATAAGAAGTCATGTCTTGTGTGTCAGACACTCAAAATACTATTATCACTACATGGGATGTTCAGAGGCTGCCGTGGAGTTAAAATGCTGGGCATAACATGTCTAGACTGACTTAAAGCACGAGCCAATAACTGTAAAAAGTTTATTACACATCCAGGGACATTTTTTCAGAAACAAATGTTCTCTATAGAAATATCTTCCATGAATGTTTGATAGCTTATCTGTGTTGTACTTCTAGATGAATACGTACCTGATTTACTATCATAGGGTACCGAAGCTTTCCTGATTTATTCAACCTGTATGCTGAATGGCAGTGGGAACAGAAAATCTGTAGCTGATCTGAGCATAATACTGTCCTAAAAGAATTATGGCGTTTGTATTTGTATAGGTTGCATCTGGATAGTGCTCAAGAGGTATGTGGGATTCATCTTTCCCTCACAGGGATTCTTGGTTTTCGAACAATACACCAGGTATATTGTGCTCGACCTCATGGCACTTCCTGTTTCTGTTTTAGCTTCTGGAGCTTGATGATAGAGGACCATGTCATTTTGCAAGAAATGCTTTTCAGTATTGACTTCCTTCTCAAAATAGACACCACCTGATTCCCTCGTAGTCTGACTTTTGAGGACCTTGTTAGAAAATGAGAGAACAATGATGTATACATCACATATATAGTTAAAAGCTACTTCATTTCTATCATTCATGTTGCTGTTGCATAACATATATGTAATCATTGTCCATAATATTTTTGAAATGATCAATCCTTTGGTATAGGTGGACGCGAAGTCCCAAATGGTACTTATTACAAAAACCACTAAACCAGCAGCTGATGAGGGGCAATCAACAGAACAAACAGGAGCTCCATATGATGTTGTGGCTTTGTCAAAGACGAGGAGCTCTGTTCCTGGTGAAAGTGTCTGTGATATACTAAGAACGCCTTTGCTAGCAGAAAATGTGAATTACTCGAATTGTGGAAGCACACAGATATCACTAACTCCGGTCCAGCAAGCTGCTGTACTTGCACAATGTTTACATGTGAGTCGGAGGAGTCGGAGTGATGAAATGTCTGGTACGCTCATATTTTCATTTCTTCTGGACAGTACACGATACATTTGGTCTGTTTCAAATATTAAATATGTAATATACGATCGGTGCCAAAATTTTCTATCTCAGTTCACAAATAGGGTGCTCTACTACTGGGTCACAAAAATGTCCTATTTTGCTAACGATTTCAAAAATTGTTAGATGTTAAAGCATGATATGAGCGGAGAGGTTCCAGCTGTTCATTATCTCGCAGTTCTCTTTTAGCTGTTCCTTTTTTGTGGTTTGCCTTTGTTCTTTTGTCTGGTTCTTGTTGATCCTTCTATTTTTCGTACTCCCCTCAGGATTCTGCTTCACTGTATAGATCCACTTACAACTCACTGCTTTCTTTCCCGCCGGCAATGTGGTTAGCACCCACGTCTTGTTTTTCCTCAGTGCTTCCAACTCTTCTATCATCGCTTCACGCCACTTCGGATCTTGCTTTGCAGCCTTCCAATCCTTTGGGATTGACACAGTTTGAAGAGAGGCAACAAACACTCTATAGGAAGGAGACAAAGCCTCATAAGACACACAATTTCCAATGTCATGATCATCAAAAAACTTCGGTGGTAAAACCTTCTGTGCCGCTTCACGTGTCCCCTTTCGCAACGCAATAGGCAGTTCCACCGTGTCAGATGAACTTGCACCACTGCCTTGTTGCTCCCCCTGCATTGATTGCTCCCCCTGCACTTGCTGCTCCTCCTGCACAAGTGGTTGTCGCCGTGAATAGACCAGACGTGTGTCAGATGAGCTATGCACTTGTGGCACTTGTGGCTGCCGTCGAGAGTACACTAGGGGAATATTCTGCCACCGATCTGGAACAGGGAGCTGGAGATTACCAATCTGAATGGAACCCACTGTTGGCTGGACCTGAACCTGCACATCACCATCAGTGAGAGTACCAACCGGAATTGTACCCACAATTGGCTGGACTTGAACCTGCACATCATCATCAATGTTAGTGCCCACAGAATCCTCCTGAGTGTGAGACACAGCCTTCTCCCCCTCTTGACCATCATGCACAGAGTGTAAATGGTCAAGCTCTTGAAACAACACACTTAGATCTGTTGGCTCACCATAGAATGGCTCAGACTCCCTGAAGGTTACATCCATACTGACAAACCTGCGTTTCTCTGAGGGACACCAACATTTATATCCCTGCTGACTAGAAGAATAGCCCAGAAAAATACACTTCACTGCTCGTGGATCAAGTTTTCCAACAGAAGGACGGTGATCACGAACAAAACAGGTACTGCCAAACAATTTTGGGGGAACAACAAACTTAGTTTCTCCATATACTAGCTCACACGGAGACTTCATGCTTAGTATTCTTGATGGTGTCCGGTTGATCAGGTATGTGGCTGTCATCACTGCTTCACTCCACAAGAATTTGGGCACATTCATCGTAAACATCAATGACCGAGCAACCTCAAGAATATGCCGATTTTTCCTTTCCGCCACTCCATTCTGAGGAGGGGTGTCTGGGCACGAAGTTTGATGAAGAATACCTTGATCAGACAAGTAGGCCCCAAATGTGTTGTTCACATACTCTGTCCCATTGTCAGTCCTGATCACTTGCACCTGCACCTGAAACTGATTCTTCACCAAGGCATGGAAATTCTGAAAACAGCTAAACACCTCATCTTTGTGACGCATCAAATAAATCCAAGTCATACGAGAATAGCAATCGATGAATGTCACAAAGTATTTCATTCCATTCATTGATACAACTGGGCTCTTCCATACATCCGAATGAATAAGCATAAAAGGAGATATGCTCCTAAGCCCCTTACTCACATATGAGGCTCGTGTGTGTTTGGCATATTCGCAAGCATCACATGTCAACTTGCCCTTGCCTATCCCACACATAACATCCGGAAAGATTCTACTCATCTTATCAAAAGATACATGTCCCATCCTACAGTGATGGATCATCGCCTCCTTCTCCTTGTCCTCCATGGTCGCAGCACACACCAAGTCCGGCTGCACCTCCTACGCCTGGTGCCAGTCCCAATTGTCTGGCTCGTCTGTCGCTCCTGAATCACGCAACCAAATTTGTCAAGGATCACACGACAGTCAATTTGATCAATTAGGGCACTGAAGGAGACCAAATTGACAGGAAAAGCTGGCACATGTAAAACTGAGGATAGGGAGATGGTCGGAGTGCACTTGACTGTGCCAACCCCTATGACAGGCTGGTTTGTGCCATCAGCAGTTTGCACAGTGCCCGTGTGAGACGGAGGGTGCTTAGTGTAAGACTCAAACACGCAAGATTTACTCGCAACATGCTTAGATGCTCCAGAGTCGAGAACCCACTCTGGAGCACTCCCATTAGAAGCAAGAGATGCCTGTTCTGGATTACCTTCATCAGTGGAGGCCCAGAGAGCAAAGTCTCCATAGTCAGCATCATCTGCATCTTTGCCTTTTGACATCCCAGTGTCTCCTGCCACTGTCATGTGAGCCCTCTGATCCCATGAGTGTCCTGAGTAGCCACCTCTGCCCCTAGAAGCCTGACCCCTTGAGGTCCCTGAGTATCCACCTCTGCCTCTAGCACTCCTGCCTCTGCCAGTTCCCCCTCCGTTGTATCCCCTGCCTTTGCCACGAGTTGGACACGCCCACTTCCAGTGACCTGCCTCCCCACAGATATGACATTTGTTGGGATCGCTCCACTCCATGCGCTCAGTGACTGCAAATGTCGAAGACGGCACAGCCTTCATGTCTGCATGCTCAAGAGATAGCCGCACCTCCTCTTGAGACATAGCAGCAATAGTCTCCTCAATAGAGGGCAGGAGAGGTTGGTGCAACAGGGATGCCCTCCTGCCATGAAAACAACCTCTAAGCCCCTCCAACAGTTTCAGCACACGCCTGCGTGCAATCCACTTGCGCCCTGACTCGATGCAAGCCGCATCGTAGAGTTCCAGAGGGTCGCAGTTATCCTGCTCTGCCCACAAAGCCTGCAGCTCTGCCACATATGTCATCACTGACATGTCGTCGCCTTGATGCAGCCGACTGATCTTCCCCTCAATCTGAGCAATTAGCATGACATTGCCCTTACCTGAGTACAAGGTGGACAGAGTTGTCCATATCGCAGCGGATGTGGATAGCCCCTCCACAGAGCGTCCAATGGGGGGCACCACCGAGTTCAACAACCAGCCAATGAGCACAGAGTTTATGACCTTCCATCTTTTTCCCTCCACAGTAGTCTTGTCTCCTGGTTCAGCAACAACACCCAACAAGTGCCCATCAAGCTCCTTCTGTTCCACAGCCAGCAACGCCCTCCGGGACCAGCTCAGATAATTGGTAGCCCCCTCTAACTTCATGTCCATGGGCGACAGTTCGATCTTCTGAGCCACTTCCTGTCGAGGAACGATGGCCCCAGATTTCGACTCCTCGAAGATCTTAGCAAGCTTCTCAAAAGCCTCAGCAAGGCCTGTTGGCTCAGCCATCTTCGGTCGGGAGGAGTGGAAGCAGCAACACTCAGTAGCAGCAACAGACACAACCTCTACACACCCAACAACAGCAGCCCACAGCAGCAGTAGTACTGACCACCACCAGTAGCAGCAAGCAACACCTCTTCCTCCCAAGGAACAGCAGCAGCAACGGCAGCTCCAGGACCACCTCTCCTACCTCCTCCCGCTGCCTCACGCAGCAGCAGCAGCAGCACAGAAACTCCAGCAGCACCTCGCGCGCTCACGCAAACACTCCTCCTTCGCATGGACAGCACCTGCGCAGCCTTCAGGTCGCGAGTCCCTCCGTCCTCTGCCGCGTCAGCCCGTGCACGGCCGCGCAGGCAGCGCCGCGCAGGCAGCGCCGCGCCCGACCACTCGTGCGCAGCAGCGCGTTGACGCCGCGACCGTCGTCGCCCAGGCACTGGCCCGCGCCCGCGCCTCGCCGGATCCCCGCCTCCTCGCCGGCCGGCGCCGCCGTCCGTCAGGCCCCGCCGAACCTGGCCTCTGATACCATGTTGAATTAGGGTGAGAGGAGTACCTGCAGCATGAGTGTGAGTGTGTGTGGCGGCTGCCTATTGGGAACGGGAGGACTGGATGCCCCTTCTAGGTCAGCTTATCCTCATGGGCTTGGGCCCTAAGTGATACATATGATGGGCTTGGGCCCATACCGGTTCAACAATTTCCAAATGACATTTAGTTTGTTTTGCATACTTGAAGGTATTGGAAAAACAAAATGGGAAGAAACAACCTTTTATTATCAAAGCATTTTGTTATATAGTTTGTCATATTATTCTCTTTGTAATCTGTAATTTAAAACAGAGCTTAGTTGTGTGCACTGGCAAATACAGTTGCTAGCACGTATGCACATTTCTAACTTCAATATGTTTTTATGTTAATTTGACCTGTTCTCAATACTATGCCCCAGTATTTATATCTTCATATAATATTTTTGAGCTATGTGTTTGCTTAAAATTGAGCATGCTTCACTGATTCTTTTCGGTTTCATGCATTTTATTTCTATGTAGGATGGGAGATGGCACCATATATAGAATCAATTGATTCTCAAGATGATTCGTGCTATGTGGTAGGTTTTAATCACATCTTAATTAATTTCTGGAAACATGTGCACACAAATAGGTAAAAGATTATTTGTTCGCCAATTTGGGGATTGCTCTGTATGCAACTTTGTTTTTATTTCTTACTCCCTTCCCAAAATAGAAGAGCCTTGTTTACGATGTTCAGTAGGCGTCATTGACCACTAACGTATACAAAATAATGAGATATGTAGATTGTGCATATATGAATGGCACTATTGTATTTGTCTTGCAAAGTACTCCCTCCGTCCCAAAATAAGTCACTCAACTTTGTACTAAAGTTGAGTGACTTATTTTGGGACGGAGGGAAGTACAAAGTTGAGTGACTTATTTTGGGACGGAGGGAGTGCTTCAATGTAATATCTTTACACTAATTTTGTAGACATAGTGTAAGTAAATCGTAGCCAAAGTTGGTTCAATATTTAACTATAGTTACTTCAGGTCTGCTCTGTCTCATTCAGGTCAGGAGCTTGTGTGATGTTCTGCGTATTAGGTGGGAGTCCACCCGCAGTCGGACAAAACAGCGTGCACTGTTAATAATGGAGAATTTGGTAAGTGCAATATCAGTTCCTACACTTGTGAATTTCCTCAATGTTTCAGATATGCTACATTCATCTTGGTAGGACACTTGTGAATTTCCTCAATGTTTGAGATATGCTACATTCATCTTGGTAGGACTAATTTTTTCTTAGCTCTTCGTAAATTTTGCTTTTTTGTTATTAGACTGTCTTCAGTTCATTCATTACTCTGTATCATCGTTGTTATTTATTCTCTTAATGACAATTAAGATTCGATTTGCAGTTTAGGTTGGTTGCCTAGGTTTTACTTAATGTGGTATTTATTCTTACCAACGAAGGTTTCAGTTAACAGTAGATTGATGGTGGTACTACTAAAGCATGTTATTTGGACAATGTAATGTGTCCAAGGATGCATAGAATGCATGACATATTATATTATTATTTCCCTTCTAGGCATTTATTCTCCTTCCCACATCTTCCCGTTCTTAATCCTCTGATCGTTCTCCCAACCCCTGATTCCCCACCCCAATCAGTGTTGTCCTACCAGTAAAAACTAAAATAAAGCTTGAATAGCTTGACGTGAGCACTGCCTTGCAAATAGGAGTTAGGAAAAATGGTCCCTGGATGAGCAGTAAATTCGTACGACATACAAAAAATTGTCAATTAATTCCCAATTATTTGTACTCATAAATATTCATGTGTTCCTTGTGCTCATAAATTTCCATGAACCAAGAACACATTTGTGCTTTAAAGAGAAATAAATCAAATTTGGATGCTCTAGCAAACCAAACATTTAAGCACTGTTTTTTCCAATGGGGGCGGAAAAATGAACTTCGTCCACAAAATTTTTAAAGCACACAAAAAGACTTGACGTTTGCATGTCTTTTAAGTTTCTCATATTCTTTTGACATTTGATACACCTTTGAATTTCCATCAAAATACTACCTACTTAGATCACACTACTGTAGGCATATTTTTTTTATCAGATATATATATCTTAGAGCATCTCCAGCCGTTCGTCCCCCCAGGGCGCCGAAAAAGTGCCGCCTGGGGGTTCGCCGGCGCTAGATTGGCCCCTGGGGGCGACCTAGCTCCCAGTCGTCGGCCCATAGGTCGCCCCGGGTTCGGCGACGTCCGTACAAAATATACAAAAACTCGGTGTTTTTGGCACAAACTCTGCGAAATTTCATTGAAATTTGTAAAAAAACACAATACACATGCAAACTTCGCCTTAACAACGCCTAAACTACGCCTAGCCACCACCGCCGTCGTCGTCGCCGTCGTCTACATGCCGAGGAGCCTGTAGAAGCGGGTGTAGTCGCCGCCGCCGCCGCCGCCGTCGTTGTTGCTGCGCGGTTGGCTTGGGCCGGCGCCGTCCCTGCTGCAGCCCTGGCCCGGGTCGCGCCCGGGTCGCCGAGGCGCGGTGGTGCGCTGGACGACCCGGCCTCGCCCTCATCGTTGCTATCGAGGACGTTGACGCTGCCTTCCTCGCGACCGCGGCGACGGGCCTGGAGCTCCTCGTACGCCCGGCGTTGGCGGCGTACCTGCTCCCGGATGTAGTCCTCCTTCGCCCACTTGAGGGCGGACTCGTCGTCGGGGGCCGCCATCTCGACGTGCTCCGGCTTCACCGGGAGCAGCACCGGCTCCGGCTTCGGCCGGACCAGGCGGTAGGATCCGCGTGGGGAGGATCGGGCGGCCTCGTTGATGACGAGGGCGCCGCTGCGGGTGCGGTGCCGGAGCAGTGTCTCCTCCGGCTCGGGTTTGACGGGGCGGAGCGCGGCCGGTGAGCGGAGCCCGACGACGACGAGGACCCCGGCTCCATCCGCCGCGGCGGCGAGAGGAGGACGGCCGCGGCGGGTACTCGAGGCGCGGCGTGTTGTCGGTCTCGATGTGGTCGAGGACGGCCTCGAGGGTGCGACCCGGAATGCCCCACCACTCGCGCCGCCCGCCGGCGTTGTGGCGGCCCCGCGGGATGACGCCGTTGGTGGAGGCGATCTACTCCTCGCGGCGGCGCTCGAAGTACATCATCCAGAGGTGGTGGCTGTCGGCGGCGTAGCGCGGCTCGTTCCGTTGCTCCTCCGTCATGGACGAGCGAATGCGGGCGATCTCGGCGCGGCGCGCCGCCCCTTTGGGCACCGGTGGCACCGGGACGCCGCCGGCGCTCAGCCTCCACGTCCCCGGCACCCGCATGTCCGGGGGCGCCGGGTACTCCGCCTCGTACAGCAGCCGCGCCTCCGCCTCTTGGAGGTGGCGGCGGCCGAAGCCGTTCACCGCCGCGCCGTCGCCTGGGTACCTCTCGGCCATCTTTCTTGTCGGCGGGAAGAGGGGAGAGTGCTATTGCTTACTGCGCCGGAGAGGGGGGGAAATGAGAGCTGTGGCGTCCACCGGCGAGGAGGTCGCCTTTTATAGCCGTCGCTGGGCGGCGTCGGGCTGCATGCCGGGCGACGCGTGGCTGGACGCGCGTCGCGGCGCGTTCACTGCGCCGCCCGTGAGGCATCAATGGAGGCTGACCGGCGCGGCAGCGCAGCAGCCTTCGCATTGATTCCCGCGGGAACCGAGGCGATGAGGGCGACGAAGCGGCGTGTCGCTGACTCGGTGGGCCCATCCGCTTTCGCGCCAAAACGTCTCGCCCGGGCGCCCCCCAGCGCGCCGGGTTTGGTCTGGGTCCGCCGGCGCCAGTTTCGGCCCAAACCGGCAAAAAACGGGCTCCTGTGGGCGCGACTGGGCCGATTTTTGGGCACCGGCGCGGCAAAAACGCCTGGGGAGGGCCTGTTGGGGGCGCGGCTGGAGTTGCTCTTATATAGACAAACCCACTATCAAGCATTAATTGCTATTTTTCTGCTCCCACAATGCTCCGGATCATCAAAATTGTTGTAGATGTTGGATTCGCTATCTTGTTCTAGCAACAACCGTTTGATCTGGACATGGAGTGTCACAACACCATGCAACATGCAGTATTAATGTACATTCTAAGTGGGTTTTAAATCCTATTGCATTTAATTGAGGCATATTTTACAATAAGAATTACATTTTATAGTAAGAACTTTCTTTTGTGCTGAAAGTCCTCACATGTGCAGAATTTACAAATAAAAAATTCCGCAGCAATGTGTGCGTTTTCATCTAGTTATTGTCAAGATAATATGCTAATGACAGCCATGTAGTGCATGCATTAATTAGGACCACCAGGTACCATATTCGTCTCAGTTCCATTGATCATAGCGAGTGCTAGATCTTATTCCAAAGGGCAAAGAATTTGCCTGTGTGCTAACAAGTTCAATACAAATGCTGCTGCTAACATGCAATTTGATGCATTCCTTAGATTGAAGATACGAACAAAGAATTTCCAGTGGCTTCAGAAAGAGCTAGATTGGTTTTTGGAGTCCATATGCAGACTCTTCCTGCATTAAGGAAGTATGTATTGACATGCCCAAGCATTCGTACATTTTGCAGCAACACCAGTCATTAAATGCGACTTATTTTTCTTCTTGTGAACTCAGAGAATATGGTGAACTGTTGATAAGTTGTGGTTTACTTGGAGAAGCCCTGAATGTTTTCAAAGATCTTGAATTGTGGGATAATCTCATCTATTGCTATCGGTATGCATTTCCATGTGCAAAGTAACTCATGTCCTTTCAGCTGACTGCCCTGTAATAACTTAGTCTTAACATTTGGCAGATTATCGGGTAAAGTTGCTGATGCAGTTAGTCTAATAAATACACGGCTCTCCATTACACCCAATGACCCAAAATTATGGTAAGTAGATCTTGGAGATTATATTGAATTTGTTTGGTGGGATATTTTCATTTTTAGTAAGTGTTGCAGATAACATTTGGCATTTCTTTCAGAGTTTGCTATGCTTAAATCAGATTTTGCAATCTTTACTTTTTTTGGACTTCCCACTACAAAAGAACAAAAATCATATTATAACTAGGAGTTATCATAGCACAGGTGTCTGTTTATGCACTTCATAGATATTTTTTCTCACCATGCATTAGGCATCCCACAAGTGGGAAGTGAAAATATGCATCGGCCATCCCCCATGACTCCGTCTTTCACTCGATGGCCACTCTTTAGCCTTTACTTCATTCTATTGTAATCTTGCTCCACTTTCTGTCATTGTGCCATGCAGTCAGTCATACGTGTCTTCCTTGCAACTTTGGGCCATATCCGCTGCTTTTCCCGTCGCCTCTGATAACGGATGGTTGTGCATTAAGCACCCTGCCTTCTGGATAATGAAAGGGTGACATGTGGCAACATCTGTTCCTTGCACTCTACAATGGCGGTTAAGGTGGGTGGTTAGCAGCGCCTCACTCTAGTATGGATGATGAAGGGGGTATCGTGGGGTGGCAACCGGTTAGCAGTGCCTCACCCTAGTATGGATGATGAAGGGGTGACATATGGCAACGTCAACGTTCGTACTCTGCATTCGACAACAATAGTTAAGGTGGCTATTTTTGTAGGCAGCTCCACATTATTGTGTTCGCAGCTCCGCTCTATGACGATTGATGAGTGTTCCTCTGGCGCCACTCCTGCTCCAAAATAATCACTTATCACTCTCTTTGTTGCGATCGACATGTCCATTCATCAAGCAAGAGAAGTGCATGTGCTCGAGTTGTTGGTCTGTGACCCATCTCACCCCCTTGTCCTTCACTGATTTGATCCCTTCAGGGTGCTGCCGCCATGTCATAGATGCAAGGATTATGACTTTCTAGTCAACATGAGTTAGAGGTTACCTAATTGAGCCCCCCCCCCCCCCCCACACACACACACAAAAAAAAAGCAACAACCGATGACATCAATGGAAGGAGAGGAGGAGCAGTACAGCAGCAGCAGGGGAAGGAGAGCCGGTGGAGGAGTCCTTGGGCATTGCAGCAGCCGGCGGAGGAGCAGATCAGCTGCTGGCAGGAACAGGTAGTGGCCAAGGTTTCTATGACGTAACGCGTTTTATGGCGACCGTTCCCCCTTCATTGTCGTCGTCGGATCAGCGAGCGAGCGAGCGAGAGAGAGAACGAGCAAGGAAGAGAGACGAACACGGTAGTTTTTGTGCTGCCACAATTGCGCAGCGTTTTGAAGGGGAGCCTTGGCTCAGTGGTAAAGCTGCTGCCTTGTGACCATGAGGTCACGGGTTCAAGTCCTGGAAACAGCCTCTTGCAGAAATGTAGGGAAAGACTGCGTACAATAGACCCAAAGTGGTCGGACCCTTCCCCAGACCCTGCGCAAGCGGGAGCTACATGCACTGGGGCTGCCCCTTTACAATTGCGCAGCGTTTTCTGCTCTTTCCTTAATCTCTTGTCTGTTACAAAACCGAAACAGCTAACTACCCCGGCCAGCTCGCTGTTTTTTTTTTTGAAAGCTTGGGACAGTGAGGGCAGCCCCCCACTGACTTTGTATTACTATTCAAGACACGAGATTACATAGGACAGAAGTTACATGAGGGCAGAAGGAGTTTAAGATATCCCTATACAACAAAGGTACAAGGCTATACTGCTAAAACAGGTCAACGACCTGATCAACAAAAGGCACCAGGGCCTGCTTGATTCTGTGTCTCATCATACCGAAGTCCATTTTGAATCTCTGGGCCCACCCCTCGATGGACGGCGCCATGCCCCTGAACAATTTGTTGTTGCGTTCCTTCCAAATGCTCCAGGAGGCTATGATGAATACTTCCATGAACATCGGCCTGCCCCACGTGTTTTTAGCCACATGCAAGAGTTGCACCCGGTTGCCATGCAGAGGCCACGTGATCCCCAACTTCCCCCAACATGTGCTACTAAAATCACAGTGGAAGAACAAGTGCTCCACCGTTTCTTCGGGTGGGTGATCACACAACAGGCAGGCATAGTTGTCATCCCTCAACTTCATCTGTTTCCTCTTGAGCAAACCTCGGGTGTTCAGTCTATCCGCAAGGAGCAGCCACCCAAAAAACTTCCATTTGTTGGTGCACTTTGATTTCCAGATCCATTTGAAAGCATCATCCGCTTCCATATCCCGAAAGCAATGAAGGTAGAACTTGCTGGCAGCGAACTCCTTCGATCCCCAAATCAAACTCCAGGCATCGTGCACATCCGCGAGCTGCACATCGGCCAGGGAGGTTTGAAGATCGTCCAATTCCTCTCTTGCTTGGATCGACAACGGGAGATGGAAATTTTGGCCGAGCGTAGGCGACGTCAGGAGCACCTTGACAGATATATCCTCATGTCGGGCGAAGGAGAACAGACGGGGGTGACTGTCGGCCAGAGTGTTACCGTGCCAGGCATCTTTCCAAAACAGAGTTGAGCTCCCGTCCCCCACCTCAACCGAGGTGATCGCTCTGTAGGTTGGCGCCAAATTCATGACGTCCTTCCACCAGAACGACCCACACGATCCAGAAGCATGCGGGACCATGCCCTCATAGTATGTGTTCCACACGAGATCAACCCACGGGATGTTCGCGTGGTTATAGAATTTATGCAACTGTTTGAGCAGCAGGCCCTGATTTTGGATTTTCAGGTCGAGCACCCCGAGCCCACCCTTATTCTTAGGCCTGCAAACTAACTCCCAGGCCGCCAGAGAGATAGACTTCAGGCCATCATCCGTGTTTTTTGCCCAAAGGCAGTACCGCCGCAGTTTATCCAAGTGCTCAAGTATCTTCGGGGGAATTCTGATGGAGCACATCGCATAGATTGCCAGGGAGGTCACCACCGAGTTCACTAGTGTGAGCTTGGAGCCAAGGTCAAGCAGAGAGGCTGCGGTGGAGAGTTTGCGCTCAACAGATGACACCAACGGCATGAGGTCTGCGACAGTCGGCCTGGCCGTTCCCATGGGCAACCCTAGGTATGAAAATGGCATGGATCCAACGGCGCAGCCAAAGACCCGCGCTAGACGCGCGGTGGTGTCCGCGGGGGTGTTGACTGTAATGAGAGTCGACTTCTGAAAATTGATGTGCAGCCCCACCGAGGACGCATAGTCCTGCAGGATGGACTTGCTTGTTTTTGCTTGGCTCTCCTCAGCAGGCAGCACAAGGATTGTGTCATCGGCGTATTGAATCACAGGAAAGTTCTCATCCCTAGTTGGGATTGGCAGCTGGAGATCGTCCGCTCTGTAGGAGTCGTTTATGGCAGCTTGCAGCAGGTCTGCAGCGAGCACGAAGATAAGAGGGGACAGCGGGTCCCCTCGGCGTACCCCACGCAAGCAAAAGAACTGTCTGCCCGGTGTACCGTTAAGTAGGACAGAGGATTTAGCCGTCGCGAATAAGCATTTGATCCACCCCAGCCACCGATCGTCAAAACCCATGTGCTTCATAATTTCCATCATCGGAGCATGTTCAATTGTGTCGAACGCTTTAGCGAAGTCCAGTTTCAAGATTGCAATCTCACGCCCAGAGGCTTGACACTGATGAACAAATTCGTATGCCCACGCAACGCAATCTTGAATTGAGCGGCCTTTTAGAAATCCATACTGATTTCTATGAATAACTTTGAGGACAACTCGTTGCAAACGGTTAGCGAGGAGCTTGGTCAGGATCTTAAGGCAGCAGTTCAGTAAGGTGATTGGTCGATAGTCGTTAGCAGTTTCTGGCGACTGAATTTTAGGGATGAGAGTTATAAAGCCCGTATTCAGGCTCTCAAGGTCCAGAGTACCTGCATGAAATTCAGAGCACAGCCGATAGAAATCCTCTTTGATGATGTGCCAGCATGATTTTATGAAACTACCACTGAAACCGTCCGGGCCTGGAGCACGATCGGCCGGCATCTCTTTGATCACCTCGTCAATCTCCTTGTGGGTGAAGGGGGCAGATAGAGTTTGGAGGCCTTCCACCTTCTTGATGATCCGAGACAGGTCAAACTTCATGTGGGTCTGGTGGGAGCACCCAAGTCGTTCCCTGAACGCCTGAAAAAGCACAGCCTCCTTGCCAACATGATCGTGTATGATCGAGTCGTCCGACAGTTTGAGAGATGCAATGCTGTTTCTACGGTACCGCTCAGTGGCCGCCCTGTGGAAGAATTTCGTATTACCATCTCCAAATTTGAAATTTCTGACCGTGCAGCGTTTCATCCAGTACGTTTTCTTACAATCCAATAAGTGGAGAAGATGCTGTCGCAAGATAACTCTGAAGTTGGACTCAGGAATGGACAGGCGCCGTTTCTCCTCTAGGCCATCAATCTCTAGGAGGGTTTTGTTACAATTGTCAATGAGCATCGTGAGCCTGGAGTTTTGCTTGCTCCACTGCTTAAGGTCATACCGAAGTGTTTTGAGTTTCTTGCACAGCACTGCGGCTGCATTCGGGGCATAGCAACGTTTGCCCCATGAGCGTTTGACAACATCAAAAAACCCCGGCAGTTTGATCCAAAAATCTTCAAAACGAAAGAGTTTAGACTTGGGTATTTTGGATTGTATACTGACATAGCAGGGCACGTGATCGGACGTTGGTTTGCCCAAGGGCATAACGACAGTGTTGGGATACTTCGCAGCCCAATTTACAGAAGTAAAATGCCAGTCAAGTTGTTCCAGCAACGGATCCGTTTGCATATTACTCCAGGTGAAGGAGCGCCCCTTGATCGGCAGCTCAACTAACGATTGCCTTCTGATAAACTCATTAAAGAGTAGCATATCGTTGACGTCGCCCCCTCCCCTGTTTCGGTTGTCAGGTGCACGAATAAAATTAAAGTCGCCGAGGATGAGCCAATCTTCACAGTTGGGGATATCAATGTCGAACAACCAAGTGGTGAAGATCGTCCGATTAGGATCTACACACGGGCCATAGATGTTAACTAGCGTCCACGAGTCGCTAGATTGCGTCGATGTGAGCCTAAAGCCGAGCGCAAATGTTTCAGAGAAAACAGGAACACCAGTAAAGACCGAACTCATCCAGATAGTAACGAGGCCACCTGAATTCCCAACAGAGGGCACAAATTCAAACATATCAAATTTTTTCGGACAGAACTTCTTAACAAAAGAAGCATCAAAAGAGTCGCGTTTAGTTTCTTGCAAACAGACCACTGAACACCCACTAATATCTATAGCATTACGGATCGCCAACTGTTTCTTTTCAGAGTTGATTCCGCGAACGTTCCAGCAAAGAACATTCCATTCCTTATTCTGCGACATCCTCCTAATGCAGCGTCAGATCAGCCTCCCCTTGATCTCCCTCAAGGAGCTTCTGAGAACTCAGATCATCAGGCGGGATCCCACAATGTGTAGTGCCAACAAATTGCAGCTGTGGAATGGGAATCGGGGGAGGTACCTGGTCATCTGTCGCAGGAGTGGCACTGGTCAACAGGTTGGCGCAAGGATCCGTCACCTTGGAGGAGCAGATAACAGAGGGCGCGCCCCGCTGCTTGACCCTGGACTGCCCCTTCTTCATGTCAGTGCGCTGTGGGATTCTGAAGCCGTCATATCTTGTGGAGCGAGAGCTGCGGCGCAGCGTAGCAGTATCAATAGGAGCCTTTTCCGCCGCAATCATCCTCCGAAGATACTGATTGGTTGACTCAGCAGCCTGCACGTCAGGCACTGAAGTAGCCGGAGCTTCCACAAAGTTGCCAGACTCCACATCACCCCCAGTAGATGCGAGCTTTGGGGCATACATATCCCAGATCTCCAGCGGGATGAAAACAGGAAGGTCAAAGCAAGCCCCCAGTGGGCTGTCAACGCGCACAACACATCTGTCTCTGGTGATTGCCTGAGCAACGGCCATAAAGAAGGCAAGAGGGTTTATAGGCAGGCATCCATGGCTCAGAGGAAGTACAGAGGAGTCGGACCCTTTAATGCAGCGAGTGAACCGGCCCAGAGAGATCATCCAGAGAAATTGGAGGAAAGAGAAATCTTCCTCAACTTTCACCCTCATCATATGAGTTGCTCCCACAGCTCGAACAAAATGCGCACCAGGCACTTCCCTGCCATGGATCAGGGCATCTGCAGCTTCCTCAACTTCAGAATAGACAGACCATTCACTTTGCGGATCATCAGAGATGTTACTTTCCTGTTCCACTCCATCCATGAGCGAGGGGCCGGTATATTGGAACAAAGTGCGAAAGCTGAAGCCTCTGTATGGCGGGGGTGCCACCGGCCAAACACCCCACCTGTCATTCTGCTGCTGTTGGAGAGGAACTTGCTGCTCCCAGGCCGCATCAATTTGTTGTTGCATCAACTGCTGATGATCAAGAAGCCACTGTTGCGCTACTGTCAGATAGGGCAGCTCATAAGGATGTGGAGAAGCATTCATGGGAGGAGCCTCGTCCTCATTGCCAACCAGTTCAGGGAGAACATTCCTTCCATTAAGAACATACACCGGAACGGACCAGGACCTGCCCATGCCCGGCAAGGAACCAATACGTTTGATTACCAGGCTGTGCGGGACTTGTGCAATGTTGTTGATAATAACTCTGACAAGGACCCTCTCCTTATTCTGATCCGGCCTGTGCCAAAGATCTAGCTTGCCAAAGCAAGAGACAGCCTTGTTGATATAATGATCCGTCTGATAATCCATTGGAAAAGCCAGAAACAGAACCCAAGCTACATACTGAAAAGGGCACTGACGCATATTTTCCCCTTCATCATGGGGCAGAAAGGAGAAAGTCATGTCATCATCTAGAGGATCTAATTGATGCGGGCTTTCTTGAATGAACTGATCCCTGAGCGCTACATCCGCAAAAGCTACCATGCCAACTCCAATGGGATACACAAAAGCATCTGGCACCTCTAGGTGAAAATCCTCAACCATAATGCGCACTACTTCATCCAGAACCAGCTGCTTCTGATGATCAGGGACCGGCGGGGTGGCAGTGACCAGGGCGTACCTTTCATGGCTGAGCGGCGGGTCATCCACCACGATCATATTGCGCGCAAGACGGTGGTCCGGCCCCCTCTCGATCTGGGCTCCCATCGGTACGAACTGGAAGGGGCGGGCCTGGAAGTTGGCCATGGCGGTGGCTGGCGCAGCAGTAGTCGTCGGAGATGACGAGCAGGGAAAAGAGTTCCCTTGCTTCTCGTTGGTCGGCTGGGGTGGCAGAATAGGGAAGTGGCGAGGGGCCGGAAGCGGAGACGTCAAGCCAATAGCGGTATGGGAAAGGGCCCCATTTCCTGGTGTATTTTTTGGACGCCAAATCTGTTTGATTTTTGGGAAGGGTGGATTCCGCTTACATGTCCTGCGCCGTGGAATCGTGGTGGGGATACGCTGCCTCTCCAGCTTCTTCTTGCGCCAAAATAAACGGCGGCACACACGATCCGCGCAATCAGCTGGGCCATGGCCCAGGAACGAGCACCGTGAACAGCATAGGAGTCCAGGGCAAGATTCCCGACGGTGGGCCAGATTATTACACATGGTGCAGGCCATCACGGGCTGAGCAAGAGGTGCTTTCACGCAGAAGCAGGCCCTCTCGAAATTACGGCAAGAGTCACATATTTTGGCATTACAATTTGACACCCGGTGATCCTGTGCCCAGCATCGAGAGCAGCGTCCCAAGATATTATGGATGACTTCCGAAGATGGCAAGTCATGCAAATCACAGATTTGTTGGATGTTTGCTTCCTCATAATGAGCCTGCCGCAAATCCAAGATACGCTCCAAAACAACACAAGGAATGTTCCTCCATTTACTCACTATGCGATCCTTGCCAACAAAATTTTTGGAAAGAGAATGATTATCCACCGCAGAAAGAGGAACTTCCAAACTGCCAAGCTTCATCGTTGCAAACGGGAGTTCGTCGGAGCAATCATCCACGGTATGACCGGCGGCATCCTCAAAGGATGTCAGCAAGTTCATGGGAACGTGTTTAGAGAGGCCAAATTTCACCAATTCTGTGGAGGAAGAAGAATCCTTTGCAGCACTTTCCTCAAGAAAACCAAGATTGGACCGAATAGCTTTAGGAGCCCGAGACCATAACTCATTAATTTCCTGGGACGAACTCCAACGATCAGACCCATCATATGGGACATTCCAAGGCTGTTTAAACAACCCAAAATGGCAGACAAAGTCTGGCCAAATTCGGTCCCTTAGGGCATAGATAAAATATCCCACTTTGTTGGAGGCCACTGAGAAGCGAAAATTCTTGGCACCAATGTGCGTAACATTAAAACCAGAAGCAAGGCCACCAATACAACATTGCACGACCTCCAGATACAACATTGCTCGCTGTGATCCGGATTGGCCTTGCCATCCCACGACCTCCAGATACACAGCGCGCCACGCTGACCAGGTTAACAAAACAGAAAAGGAACGGAAGGGAGATCGTGCGTACAGCACGTCTCCATCTACTACGTGCATGCTGCATGGAGGTGTCACATCAGCAGCCATGCAACGTTTATTAAAAGCAGAAAACTACACTAGCCTATGACGTGAGCTTAGCATGGCTAACATTCATAACATTATAACGCTTATGGCGTATGGCATGGCGACATCATAGACATAACCTTATGGCGAATGATAGCAAATTAAATCAGCAGCAAATGAGTTGTACATGACTACATGAAGTACAGATTGTTTTCCCAGTTGCTCATCTCTCTTCTTTTTTCCAAAGCAGACTGCATGGACAATGAAAAATAAGTCCATATTTCACAACATAACAATAACAGCAAGTTGCAACACTATATATAGCAGCAGCCAGTACAGCTACATGAGAAATTCAGAAAACATAAGAGAGAAGAAACAGAGCACAACAGAGACGGGCAGGGGGAGGCAGAACAGGTAGAAGGAGAGAGGGGAGGGGAGAGATAGCATACCTTGCTGATCTGATGGCCTGATGCACGTAGCAACAAGTGGTGGCCTTATTGGAGCCTGTCTGCCAAGGTGGCCTGCTCCGCAGCTCGCGGATCTGGAGTTCGAGCCCGAGCTTAAGCTGGAGAGGAAAGGGGGCTGATGGGAGGAGGGGAAAGGGGTCACGCGAGGAGGGGATCGTGGTGGGTCGGAGGGAAGGTGGTGCGGAGGCCGGATCTTCTGCCGTTGGGTGGTCGCCGGAGAGGACAAGGTTGAGGTACGCGGCTAATTCCCCCCCCCCCCCCCCCCCGCCATGGCCGCCTCTCTCTGTCACTCTCCCGCTGACTCACTCTCTCTTCCCCTCTGGCTCTGGCCAGATCTTTTCCCTCCTGATCCCCTTTTCCTTCCTGCCATGGCTGCCGGTACCCGTGCGCGCCAGTTTTCCTAGTCCCAGGCATGGGAGACCAAGGCCACTCATCCATGTCGTCGCGATTCAGGCATGGCGATGAATATCACGTCACATGGATGACATGGGGACGCCACGTGGATATGGCGGACGCCACGGGCCAAAAATATTGCTCACCTGGACGCCTCGGGCTGGGACCGCGCCACAACATTATATCGTCGCTATAGTGGCGGTATACCGACGCCATAAAAACCTTGGTAGTGGTGGCATGGCTTGCGGCGGCTGCCAAGGGAGAGGCAGCTCAATTTGTTTCTTGGGAGAGGAGTGGGTTGGGTGCTAGGTTTCCAAACCAAAGGGCAAGCCGATATAGTCAAAATTCTGACAGGTGTTCTTTTTTTGTGGTTGCTCCACTCAAGATTGGGATTCTTAAAGGAAGGGAAAAAAATACTAGGAGGGGCAGAGGGCGACCAAAGTTGACATGGGAGTAGGCGGTAAAAAGGGACTTGAGGGATTTGAATGTACCTAGAGATTTGGCTCTTGATAGGACTGCATGGAAATCAGCAATCCATGTGCCGGAATCTTAATTTACTCGTACTTGTTTTACTCTTTTCTCTCTTTCTCTTTTTGTTTTCCGTACATTCTGTTGGGTTTCATATCTAGCCTACCCGAACTTGCTTGGGACAAAAGGCTTTGATGTTGTGGTTGTTGGTCGCTCGACTCAAGATGCTTGACTCGGCCAATGAGTTGAGTCGACCTCCAAGTTATGACTAGTTGAGGGACTCATAATCATTACATAGATGTCATTGTGCAGTTGTCATTCCACTCACGTGCCCGTGACATTACTGGCATTTATAAAGAATTTCTCGTCATAGAAAATTATGTGTATGAAACCCAACACTCCAAAAGTAGTAACAGATTAGTGCTGGCAGTTCTATAGCTTCCTGGTGAACCCATGCATGCTAGATATGTGGCATGGTCTCTCTCTCTCTCTCTCTCTCTCTCTCTCTCTCTCTCTCATCTATTTCTATGGGATGATTCTGCTCTGGCTTGTGCTATTTTGTATTTCTGTCGGCACCAAATAGGTAATTTCTGTTTGTTGTTGAATAGCTTTATTTTTTATTTAGGTGTTCACTTGGTGATGCTACAAATAACGACGATCATTATAAGAAAGCATTGGAAGTCTCCAATAACAAATCTGCTCGAGCTCTGGTATTCATCTCTTTTGTTTTGCTCACCAGCCTCTCATTGTGTTACTAGTGCATAATTTAATGGGAAGTGGTCTTACATTCTCTTATCTTTTGGTGTAGCGTTCTCTGGCTCGTAGTGCGTACAACAAGAATGACTTCTATACATCCAAAATTCTTTGGTAAAAGAATACATTTAAGAAACATGTATGTTGGCAGTTGTTACCTGCTTGAAAATCACTTGCCTTAAAACTTTGCGCAGGGAATCTGCATTGGCATTGAATTCGTTGTATCCAGATGGCTGGTTTGCCTATGGTACAACTGCATGGAAGGTAACTTTTTTAAACCATTTTATTTTGCACTGGAAATTTCTTGAGACGGGACTACAAGAGGATATGGATATGTTTTTTACAAAGGGATATGGATGTTTGCTTACTACCTATATATGAATATATTCTGCTGGGTGATAGGATATGTGATTATTCATCAAGTCACTACAAAAATGTGTTCTACTATCTGAGATTTGTCTTTTGGGAGTATAGCCAGTACTGTGCAATTTCTTACTTTTGAGTTGGGTGCTCACGCCCCCAGAGTGTGACCTAATTTTTTTTCTTAGTCCCATGACACATATTCTTGTATTTCTTCCCTTCTGCAATCATCTTTTCTTTGCCAGTGGCATCAACTGGGACATGCATCATGACATAATTTTATTTTGTACTTTTCTTGCTACGAATAATGAGAGAGCACTTGCAAACATATCTTATGATCTGCTGCAAAAAATAGCCAAACATGATTTTTTTTGTTAAACAATCAGTAAAATAGGCAAATGCTGGTTAGGGGAGTGAGATTACCATAATCCGTCAAAATGCCAAGCACATGTTTTTTGCAGGGCTAGTCAATGCAGTGCTAGCCTGAATGTTGATTGTGCCTACAACCAACCTGTTCTACCTTCTGTCCACCATGTAAATTGTGGGCATGTCACCATGTCTGCATTTTTCATAGTTCCTTTGCACGTGTTGCTTAAACATATTTGGTTGCTCATATCATAATAGATGAACATTGTTTATATTAATTCTTTTGAAAAAAACGACTTGAACAGACATTAGCTGTCTTGTTTTGTTCATACAGGATAAAGATCTTGAGAAGGCTTTGGATGCTTTTAGTCGTGCTGTGCAGATAGATCCTGAAAATGGAGAAGCATGGAACAATATAGCCTGCCTGTATGCTCACCCTTCTATATTTATTCCTTCATTACTATGTTGTAGCTGTGATGGAATCAGGTGTCCTGTTTCTGTATTTATTCACCTCGTAGTTGCAGTTAGCTTCTCTTCCTTTGCACTGTTGATATTTCTTTATTTCAATTGAACCCTTCAGTTCACCAGGTCAAACTAACGCCAGAACATTTTGTTTTTGACATGTTCACTTTATTGGATAGTGCTATCTGCTATGTTGTATCTTGATTCTTGGTCTAGGAATAGCCAGCTTTCATAAATAATGCATCGAGTTACTTTCGTATATAGTTCATTTGGAAATTATAGTGTACCAAACATGCAAGTCAAAGCTGCTACATAAGCTGTAATGCTTAGGTGGGGTTACATGTACCGGGGAAGGAAGAACCACTCGTTTGTTTTGTGTACTTGTTGGCCCAAGAATTTTTCATGATATTTTGATTATAATGAAAGCAATACCATTTTGATTTTTGTGACATAAATTTGTTGGAAATTCTTTCTTCCTGTCGTACACTGGTATTTGGCTAGATGATGGTTTATGTGTGTGATGCAAAGCTGAAGTCCTTGTATTTCATAGTGGTATATATAGGATACAAGGTCGGTACATAGGCATGTCGGTTCGTACACTGGTACTTGGCTAGATGGTTTATGTGTGTGCTGCAAAGGCGGCAATCCTTGTATTTCATAGTGGTAGGTGTATATAGGATACAAGGTCGGTACATAGGTATGTCGGTTTGGACCTGACAGCCCACTAGTGGTAACCAAGATGACAAAATAAAGTTTCTTACCGCTACCTTAGTTTCTAAGGCTTACATATTGAATAGTGGATACATAAACCTACTAGATTAAATCCTAAGCAAGGATTATTCTCACAAGATTTTCTCTTATCTGTTATATCTAATAATGTCAATTTTCCAGGCACATGATTAGAGGGAAGAGTCAAGCGTCAGTCCAGTCATTCAGGGAAGCTGTTAAGTTCAAGTGTGTATCACCTCCTATTCCATAAGTTTATTAAGTAAATTGTTCATTATTAAAATTAAGTCATTTATTTATAGGAGGAATAGTTGGCAAGTTTGGGACAATTACAGTAAGGTTGCTTTGGACACAGGCAATATTCGACTGGTAAGAAGTATATTGATGTCAATACTTCTAGATTTCTCAGTTGAAGCTACATTTATACTTTTTAGCTGATCACACACATCAGCACAATCCCCTTTACGGGATCTGATCCTGACTTTATACTCGTTAATTATCTTTTGTTTTTGTTGAAGGTAATAGAGCACATGAGAAACCCTTCTGTTAGTATAGTATATCTAAATAGGTTAGTACTATGCATAGATAATTGCACAAAGATAAGAAAAGAAACTACTCCAGCCACTGGTTGAGGTCAAAACTGACTTGCAGCGATGCTCTTCCCATGGCTTTTGGTAACTTGGCTTCTTGCATCATACTTGCAGATATGCAATGGTTTGTTTCTTCCTTTACTTATTTAGTGTAATGCCATTTGTAATCTTTGGTACTCAATGGTTTAATAATACATCTTCATATTATACCAACTTTGTTAATCTCATGAAGTAGATAGCTTTTCTCCATGTCTCCTTGTGGGGCGGACATGTTCTCTCATTTGAATATCTGAGTATCTTAGGCCTATGCGCCTGTTATAATGTGTTGTAGAATGACAAAATATAATGCATGGTATCCTGTGCAGACACTTGAAGCTATCAAAATGGTATTAAATTTGTCCGTCAACAAGCGCTTCAATGTTGATTTATTGGACAAGGTGATGACCACCCTTGAAGAACAAGCTACTCATCTTAATGACACTCAAGAAGCTAAATCCATGGGCAACACTTCAGATGATTCAAATAAAGAGACCAGGCAGTCGAGTCAATTATTAGATACAATTGGTGATATCCTTGAGCAGGTTCATAAGCTTTTACTTGGCTTTCATCTTTATTCCCGCATTGACCTGCAGTTTATCTGATTGGTTGTGTTTCTAGATTGTACAAAATGGGGCTAGCGTTCCAGAGATATGTGGATTATGTGCTAGATACCATAAGAGCAAGGGCGACCTCGAGAAATGTTCTAAAGCTTTGCGCAATCAAGTTCAATATCTAAAGGTTCAAAACTTAGTCCACACTGAATGACTCTTTTATCTCTTTCTTTTTGGTTTTGCTATATGTCTTAATGTTTTACTTTGGTACATAGTACTTCTTTCCAGTAGTCCGCTTAGCCAACTGGACATAGGGCGCACACTGGGAAAATTGCATGTTTGAACATAAATATATTGAACAACACAAGTTCAACAAATAGAGTCGAGCACACTCAAATTTATATAACATGAAACCTATTAGCGCAGACACCCAGATTCTTCAAGTCAAGCACTCAAGATACATGTTCCTCTACATACAGTTCATCATCTCAAGCAATTTGAATTATATATCTGCATCTGCACATGCGTAGGACTGCCTATTCTGCACCAACACAACAGTGTGATGGGTTCATTGGAAGATGTGTCCTAAATATTCATCTTTTCTGTATTGGCGGACGGGTGAGCATCTGTGTTCAGAAATTTGGTTTTGACACAAAATCCAAATCTGCCTTGGAAGCTAAAGCCAACCAGATTCTTCTGGGATTCCTTAAGTTTCCTTCTCCTGCATGCTCTCTCTATATTTTTGGAACTTTCTACATGTTATACTATTATTGACCTCTGAAATGGCATGTGTGAAAAGTAACTTGGTATTCCTATTCCGATGTCTACTGTAGAGTCGAAAATACCAGGAATACTGGATTTCTTAACATTTTGGCCACTGTTGGGCATGCATGGTGGGTCTGTTTCTTTTGCTGTTTTTTCTCGAACAAGCATCAAAATGCCTGTCATTGTGTGTTATGAAGAAGATACTGAGACTGCGCAGAAGTACAAAAGGCCAATGGCCAAACTAAAATAAAGACCTTCCAAAAAACAGAAGAGAACAACAAAATAACACAAAAGCTAAGCTTTATTAGAGCAGGTCAGAAAATTAGACAGCAGCGTATGCAGCTATTCATGTGCGGTCAGGAGGGTGGCAGTGTTGTGGCATCTTGCTTAACTCATTGTCTCCAGTGAGGAGAATAAGAAATGAGAGGCACTGTATAGTGTCCAAAGAAGGTGTCTAATTTTTTCTCCATAGTTTGCCCTTCAAATTGAGCTAATTGCTGTGGATCATTGCAAAGGTTAGAAATATGATTTGTTAGCAACCGAATTCAATGAATACCAAAGTGACAATTTGGCCATCTGACAGAAAAGTTGAAAAGAAATGCAGAATTTCATGTTTGAGGCATCGTCAAGCATGTGGTGGGCAGTGGGCACTGAGAATTGCCAACGAGTGCACATCGTCTCCTCGGTCCTAGATCATTGACCAAAACATCACACACGCACTGTGTTGACGAGATACAACAACGTCTTGCCATGCCCTCTTGTGCTGCTGTTCTGGTCTTCTGGATCATGATGTACAACATGCATGCTGTGTGTGTAATATCGCACGTCTTTGCATGCAAACATGGGTGTCGGAACTGACTCTGATTTAGTTTTTTGTCTTCGAATTTGGCTCAGGTGTCAAGAGTCTGATATGTCTGACTCGGCAATAAAAGTCTGCTGGCTATGCCTTACAGTGCTGTGTGCAGACTAAATTGCACCCAGGTGACGGTTTGGGGCATGCTGAGTCACCAGACGCACCTCTGACATAGACATTCTTGTAGCCTATAGAATGTAAGTGGCATGCTATTGGTGGTTGATGGTAAGATGCTGACTGGTGTCAGTCGCCCCATTTTGCCCGACCAACACAGCTCTTGTTCCATTGTGCTGCTCAGATGCATCGTGGCACCGCTGTCTGGGTTGGAGCTATTGTAGTAATAGGATGGGGGCCATGGCCTGTCAAGAGCGTTATGGTCGTTGGCTGTGATGATGAGCAAGTGGGCTTGAACACTAGCATGCAGTGAGACCTAGGGGTTAAGAGTGTGACAGAAAGCTGGTACACTAATAAGTTGGAGAAGCGGAATGGTGTGGGGAGGCACGAGAAAGAAAGAGTGGATGGTATTTACTTCCTCCATTTCAGAATATAAGACATTTTGGCAAGATGTTTTAGCTTGCTATAAAACGTCTTATATTTTGGAATGGAGGAAGTAATTGACAGTGGCAAAATTTCCATCTTTGCAATGGCATCTACAAATTGTGCATGTTTGCGATATATTTGCTTTTACTGATTCTGCATACCTTGTAATAGTGTTTGTAAACCCTAATTGCTCCTTGAGCACCTTATGCAAAAAGGCCACCCACGGCAGTTGCACCATGTGTGGCCTCCCCCAAATCTCCTCTTCTCCGGTTTAAAGTGTGTGTATTCGTATATCCTCGCTATCTTGTTAAGTAGCACTGACTTTAATTGATGTATAATTACTTATTCGTTTGGAAATTTTATGAATGCTGTGTAAGTGCTGACTTTCTTTTCTTGTTGAATCCAAGTATTCCTATTTCATTGTTACTTTCTACTTGCAACAGACTGTGTACTGTACTTATGTTCTAGACTTCTAGTACTCATAGTTCCACATCATCTTAGTGACTGTTATCCTCACAGGGTTCAGAATTATGTCATAACCATAAGAAGTTCAAAAAGTTTGCTCAAGCTTCTTTGCAGCTTTGCAAGTCCTACATGGAAATGTCATCCACGACAGGAACCAAACGAGAATTATTGTTAGCTGAGATGCATCTTAAAAGCTCCTTGAAAGAGGTACCTGACTTTTGGTTTTGCTGCCCACTATATATAGTTCATGAGGAAATATCGCAAAATCTCAACCATTCTGGCACCTATATCACTTAACCACCACTTTTGAAAAAAAAATCATATGACCACCATTATAGCCAGGGGACTGTGTCTTAAATCCGAAATATTACCCCTTAGGTCTCTTAACAGCCTTGGCCCACATGTGCTGAGTAGGCAATGATCCGTCCTGTAACGCAGCCATGTAGCAGATGGACGAGGCACGAGTTGAGGCCGACCAGCCGGTGTAGAGCGTGCTCTCCCGCGTCTCTCGCCTCCCTGCTATTATTTTTCCTGCCAAGAAAACTTTCGAGTTGCTGCCATCCGCCGCATCCGAGTACGCCATAATGGAGCGGTGAAGAATGGATAATGTTCAGTGAGCAGCCAAGCAACTCAAGCAGCTCGATAAGTTCCAAGTTGGGGATGAAGGTCAAGAGTAATCTTTTAACAGCACGTGCTCTCAAATAGGTCAAGCATTGAAGTGTGGTGCAATGAAATTACAACAATGATGCTACGGCTGCATAGGATCATTGCTCTGGCTGTCCTGCAGCGTGACCGATGGACCGTGCTGCTGTAACACCTGGTTTGACAGTTTGTAAAACTGAAAGTTTAGCTGTATATCTTTTTCAGACCACACATTTATTGAATTGTAGGGACTAAGTGTTTGATCGGTATTGGGGATTTGCTTTGTAAGTGGCCGAGTTGAAACGGGCTGAACTGAGTTCCACAAATGAAGTGAGCGACAGCAGCACTCTCATGTGGCTTATACTGTGGCTAGGTCAGGCTCAACCCGCGATTCGTCGATCTACCTGCTGGTGTTGCTTCTCTGCCTCCTCAGCACTGGCATATGGGAGCAAGCAGTCGGTAAGGCTGTTAAGAGCCTGGACGTGTGAGATCTGGGCTTTGAGACACAGGCTGCCCATAGATTGGTGGTAAAAAGCAACGTTGATACCTCAACAGTTGTGGTTTTGCAATATTTACTATTAATTCTTGAATGATCGCAAGGATGTAGAGTATAGCCATCTTTAACAACAAAATTTAGTTCATGAACATGTGAAATACAGATCAGGAATGACACGACGAAATGAAAGCCATGCCATTTATAATAACTGACCCATTTCTCTCAGTACTGGAATTTGAGAAGTTCTCCCTGATAATAAAATATTGATCTTATCTTATGTAGGCCATGGACTTCGTAGATTCAGAGGAGTATAAACAACTTGCTGACTGCCTTGTTGAATTAAAGGACCTGATTGGTGCTGCCTAGACTTATTGAGGTAGGTTTGAGTTTTTTTCTCTATTTTAGGCTTGAATTTTTATCTCTTTGTTTTCTTTTACTTGCAATTTCTTTGGCTGAGGCTGTTAATATTCTCGGTATCTTGTCCTGAGACTTGTGGTGCAGTGGGCACTGTTAATATGTTTCTGGGTTATCTTCGTACTCCCTCAGTTCCTGAAAGTAAGGCGTATATTTTTTCCCAGAAGTCAAATAATACAATGTTTGACTAACTTTTTGGAAAAAAATGACAAAAATCTATAATACTACATTGACATGAAATAAAAATACATTATATTATGTATTTAACTGTATTGATTTGGTATTGTAGATATTAATAGTTTCTCCAAAAACTTGGTCAAACTTCACACAGTTTGACTTAAAAAAAATTAGTTGGCCTTACTTTTAGGAGCGTAAGAAGTATTTTTCCAACAAATTGTCGTTTGTGCGAATGCATTGTTTGACATAAATCTGTAAGTAACTTGACAAAACCATAAAGGTATAAACCAACAAATATCAATTAGTGGTGGCTACTGCCAGCTGCGCATGCATGTGTACCCACTATAACAACTTTTGTTGTAACCATGCACCACTGTACCAAATTATTGTACAAGTTAGTTTCTACGTTTGAAGAATAAATGAGTTATCTCCAGCTGCAAAGCTTCGTGTTGATGCAATAATGCTATTTGTTTCGCCTTTAGGCAGGATACCTGGAATGCATAGCGCACTGTTGCTAATTGAAGTTCCCATGTCTAGCATTGCCGTAGCTGGCAGGTGCATGTCAATGCTCTAATTGGAAGATGTGTGGATGTTTTTCTCCTGTAAATACCGATATGGATGGTCCAGTTTATGATGCTGTTTCTTTTTCTTGGTAGATCTGACTTGTGAATCAAGGCCGGGTACTTGGGTCACACAATCCTGATTGGTGAAATCTTGGTTTCGTTGATGAACATTGTCATATGTCAGCGCATGGTTGATTTCGGGAGCATTTCTTGAGGAAATTAAGATACCAAGTTTTATGTGCAAACTTAAGGCGTATATGTTAGTTTGGCATCAAAACTAAACCTCCGTGTATTGATTCATTTATGCATGTTGTTTGTAGAAATATGATCCAAGGGACGCTATATTTCTACAAATATGGTCCAAATGTTTGTCCATGAAGCTTAGTTACTGCAATTAATGGATAGTACTCCCTCCGTCCAATAATATAAGAGCGTTTTTGACACTACACTATTGTCAAAAACGCTCTTATATTATGGGACGGAGGCAGTAGGTTTCGAGCCCTGTGAAGATCATGGCACCGCAACTGCACTAGAACTAGTGTAGTGATTTAAACGCTCTTATATTTATTTACAGATGAGTAATTGAGGAAAATAGTTTCATGTTAAGAGGAAATATGTGGGGAGGTCTTGGTGAACATTGAGCATCTCCGCCCCCCCCCCCCCCCCCCGCGAGTGGCCCCCGGACCACTTTTTTTCTGCTGGCGGACATATTTTCTCCCAATTGCATCCTAGGGAGTTTTGGCTGAAAATTCATCCGGCGTTCCCAGGATGAGGCCGAACCCAGCGTATTGGGGGGTGATTGGAGGCTTTGGCGAAAGGAAAAGGGCGTGTGGGCCAGCTCTGTCGGCGAGCCAACACCAGAATCGCCCTCTGCCGGCACCACCCCGCTGCCCATGGGCTGGCTGTTACAGTGGACCATAAGGGAGGCAAGGGATGGAATTTAGCCAGGATTTAAGAAAACGGAAGGGACCATGTCGTTGCCCAATCTGGAGCCTGCTATGCTTGGCTTCACAGGCGGTGCTCATACGTCTCTTTCTGTGGTGCGCCCCAACTCTCTGTGTTATATCTGTCTCGGACCTTTAAGTATTGTCTCATCAGGTATATGAATAGACAAATGTTCCATCATATCATAGAATTCTCTAGGATATATCAACTCAAGAATGCACAACATTTCTGCTATCTCCTTAAGACGGGTAGGGCATTTTGGAGACCGAACTTCATGGATGCCTTTATTTTGAAAAATTAAACTTTCCAGTTTCAAAAAATTCTAAAAATAAATACACATGCATGCAAGGATGTAATGTGAATATGTAAAATTATCAGGATGAAGTACCTTGAATTCCGAGCTGCACAAAACAAAACAAAATCAGACTTTAAGGATGAACCGTAGATATGCTAAAAAGCCTCAGATTTGGTTCTTAAAAAAGCCTCGGATTTGTCTTTTTGTCTTGCTCTCATTTTAATGAATTTTGATCTGAAAATTTGCACAAATGTTTATTATGTATCTAGGTATATGCGTATTTTTTCAGAATTTTTTAAAATGATATTTTTTGAATTTTGAAGTTCTCAAGTTAAGTCCTCCATGGAGCTCGGTCTCCTTTTGGCATTTCTGCCTTAAGACGCTCTATAACTCTTACTAGCATAGCCTGCGCGGCGGCACGCTGCACCCATCGATACAGTGTGTTCATATGGATTGTGTTACTATTTACAATTAAAGTTATCAATTTAAGATAACAGATCATTGTACGTACAATTGTGGACGTAGGAAAATAAGTAAGAACTAAGAAAATTTATTGGCATCACGCATGTTGAATGTTGCTAAAGAGGGAAACACATGTTCATACATCTCTGATAGGGATCACCTTTTCTTGCGGAACTTGGCACGACTGTACTGTTGTAAGATAAAAGAGAGAGAGAGAGAGAGAGAGAGAGAGAGAGAGAGAGAGAGAGAGAGAGAGAGAGAGAGAGAGAGAGAGAGAGAGAGAGAGAGAGAGAGAGAGAGAGAGAGAGAGAGAGAGAGAGAGAAGAGAGAGAGAGAGAGAGAGAGAGAGAGAGAGAGAGAGAGAGAGAGAGAGAGGAGAGAGAGAGAGAGAGAGAGAGAGAGAGAGAGAGAGAGAGAGAGAGAGAGAGAGAGAGAGAGAGAGAGAGAGAGAGAGAGAGAGAGAGAGAGGAGAGAGAGAGAGAGAGAGAGAGAGAGAGAGAGAGAGAGAGAGAGAGAGAGAGAGAGAGATCAATTCCAATTATTTCCTAGCAAATATTCCAATGTTTGCCATGTGGTTGATAACAACAAAATTGCAATTCAATTGGAGTAACTATTTTCCCCATGTACTTAATTAGGTTCAAATAAATATACTAAAAATGCAAGAACAATGCTACAAAAATTGCAATATTTAAGAACTCAATAGAAGTGAAACTTGAGGTTGTTTTGTACTCCCTCCGTAAACTAATATAAGAGCGTTTAAATTACTATTTTAGTTATCTAAACACTCTTATATTAGTTTACAGAGGGATATAATCAGTGATAATACGTATGTTGGGGAACATGACAGGACTGAAGTTCCTCATTTTAACAGCATTGACGAAGAAAGAAAGAAGCCTGATACCGACCACAATTATTGTGAACATTCATGCATGTGAAATGTAAGAAACTTGTACCTCAACAACACTACATAGTTCTTGTACTTATCTTCTTTTTTTGGAAGTGATTATTTGATTTGATCATTAATTTTTCCATCCATGTTGTAGTAATTCCAAAGAGGCAGGAAATCTTTTATTCCGTATTTTGGAGTGTATTTGGTGTAAACTTTCCACCCTTTAGACCTATTTTAATGTCTTGGAAAAAAGGTTTAGAGTGATTGTAACGTCTCATCAGATAAAAGCATAAATCAAGGTCACCGTACTGCCATGGTTAATCAGCACCACAAAAGCTAGCATACAACATGACAACGATAACCGATAAATCATTAGATAGCTGGTATCTTCAGAGGTAAATAATATGCAATGTTTTATTAGATTGTCTGTTGAAAATAAAACTAAACAGTTACACGGAATTAATCAAGGATGAAATCAAAGGCGTCACAGCAAAGAAAAGATCTCTTCATACTCGTACATTCACATGGCTGCCAGCAGTAGCAGTGTGTTTGAATAGCAATTGGTATGGCGCTGTCGTAGTAGCAGTACTGTGGCTGCGTCGTCCGCTGTAGCGATGGATCAGCAACGATGACGCCGTCGTCGTTGTATAATCGTGATGATGCTGATTCGCAGTTATGCTCGTCGTTGAAGTAGTACATGGTGAATTGCCCGTGGAATCCAAGAGGCGGCTGGCTTGCCGTGGTACAGAGATAAAAGGAAAACAGAGTTGTTTGCAGGAGAAAGTAAAGGACTGGAAAGAAAAATATAGGAGACTGATAAATTTGGTTTTCTTGATGGCTTGCCTCCCATCCACCCTCTGCGCTGTCATTCATATTAGAGAAGCAGCGCCCATGTTTGATTTACAGTGATTCAAACATTGTTTACATAATTTAAGCACTCTTTCTAGGTGCGAAAAATTACAACTAATCTGAACACCGAGTACGCCGAAATGTAGACCATCAGATCGATGGGTAGCACTAAGCTTGCATCCTAGTCGTTCCATCTCTCCCTTATCTGTTTAGCTCGGTTCTGAACATTCTAAACTTTTGAACACTTGCAAGTAACTTTAGATTTCAGGCATCAGGTTGAGCTTGGGACTGACATGTCATAGGAGGAAATCTGCCGTGAGCGGTGGGCTGGCACGGAGTGGGGAGAGAAAATCCGAGCCAGCAGCAGTAATGGCGGAGCTAGCGTGGAGGCAGCGGAGGATGCCGTGCTCGTGGCGGAGCTGGCACTGGAGCACGGCAATGACGGGAAGGCAGCCACCCGACGGGTAGGTGTCCCAGGTAGCGACCTCGTAGGCGCCCTGCCGCACCGCGCTCTGCGCGACCTCGCGAGGTTCCACGACCCACTCATGACGCTTCTCCTAGGCGAACTTGATGCTACGGTTGCGTCGTCCCCTGAGGCCTTGATGCCCGGCGTGAGATCATAAAGACCCATGAGTCCTCCTTCGCGTCTACAACATGCAAGCCGCGAGCATGAAGCAGCGCATGGGGCGCCACACCAGGGTGCATGGACAAGAGCGAGCTGGAGTCTGGACAGTCGTCGTTTGCTCACTTTCTTGCAGCTGCGCGGCGGCGGGCACACAGGGAGCTGGAGGCGGCATATCACGTCACCTTCAACAGTAGCCTTTCTGAGGTGGCATCTCATCACGACACGGAGGGGGAGCCGACGTCTCCAGTAGCACGAGACGGCGGGGCGCCGGCGGTCTGGGGGCGTGGGGTCGAGGCGCGGGCGACTTGAAGGTCGAGCGAGGTACTCCTGGACGGACGGCGGAGTGCCGGTGGCCTAGGCAGGCGCCGCAGGCATGAGATTGAGCCATCGGCAAGCTGCGAGCTCGAGGTCGGAAACATCATCATCGCATGCACCGACGACGACACCGATGACACCGACGACGGCGCGTCGCCGCGGCTTGAGTTTCGTCATAGCTTCCTTTCCTCGGCCGTGAACTCCGTACATGCCTGCCGTACGCCGTCTCCACGGCACCGGCTGCAACGATCTGCTTGGCGATCACCATCGGCCAGCAGGCGACAGGGCAAGTGAAGAACCGGCAGGTCGCAGTGGTGGGAACGGTAGAGAAGCCCCTGCAGCCTCCCCACCGACGGCGGACGGCGTGTGATATACTGTTGCCCCTTATGCGACATCGCTGCTTGTGCCCGATCGCTACGGATGCAACGCCATCATGTTGCCCGATATCTGCAGCTACGACGGACCATGAACTCGACACGTCATGGAGTGATCAGTGAAAACAATCATCAAGGAGGAAGAAGGAGGGAAGGAGAGACCTGAGGCGCGCGAGGGCATCTTCCAGCCGCTGCTCGCTTCTTCTTGCGCCCCCCTTATTTATAGACGAAGGATGCATCTGGAAAGAAGGTAATAACCGACAATCCAATATAAACGAACAAAGCGGTGAGACAATGGGTCGACACCAGCTGCTCACACACCCATGCATCAGTGGCAGCCTACCGAAAAGATAAACGCGTGGTGCAAATGCATATAAAACACCGGACCATCGCTGCATGCAAAGGCCATCCAAAGGAACATAGTCAAATCAAATACGATGCCATGCAGCCCAATCAAATACGATGCATGCAAAGTCCATCCAAAGGAACGTAGTCAAATCAAATATGATGCCATGCAAAGTCCACATCAGAAGCTAAATCGTTACGTCCACCCAAAGCATACATAGAAACAGAAAGATCAGTTAACAAAATTTACACCGAAAGTCTACAGTCACACATGATTTCTACACCCCAGCCTCCCAAACTAATGCACGTGTCCATATTCCATAGGCCCCCTAGTCCCTTTCACCCAAATGGCGAGACGTGGAAGCAAAATCATCCCCAGATATAGGGGTTTGGGTATGTTCAGAGTTTGACTACAGATTATCTCAAAGAACCTTTTCCAACTCCGCAAGCACCTTGTAAAAGCAACTCCAACAGACACCCTATTTTTGGGCATGAAAAAGTGGTTTAAGAGTACGAGAATTCTGCATTTTGGGCATTAAAGGGCACCAATATTTTTTGCACCATTTCAGAGGACCTATTTTAGGGCACCACAAATATGGTGGCCGTAGCAGCTGCCCTAAAAAAGGGCACCAATTGGTGGGCGTAGCCCACATGTATACAACACAAATGTATACATATTCAAACAAATAAAATATCAAACTAATCTCAAATGAATTCAAAACAAATATAACACAAACAATACTCAACTATTACATAGTTCATCAATTCGTAGCATAAAAATAATGTTATATTTCATCAAATATACAACAACAAATAAATAGTTCATCACATACAACATACAACATAGATATATATAGAACTAGTGGTCTTGTTTCCCATTCATCTACAACACAAACACACACATTTTTATCACTACTGCTACGTTCCAACAACGAATTCTAAATCTACCAGTGGTGAAATATACCTTGGAGCCGATTTGTCAAACACGTTGTGTGCGGGGAGGAGCGTCTTGCCGGCTGCTCGTCGAGGTCGTGCCGGAAGCCGGAGCTGCTCCAATCTCGTGTCGGCAGCCTCCTTGTCGTCGGAGAAGAAGAGAAGCCGACCGTCCCCTTGCATCGACGAATTGTAGCCGGCGGAGCAACGACCGAGCGACGAATGAGCTTGCACTCTACGGCCGCGTGGTCACCGCCGGCGGTCAGAGGGGGCAGCTATGGATCCCATCTGTCGTGGGGAGGCCGCGGGCGGCTGTAATAGGGCGACGGATCTCACATCGGCGGGTCACAAGAGAGGAAGTTAGCTGGCGCAATCGAGCGACGGAGGGGCAGCTGTTGGGGAACGTAGTAATTTCAAAAAATTTCCTACGCACACGCAAGATCATGGTGATGCATAGCAAAGAGAGGGGAGAGTGTCGTCTACGTACCCTCGTAGACCGTTAAGCGGAAGTGTTATAACAACGCGGTTGATGTAGTCGTACGTCTTCACGATCAACCGATCCTCAGCACCGAACGTACGGCACGTCCGCGTTCAACACACGTTCAGCTCGGTGACGTCCCGCGAACTCACGATCCAGTAGAGCTCGAACGAGAGTTTCGTCAGCACGACAGCGTGGTGATGATGTTGATGAAGCTACCGACGCAGGGCTTCGCCTAAGCACCGCTACGATATTGACCGAGGAGGATTATGGTGGAGGGGGGCACCGCACATGGCTAAAAGATCAATGATCAATTGTTTTGTCTCTGGGGTGCCCCCTGCCCCCGTATTTAAAGGAGCTACGGGGGAGGCGGCCGGCCAGGAGGAGGGCGCACCAAGGAGGGAGTCCTACTCCCATCGGGAGTAGGACTCCTCTTTTCCTAGTAGGAGTAGGAGAAGGAAAGGAAGGGAGAGAGGAAGAGAAGGAAATAGGGGGGGCGCCGCCCCCCGCCTTGTCCAATTCGGAATAGAGGGGGAGGCGGCGCGTGGCTGCCCTGGCCGCCCCTCCTCTTCTCCCACTAAGGCCCATGAGGCCCAATTAACTCCCCGGGGGGTTCCGGTAACCCCCTGGTACTCCGGTATTTGTCCGAAACCTTCCTGAACCTTTCCGGTGTCCGAACATAGTCGTCCAATATATCGATCTTTACGTCTCAACCATTTCGAGACTCATCGTCATGTCCGTGATCACATCCGTTACTCGGGACTACCTTCGGTACATCAATACACATAAACTCATAATATAACCGTCATCAAACTTTAAGTGTGCGGACCCTACGGGTTCGAGAACTATGTAGACATGACCGAGACATGTCTCCGGTCAATAACCAATAGTTGAACCTGGATGCTCATATTGGCTCCTACATATTCTACGAAGATCTTTATCGGTCAAACCGCATAACAACATACGTTGTTCCCTTTGTCATCGGTATGTTACTTGCCCGAGATTCGATCGTCGGTATCTCAATACCTAGCTCAATCTCGTCACCGGCAAGTCTATTTACTCGTTCCGTAATGCATCATCCCGCAACTAACTCATTAGTTACATTGCTTGCAAGACTTATAGTGATGTGCATTACCGAGAGGGCCCAGAGATACCTCTCCGACAATCGGAGTGACAAATCCTAATCTCGATTTATGCCAACTCAACAAGTACCATCAGAGACACCTGTAGAGCAGCTTTATAATCACCCAGTTACGTTGTGACGTTTGGTAGCACACAAAGTGTTCCTTCGGTAATCGGGAGTTGCATAATCTCATAGTCATAGGAACTTGTATAAGTCATGAAGAAAGCAATAGCAGTAAACTAAACGATCAAGTGCTAAGCTAACGGAATGGGTCAAGTCAATCACATCATTCTCCTAATGATGTGATCCCGTTAATCAAATGACAACTCATGTCTATGGCTAGGAAACTCAACCACCTTTGATCAACGAGCTAGTCAAGTAGAGGCATGCTAGTGAAACTATGTTTGTCTATGTATTCACACATGTATTATGTTTCCGGTTAATACAGTTCTAGCATGAATAATAAATATTTATCATGATATGAGGAAATAAATAATAACTTTATATTGCCTCTAGGGCATATTTCCTTCAGTCTCCCACTTGCACTAGAGTCAATAATCTAGATTACACAGTAATGATTCTAACACCCATGGAGTCTTGGTGCTGATCATGTTTTGCTTGTGGAAGAGGCTTAGTCAACGGGTCTGCAACATTCAGATCCGTATGTATCTTGCAAATCTCTATGTCTCCCACCTGGACTTGGTCCCGGATGGAATTGAAGCGTCTCTTGATGTGCTTGGGTCTCTTGTGAAATCTGGATTCCTTTGCCAAGGCAATTGCACCAGTATTGTCACAAAAGATTTTCATTGGACCCGATGCACTAGGTATGACACCTAGATCGGATATGAAATCCTTCATCCAGACTCCTTCATTTGCTGCTTCTGAAGCAGCTATGTATTCCGCTTCACACATAGATCCCGCCATGACGCTCTGTTTAGAACTGCACCAATTGACAGCTCCACCGTTCAATGTAAACGCATATCCGGTTTGCAATTTAGAATCATCCGGATCAGTGTCAAATCTTGCATTGACATAACCATTTACGACGAGCTCTTTGTCACCTCCATAAACGAGAAACATATCCTTAGTCCTTTTCAGGTATTTCAGGATGTTCTTGACCGCTGTTCAGTGATTCACTCCTGGATTACTTTGGTACTTCCCTGCTAAGCTAATAGCAAGGCACACATTAGGTCTGGTACACAACATTGCATACATGATAGAGCCTATGGCTGAAGCATAGGGAACACCTTTTGTTTCAAATCAAGATCGAGAGAGGATCGAATGAATCAACTGTCGATTCCATTGAATGATTCTCGGTATATATACAAGGGGAACAGACACGATCGAGAGATGTGACTGTTCGTAGAGGTGCAAGGGGAGAGGTGCGACGATTGCCAATGCAACCGAAGTACAGATTACAATGGGAGGATTATCTCTTTAATTAACCTATTAATTTAATCCTAACACTCCCCTAATCCTTCCTTGTCTTTGCAACCGATCATCTCTGGAATCATCCTTGAATTAACTCTTCTCCAAAAACCCAGTGGGAAAAATGTGAGAAGTATTGCAGTATGATATGTTGCTAAACCTCCTTCAAACCCAGTGGGAAAAATAAGGGGAAAATGGTGCAACATATAATGGTTATTGTCTCTTTTAACTCAATACGAGAAAACCCATAGAGTTTAGAAGACAATAAATATGTCACATATACTTTCTTAAAAACCCCGGTGGGGAAAACAAAAAATATGACATATGGTCTTGTGTTGATATTACCTCATTAAAAACCTTTATGAGAACCTATAAAGTAAACTCATGAAGGGAAAAAGAGTATAATATGATGCTTTTAACAGGAATAATTCAGGAAGATACTCCCCCTGATTCTTGCATATTCCGAACTCGTCATATACCAATTCCATGAACACATTTCTGGAACATAGAAGTTGGTAGAGACCTGGTGAACAAATCAGTCGCATGATTTGATTTGCAAGATATGCAATATAGAGATATTGCTTATTATTTAACCTGTTTGCATCCGGGCAACACAAGAAACATTATCGTTGAGATAATGGTTGGTGGATGTAGCCATGAGGTCTGTTTTGAAGACTCTTCATGAGAGGGCTACCACACCTAGTAGGAATACTAAGCTTGTCTACGATCTGACATACTGGGGATCTGATCGATGTATCCAATGATATCGGTGTTCACATTTCTGTGAAACTGAAAAACCAGGACAAGATGTTTGATGCCTTGGAGATATCGAAAGACATCCTTGAGTATCAACCAATTGTGTTTGGTGGATCCAATGGCATTTTGGAACGTTGAGTCCCAATATCTCATTTCTCCACGTCTAGAGAATGAACTACCATGAGAGCTATGGATGGATAAGGTTTGTCCACAATGAATTTCTCCAATATATTATGGATATAGACAACATAGTATACCATAATGTATGAATGAAGGTGCTCAATTTGTAGTAACGAGCGGTATTTTGGTTTACCCAAATCCTTCATTTTTAAACTCCGTCATTTAGATGATTACATGTGTCATCATTGCAGACACACAAACATGGATAATCATCATTGTAGGAGTAATCCTTGTGTATAAGAATCTCACTACGTTAGTTGTACCATATGTACTGACAATAATAAGTTGTATGGTGACTTACTGAATTTACACAATGTATGTTGCATTTTGTATTTTGATTCAGAATTGAGATTCCATAGGGAATCAATCATATATGTCTGAATCTAGTGATCCACATGGATATGTAATCACTACATCTATCAACTGCAGAGATAGATGATTTTGTACTGCCAATGACATAAGTTATCGGAATGAGATTCCACCTCTGGAGAATAGTTGGGTATCTGCGTGAACCCTTGTGCTACAATACTTGCTCTATGTTTCACCACCTTGTTGTTCTCAATTCTTTTTCCAAAAGAAAAATGGTGTAGGTATTGCTTATGAATACCTTCCCACTACTGAGCAAGATCATCTCTACCTAGATTATACCCTTTGCTGGAGTTCAGTCCGAGTGTTATTCACACTTTGCCATGGCCATGGTCTTTGGATCTGAATCATTTGAAAGGTTTTTGCAATCTAGTTGAGAAATATATGTCGACAATTGTAGACTTCCGGTTATATGATTCTCCAGAATCTATATATCAATATAGACTTGATGGAAATATCGTTACTCATGACGACCGCTCGCGATTTCCCAATGCGACTGAGTCGGGCATTCCGATGTCCCGGTCATTGTGTGCACTATGACCTGGGCTGGTGGAGGTTTCCCATCCAATGGGTGTATACTACCCATTAGGTGTCTGCCAACGTGAAGCTGACTTGCATTTACTGATTCACAGGCCTTGATATCCTTGCTTGCGAGAAAGCTGAATCCTGATGTACTTCTGCCATACATCTCCCCCTGTTTCTTTGAACGGGAAGTGGAGTGGATTTTGTCGGTACCTCCACTCTTTCAGGCGTACTATTGTAGGATTGTGTGACATCTTTATAGTCAGTAAATGAATCTGGCAGGTTATTTGCAATATGTTGCAAATCTTCTGAACGCATGGTTCAGCTCTTTGAGTACGTGGATATGAGGCAGAAATGTGTTGAACATTCCACTAATTTCCGGCATTCTTTATGGTACTTGAAATCTCCCCCTAATGCCTGGAAATGTTCCTTATTGAATTAGCATACTGGCCTTGAATAACTCCCCATGCGAGGGGCTTGAGGTATTGACGGAAATACAGTTATTCCTCACATAGATCCCAACTATATGTTGAGGGGCCAATGATGTATGCCGGGTGGTGATATCGGTATGCAACCAAATTACCGCAAATAGGAAATACTTGGTAGATATCCACATATCAAAGTTAGAGGGGAATAATATTATGCAATTCTGTCATGAGCGTGTAAGACTGCATTACTCCAACGTAAAGTTCGCAAGTTGCAATTCCAAATTAAAAATAATGCAATGAGCTTAACTCTTTGGATAGGATTCTACCAAACCATTTTGAGTCTAGACCTTAGGACAAATTGCTAAACTCAATCCAAGGGCCATAGAGAAGGCACTCAAGGAGAATTCTGCAATGTTATCCATTCGATTTGCTTGAAATCGATGTCAGGATAATGAGCCAATGGTTTCGTGTGAATAAAGCACACACTTAAGACCATCATGTAGATATGTCTTTTAGAACCATGGAATACCTGAATAGTATAGTCAATGGATGGGAAGAGCCACTTACCTCAACTTGATGCATTCAAGGAGTCTGAGTGGTTCAACGTAGATTTTAAGGTGTGCGAGCCTTAAAATTAGCTTCCCTGTGTCACTTGTAGTGCACATAAAATCCAAATGGTGTTAGAATTTAGCATCATAATAATCATAAACTATCAGAATTGCTATAGTTTCGGTTTCAACCCAATGTCTCGATGACCAAGGCGAGTATGCCAAGTTTTTCATGTACAAGACATTTTGGAAAACTATCTTGGGCGCAACATGTGGTATGGGTTTTGTAGTATGTGTAGTACAATCCAGATGATACATAGAGAATGTGCTTGCCATATCCGTTGCATAAGGTAAAGAGAGTGTATTTCTCTTTCTTGTCAGCATAAGTTTCGCTATGGAAACCATTTTGACGAATATCTCTATAGCTTAGTAGGGTACGAGTTAAACTTGGGAAGCAATGAAGCATCCCGACGTTACTCGAGTACCCACAGGGATAGTAAATATGACTCGAGTTGAGCCAACGAATACCTCATCGCGTCTAGCGATTTTGAAATATCTCCTTTCTCTCAATGAGAGTGGAAACATTGGACTTCCCTGAGTATAGAGTTTGTGGTGCATATGTCCACAAGGCACATATCATTTTTCATCGGATTGACTCCCTTTAGAAATCTATATATAGACATGAAGATTCTCAAGAAAATCATTGTCGGATATATAGAATACATACAAATGAATTTGTATAAAAGTGCTGATACAATATATTGTGATATACAATATATGATGACAACAATAATCATGTTCTTATTAGAACATAATAAATGGACATAAATAAATAGTCACTAAGGAGACTAAGGGACTAAATGTATAGTCTCCAAACATGTCGGTTGATGCATATTCAACCATCATGCTCTCCATGCTCATAGGGTCTCGTGACAGCTTGATGGTGTCAGGTTGAGGGTTTAAAGTGAGTTTCAAACCATTACCCTTAAGGTCCTTTGCGTCCCGGTGGCGTGGGTTGGATTGCACGCGCTATCCCATGGGATGCAAGACTGATCTTGATGTCCATGACCCGCTTAAGTAAGTCGTGACCATTGAGGGCAAGAGCCTCAAATTGTTAGCCATCGATTACTTATAGGGGCAATCCAGAGATAATTAATTTACAAGAAGTAAATTAAAAACCATCATGGTTTTGTAATAAGAATGCAAAAATTTGACTCAAGTGTATAACTTGAAAATGCTCAACCTCAATTGTGGGAACATAACACAATGAAGATCATATAGATCTCACAGTAATAGAGATAGTCTGCACATGGACAGTAGATCCAACTCATTACCTTGTGTTTTCCTAATATAATGAGGGATATGTTCTTGTAAAAAATTTACAAGTTTGTTGTGCGGGAGAAATCAATCTTGACCGCTGTGACATGTTCATGAAGAATTTCAATGTGGTAAACACATAGAACATATCATTGCCGGTGAAAACCGGTAATTTATTTATATTACAAATTGCGTAATATAAATACATCTTAATGTTGCAAAATTAATAGATTTCAAGAAGGTGGCTCGAAATCATTAGTGTGAATCTCAAATTGCTAAGGATGACATCTTGAAGATAATCTAAAAAATGGAGTAGATCTCGCAGCACTAGGGAGTATAATCTGATGAAATCAGTAAATACTCACTCGTAATGCCTTATGTCATAACTTAGAAAATGTGTGAGAGAGCACTTTGTAAAGCAATCATAATGTCGAAATGAGGCTTTATCAATAGTCATCGATAATCTGCATAGGCAGTAGATCCATACGACTATCTTGTGGTCTCAAGCATCAATTTGAAGAAATCACGTTGAATTTTGCATCCGTATTTGCAAGAAACTGAAAATCTCAATTGCATCTAGACGTATTAATCTCGACATGTGTTTAACATGGAAATAGATACATCGTAGAAATATTCCGGAATACCTCGTACTCAACGGAGAAATAGTACTGCAGAGGTACTAAATTTATCTTTGCAAGAGATAAAAAATCTCAATTGCAAATAATAGATGTAATTAATCTCGACACGTGTCAAACGTGGAAATATATAACATCAACTTAGTATCTGGAATACATTGGTATTCAACAGAAAATGGTACCAAAATATATATACCAGATTTAACGGTCTAAAATAGGAATAAAATCACTGCTAGAATTAACCGCAAAATCACAATTAATTCAAGTTTTGGCCTATTCAAAAATAGGTAAAGCCGCAAGGGCTAGAGTGCAAAACTTGCGAAGAGATAAGATTCTATCTCTTTCACAGGAGTAGTTCCCGTGATTGGGATTTTCTCCCGTAAAGAGCGCCACAGCCACAATAGCTTGTGCACCACCGCCTTGGCTCGCCGGCTGGGCTGCGCTAGGAACGCCAGGATGGGTGTGCTGGTGGAGCGCGCGGGGCAGGCGCCACAGGCAGGGCGCGGCCACAGCCTGGAGCGGGAGTGGGCGGGCGGAGCCGGCCACGCGTGGCGTGGCGCGGCGCACTGCCGGGCTCGGCCGCGGAGGCCGGGATGCGGCGCAGAGGCCGGTGAACGGTGCGGAGACCGGGCGGCAAGACGAGGCGGAGCAGGCACGGCCAGGCTCGGCCATGGAGGCCGGGACGCGGCGCACAGGCCGGTGGGCAGCGCGGGGCCGGGCGGCAAGGCGCTTGGTGGCCACGGGCGCAGCGCTGCACGGCACGGGCACAAGTCTGGCGGCGCGGACATGCTCGGCGCAGCCGCGGAGGCCGGGGAGCAGCGCGGATGCGGCCAGGAACGACTACGGCCTGTTGCGGCCGCCGACGACGGCGCGAAGTCTGCATCACACGCTTCGGTCGTCCTCCCGTTGCTTTTTCTCTCGGCCAAATCGCTCTTGGCTAGGAGCGTGTTGATAACGTGTTTCAAATCGAGATCGAGAGAGGATCGAATGAATCAACTGTCGATTCCATTGAATGATTCTCGGTATATATACAAGGGGAACATACACGATCGAGAGATGTGACTGTTCGTAGAGGTGCAAGGGGAGAGGTGCGACGGTTGCCAATGCAACCGAAGTACAGATTACAATGGGAGGATTATCTCTTTAATTAACCTATTAATTTAATCCTAACACCTTTCATTTTCTCTCTATCTTCTATAGTGGTCGGGCATTGAGTCTGACTCAACTTCACACCTTGTAACACAGGCAAGAACCCTTTCTTTGCTTGATCCATTTTGAACTTCTTCAAAACTTTGTCAAGGTATGTGCTTTGTGAAAGTCCGATTAAGCGTCTTGATCTATCTTTATAGATCTTGATGCCCATTATATAAGCAGCTTCACCGAGATCCTTCATTGAAAAACTCTTATTCAAGTATCTTTTTATGCTATCGAGAAATTCTATATCATTTCCAATCAGTAATATGTCATCCACATATAATATTAGAAATGCTACAGAGCTCCCACTCACTTTCTTGTAAATACAGGCTTCTTCAAAAGTCTGTATAAAACCATATGCTTTGATTACACTATCAAAACGTTTATTCCAACTCCGAGAGGCTTGCACCAGTCCATAAATGGATCGCTGGAGCTTGCACACTTTGTTAGCTCCCTTTGGATCGACAAAACCTTCTGGTTGCATCATATACAACTCTTCTTCCAAAAATGCATTCAGGAATGCAGTTTTGACATCCATTTGCCAAATTTCATAATCATAAAATGCGGCAATTGCTAACATGATTCAGACAGACTTAAGCATTGCTACGGGTGAGAAAGTCTCATCATAGTCAACTCCTTGAAGTTGTCGAAAACCTTTCGCAACAAGTCGAGCTTTGTAGACAGTAACATTACCGTCAGTGTCAGTCTTCTTCTTGAAAATCCATTTATTATCTATGGCTTGCCGATCATCGGGAAAGTCAACCAAAGTCCACACTTTGTTCTCATACATGGATCCCATCTCAGATTTCATGGTCACAAGCCATTTTGCGGAATCTGGGCTCACCATCGCTTCTTCATAGTTCGTAGGTTCGCCTTGGTCAAGTAATATGACCTCCAGAACAGGATTACCGTACCACTCTGGTGCGGATCTTACTCTGGTTGACCTACGAGGTTCGGTAGTAACTTGATCGGAAGTTTCATGATTAACATCATTAGCTTCCTCACTAATTGGTGTAGGTGTCACAGGAACCGGTTTCTGTGATGAACTACTTTCCAATAAGGGAGCAAGTTCTACTTTCCTCCCACTCATAAAGTTCTACTTTCCTCCCACTCACTTCTTTCGAGAGAAACTCCTTCTCTAGGAAGGATCCATTCTTAGCAACGAATGTTTTGCCTTCGGATCTGTGATAGAAGGTGTACCCAACAGTTTCCTTTGGGTATCCTATGAAGACACATTTCTCCGATTTGGGTTCGAGCTTATCAGGTTGAAGCCTTTTCACATAAGCATCGCAGCCCCAAACTTTGAGAAACGACAACTTTGGTTTCTTGCCAAACCACAGTTCATAAGGCGTCGTCTCAACGGATTTCGATGGTGCCCTATTTAACGTGAATGCAGCCGTCTCTAAAGCATAACCCCAAAATGATAGCGCTAAATCAGTAAGGGACATCATAGATCGCACCATATCTAGTAAAGTACGATTACGGCGTTCGGACACACCATTACGCTTTGGTGTTCCAGGTGGCGTGAGTTGCGAAACTATTCCGCATTGTTTCAAATGTAGACCAAACTCGTAACTCAAATATTCTCCTCCACGATCAGATCGTAGAAACTTTATTTTCTTGTTATGATGATTTTCCACTTCACTCTAAAATTCTTTGAACTTTTCAAATGTCTCAGACTTATGTTTCATTAAGTAGATATACCCATATCTGCTCAAATCATCTGTGAAGGTGAGAAAATAACGATACCCGCCGCGAGCCTCAATATTCATCGGACCACATACATCAGTATGTATGATCTCCAAAAAATCTATTGCTCACTCCATTGTTCCGGAGAACGGCGTTTTAGTCATCTTGCCCATGAGGCATGGTTCACAAGTACCAAGTGATTCATAATCAAGTGATTCCAAAAGTCCATCAGTATGGAGTTTCTTCATGTGCTTTACACCAATATGACCTAAATGGCAGTGCCACAAATAAGTTGCACTATCATTATCAACTCTACATCTTTTGGCTTTAATATTATGAATATGTGTATCACTAATATCGAGATTTAATAAAAATAGACCACTCTTCAAGGGTGCATGACCATAAAAGATATTACTCATATAAATAGAACAACCATTATTCTCTGATTTAAATAAATAACCGTCTCGCATCAAACAAGATCCAGATATAATGTTCATGCTTAACGCTGGCATCAAATAACAATTATTTAGGTCTAAAACTAATCCCAAAGTTAGATGTAGAGGTAGCGTGGCCACCGCGATCACATCAACTTTGGAGCCATTTCCCACGTGCATCGTCACCTCGTCCTTAGCCAATCTTTGCTTAATCCGAAGTCCCTGTTTCGAGTTGCAAATATTAGCAACAGAACCAGTATCAAATACCCAGGTGCTACTGCGAGCTCTAGTAAGGTACACATCAATAACATGTATATCACATATACCTTTGTTCACCTTGCCATCCTTCTTATCCGTCAAAACGTCGTTGAAGTCCCGGTTCTAAGCCGTAAAGCATGGCACACTAAACTATCGAGTAGTTATCAGCTTTGCTCTGCCAGACGTTCATAACATTTGGTGTTGCTCCTGCAGCAGGCCTGGCACCCAGCGGTGCTTCCAGGACGTAATTCTTCTGTGCAGCAATAAGGATAATCCTCAAGTTACAGACCCAGTCCGTGTAATTGCTACCATCATCATTCAACTTTGCTTTCTCAAGGAACGCATTAAAATTCAACGGAACAACAACACGGGCCATCTATCTACAACAACATAGACAAGCAAAATACTATCAGCTACTAAGTTCATGATAAATTAAAGTTCAATTAATCATATTACTTAAGAACTCCCACTTAGATAGACATCCCTCTAATCATCTAAGTGATCATGTGATCCAAATCAACTAAACCATGTCCGATCATCACGTGAGATGGAGTAGTTTTCAATAGTGAACATCACTATGTTGATCATATCTACTATATGATTCACGCTCGACCTTTCGGTCTCAGTGTTCCGAGGCCATATCTGCATATGCTAGGCTTGTCAAGTTTAACCCGAGTATTCTGCGTGTGCAAAACTGGCTTACACCCATTGTATTTGAACGTAGAGCTTATCACACACGATCATCACGCCGTGTGTCGTCACGACGAACTTTCGCAACGGTGCATACTCAGGGAGAACACTTATACCTTAAAATTTAGTGAGAGATCATCTTATAATGCTACCGTCAAACAAAGCAGAATAAGATGCATAAAGGATAAACATCACATGCAATCAATATAAGTGATATGATATGGCCATCATCATCTTGTGCTTGTGATCTCCATCTCCGAAGCACCGTCATGATCACCATCGTCACCGGCGCGACACCTTGATCTCCATCGTAGCATCGTTGTCGTCTCGACAACTATTGCTTCTACGACTATCGCTACCGCTTAGTGATAAAGTAAAGCAATTACAGGGCGATTGCATTGCATACAATAAAGCGACAACCATATGGCTCCTGCCAGTTGCCGATAACTCGGTTACAAAACATGATCATCTCATACAATAAAATATAGCATCATGTCTTGACCATATCACATCACAACATGCCCTACAAAACCAAGTTAGACGTTCTCAACTTTGTTGTTGCAAGTTTTACGTGGCTGCTACGGGCTGAGCAAGAACCGTTCTTACCTACGCATAAAAACCACAACGATAGTTCGTCAAGTTAGTGTTGTTTTAACCTTCACAAGGACCGGGCGTAGCCACACTCGGTTCAACTAAAGTTGGAGAAACTAACACCCGCCAGCCACCTGTGTGCAAAGCACGTCGGTAGAACCAGTCTCGTGTAAGCGTACGCGCAATGTCGGTCCAGGCCGCTTCATCCAACAATACCGCCGAACCAAAGTATGACATGCTGGTAAGCAGTATGACTTGTATCGTCCACAACTCACTTGTGTTCTACTCGTGCATATAACATCTACGCATAAACCTGGCTCGGATGCCACTGTTGGGGAACGCAGTAATTTCAAAAAATTTCCTACGCACATGCAAGATCATGGTGATGCATAGCAATGAGAGGGGAGAGTGTCGTCTACGTACCCTCAAAGACCGTTAAGTGGAAGCGTTATAACAACACGGTTGATGTAGTCGTACGTCTTCACGATCGACCGATCCTCAGCACCGAACGTACAGCACCTCCGTGTTCAGCACACGTTTAGCTCGGTGACGTCCTGCGAACTCACGATCCAGTAGAGCTCGAAGGAGAGTTTCATCAGCACGATGGCGTGGTGGCGATGTTGATGAAGCTACCGACGCATGGCTTCACCTAAGCACCGCTACGATATGACCGAGGTGGATTATGGTGGAGGGGGGCACCGCACACGGCTAAAAGATCAATGATCAATTGTTGTGTGTCTGGGGTGCCCCCTGCCCCCATATATAAAGGAGCTAGGGGGGAGGTGGCCGGCCAGGAGGAGGGCGCGCCAAGGGGGGAGTCCTACTCCCACCGGGAGTAGGACTCCTCTTTTCCTAGTAGGAGTAGGAGAAGGAAAGGAAGGGAGAGAGAAAGAGAAGGAAAAAGGGGGGCGCCCATGTTTGGTTTACAGTGATTCAAACATTGTTTACTTAATTTAAGCACTCTTTCTAGGTGCGAAAAATTACAACTAATCTGAACACCGAGTACGCCGAAATGTAGACCATCAGATCAATGGGTAGCACTAAGCATGCATCCTAGTCATTCCATCTCTCCCTTATCTGTTTAGCTCAGTTCTGAACATTCTAAACTTCTGAACACTTGCAAGTAACTTTGGATTTCAGGCATCAGGTTGAGCTTGGGACTGACAGGTCATAGGAGGAAATCTGCCATGAGAGGTGGGCTGGCACGGAGTGGGGAGAGAAAAACTAAGCCAACAGCGATAATGGCGGAGCTGGCGTGGAGGCAGCGGAGGATGCCGTGCTCGTGGCGGAGCTGGCACTAGAGCATGACAATGATGGGAAGGCAGCCACCCGACGGGTAGGTGTCCCAGGTAGCGACCTCGTAGGCGCCCTGCCGCACCGCGCTCTGCGCGACCTCGTGAGGTTCCACGACCCACTCATGACGCTTCGCCTAGGCGAACTTGATGCTACGGTTGCGTCGTCCCCTGAGGCCCTGATGCTGGGCGTGAGATCATTAAGACCCACGAGTCCTCCTTCGCGTCTACAACATGCAAGCCGCGGGCGTGAAGCAGCGCATGGGGCGCCACACCAGGGTGCATGGACAAGAGCGAGTTGGAGCCTGGACAGTCGTCGTTTGCTCACTTTCTTGCAGCTGCGCGGTGGCGGACACACTGGGAGCTAGAGGCGGCATATCACGTCCCCTTCGACAGTAGCCTTGCTGAGGTGGCATCTCATCACGAAACGGAGGGGGAGCCGACGTCTCCAGTAGCACGAGACGGCGGGGCGTCGATGGTCTGGGGGCGTGGGGTCGAGGCGCGGGCGACTTGAAGGTCGGGCGTGGTACTCCTGGACGGATGGCGGGGTGCCGGTGGCCTAGGCAGGCACCGCAGGCATGAGATCGATCCATCGGCAAGCTGCGAGCTCGAGATCGAAAACATCATCATCGCATGCACCGACGAAGACGCCGATGACACCGACGACGGTGCGTCGCCGCGGTTTGAGTTTCGTCATAGCTTCCTCTCCTCGGCCGTGAACTCCGTGCATGCCTGCCGTACGCCGTCTCCACGACACCGGCTACAACGATCTGCTTGGCGATCACCATCGGCCAGCAGGCGACAGGGCAAGTGAAGAACCGGCAGGTCGTAGTGGTGGGAACGGTAGAGAAGCCCCTGCAGCCTCCCCACTGACGGCGGACGGCGTGTGATATACTGCTGCCCCTTATGCGATATCGCTGCTTGTGCCCGATCGCTACGGATGCAGCGCCGTCATGTTGCCCGATATCTGCAGCTGCGACGGACCATGAACTCGACACGGCATGTAGCGATCAGTGAAAATAATCATCAAGGAGGAAGTAGGAGGGAAGGAGAGACTTGAGGCGCGTGAGGGCATCTTCCAGCTGCTGCTCGCTTCTTCTTGTGCCCCCCTTATTTATAGACGAAGGATGCATCTGGAAAGAAGGTAATAACCGACAATCCAAAATGAATGAACAAAGCGGCGAGACAGTGGGTCGACACCAGCTGCTCACACACCCATGCATCAGCGACAACCTACCGAAAACATAAACGCGTGGTGCAAATGCATATAAAACACCGGACCATCGCCGCATGCAAAGGCCATCCAAAGGAACGTAGTCAAATCAAATACGACGCCATGCAGCCCAATCAAATATGATGCATGCAAAGTCCATCCAAAGGAACATAGTCAAATCAAATATGATGCCATGCAAAGTCCACATCAGAAGCTAAATCGCTACGTCCACCCAAAGCATACATAGAAACAGAAAAATCAGTTAACAAAATTTACACCGAAAGTCTACAGTCACACATGATTTCTACACCCCAGCCTCCCAAACTAATGCACGTGTCCATATTCCATAGGGCCCCCCAGTCCCTTTCACCCAAGTGGCGAGACGTGGAAGCAAAATCATCCCCGGATATAGGGGTTTGGGTATGTTCAGAGTTTGACTACAGATTTATCTCAAAGAACCTTTTCCAACTCCGCAAGCACCTTGTAAAAGCAACTCCAACAGACACCCTATTTTTGGGCATGAAAAAGTGGTTTAAGAGTACGAGAATTCTGCATTTTGGGCATTAAAGGGCACCAATATTTTTTGCTCCATTTCAGATGACCTATTTTAGGGCACCACAAATATGGTGGCCGTAGCAGCTGCCTAAAAAAGGGCACCAATTGGTGGCCGTAGCCCACATGTATTCAACACAAATGTATACATATTCAAACAAATAAAATATCAAACTAATCTTAAATGAATTCAAAACAAATATAACACAAACAATACTCAACTATTACATAGTTCATCAATTCGTAGCATAAAAATAATGTTCTATTTCATCAAATATACAACAACAAATAAATAGTTCATCACATACAACATACAACATAGAGATATATAGAACTAGTGGTCTTGTTTCCCATTCATCTACAACACAAACACACACATTTTAATCACTACCGCTACGTTGCAACAACGAATTCTAAATCTACCAGAGGTGAAATATACCTTGGAGTCGATTTGTGAAACACGTTGTGTGCGGGGGGGGGGGGGGGGGAGCGTCTCGCCGGCTGCTCGTCGAGGTCGTGCCGGAAGTCAGAGCTGCTCCAATCTCGTGTCGGCAGCCTCCTTGTCATCGAAGAAGAAGAGAAGCCGACCGTCCCGTTGCATCGACGAATTGTAGCCGGCGGAGCAACGAACGAGCGACGAATGAGCTTGCACTCTACGGCCGCGTGGTCACCGTTGGCGGTCAGAGGGGGTAGCTACGGATCCCATTTGTCGTGGGGAGGCCGCGGGCGGCTGTAATCAGGTGTCGGATCTCGCATCAGCGGGTCACAGGAGAGGAAGTTAGCTGGCGCAATCGAGCGACGGAGGGGCGGCTGTTGGGGAACGTAGTAATTTCAAAAAATTTCCTACGCACACGCAAGATCATGGTGATGCATAGCAACGAGAGGGGAGAGTGTCGTCTACGTACCCTTGTAGACCGTTAAGCGGAAGCATTATAACAACGCGATTGATGTAGTCGTACGTCTTCACGGTCGACCGATCCTCAGCACCGAACGTACGGCACCTCCGCGTTCAGCACACGCTCAGCTCGGTGACGTCCCGCGAACTCACAATCTAGTAGAGCTCGAAGGAGAGTTTCGTCAGCACGACAGCGTGGTGACGATGTTGATGAAGCTACCGACGCAGGGCTACGCCTAAGCACCGCTACGATATTGACCGAGGTGGATTATCATGGAGGGGGGCACCGCACACGGCTAAAAGATCAATGATCGGTTGTTTTGTCTCTGGGGTGCCCCCTGCCCCCATATATAAAGGAGCTAGGGGGGAGGCGGCCGGTCAGGAGGAGGGCGCGCTAAGGGGAGAGTCCTACTCCCACCGGAGTAGGACTCCTCTTTTCCTAGTAGGAGTAGGAGAAGGAAAGGAAGGGAGAGAGGAAGAGAAGGAAAAAGCGGGCGCGCCGCCCCCCTCCTTGTCCAATTCAGACTAGAGGGGGAGGGGGCGCGCAATTCCCCTGGCCGCCCCTCCTCTTCTCCCACTAAGGCCCATGAGGCCCAATTAACTCCCCGGGGGGTTCCGGTAACCCCCGGTACTCCGGTATTTGTGCGAAACCTTCCGGAACCTTTCCAGTGTCCGAACATAGTCGTCCAATATATCAATCTTTACGTCTCGACCATTTCGAGACTCCTCGTCATGTCCATGATCACATCCGGGACTCCGAACTACCTTTGGTACATCAAATAAAAAAATCACAATACCGATCGTCACAGAACTTTAAGCGTGCGGACCCTACGGGTTCGAGGACTATGTAGACATGACCGAGACACGTCTCCGGTCAATAACCAATAGCGGAACCTGGATACTCATATTGGCTCCTACATATTCTACGAAGATCTTTATCGGTCAAACCGCATAACAACATACGTTGTTCCCTTTGTCATCGGTATGTTACTTGCCCGAGATTCGATCTCGTTACGGGAAAGTCTCTTTACTCGTTCTGTAATGCATCATCCCACAACTAACTCATTAGTTACATTGCTTGCAAGGCTTATAGTGATGTGCATTACCGAGAGGGCCCAGAGATACCTCTCCGACAATTGGAGTGAAAAATCTTAATCTCGATTTATTCCAACTCAACAAGTACCATCGGAGACACCTCTAGAGCACCTTTATAATCACCCAGTTACGTTGTGATGGTTGGTAGCACACAAAGTGTTCCTCCAGTAACCAAGAGTTGCATAATCTCATAGTCATAGAAACTTGTATAAGTCATGAAGAAAACAATAGCAGTAAACTAAACGATCAAGTGCTACGCTAACGGAATGAGTCAAGTCAATCACATCATTCTCCTAATGATGTGATCCCGTTAATAAAATGACAACTCATGTCTATGGCTAGGAAACTCAACCATCTTTGATCAACGAGCTAGTCAAGTAGAGGCATACTAGTGACACTATGTTTGTCTATGTATTCACACATGTTTCATGTTTCCGGTTAATACAGTTCTAGCATGAATAATAAACATTTATCATGATATGAGGAAATAAACAATAACTTTATTATTGCCCCTAGGGCATATTTCCTTCAGCAGCCTGGCGGGGAAGGACGACGTAGGGGAGGGGGGAAGGCGCAGGTGCCGGCGAAGGACAACAGGGGCGGCTTTTCACCGACGGCGGGCGGAGTGGAGCTTTTCCTTGCCAAGGCAACAAAGCGCGGGAAGGTTCCAAGTGGAGGTTCGTGGCTTTGCGTGGCCGAAATTTGTTTTTGGGCACGGCCTGACGTGCCCCAAATTTACAATGGCGTCGACTGCTTTTTTGTTGGGCAACCTAAAATATTTTAGGGCACCATATTGGGATGGGGCATCTGTTGGAGCAACGTTTTTTTGCTCTAGATGCCCTAGAAGTTAGTTTTTTGGGGTACACGTTAAAAATAACGCATCTGTTGGAGTTGCACTAAATACATGGTCACAAGCTTCTTGTACAACTCTTCAAGCACAATTAATCTCTCCCTAATAATAAAGCACGAATTGATTTTGTCGGGTTCATAGTCACAATACGCTTCTTCCCGTGAATTTACGCTTTCGGTTTAAATTTAAAATGTATACACGAGGTGGTACTAATAAAATTTGATGCGCCGCACACTAGCCTTGCTAAAAAAACCTGTCATGAAACCTGGGCCAGCCCATGAAGGATACGATTGGCCAACTAAAAAAACCTGGGCCGACCCATGAAGGATACGATCGGCCAGCTAAAAAAGGAATAAAGCCGACGATCCAAGCGGAGATCGAACACAAGACTTCATGCAAGAAACCACCCTGAAAGGACCAGCTGAGCTAGCGCCAGTTATCTATCATAATCTGCCGAATGTTCTTATGTTAATCGGCTTCGCCCGTCTAGCAGAATTTCTAGGTTGATTTGTCTTGGGCCTCAGACCATCCATCCATCCTTTGCGACGTGGCCCAAGAATACGGTAAAACTAATTACTCGAACGAACTCCTAATCCTAACCTCATGAACTGTTCACAAGATAATCCCATATCATTTTTATTTATAAAATCCCACCAGTTTGAATATGTTAGTGAGCTCAAAACAATAAGCAGCCTCGAATCAAGGATTCTTTCAAAGAAGGAATTAATGGGAGAAAGACCCAACATATATTGGCCTAAATCGGTGTCTACAAAGAGAGAAGTTGGGAGGGAAAGGAAGGAGGGAGGGCAAAGAAAAGGGAGAAGCAAACAAGGAGATGGAGACCACGAGGTGCATGGTATAATAATAGAAGGAGGGAGGGTAAAGAAAAGGGAGAAGCACAGAAGGAGATGGAGACCGCGAGGTGCATGGTATAATAATAGAAGGAGGGATTGCGGAATTGTTTAAGAAGGAATCAGCGTTAAACGGGAATTGAGGGCTGCCATGCATGATTTAAGAAGGAATCAACATTAAAGGCAATTGAGGGCTGCCATGCAAGATGCGTAACTAAAGGGTGGGGATCAATATACTTGAATGGGCTGGTTAGTTTCTCGACCAACAATTATGTGTAGCGTTATTCGGTGGGATGTGCTCTGGCAAAAAGAAACTGCGACCATTTTTTTATCAAGCATTCTGACTTGAGAAGAAATCCAAAAATATGACAACTTATTTCATGGAGGAGCCGATGGCTTCATGACATCCGAAATTATCACCATCCTAAGTGGTAGGTGTAGGGTGTAGCTCACGGAGAGTGTCCCTGATGGCCAACTTGACATGATTAGTTTTCAAAGTATAAACACTCCCTTGCGCTGGCGTGTCTCAATTGCAGGTGTGTCATGTAGAGGCTGAGATCACCGTGTTCGGATTGATCACGTTCGAATGCATTGCCTTCAGGTGGACACTGTGGCCAGTATTGATGAGGATGGGAAGGAGTATAATTTCAACTAGAGGGAATAGACCTTTGGAAGGTCATGAGTTGTGTTTACTGAGCTAAGCGCAAAGGATTTTTTTCTCCCGTTTCAACGTAAAGTACGGATTGACTCAGTGGGTTCACCATCACAATACGCTTCTTTCTGTGAATTTACGCTTTTCATTTTTCACCTATATTATTTTCTACATCCGAGATGATATTATTCATCTTTCCGCCAATATGGCGATTTTCGTCCGTCCGTCGTTTCCATATAATTAATTTCGTCTGTCGCGCGTGACAGGCCATCCAGATTTTTGATAGCCGGCCCACCTGATTTTCGTTTCCGTTAGTTTTTCTTCGTACATGGCTTGTGTTGGAAATATGCCCTAGAGGCAATAATAAAATGATTATTATATTTCCTTGCTCATGATAATTGTCTATTATTCATGCTATAATTGTGTTATCCGGAAATCGTAATACATGTGTGAATACATAGACCATAATGTGTCCCTAGTGAGCCTCTAGTTGAATAGCTCGTTGATCAACAAATAGTCATGGTTTCCTGACTATGGACATGGGATGTCATTGATAATGGGATCACATCGTTAGGAGAATGATGTGATAGACAAGACCCAAACCTAAGCGTAGCACAAAGATCGTGTAGTTCGTTTGCTAGAGCTTTTCCAATGTCAAGTATCATTTCCTTAGACCATAGGAGTGCTTTGGGTGTGCCAAACGTCACAACGTAACTGAGTGACTATAAAGGTGCACTACGGGTATCTCCGAAAGTGTCTGTTGGGTTGCCACGAATCGAGACTGGGATTTGTCACTCCGTATGACGGAGAGGTATCTCTGGGCCCACTCGGTAATGCATCATCATAATGAGCTCAATGTGACCAAGGGGTTGGCCACGGGATCATGCATTACGGTATGAGTAAAGTGACTTGCCGGTAACGAGATTGAACAAGGTATTGGGATACCGACGATCGAGTCTCGGGCAAGTAACGTACCGATTGACAAAGGGAATTGTATACGGGATTGATTGAATCCTCGACATCGTGGTTCATCCGATGAGATCATCGAGGAGCATGTGGGAGACAACATGCGTATCCAGATCCCGCTGTTGGTTATTGACCGGAGAGGCGTCTCGGTCATGTTTGCATGTCTCCCGAACCCGTAGGGTCTACCCACTTAAGGTTCAGTGACGCTAGGGTTGTAGAGATATTAGTATGCAGTAACCCGAAAGTTGTTCGGAGTCCCGGATGAGATCCCGGACGTCACGAGGAGTTCCGGAATAGTACGGAGGTAAAGATTTATACATAGGAAGTCCAGTTTCGGCCATCAGGAAGGTTTTGGGGGTTACCGGTATTGTACCGGGACCACCGGAAGGGTCCCGGGGGTCCACCGGGTGGGGCCACCTATCCGGAGGGCCCCATGGGCTGAAGTGGGAGGGGAACCAGCCCCTGGTGGGCTGGTGCGCCCCCTTGGCCCCCCTGCGCCTAGGGTTGGGAAACCCTAGGGGTGGGGGCGCCCCCCACTTGGCTTGGGGGGAAGCCACCCCTTGGCCGCCGCCCCCCTTGGAGATTGCATCTCCTAGGGCCGGCGCCCCCCAAGGCCCCTATATAAAGAGGGGGGAGGGAGGGAAGCCGCACCCTTGCTCTTGGCGCCTCCCTCTCCCTCGGTAACACCTCTCCTCCCTGCTTGCGCTTGGCGAAGCCCTGCCGGGATCCTGCTGCATCCACCACCACGCCGTCGTGCTGCTGGATCTTCATCAACCTCTCCTTCTCCCTTGCGTGTGTAGAACGCAGAGGTGCTGTCCCTTCGGCACTTGGTCATCGGTGATTTGGATTAAGGCGCGTACGACTCCATCATCCCCGTTCTCTTGAACGCTTCCGCTCGCGATCTACAAGGGTATGTAGATGCACTCCTATTCCCCTCGTTGCTAGAATACTCCATAGATTGATCTTGGTGATGCGTAGAATTTTTTTAATTTCTGCTACGAGCCCCAACAGTGGTATCAGAGCTAGGTCTATGCGTAGTTTCTATGCACGAGTAGAACACAAAGCAGTTGTGGGCGTCGATATTGTCAATTATCTTGCCATTACTAGTCTTATCTTGATTCGGCGGCATTGTGGGATGAAGCGGCCCGGACCGACCTTACACGTACGCTTACGTGAGACTGGTTCCACCGACTGACATGCACTAGTTGCATAAGGTGGCTGGCGGGTGTCTGTCTCTCCCACTTTAGTCGGATCGGATTCGATGAACAGAGTCCTTATGAAGGGTAAATAGAAATTGGCAATTCACGTTGTGGTTTTGGCGTAGGTAAGAAATGTTCTTGCTAGAAACCTATAGCAGCCACGTAAAACTTGCAACAACAATTAGAGGACGTCTAACTTGTTTTTGCAGCAAGTGTTTTGTGATGTGATATGGCCAAAGGATGTGATGAATGATATATGTGATGTATGAGATGATCATGTTCTTGTAATAGGAATCACGACTTGCATGTCGATGAGTATGACAACTGGCAGGAGCCATAGGAGTTGTCTTAATTTATTTATGACCTACGTGTCAACATAAACGTCATGTAATTACTTTACTTTATTGCTAAAGCGTTAGCCATAGTAGTAGAAGTAATAGTTGACGTGACAACTTCATGAAGACACGATGATGGAGATCATGATGATGGAGATCATGGTGTCATGCCGGTGATGACGATGATCATGGCGCCCCGAAGATGGAGATCAAAAGGAGCGAAATGATATTGGCCATATAATGTCACTATTTGATTGCATGTGATGTTTATCATGTTTTACATCTTATTTGCTTAGAACGACGGTAGCTTAAATAAGATGATCCCTCGAATTAATTTCAAGAAAGTGTTCCCCCTAACTGTGCACCGTTGCGAAGGTTCGTTGTTTCGAAGCACCACGTGATGATCGGGTGTGATAGATTCTAACGTTCGAATACAACGGGTGTAAGCCAGATTTACACATGCAATACACTTAGGTCGACTTGACGAGCCTAGCATGTACAGACATGGCCTCGGAACACGGAGGACCAAAAGGTCGAGCATGAGTCGTATAGAAGATACGATCAACATGTAGATGTTCACCGATGTTGACTAGTCCGTCTCACGTGATGATCGGACACGGCCTAGTTGCCTCGGATCATGTTTCAATTAGATGACTAGAGGGATGTCTATCTGAGTGGGAGTTCATTGAATAATTTGATTAGATGAACTTAATTATCATGAACTTAGTCTAAAATCTTTACAATGTGTCTTGTAGATCAAATGGCCCACGCTAATGTTGCCCTCAACTTCAACGCGTTCCTAGAGAAAACCAAGCTGAAAGATGATGGCAGCAACTATACGGACTGGGTCCGGAACCTGAGGATCATCCTCATAGCTGCCAAGAAAGATTATGTCCTAGAAGCACCGCTAGGTGAAGCACCATTCCCAGCAAACCAAGACGTTATGAACGCTTATCAGTCACGTGCTGATGATTACTCCCTCGTTCGGTGCGGCATGCTTTACAGCTTAGAACTGGGGCTCCAAAAGCGTTTTGAGCAACACGGAGCATATGAGATGTTCGAGGAGCTGAAAATGGGTTTCCAAGCTCATGCCCGGGTCGAGAGATATGAAGTCTCCGACAAGTTCTTTAGTTGTAAGATGGAGGAAAATAGCTCTGTCAGTGAACACATACTCAAGATGTCTGGGTTGCACAACCGCTTGACTCAGTTGGGAGTTAATCTCCTGGATGACGCGGTCATTGACAGAATCCTTCAGTCGCTTCCACCAAGCTACAAGAGCTTTGTGATGAATTTCAATTTGCAGGGGATGGAAAAGACCATTCCCGAGGTATATTCAATGCTGAAATCAGCGGAGGTGGAGATCAAAAAGGAACATCAAGTGTTAATGGTGAATAAAACCACTAAGTTCAAGAAAGGCAAGGGTAAGAAGAACTTCAAGAAGGACGGCAAGGTAGTTGCTGCGCCCGGTAAGCCAGTTGCTGGGAAGAAGCCAAAGAATGGACCCAAGCCTGAGACTGAGTGCTTTTATTGCAAGGGAAGTGGTCACTGGAAGCGGAACTGCCCCAAGTACTTAGCGGACAAGAAGGCCGGCAATACTAAAGGTATATGTGATATACATGTAATTGATGTGTACCTTACCAGTACTGGTAGTAGCTCCTGGATATTTGATACCGGTGCGGTTGCTCATATTTGTAACTCAAAGCAGGAGCTGCGGAATAAGCGGAGACTGGCGAAGGACGAGGTGACGATGCGCGTCGGGAATGGTTCCAAGGTCGATGTGATCGCCGTCGGCACTCTACCTCTACATTTACGTACGGGATTAGTTTTAAACCTCAATAATTGTTATTTAGTTCCAGCTTTGAGCATGAACATTGTATCAGGATCTCGTTTAATTCGAGATGGCTACTCATTTAAATCCGAGAATAATGGTTGTTCTATTTATATGAGAGATATGTTTTATGGTCATGCCCCTCTGGTGAATGGTTTATTCTTAGTGAATCTCGAGCGTAAAGTTACACATGTTCATAGTGTGAATACCAAAAGGTGTAAGGTTGATAATGATAGTCCCACATACTTGTGGCACTGCCGCCTTGGTCACATAGGTGTCAAACGCATGAAGAAGCTCCATGCAGATGGACTTTTAGAGTCTCTTGATTACGAATCATTTGACACGTGCGAACCATGCCTCATGGGTAAAATGACCAAGACTCCGTTCTCCGGAACATTGGAGCGAGCAACCAACTTATTGGAAATCATACATACTGATGTGTGCGGTCCAATGAGTGTTGAGGCTCACGGTGGCTATTGTTATGTTCTCACTCTCACTGATGACTTGAGTAGATATGGGTATGTCTACTTAATGAAACACAAGTCTGAGACCTTTGAAAAGTTCAAGGAATTTCAGAGTGAGGTTGAGAATCAACATGACCGAAAGATAAAATTCTTACGATCAGATCGTGGGTGAGAATATTTAAGTCACGAATTTGGTATGCACTTATGGAAATGTGGAATCGTTTCACAACTCACGCCGCCTGGAACACCTCAGCGAAATGGTGTGTCCGAACGTCGTAATCGCACTCTATTGGATATGCTGTGATCTATGATGTCTCTTACCGATCTACCGCTCTCATTTTGGGGCTATGCTTTAGAGACTGCCGCATTCACTTTAAATAGGGCTCCGTCGAAATCCGTTGAGACGACACCGTATGAATTATGGTTTGGGAAGAAACCTAAGCTGTCGTTTCTAAAAGTTTGGGGATGCGATGCTTATGTCAAGAAACTTCAACCTGAAAAGCTCGAACCCAAGTCAGAAAAATGCGTCTTCATAGGATACCCTAAGGAAACCATTGGGTATACCTTCTACCTCAGATCCGAAGGCAAGATCTTTGTTGCCGAGAATGGATCCTTTCTAGAGAAAGAGTTTATCTCGAAAGAAGTAAGTGGGAGGAAAGTAGAGCTTGATGAAGTACTGCCTCTTGAAGCGGAGAGTAGCGCAGCTCAGGAAAATGTTCCTATGGTGCCTGCACCGATTAGAGAGGAGGTTAATGATGATGATCAAGATACTTTGGATCAAGCTCCTACTGAACTTCGTAGGTCCACAAGGACACGTTCCGCACCAGAGTGGTACGACAACCCTGTCCTGGGAATCATGTTGTTAGACAACGGTGAACCTTCGAACTATGAAGAAGCGATGGCGGGCCCAGATTCTGATAAATGGCTACAAGCCATGAAATCGGAGATAGAATCCATGTATGAAAATGAAGTATGGACTTTGACTGACTTGCCCGATGATCGGCGAGCCATAGAAAATAAATGGTTCTTTAAGAAGAAGACAGACGCGGATGGTAATGTGACCATCTATAAGGCTCAACTTGTCGCTAAGGGTTATCGACAAGTTCAAGGGGTTGACTACAATGAGACTTTCTCACCTGTAGCGAAGCTAAAGTCCGTCCGAATCATGTTAGCAATTGCCGCATTCTATGATTATGAGATATGGCAAATGGACGTCAAAACAGCATTCCTTAACGACTTTCTTAAGGAAGAATTGTATATGATGCAGCCGGAAGGTTTTGTCGATCCTAAGAATGCTAACAAGGTGTGCAAGCTCCAGCGCTCAATCTATGGGCTCGTGCAAGCATCTCGGAGTTCGAACATTCGCTTTGATGAGATGATCAAAGCATTTGGGTTTATGCAGACTTATGGAGAAGCCTGCGTTTACAAGAAAGTGAGTGGGAGCTCTGTAGCATTTCTCATATTATATGTGGATGACATACTATTGATGGGAAATGATATAGAATTCTTGGAAAGCATAAAGGCCTATTTGAACAAGTGTTTTTCAATGAAGGACCTTGGAGAGGATGCTTATATATTAGGCATCAAGATCTATAGAGATAGATCGAGACGCCTCATCGGTCTTTCACAAAGTACGTACCTTGACAAGATATTGAAGAAGTTCAATATGGATCAGTCCAAGAAGGGGTTCTTGCCTGTATGGCAAGGTGTGCGATTGAGCATGGCTCAATGCCCGACCATGGCAGAAGATATAGAAGAGATGAGTGTCATCCCTTATGCCTCAGCCATAGGGTCTATTATGTATGCCATGCTGTGTACCAGACCTGATGTAAACCTTGCCGTAAGTTTGGTAGGTAGGTACCAAAGTAATCCCGGCAAGGAACACTGGACAGCGGTCAAAAACATCCCGAAGTACCTGAAAAGGACCAAGGATATGTTTCTCGTTTATGGAGGTGCCGAAGAGCTCATCGTAAAGGGTTACGTCGACGCTAGCTTCGACACAGATCTGGATGACTCTAAGTCACAAACAGGATACGTGTATATTTTGAATGGTGGGGCAGTAAGCTGGTGCAGTTGCAAGCAAAGCGTCGTGGCGGGATCTACATGTGAAGCAGAGTATATGGCAGCCTCGGAGGCAGCACAAGAAGCAGTCTAGGTGAAGGAGTTCATTACCGACCTAGGAGTCATACCCAATGCGTTGGACCCGATGACTCTCTTCTGTGACAACACTGGAGCTATTGCCCTTGCAAAGGAGCCCAGGTTTCACAGGAAGACCAGGCATATCAAGCGTCACTTCAACTCCATTCGTGAAAGTGTTCAAAATGGAAACATAGAAATTTGTAAAGTACATACGGACCTGAATGTAGCAGACCCGTTGACTAAACCTCTCCCTAGAGCAAAACATTATCAACACCAGAATTCCATGGGTGTTCGATTCATCACAATGTAACTAGACTATTGACTCTAGTGCAAGTGGGAGACTGTTGGAAATATGCCCTAGAGGCAATAATAAAATGATTATTATATTTCCTTGTTCATGATAATTGTCTATTATTCATGCTATAATTGTGTTATCCGAAAATCGTAATACATGTGTGAATACATAGACCACAATGTGTCCCTAGTGAGCCTCTAGTTGACTAGCTCGTTGATCAACAGATAGTCATGGTTTCTTGACTATGGACATGGGATGTCATTGATAACGGGATCACATCATTAGGAGAATGATGTGATGGACAAGACCCAAACCTAAGCGTAGCACAAAGATCGTGTAGTTCGTTTGCTACAACTTTTCCAATGTCAAGTATCATTTCCTTGGACCATGAAGTTGTGTAACTCCCGGATACCATAGGAGTGCTTTGGGTGTGCCAAACGTCACAACGTAACTGGGTGACTATAAAGGTGCACTACGGGTATCTCCGAAAGTGTCTGTTGGGTTGCCACGAATCGAGACTGGGATTTGTCACTCTGTATTGTCGGAGAGGTATCTCTGGGCCCACTCGGTAATGCATCACCATAATGAGCTCAATGTGACCAAGGGGTTGGTCACGGGATCATGCATTACGGTACGAGTAAAGTGACTTGCCGGTAACGAGATTGAACAAGGTATTGGGATACCGACGATCGAGTCTCGGGCAAGTAACGTACCGATTGACAAAGGGAATTGTATACGGGATTGATTGAATCCTCGACATCATGGTTCATCCAATGAGATCATCAAGGAGCATGTGGGAGACAACATGGGTATCCAGATCCCGCTGTTGGTTATTTACCGGAGAGGCGTCTCGGTCATGTCTGTATGTCTCTCGTACCCGTAGGGTCTACACACTTAAGGTTCGGTGACGATAGGGTTGTAGAGATATTAGTATGCAGTAATCCGAAAGTTGTTCGGAGTCCTGGATGAGATCCCGGACGTCACGAGGAGTTCCGGAATGGTCCGAAGGTAAAGATTTATATATAGGAAGTCCAGTTTTGGCCATCGGGAAGGTTTCGGGGGTTATCGGTATTGTACCGGGACCACCGGAAGGGTCCCGGGGGTCCACCAGGTGGGGCCACCTATCCCGGAGGGACCCATGGGCTGAAGTGGGAGGGGAACCAGCCCCTGGTGGGCTGGTGCGCCCCCCTTGGGCCCCCCTGTGCCTAGGGCTGGGAAACCCTAGGGGTGGGGGCGCCCCCCACTTGGCTTGGGGGGGAAGCCACCCCTTGGCCGCCGCCCCCCTTGGAGATTTCATCTCCTAGGGCCGGCGCCCCCCCAAGGACCCTATATAAAGAGGGGGGAGGGAGGGCAGCCGCACCCTTGCTCTTGGCGCCTCCCTCTCCCTCCGTAACACCTCTCCTCCCCGCTTGCGCTTGGCGAAGCCCTGCCGGGATCCTGCTGCATCCACCACCACGCCGTCGTGCTGCTGGATCTTCATCAACCTCTCCTTCTCCCTTGCTGGATCAAGAAAGAGGAGATGTCTTCCCGACCGTACGTGTGTTGAAAGGTGTTGTCCGTTCGTCACTTGGTCATCGGTGATTTGGATCACGACGAGTATGACTCCATCATCCCCGTTCTCTTGAACGCTTCCGTTCGCGATCTACAAGGGTATGTAGATGCACTCCTATTCCCGTTGTTGCTAGAATACTCCATAGATTGATCTTGGTGATGCGTAGAAATTTTTTAATTTCTGCTACGATCCCCAACAGGTTGGCTATTGGCATTTCCTAAACGGCGCCTAAGCGCCCTTTATAGGCTTAACCGTACAAGACGCACACCCCACGCACAGCCCTGGGCTGGCCCATGTTACTTTTTTTTCCTATTTTGAGAGACGCAAAAAAGAGCGTGTGCAACGTGACTCGAACTACCAATCTCTTGGCTCAGTGTTCGCTGTGACAACCAACAAGCCACCCTCCTGAAATTGTTTACTCAAAGCTTTTTCCTTCTTATACTCTTTGTTATTTTTCCTTTTTTTCCTAGAATGCTTTCGTATGGGTTTTTTCTATTTACTTTTTCATTTTTTGGAACAATTTTTTTGCTATTTTTTTTAAAAAATACATTTTTTTAACATTCGTGAACTTTTTTCGAATTTGATGAACTTTTTTTAAATTCAATGAACTTTTTTTCAAATTTGATGTACTTTTTTACAAATTCCGTGAACTTTTTTCAAATTCTATGAACTTTTGTCAAATTCGATGACTTTTTTTGAATTCAATAAACATTTTTAAAATCTGGTGAACTTTTCTCAAAATCAATGAACTTTTTAAAAAACTTCGACGAACTGTTTTTTAAGTTCATAAAAAATATTCGTGAACTATTTTCGAAATTTGATGAGCCCTTTTTTATAAAAAAATAAACTTTTGAAAAAAACGAAATAACTCAAAATTCTAATAAATAGCGCGGACAAAATGATTCTTAAAGTTTTCGCGTTGTTATTAATCAATGGCGCTCAGGTCGTGCGGTGGTTTGCCGAGCATTTTCGTTAGTGCTAGCTGCATGGCGCGAGTTCGATTCATCGTACGCGCTATTTTTTTGTGTTTTCTTCACGGGACAATCGATCGCGTCGCTCGCGGTGGGCCAGCCCATATGTGCAGGCGCGCGGGCGCCGGAACCTTTAACCGGCGCAGAAGGCGCCCATTAGGAGGTCCCTTGGCTATCGTACGTGCTCATATGTCCTGTGCCAAATTGGATATCTGCCCTGTTCGTCCATGGCCCAACAATTCTGGCCCACGTATCCAAAAAAATATTTGCGGGTGAAGGTATCGAACTCACGAGAGGTCCTAACCGGCGCTCTCAGCGCCGGTTCCGCTTAGTGGCGCCCGCGGGCGATGGTACTGGGGCGGCCCAGAAAATTTCAATAGATCGAGGGGCGATGGTACTGGGGCGGCCCAGAAAATTTCAATAGATCGCAGGTATCCTCGTGGGCATCGCGAAAAAATAGGCAAAAAAGGTCTCCTCGTGGATCGAACATGCGCCCTCACAAACACGTTCACGAAAGGCTAACCACCTGACCTAGGTGCGTGCTGTTGACCAAGTACAGGGAGAATTCTTTAAGGACATTAATAGACGCGCAATTTATTAGTACACATCTACTATTCACTTTAGCGTTTGATTTTTCAACTATTTGAAAACATTTCGAAAGAAAGTTCGTGAATTGCAAAAAAAATCATTGATTTTGAAAAAAAGTTCATCAATTTTGAAAAAAGTTCACGGTTTTGAGAAAAAGTTCATAGGATTTGAAAAAAGTTCACCAATTTTCAGAAATAGTTCACAAAAATGAGAAAAAAGTTCATGGATTTAAAAAAAGTTCATCAATTTTCAGAAATAGTTCACAAAAATTGAGAAAAAAGTTCACAGATTTGAAAAAAGTTCATCAATTTTGAAAAAAGTTCACCGACTTTGAAAAAGGTTCATCACCTTTGGAAAACGGTCACGCTTTTTTGAAAAACAGTTCGTCTTATTAGGAAAAAAGTTCATTAAATTCGAAAAAAGTTCATCGAAATTGAAAAAGTTCATCCAATTTGAAAACGTTCATTATTTTGAAAAAAAAGGTTTGTACAGTTGAAAAAACTTCATCAATTTTGAACAAGTTCATCCATGAAAAAAGTTCATGAATTTTGAAAACTTAACAGAAAAAGAAAAGGAAAAAAGACAGAAGAATCCCGGCCAAAACAAATAAAATATGGTAAAAACACAACACAGTTTAGTTAAAGAAAAGTAAAGGAAGATAATTAGCACCAACGGGAATCATGGTCAGTTGGTTACTGCGCTGGTTCGATCTGTAGTTTTTACAGAAAAGGAAAACGTAACATGGGCCGGCCCGGAACTGTAGTGTGCGCCCGTTTGCTGGAATCGAATAAACGGGCGCTGAAGGCGCCGTTTAGGAAATGCCCGAACTCACAACCTCCAAGTTAGTAAACAATATTGTGGCCACTGAACTAGCCCCTGTTGTGTGTAGGAATCAAAGTTGATTGCGTTGTTAAATTATCCCACCTCGCTCCCTAGACGTCTCTCAGTTCCCTCGGTATCAGGAGGAGGTCTCGAGGATTATGACAGAGAAGAGCTCGTGGAAGGAAGAGAGGCTAAGGAAGGAAATATATATATGTAGAGGCTAAGAAAGGAAAGAGGTGGCTAAGCTAAGGAAGGAAAGAGACGATAAATATGGGTTGCTGGAAAGAGAGGATAATATGGGCTGCTATTATGTGGGCTATTAAACGATTCATGAGGACGTGAATAATTTAAGGACGGCGGATATGCATGTTGATTCACGTTGCCTGTGATGCCCTGATCAATGGATGAAAAATAGCTGGAGGGACTAAGAGAAGAGGATGTGAAAAACTCGCTCAATGGATGAAAAATAGCTTGAGGGACTAAGAGAAAAGAGGATGTGAATAATTCAAACTCGCCATGCACATGCCAGGTTGAAAGGCTCAAGATAGAATGTTGCCACACACCAGTATCCGACATAAACGTGAAGAGGATGAAAAATAGCTTTATGTCTGTGCCAAGTTGAAAATAACTAAACGTGAAGAGGTTTTGATGCTGATCGTTGTTAACTGAAGTTGGATTTGGTGTTTGTTTGTATCCTTCACACACTGGTAGAGTGGTACTAACTACTATCCGACATAAAAGCTGGAAAAGAAACGAACACCATCCATAGTCCAAATTAGATACGACATTTTTGGACTAACATATTTACACGTGTTTGCACACTCGCGGGAAGCATGGTAATAACTACTACGACATAAAGCTAGAAAAGAAGTGAACACCATCCATAGTCCAAATAGGATTGCACATTGCTGGACTAACATTATGTACATAGGTTAGCACACACGCGGGAAGCATATATACCTAGATGGATTGTGAAGTATATGACGAAGATTTATACATGCAAGCAGAATACAAGACAATTGTCTTTAGGTATATACAAAATAAATTGTCTTCATAGAAGGTGCATGTCTTATATATCCTAAAAAAGTATGGAAGTGTTTGTAGTGTTTTCCCGCTACTGATTGTTGTCAATCCTTATGAGGGACGATCTATGGACCAGGTGCGAGGAGTAGATTGCGCAGGGCGGCCCTTACGCCAACTTGATGAGATTATAGTTTTTAAAATTTTAAACATCCCCTTGCATTGTACACTTCAATGACGGGTGTGTCGTGCAGTGGCCGAGCTGATCACCTCAAAATTGACAACTTCCGGATGTGTTATGACCAAATGGACAATGTGGCAACTATCAACAAGGGCAGAAGAAGTATAAGAGGCGGCAGGGGTGTGGCGCTGTGTTGAAATATATTTTTTCTTCCGTTGCAACACACAGACATATGTGCTAGTCTAACATCAAGTAGACCATACACAGACTGATTCGAGTAACATCAACAAGATCAAAATAGAGGGCGCGACCGAAAAAAGTGCACTAGACAGTGACGTCCCGGCCCAACCAGCATTAGAAGACCCCAGGGTGTCCGATAAGAGTTGAGTTCGCACGTGCTCACATGTGTAGTAAAAACTTGAGATATAGCACACACCGATCGATCATTTACCACGTTTTGCCCAAATTCGTTGTAGTAGAATGCCACCAAAACGAAATAAAGTGTTGCACATCTACCACGAAATGGAGCAAAAAATGTGGTATATGGAGTACCTCCTACAAGGCTGCAACGGTTGCCGGTTTAATTTATGGTAAAAGATAACTTTTCTTGTAGTGTGTTACTAGCATAATGGTATGGTATTATATTGGATTAGTTAAGGCATATCCAAAGCAAAACCTCAAACCTTTATTATATGTTTAGACCACAGTGTTCGGTCATTCAACATGAATCTTATATGTCCGCTTAGCAGTTCGGATGTACGAACTTCGGTATCGTAGCAACAAACGTGGGGAGCTTTGCCGGAGTCCGACACATGCACTTGACCAACATAAAGTCTCTGCATTGTCCTCCTCTTTTTTCTCTCTCTTCATATGCATGGCCCCTCCTATCTCTCCTCCTAACCAGATATCACACCACAATATCCCATCACATGCATGGTCCTCTTCTACTCTCTCTTCTCTCAACTAGATTAATTTGTGAATAATGTTGGATGACTCTCTTCCGCATCATGTCCGCGGACCACGTCCGGACACAGAAACAGACACTTATGGTGTCCATTTGTGGATCAGCGTTGAAGATGCCTTTATATAATTAAAAATTATCATTGTTTCAACAAGTAGATGGTACCATCGTACCAAGCATACACAAAACGGTAGAGTCGTGCATCCATAATTCCTGATGTACTATATGGTTTCCAAATTGATCATATCGTGGTGAGATCTTTGAAACTAAATCTCATGTCGGTATATTTCAACAACTTCCTTTTCTCAATCAGTAATTGTTAGATTGTCATCATATATACTTGCCTAGATTATGCAATACTTTGTTATCGGATTAATAACAAGGACCATGCGATCTGAATTATGTTATCGATTATGTAGGTGCATACTTACTAATAAAGAAAATAGGATTATTAGTCCGTCATACTATTTTGCAGAAAACCCTCTGATGTTTCTGTTAATTAAACTGCAGTCCACTTTTAAGTCAGATTTTTGCTTTTGCAGAAACCCCCTGATATTTCTGATAATCAACTGCAAGCCAATTTTAAGTCAAAATTTTGCTTTTCCAGGAACCCCCCGATAATTGGGTTAATCAACCCGCAGTACAGATGAGATGATTTTAAAAAATATCCAAATCTTTTAAACGGTAACTCCAAGTTTAACATGTTATATATGTAATTTGATAAAAAAATGTATAGAATTTGAATATGATGTTATTTAACTGTTAACTGTTTAAAAAAGCTATTTAGAGTGCAACCTTAACCAATAACGCATGATCCATCTTTCTTTCACACCGATGTCGATTCGGATTGAAAATGAACACCTCGACAAAACTAGGATTGAGATGAAATAAATCTTCTGTAACTATGCGTGCACACCTCGCCAAAACCTCACAGGAAAGGCATATTTCTCGTCTTATGTCGAGAGAGATGTCTTAGGATTGACAATAATCAAAAGTGTTGTTATTGTGTGGGCAATGAAGCCACCGTAGGCGATGGTGGAAAAGAGGATAAATGACGACACACATGGGATGCCATGTGTTAAAATAATAAATGTGGACCTATTGCGGTCTTGAGTCATAGTTATTGTGTTAGGGCAGTGTGATATTTTCTTCTCCGTTGCAATGAACAGGCTCTTTGCTAGTGTTGCTTATTTATCTTATTGTTTCAGTTACCAAAGTAACCTAGTGTGATGACTAGACTATTCTAGAGTTTTATCCTCAAGACTTCCCATACCAGATTTCCCAATAATACTCATCAAGTTATTCAATTATGGTCACTAGATTATTATTAATATGTATAGTCAACAAGTTTTTAGTTACCGAATTTCCCAATAATAGTCTCTGGTTATCGGTGATGGTCACCAGATTATTCTGGTTATTCTTGGCAGAAGACACTTACAATCACCATGTTATTCGGTGACGGTCATTGGGTTATTCTATGATAGTCACCAAGTTATTTTAGGTACCAAATTTTCACTATAATAAACACCTATTGGGCGTAGCTATATCAGAGCATTACCACCACACATATCATGGCTATCAAATAAAAAATGATGATAATTACCAGGTTTTTGGTTCGTGGCTATCATGAAAAGCTATCAAAATCTAGAAAAACAAAACACAACATGCTCAAATGCAGTGGAGGAACACCAAGGAGGAAAGTGAGGAAGGAATCAAAGCAAGGGTACTCCACTTACTCGAGGGAGAACCTAGGTTGCATCTGGACACACTCTGCTGGTCACAAACTCACAATGCTCCCGGCAGCATGTGATGGTCGGCAAGGAAGGGGCAGAGCGCAGCGAGGAATGAGCTCGATGTCAACCTAGGTGGGGTGAATGAAAAAGAGGTTGGAATCGCTCGAGGCTTAACATGCCCACAAATCCTTCATCATGTATTTATGCAGGAAATTACGTACTACCGTAAGCGGATGTAGAAATAGAAAGGGTTGTGATACCACCAGACATTTACCGACTCTAATCTACTCACTTCCGTTTATATAAGATGTTTTCGCTTTTTCCATATTCACATGTATCTAGACATGTTTTACTGTGTATATTCACCCATTTCAGTCTGTATCCAGTTCACATTTTAAATTTCTAAAACATCTTATATTTAGGAATGGAGGGAGTATTTTGTTACTTGTGCCACTTTTGAGCCTTAATATTCTTTGTAATTCCTTTCAAATACAACTTCATATAGTTAGCATCACTTCTCGACTCCATTTGGTTTTGTGCCATGGATGCAACAGGTCAGCTAATGTACCTAAACACTTAGAGCATCTCCACTCGCCCCCAACAGGCCCGCCCAGGGCCCTTTTGTATCGCCGGCGCTAAAAAACCGGCCCAGTCGTGTCCCCAGAAGCCCATTTTTCGCTGGTTAGGCCTGAATTTAGCGCCGGTGGCCCCGGGGCGAACCCGGCGCGCTGGGGGAAGCGTTCTTGGCGCCGAAGCCTGGTGGAGCCGCCGAGTCAGTGGCCGGCCTCATCTCATCTTCCTCGTCGCCTCGGTTTCCCACGGGCAATCAATGCCAAAGCTGCCGCCGGTCAACCTTTCATTGATTCTCACGGGCGGCGCAGTGCGGCAACGCGCCCCTCCTGCCACGTGCACACATGCTTGCCATCCCCGGAAAGCCGCCCCCTCCCTCGCCGGTGGACGCACTCACCCGCAGCCTCTCTCTCGCGGCCGACGCCCCCATCTCGTCTCCCTCTCTCACTGCATGTACGACCCCACCGATGGGCGAGCGGTTCCCAGACGACAGAGCGACGGCCAACGGCTTCGGCCGCCGCCACCTGCACGAGTGGGAAGCCCACCTCCTCCACCAGGCGAACCACCCGGCTGAAGGAAATATGCCCTAGAGGCAATAATAAAGTTATTATTTATTTCCTTATTTCATGATAAATGTTTATTATTCATGCTAGAATTGTATCAACCGAAAACATGATACATGTGTGAATACATAGACAAACAGAGTGTCACTAGTATGCCTCTACTTGATTAGCTCGTTGATCAAAGATGGTTATGTTTCCTAGTCATAGACATGAGTTGTCATTTGATTAACGGGATCACATCATTAGGAGAATGATGTGATTGACATGACCCATTCCGTTAGCTTAGCACTCGATCGTTTAGTATGTTGCTATTGCTTTCTTCATGACTTATACATGTTCCTATGACTATGAGATTATGCAACTCCCGTTTGCCGGAGGAACACTTTGTGTGCTACCAAACGTCACAACGTAACTGGGTGATTATAAAGGAGCTCTACAGGTGTCTCCAAAGGTAGATGTTGGGTTGGCGTATTTCGAGATTAGGATTTGTCACTCCGATTGTCGGAGAGGTATCTCTGGGCCCTCTCGATAACGAGATTGAACTAGGTATTGGATACCGACGATCGAATCTCGGGCAAGTAACATACCGATGACAAAGGGAACAACGTATGTTGTTATGCGGTCTGACCGATAAAGATCTTCGTAGAATATGTAGGAGCCAATATGGGCATCCAGGTCCCGCTATTGGTTATTGACCGGAGACGTGTCTCGGTCATGTCTACATTGTTCTTGAACCGTAGGGTCCGCACGCTTAAGGTTTCGATGACAGTTATATAATGAGTTTATGAGTTTTGATGTACCGAAGGAGTTCGGAGTCCCGGATGAGATCGTGGACATGACGAGGAGTCTCGAAATAGTCAAGACGTAAAGATCGATATATTGGACGACTATATTCGGACATCGGAAAGGTTCTGAGTGGTTCGGGTATTTTTCGGAGTACCGAGGAGTTACGGGAATACGGGGGAGAAGTATTGGGCCTTATTGGGCCATGTGGGAAAGGGAGAGGGGCTGCCTAGGGCAGGTCGCGCGCCCCCCAAGGCCTAGTCCGAATTGGACTAGAGGGAGGGGCTGCGCCCCCTCCTTCCTTCCCTTCTCTTTTCCCCTTCCTTGTCTCCTACTCCTAATACATGGAAGGACTCCTAGTTGGACTAGGAAAGGGGGAATCCTACTCCCGGTGGGAGTAGGACTCCCCTAGGGCGCGCCATAGAGAGGGCCGGCCCTCCCCTCCTCCACTCCTTTATATACGGGGGCAGGGGGCACCCCATAGATACACAAGTTGATCTTCGTGATCGTTCCTCAGCCGTGTGCGGTGCCCCCTCCACCATATTCCACCTCGGTCATATTGTCGCAGTGCTTAGGCGAAGCCCTGCGTTGGTAGTTCATCAAGATCGTCACCACGCCGTCGTGCTGACGAAACTCTTCCCCGAGAGCTTTGCTGGATCGGAGCCCGGAGAACGTCATCGAGCTGTACGTGTGTCAAGAACTCGGAGGCGCCGGAGTAACGGCGCTTGGATCGGTTGGATCGGGAGGAGGACGTACGACTACTTCCTCTACGTTGTGTCAACGCTTCCGCTTCGGTCTATGAGGGTATGTAGACAACACTCTCCCCTCTCGTTGCTATACATAACCATGATCTTGCATGTGCGTAGGAATTTTTTTGAAATTACTACGTTCCCCAACAGTGGCATCCGAGCCTAGGTTTTTATGGTTTGATGTTATGCACGAGTAGAACACAAGTGAGTTGTGGACGATATAAGTCATACTGCCTACCAGCATGTCATACTTTGGTTCGGCGGTATTGTTGGATGAAGCGGCCCGGACCGACATTACGCGTACGCTTACGCGAGACTGGTTCTACCGCCGTGCTTTGCACACAGGTGGCTGGCGGGTGTCAGTTTCTCCAACTTTAGTTGAACCGAGTATGGCTACGCCCGGTCCTTGAGAAGGTTAAAACGGAGTCTATTTGACAAACTATCGTTGTGGTTTTGATGCGTAGGTGAGATTGGTTCTTGCTTAAGCCCGTAGCAGCCACGTAAAATTTGCAACAAACAAAGTAGAGGACGTCTAACTTGTTTTTGCAGGGCATGTTGTGATGTGATATGGTCAAGACATGATGCTAAATTTTATTGTATGAGATGATCATGTTTTGTAACCGAGTTATCGGCAACCGGCAGGAGCCGTATGGTTGTCGCTTTATTGTATGCAATGCAATCGCCCTGTAATGCTTTACTTTATCACTAAGCGGTAGCGATAGTCGTAGAAGCATAAGATTGGCGAGACGACAACGATGCTACGATGGAGATCAAGGTGTCGCGCCGGTGACGATGGTGATCATAATGGTGCTGCGGAGATGGAGATCACAAGCACAAGATGATGATGGCCATATCATATCACTTATATTGATTGCATGTGATGTTTATCTTTTTATGCATCTTATCTTGCTTTGATTGACAGTAGCATTACAAGATGATCTCTCACTAAATTATCATAGTAATAGTGTTCTCCCTGAGTATGCACCGTTGCGAAAGTTCTTCGTGCTGAGACACCACGTGATGATCGGGTGTCATAGGCTCTACGTTCAAATACAACGGGTGCAAAACAGTTGCACACGCGGAATACTCAGGTTTAACTTGACGAGCCCAGCATATAACAGATATGGCCTCGGAACACGGAGACCGAAAGGTCGAGCGTGAATCATATAGTAGATATGATCAACATATTGATGTTCACCGTTGAAACTACTCCATCTCACGTGATGATCGGACATGGTTTAGTTGATATGGATCACGTGATCACTTAGAGGATTAGAGGGATGTCTATCTAAGTGGGAGTTCTTAAGTAATATGATTAATTGAACTTAACTTTATCATGAACTTAGTCCTGGTAGTATTAGCATATCTATGTTGTAGATCAATAGCTCGCGTTGTTGCTTCCCTATGTTTATTTTGATATGTTCCTAGAGAAAAACTATGTTGAACAATGTTAGTAGCAATGATACGGATTGGATCCATGATCTGAGGTTTATCCTCATTGCTGCACAGAAGAATTATGTCCTTGATGCACCGCTAGGTGACGGACCTATTGCAGGAGCAGATGCAGACGTTATGAACGTTCGGCTAGTTCAATATGATGACTACTCGATAGTTTAAGTGCACCATGCTTAACGGCTTAGAATCGGGACTTCAAAGACGTTTTGAACTTCATGGACCATATGAGATGTTCCAGGAGTTGAAGTTAATATTTCAAGCAAATACCCGAGTTGAGAGATATGAAGTCTCCAACAAGTTCTATAGCTAAAAGATGGAGGAGAATCGCTCAACTAGTGAGCATGTGCTCAGATTGTCTGGGTATTACAATCGCTTGAATCAAGTGGGAGTTAATCTTCCAGATAAAAAAGTGATTAACAGAATTCTCTAGTCACCATCACCAAGTTAGTAGAACTTCGTGATGAACTATAATATACACGGGATAACGGAAACGATTCCCAAGCTCTTCGTGATGCTAAAATCAACGAAGGTAGAAATTAAGAAAAACATCAAGTGTTGATGGTTAACAAGACCACTAGTTTCAAGAAAAGGGCAAAGGGAAGAAGGGGAACTTCAAGAAGAACGGCAAGCAAGTTGCTGCTCAAGTGAAGAAGCCCAAGTCTGGACCTAAACCTGCGACTGAGTGCGTTTACTGCAAAGGGACTGGTCACTGGAAGCGGAACTGCCCCAAGTATTTGGCGGATAAGAAGGATGGCAAAGAGAACAAAGGTATATTTGATATACAGATTATTGATGTATATTTTACTAGTGTTCATAGCAACCCCTAAGTATTTGATACTAGTTCAGTTGCTATGATTAGTAACTTGAAATGGGAGTTGCAGAATAAACAGAGACTAGTTAAGGGTGAAGTGACGATGTGTGTTGGAAGTAGTTCCAAGATTGATAGGATCATCATCGCACACTCCCTATACTTTCGGGATTAGTGTGGAACCTAAATAAGTGTTATTTGGTGTTGAGCATGAATATGATTTGATCATGTTTATTGCAATACGGTTATTCATTTAAGTAAGAGAATAAATTGTTGTTCTATTTACATGAATAAAACCTTATATGGTTACACACCCAATGAAAATGGTTCGTTGGATCTCGATTGTAGTGATACACATATTCATAATGTTGAAGCCAAAAGATGCAAATTTAATAATGATAGTGCAACTTATTTGTGGCACTGTCGTTTAAGTCATATTGGTGTAAAGCGCATGAAGAAACTCCATGCAGATGGGATTTTGGAATCACTTGATTATGAATCACTTGATGCTTGCGAACCATGTCTCTTGGGCAAGATGACTAAAACGCCGTTCTCCAGAACAATAGAGCGAGCAACTGACTTATTGGAAATAATACATACTGATGTATGCAATCCGATGAGTGTTGAGGCTCGCGGCAAGTATCATTATTTTCTGACCTTCACAGATGATTTGAGCAGATATGGGTATATCTACTTGATGAAACATAAGTCTGAAACGTTTGAAAAGTTCAAAGAATTTCAGAGTGAAGTGGAAAATCATCGTGACAAGAAAATAAAGTTTCTACGATCTGATCACAGAGACGAATATTTGAGTTACGAGTTTGGTCTTCAATTAAAACAATGTGGAATAGTTTCACAAAATCATGCCACCTGGAACACCTCAGCATAATGGTGTGTCCGAACGTCATAACCGTACTTTATTGGATATAGTGCAATCTATGATGTTTCTTACTGATTTACCACCATCGTTTTTGGGGTTATGCATTAGAGACAGCTGCATTCACGTTAAATAGGGCACCATCTAAATCCGTTGAGACGACACTATATGAACTGTGGTTTAGCAAGAAACCAAAGTTGTCGTTTCTTAAAGTTTGGGGTTGTGATGCTTATGTGAAAAAGTTTCATCTTGATAAGCTCAAACCCAAATCGGAGAAATATGTCTTCATAGGATACCCAAAGGAGACAGTTGGGTACACCTTCTATCACAGATCCGAAGGCAACACATTCGTTGCTGAGAATGGATACTTTCCAAAGAAGGAGTTTCTCTCGAAAGAAGTGAGTGGGAGGAAAGTAGAACTTGATAAGGTAACTGTACCTGCTCCCTTATTGGAAAGTAGTTCATCACAGAAATCTGTTCTTGTGACTTCTACACCAATTAGTGAGGAAGCTAATGATGATCATGTAACTTCAGATCAAGTTACTACCGAATCTCGTAGGTAAACCAGAGTGAGATCCGCACCATAGTAGTACGGTAATCCTGTTCTGGAGGTCATGTTACTTGACCATGACGAACCTACGAACTATGAGGAAGCGATGATGAGCCCAGATTCCGCGAAATGGTTTGAGACCATGAAATCTGAGATATGATCCATGTATGAGAACAAAGTATGGACTTAGATGGATTTGCCCGATGATCGGCAAGCCATAGAAAATAAATGGATCTTCAAGAGGAAGACAGACGCTGATAGTAGTGTTACTATCTACAAAGCTAGAATTGTCGCAAAAGGTTTTCGACAAGTTCAAGGTGTTGACTGCGATGAGAGTTTCTCACTCGTATCTATGCTTAAGTCTGTCCGAATCATGTTAGCAATTGCCGCATTTTATGAAATATGGCAAATGGATAAACAAAACTGCATTCCTCAATGGATTTGTTAAAGAAGAGTTGTATACGATGCAACTAGAAGGTTTTGTCGATCCTAAAGGTGTTAACAAAATATGCAAGCTCCAGCGATCCATCTATGGACTGGTGCAAGCATCTCGGAGTTGGAATATATGCTTTGATAAGTTGATCAAAGCATATAGTTTTATACAGACTTGCGGTGAAGCCTGTATTTACAAGAAAGTGAGTGGGAGCACTACAGTATTTCTGATAAGTATATGTAAATGACATATTGTTGATCGGAAATAATGTAGAATTATTCTGCGAAGCATAAAGAAGTATTTGAAAGGAGTTTTTCGAAGAAAGACCTCGGTGAAGCTGCTTTCATATTGAGTATCAAGATCTATAGAGATAGATCAATACACTTGATAAGTTTTTCAATGAGTATATACCTTGACAAGATTTTGAAGTAGTTCAAAATGGAACAGTCAAAGAAAGAGTTCTTGCCTGTGTTACAAGGTGTGAAATTGAGTAAGACTCAAAACCCGACCTCGGCAGAAGATAGAAAGAGAATGAAAGTCATTCCCTATGCCTTGGCCATAGGTTCTATAAAGTATGCCATGCTGTGTACCAGATCTATTGTATATCCTACACTGATTTTGGCATGGGAGTACAATAGTGATCTAGGAGTAGATCACTGGACAGCGGTCAAAATTATCCTTAGTGGAATAAGGATATGTTTCTCGATTATGGAGGTGACAAAAAGGTTCGCCGTAAAGGGTTACGTCGATGCAAGTTTTGACACCAATCTGGATGACTCTAAGTCTCGATCTAGATACATATTGAAAATGGGAGCAATTAGCTAGAGTAGCTCCGAGCAGAGTATTGTTGACATAGAAATTTGCAAAATACATACGGATCTGAATGTGGCAGACCCGTTGACTAAGATTCTCTCACAAGCAAAACATGATCACACCTTAGTACTCTTTGGGTGTTAATCACATATATAGCGATGTGAACTAGATTATTGACTCTAGTAAACCCTTTGGGTGTTGGTCACATGGTGATGTGAACTATTGCTGTTAAATCACATGCTGATGTGAACTAGATTATTGACTCTAGTGCAAGTGGGAGACTGAAGGAAATATGCCCTAGTGGCAATAATAAAGTTATTATTTATTTCCTTATTTCATGATAAATGTTTATTATTCATGCTAGAATTGTATCAACCGGAAACATGATACATGTGTGAATACATAGACAAACAGAGTGTCACTAGTATGCCTCTACTTGACTAACTCGTTGATCAAAGATGGTTATGTTTCCTAGCCATAGACATGAGTTGTCATTTGATTAACGGGATCACATCATTAGGATAATGATGTGATTGACATGACCCATTCCGTTAGCTTAGCACTCGATCGTTTAGTATGTTGCTATTGCTTTCTTCATGACTTATACATGTTCCTATGACTACGAGATTATGCAACTCCCGTTTGCCGGAGGAACACTTTGTGTGCTACCAAACGTCACAACGTAACTGGGTGATTATAAAGGAGCTCTACAGGTGTCTCCAAAGGTAGATGTTGGGTTGGCGTATTTCGAGATTAGGATTTGTCACTCCGATTGTCGGAGAGGTATCTCTGGGCCCTCTCGGTAACGCACATCACTTAAGCCTTGCAAGCATTGCAACTAATGAGTTAGTTGCGAGATGATGTATTATGGAACGAGTAAAGAGACTTGCCGGTAACGAGATTGAACTAGGTATTGGATACCGACGATCGAATCTCGGGCAAGTAACATACCGATGACAAAGGGAACAACGTATGTTGTTATGCGGTCTGACCGATAAAGATCTTCGTAGAATATGTAGGAGCCAATATGGGCATCCAGGTCCCGCTATTGGTTATTGACCGGAGACGTGTCTCGGTCATGTCTACATTGTTCTTGAACCGTAGGGTCCGCACGCTTAAGGTTTCGATGACAGTTATATAATGAGTTTATGAGTTTTGATGTACCGAAGGAGTTCGGAGTCCCGGATGAGATCGTGGACATGACGAGGAGTCTCGAAATAGTCAAGACGTAAAGATCGATATATTGGACGACTATATTCGGACATCGGAAAGGTTCTGAGTGGTTCGGGTATTTTTCGGAGTACCGAGGAGTTACGGGAATACGGGGGAGAAGTATTGGGCCTTATTGGGCCATGTGGGAAAGGGAGAGGGGCTGCCTAGGGCAGGTCGCGCGCCCCCCAAGGCCTAGTCCGAATTGGACTAGAGGGAGGGGCTGCGCCCCCTCCTTCCTTCCCTTCTCTTTTCCCCTTCCTTGTCTCCTACTCCTAATACATGGAAGGACTCCTAGTTGGACTAGGAAAGGGGGAATCCTACTCCCGGTGGGAGTAGGACTCCCCTAGGGCGCGCCATAGAGAGGGCCGGCCCTCCCCTCCTCCACTCCTTTATATACGGGGGCAGGGGGCACCCCATAGATACACAAGTTGATCTTCGTGATCGTTCCTCAGCCGTGTGCGGTGCCCCCTCCACCATATTCCACCTCGGTCATATTGTCGCGGTGCTTAGGCGAAGCCCTGCGTCGGTAGTTCATCAAGATCGTCACCACGCCGTCGTGCTGACGAAACTCTTCCCCGAGAGCTTTGCTGGATCGGAGCCCGGAGAACGTCATCGAGCTGTACGTGTGTCAAGAACTCGGAGGCGCCGGAGTAACGGCGCTTTGATCGGTCGGATCGGGAGGAGGACGTACGACTACTTCCTCTACGTTGTGTCAACGCTTCCGCTTCGGTCTACGAGGGTACGTAGACAACACTCTCCCCTCTCGTTGCTATACATCACCATGATCTTGCATGTGCGTAGGAATTTTTTTGAAATTACTACGTTCCCCAACACCGGCGCCGCCTGACATGCGCGTGCCGGGTAGTGGAGGCTTAGCGCCGGAGGCGTCCCTGCCCCCCCATAGCTGGTCGAGGCTGGCCTCTTCCACGCCGAGATCGAGCGTGTTCGGGCCTCTTTGACGGAGGAGGAGCGGGACCTCCCGGAGTACGCCGCCGACGCCCACACGCACTGGGTGGCATACTTCCAGCGCCGCCACAAGGAGTAACTCGCCTCCACCAACCACGAGTTGGTGATAAGGGGCCACAACAACAGCAACGACCGCCGCCTTTGGTGGGGCGCCCCCAGTCGCACGCTCCACGCCGTCCTTGAGTACCTCGAGGGCGGCAACGATCCACCGCTCGAGTACCCGACGGCCCCGGCCCCCCGTCGGAGTGGCGACCCGTGGCTGCCGAGGCGCATGGTGGGCGGGTCCTCCTCCTCCTCATCGTCCTCCCGTTCCTCCTCCCACTCCTCCGGGTCGCTGGCGCTCGTCAACGTCAAGGCCGAGCCCGTGAAGACGCTGCTCGGCCGGCGCACCCGCGGCGCCTCTCTCGTCATCAACGAGGGAGGTCATTCCTCCTCTGCTCCTACCTCCCGCCTCGTCAAGCCGAAGACGGAGCCTGGGCTCGCCGCCGTGAAGAGCGAGCACGATGACATGGTCGCCGCCGATGAGGCCGCCATCAAGTGGGCGCTTGAGGACTACGCCCGACTGGAGATGGAGCACCAGCGCCGCGCCCTAGAGGAGATCGCCGCTCGGCGCCACGGCCGCGACGAGGGAGGTGTCATCATCCTCGAGGACAGTGACGATGAGGCGCCGCCACCAGCCAAACCAGTCCGCCAGGGTGACCCCGGGCAGGGGTCCAGTAGGGACGGCCGAGGTGTGAAGAAGGAGAAGGAGGAGGACGACGACAGTGACTACAACGCCTTCAGCAAACTCTTCGGCCTGTAGGCGCGTGCAGGCGGCGGTGGCGTGGCAGCAATACTTTTTTTTTCCTTTTTTTATCTTAGGTTATGTTTTCAATATGTAAAAAGATGATGGAACGTCTAAATATCGTCGAATCTGTGTCGTGTTTGCCCAAAATTTGCCCGACTATGTTTTTTAAAACCTTTAGAAAACGTCGTCTTGGGGTGATCTGGGGGCGGCGGCTGGGAACCCGATCACCTCCACGCCCAAATTATCGCTGGTTGGCCCCCAGGGCGGCGCTATTTCCAGCCCCTAGACGGCCGAATGGCTCGAGATGCTCTTACTATTAATGCATGGTGGAATCAGCGTTACAGAATATGTGCACTCATACTATTTGATTCCTTGGCTAGGAGAAAATAGTCATCATAGATGACAAATGACTTGGATATATGCACCACCATTGCATACTACCAACAAACCCCGTCCTTGCACGGGCTCGTGTCGTCCCCCCCCCCCCCCCCGCGGGCGACCCGGGCGAAACCCTAGCCGCCAGAGAAACTCCCCCTCCCCGATCTCCCCCTCCCCTCGCCGTCGCCGGCAAGCGCCGCCGGGCAAAGCCCGCGCGGCGTCGGCGGCGGCAGGGTCTTCAATTTCCCCTCTCGCGAGGTCTGGGCGCTGCGGGGTCGCCCGACGGAGGAGAGGCGTGGGGGCGCGGCGGGCGCGGCGAGCAAGCGCCGGCGGGCGCGGCGGGCGCGGTGAGCAGGCGCTGGCGGGCGTGACAGGCGCGACGAGCAAGCGCCAGCGGGCTCGGCGGGCGCGTGGCCTGGTGCGTGCGAAGGAGGGGGCGCGCAGCGTCGGTCGCTGCTGCATGCGTGCGGGCGCGACCAGGTGCGCGGGGAAGGCAGGGCGCGACGCGGCCGCCGGCGCAGATCTGGCGCGGCCGCCGGCGTGCGAGGTGGAGGTGAGGAGCGGAGCGCCGTGGATCTGGCCTGCCCCTGGCGCCAGAGGTCACGGTGGGGAGCGGAGGGGCGCGCGGCCGGCGCGAGGTGCTCGCGTTGGCCGTCTGCCTGCTGGCGGCGGTAGTTTGCCACCGCAGGCCGGTGCGTCAGGTGGCCGCGGTTCGCGCCTGTATGGCTGCGCTACGCTCCTGTTTCGGCTGCGTTGCCGTGTGGAGGATGTAGTGGTGGTGTCGGGGGTGGCTGGTGGTTTCTCCCCTTCAAGCGTGTCCACGTCCGGCTCTTTTGAGCGGTGACGCCGTTCAGTTTGTCAAGCTACGGGAGGCTCGGGTAGACCAGATCCAGTACGAGTAGTCTTGCTCTTGCGCGCGGCGGTGCGGGCTGCGCAGTTTGGCTTGGATTTTGCCCTGTCCTTGCGCGCGGCGGTGCTGACCAGCTATGTCCAGCTTCCCCTCGGCCTTGCCGGTGCGCTGCAGTGCGGAGGTTCGCCCAAGTCTGCGCACGGAGGTAGAGGGTGGCCAGATCCGGCTTGGCTCGCCCAGGCTTGCGTGCGGCGGTGCGGACCAGTCAGATTGGTGTGTGCTCGCTGAGTTCTGCATGCGGCATTGACCTATTCGTTTCTGGTAGTGTATGCCTGGACTCGTGCTGCTCCATGGCGCTGGTGGCCTCGGATCCGGGATTGTTGGTGGAGGGCACAGCTCTGGATGAAAATCTTGCAACGACCCAGTCGTTGCCAGCGATAACGGCACCCACGGATGTCGTCTTCCTCCTTGGAGGTATCGTTGTGGAGCCGTTTGCTCTTCCTGCCCAATGGCGTGAGATCTTCGGGTGAAAACCTAAGATCTGGTAGTGCCAGATTGGGTGACGACGGTGCCTCAACATCGTTATCCTCTTTGGAGGCGTCACCTTGGAGATCCTGACGATGGATTCCGATGGTGTTCTTGATTGATGGTAGAATTTGGGTCTGTGGTTCTGCCGACGGGGCCTTTTTCCCTTCTTTTCTTTTTTGCGCTGCCTTTTTGCGGTGCTTTCCCCTCAGGGGATCTCTTGTATCACTTCTTCTGATCAATGAATTTGGCAGCTCTCCTGCCAACATTCAAAAAAAAAAAAACCCGTCCTTGATGTGATGTGTGGATTAGTCGACTGGATTATGCTGGTCCTAGCTTCCTGTAGATATTGGCTCAAACACTAGTGCTCTGTCTTTTATTCTCTGCTTTTCAAACGAGGTTAGTAGGACGTTGGAAAGTTGGTCGGCTGAGTAGACAGAGGCAGTGAGCGACCGAGTACACTGCACGTGCTGTATCCCTGTTATACTGTCATACTACCAGTGATAAGGCCCGCTGGTAGAACTAAAGCAAAATCAAAAGGTTCAACCTTTGATCCGCCGCAAAAGCTTTGATTTGCGACTTTATCTTCATTATCCTTGTGATGTTTTTCATATATACATGTTGCTGATCTAAGGACAAGATCACGACGAAGGGGTTTGTCTATCGCTAGCTCTCTACAAAAGTTGAAAGTGCCTACTGCTGCTAGCTCTGCGGTGTGGTGAGCGTCACTGCAATCGTGAACTTGCGGCCGACACCGTGGCCAACTTCACCACACGATCTCATTTTGTCCACGCGTGTTCGTTTGGTGTAAAACAGATGAACTAGACGGCCCAACACGCGGACGCAAACAGACTTTTGTCCTTTTTTTGTCCGCTTTCGACCCATCCCCGACCCAAGTTTATGCCGTTTTGGGGTGAAACGGACAGCACGCGGACGCGCGGGCCGTCTGCGCGTGTCCTCCCCTGGCCCGCCCGTCGGTGGCACATGGGCGCATTTTTCTATCCGCTCCCCTCCCTTCCTTCGGCCGCACACCCTCCACTCTTCTCCACTCTTCCTCACCCTTCCCTCGCCGCCGCCGCTGCCATTGTAGCTTTGCAACTCAGACACGCGCTCGCCCAGCCCCTTCTCCTCGGCGCCCCGAGCTACCCAACCACGGCCACCTGATTTGCGCACCCGTCGGCCGGATTTGGGGCGGATCAGGTCGGTCTTGAGCTCGCCCGGCTGTGGGAGGCCGCGCCGCGCCATGGACTAGCCGGGCACAGGGCTGGAAGGCCCTGGCAGGGCCGCAAGGCCACATGCTGGCAGTGGCTCCTCCTCTAGCCGCTCGGATCTACACCGTCGGTGGTCTGCCGACATATACACGAATGACGGTCGGCCGGGCTCGATGCTAGCCCAAAAGCTCGTCGGCGCACCGTTTCCACTCATTAAGTGCGACCACTGCCCAAAGAAGGTCGTGCGCCGCGTGTCTACAACGCCGGAACATTCCGGATGGGTGTTCATCAAGTGCTTAAACAATGGGGTATGTGCTCTTTTTAACTTCGGTTTGTGCTTTAGATTTGACTAGTTGTGCTAACTTCAAATTTTATTGTGTAGAATGGATGCAAGTTTTGGTGTTGGGAAGAAGAGTACATCGATATATTGATAGAGCGCAATTTCGTAGATGTTCGTGCACTTTTAGCTAGCATAGAGGTTGTAGATGAGACAAGTGCACTTGTTGCTAGATTAGAGGCTAGACACGAGACTAGATGCGAGGAAGCAACCTCTACTTCTTTAGACTCGAAGAAGAAAGAAGCACGAAAGATCGAGTCTCCTCCGCAGATCAACAATGAATGCATCGAGAAGGCACTAATCCAACTTACAAGAGCAGTTATGGAAGTTGGATATCTTCTAAAATGTATTCTTGTGGTTCTTGTTTTCTTTGGTCTTGCTTTTCTAGTCAAAATTTGATGATGTATTCCCATGTACCAAAAATGAATGATGAAAAAAAGTTCAAGGGCTTGCAAAGAAAAAAGTACGCGGACACGATGCGGCCGAGATGCGTCCGTGCGTTGTGTGCACGGCCATCGCATCCCAGAAACGGCCCGGATACGACCCCATTACCCTACCCAAACGGACAGAATCCGGGCAAAACGAACGTCCGTTTGGGGTCGCGCGATGGAGTTGGCCAAATGAACAACGAATATGTGCGCTAGGACCATCATGCGTGTAAAGCATCCTGATGCAGTCACCATCTTTCTTCATCTCCTCTAAAGATCTATCCCAAAGAACCAGTATATCTTCAACGAAGATATGTGAGGCGTCACTTGCTGGAATTTAGTCTATTTTGGGCAGCCCAATAACTATTTCAGAAATTCCTAATAAATCCTAGAGGCCCACTCAGCCCATTTGTGCAAGGCAAGGGATACTACTAAAGTTTAGTCCCACATTGCTAGTTTAGTGGGAGTTGGACCTCCTTATAAGGGAGGTTCTTTCCCCACTTGTACGAGCATGGGAATAAGAGGGATATCCACGCGCGCTCCTCCTCCGCCGCCCGCCTCGCCACGCCGCGCCGCGGGTTGCGGTTTGGGGGAATGAGCCGAGCCGATATCTAAATTTTTGCCATGCACTACGGGTATACGAAAGGTCGCACGGAAGCTGAAAAGATTTTTTGCGAAAGTGGAGTTTGAATGCGAACAGTGCGCCTATAAAAGGAAGGTCGCTCCTCCCAGAGAGTACCGCTGTCTTCCTCATCCCGGCTTGCGGCGTGCATCGCGAGGCGGGACAGTAGGCCTCTGAAACCGCACCTCTTTGAGTCCCGCACGGGAGAAGGGTGATAAGGTTTTTGGGGAGCGCTCCGCGCGACTACTGACTTCTTCATCACGGACTCCGACGACTACTTCCCCGGCGACGACTTCTTCCCCGACGTCGACGACCTCATCGACGACATGCCTGCAGAGGACGTCGACCCCAAATCTAGTGCTTCTGCTGCTGCTGTCCCATACGTATTTATGCTCTTTCTGTTAGACGTCCTGCCACAGTTCTTTGCTCTAGTTTCTGCCCTACATGTGTTAGGTTCTACTTCATATATGCAACTTGCTATACTGTCTGCTCTAGATGTGTTTAGTTACAGTTCATATGTGAAGTTGCTGTTTACCTTCTCTTTGACAAATCGCATGACTTGCTTTGTCACTGCTATACTAGTCGTGCTCTATCTAGTATTTCTGTTAATAAAATCATTTGGTAAATTGCTCATATTTCCAACAATCCAAAAACCTTATAATAGGCAATTTACACCAAGTGGTTTTGCTGCTTCCATGAGACCTCCTATGTTTGAGGGTATCCACTATAAGAGGTGGCGCGTGAGAGCAGTCTTATGGTCTCAAACCATGAGTTGCTATGACACCACTCTTGGCAAACCTGAAGGGGAGCTTGATGCTCAACATGCACAAGCCTTTCAGAAAATGGATACTCTGTTTAAGGCTGCTCTCTTGAGTGTTCTTGGTGAGAACATAGTTGATGCTTATGCGTCAATTGATAATGGAAAAGATATGTGGGATGCACTCGAGGCCAAGTTTGGGGTCTCGGATGCTGGCACTGAGCTGTACATCATGGAGCAATTCTATGATTACAGGATGACTGAAGAGCTCTCCGTGGTTGAGCAAGCTCATGAGATACAGTCATTTGCTAGAGAACTTGAGCACTTCAGTTGTATGCTACCGGACAAGTTTGTTGCCGGAGGTATCATCACTAAGCTTCCTCCTTTGTGGAGGAACTTTGCTACCTTACTGAAGCATAGGAGGCAGGAGTTTTTCGTTCCGGATCCCATTGGCACTCTTGATGTGGAAGAAAAGGCGAGAGCAAAGGACACACGTGATCGAGGTATTGAGCGAGGACCTAGTGCCAATGTGGTACAGAAGCAGAACTTCCAGCCCCACAAGTTCAAGAACAAGGGCAAGTTTGATGGTAAAGCAAAGTTTGATGGGAAGAACAAGGCTGTGCAACACACGAACTTCAAGAAGAAGAATGGCAAGAAGAAAGGTGCTTGTCATGTGTGTGGGGATCCTGATCATTGGGCTCCTAGTTGCCCTAATCGCTTTGACAAGCGTCATCCCGGGAAAGGCGGCAAGACCGCTAATGTTGTCATTGGAGACACTGACATGAAGCATGCTGGGTATGGTATATTTCCCACTATTCTTTCAGTATGTCATTTGTAACGCCCCAGATTCGTTGCGCCAGGTGTCCGCCAGTTATTCACCGTCCTTGCCATGTCATGTGCTTGCGTGTAGCACTTTGCCATGTCATCATCTGCATTTCATATCATGTCATCATGTGCATCGCATTCGCATACGTGTTCGTCTCATGCATCCGAGCATTTTCTGCGTTGTCCGTTTTGCAATCCGGCGCTCCTACGTCCTCCGGCGTCCCCTTTTACATTTCTCCGTGAGCGGGTATTAAACTTTCTCGGAATGGACCGAGGCTTGACATGTGGCCTTGGTTTACTACCGGTAGACCGCCTGTCAAGTTTCGTATCATTTGGAGTTCGTTTGATACTCCAACGGTTAACCGGGTAACCGATAAAGGCCTCATTTGTGTGCAGCCCAACACCCCCTCCAAAGTGGCCCAAAACCCATCCAAAACCCTTCTATCATCTCGATCGTTCGATCACGATCGTGTGGGCGAAAACCGCACTCCATTTGGAGCCTGTCGTGGGTTTGTCACGGCAGATGTCCTATCCGAAGGACTTAGTCGTGGAGCCATCGCAACGGGTTAACTCGAAGGGGTTAAAGCGGACACAAGGACACAGAGAATTATACTAGTTTGGCCCCTTCGATGAAGGTAAAAGCCTACGTCTAGTTGGTGTTGGAATTGATGAAGTCTCGACGACTAGGGAGCAATCGCTTCTCCTAGGGTTCGAGTTGTTGGTTCTCCCTTGAACCGATATCGGGTCGTCCCCTTATATACACGGGTAACGCCCGTCGGTTCATAGAGTCCCAATCTCCGGTTTATACTCGTACCCGGGTTGGTCTCTTGCTTATTCCTAACTTACAATACAAGTTGTACACAGGCCGGTTTACGGCTACAGATGTTAAACCGACTACGGCCTCGGGCCTTTACATAGCCTCTTGGGCTTTAACATTCTTGAGCTACTGATGAAATTAACCCGGCCCAGATAGGCCGGTTTAGGCCCAGTAGTAATATCCCCAACATTAGGCCCCAGGTTGATTTGAATGATTTCATGTCAACCCTTAGCATAAACCTTCATATTCAGCATCTTCCCTTCATTGCTAAACCGATATGTCGTCATTTTCTCCATTGGCCGTAAACCGGCATGACATCATCATGAAGCTAGCTTTTATGGTGCCTTCTTTGTTTAACCAATTCGCACTAATCAAGGCGACAGCTCTGCTTCCGAAACCCGTGGCTCCTGGATTCGCGTGCCCGACACACGTGCCTTACCTTATAAATAGGGGTGAAAGGTCATTTCTTTCTCCCCTTCATCCCTTTCCTCTTCGTCTTCTCCGCGCCGCCAGCCTCGAAGCTCCGCCGCTGTCGCTGACCTCTGCATCACCTCGGGCCGCTGCATCAACCTGACTGGACCAGAGAAACTGCGGCGTTCTTCCGCACCCCTCGGAGCTCCGGTGAGATCCCCACCTTCTCAACTCAGATCCGCCTCTAGGGTTTACTGTGTTCTTCCCGTTCCTCGAGTTCTTCGCGTTCTTCGCGTTCCTCACGTTCTTTGCATTTAAACTGGGATATACCTTCAGATGACCCCACGACTTTTGCTCCGTTCAGTAGCAGTTTTCCGCCTCTGTTTTCAGGGTAATATACTTAGACCGTAGATCTGATCCATAGTTTGACCTTGCTGTTCTTGCACAATCTTCAAAAACTAGTTTTTACCCCTTTTATGAGATCGCCTCAGATCCAATATCACACTGAGACAATGTGAAACCTGTTTCCGCACACCTGCTCTTTTGCATTTCCAACTGTTCCACGGTCTTAGATCCAGCGGTTTAACCTTGTTGTAGAAGATCACCAAATCGGTACATACCATTAGTCCCCTTGTTGAACCGCCAGTAATCCTTTGATAGACCGCACCGCTTTACCAATGTCAGATTATAATTGATTTCCTCCGGTTTAACATTGATAGCATCAACATGAAAAAAATCTGTTCAGAACATAAGTCCTGAACCAGAATCATTTTCATTTTGTAGACTTCCCCATGGCTAAGCAAGTGTACGAGTGCAACTGGGCTCCTTCCCGGGTCACGGAAACTCAACTGAATAATCTAGTCCTGACCGGTGCTTTGAGCAGCAAAAACGCGATTCATTGGAGGGTGCCAGGCAAAGAGTGCCCCCCTACACCCCGAGATGGAGAAGTCGTTGTGTTCGCGGATCACTTAGCCCGCGGTTTCAACCCGCCCGGTTCAAAATTTTATCGCGATGTTTTGGCTAATTTCCAACTCCATCCACAAGATATTGGCCCCAATTCTGTCACTAACATATGCCACTTCCAAGTGCTCTGTGAGGTGTTCTTTCAAGAGGAACCTACAGTTGAGTATCCGAGATTGCTTTCACTTAAACCGCCGCACATAATTTACTGATGGCTCCAACATGGAACTGGGTGGCGTGTCAATCCAGAAGAGGAAAGAGGTCACTTACCCTCATGCGAAACTGCATAGTCACCCCCAAGAGTGGAATAACTCCTGGTTTTACTATAAAGACACCTCGCCAGAGAACGAGAATATCCTGCCCGGTTTTCGTCCAGAACGGCTCAGCAATACTCACCCCTTTCCTCAGAGGTTGACTGCTAAAGAGAGGAGTAAATATGCTCCCCAACTGTCCAAACTCAGAGCCTTCATGGCCAACGGTTTAACAGGAGTCGACCTTGCTCGTTGCTGGATATCTTGGAGTATACTGCCACTCAGTCAACGCTCCGGTTTGATGTGCGAATACACAGGCAGTGTTGATGATCCGTTACGTCATGTAAACATCCAGCTTACGGATGAAGAGGTCACCGAAGCCGTAAAGAAGATTCTAAATGAACCGGAACGCGTCTGTGCACGAACTGGCCTTCTTCCCTTCTGCGCCATCAATAAACCACCAGCGGTAAATCAAAATTTTCTTCTCATTAAGTCTGATGTTATCTTGTGTGCGTATGATTGATTCCAATATCTGTTGACGCAGAGTGATGACCCGTTTTGGAGCAAAAAACTCCCTCAAGGAAAGGCGGATAAGCCGGAGAAATTGACCCGGCCTAAGACGAGAGTCGTCAAAAAGTCTGCTCACAAGAGGAAAACCACGGTCTCTTCCGATCCTGCCGATGATGAGGTGGGTAATCCGGGTTTTGAAGCTAAACTTGACTCCCTCGGTTTATTGTTTGTGTAGTTTATTGACGATGCAATTTGTCAGGATGATGCCGAAACGAGCCATGCTGATGATACAGAGGTAATTACTATTTCTTCTGATTCAAGCCTTCTGCCTTCCCACAAAATCCGTCAGGCGAACCGCAAAGTTAAATTTTCCCATCCTCTTGCTTACTTGGATCCCAACTTTCTTATGAAGACCCGTCAGCACGAGGTGCGTCGTACAACCCGACACAGCGGTCAGGTAGTTACCTCCGCCGGTTTACCGAACAGTCCGGTTCGAAGACGTCGTTCAGAGGTCTCTAATTTGCTTGTCAAATTTTGTCCTAAAGCGGGCTGCTTTCGTCAACCACTTAATCCGTCTGACTCCAATTATCAGGTCACCTCGCACTCATCCTCTGGCGAGTCAACTGGTACTCAGCTGCCTCCACTCAAAACCGTGCTAGGGTAAACTTTGTTTTTCTCATCAGGTTATCCATTGTTATAATTTTCAACATATGCTGTCCTTAACTTTGCTGCTTCTTTCAGAGCTAAACCGAGGCCGAGCAAAAAAGCTCACCAAGACAAAACAGGAGAAGAAAACGCTCCTCCTGAACCGGACACTGCCCCGAACATTGAAGCGACTATCCCTGAAGATGTAATTGATGACCCATCAGTCCGAGATGAAGTCGTTGTTCCCGAAGAAGGCTCTGTTAACCCCTCCGGCCCAACGGATCAACCAGCCAGTCCAATTCGTGCTGAGAAAACCATTAGTTCCTCAAAGCCTGCCGAAAAACCGACCGTGCCAGTCCAGACCGGCGACCACAAAGATGACGAAGTCATGATTACTGGCATAGGTCGTACTGAACCGGGAAATCCCATCGCTTTAGCCAAGCACACTGCTAAAGAAGAAATTTTTGCTTTAAGTAAAGGTAAATGGGATGTTGATATGGCAACGTACTCCGCTCTCGGTGCTCAAGACATTCATTCTGGCTACTTAAACCGGCTATATACTAGCCGTGACTATGAAGCCAATCTTGTGAAGATGATGAAAGACAAATTCGAGGTAACTTCCATGCCCTCACTCCTGCTTCTTATCACCGTAGCCCCCAAGGGTCGGTTTAACTTTATCATAATTGAATCGACACTTGTAATCATCATACCGTAGCATCCGAAATATCATTAGAACAAATAGCCATTAGCCCCCAAGTGCTGAGCTGAATACTTGTATTGTGCTTGGGACTTTGATAATTAACTGATAACTTGAGATCAAATAAGCATTAGCCCCCAAGTACAAAGTACCTAACTTGTTATGTGCTTGGTACTTCCTTTGTTTAAACCGTACAACTATCGGACTGCAGACTGAACTGAAGGTCAAAGAAAGCCAAATTGCCGATCTTCAAGAGAATATAAAATCCCAGCAAGCAGGAACTTCCAAAGCCAAAGAGGAACTAACCAGCGCTTTAGGCAGCATGGAACAATTGAAGGAAGGTTTTCAGAAGGAGCGGGCTGACTGGGTCACAGAAAAGGCCGCTTTAATCAAAAAGATTGAAAATGCAGAATCTGCCCTTAAACCGGTAACAGACGAATTGACCAGCGTGAAGCGACAGGTGCACGCAATGACTACGGCTATCTTTGGTAAGCCTCGCGTGACTTGTGTAATAATCCTGATTCTTCTATAAAACAGCTCGGTTTATGACCTGCTGATCGTATTACAGGCACTCGCATCAACCACCTGGGATCAGATGTGCGTATGAAGCTGAAAGCGGCCTATACTTTAGTCGAGCAGCTGTACACCGGCGCACATCGGGTTATCACTACTGCTTCACACAACAATCCGGCGCCCACATTGATCCAGGACACGCTGAAGAGGTTGTCGATGCTTCTCGCTCGGATTGAAGAGTTAAAAAGATCCGCTGCTCGAACCGGAGCCATTAATGCCTTAATCCGGGCCAAAGCATGGGTGCCTGATTTTGATCCCGTTGAAGCGGCTTAAGGTTATCCTAGCTTAAAGGAGGATGGCTCCGAATTCGATGAAGAAGAATTAAGAAAGATAAACCGGGCAGTGCGCCCCCTGGCCTGTCAATTGGTAGAAGAGGCAAACTTGTCTCATTATCAAGCCCAGTATAATAACCAGAACAAACGGGTAGCAGCGCCAATCCCTGAAGCGGAAAACTTAATTCCTCCAATCCGGAAACACACCTATGCCCCTGATATTAAACCGTCGTCCCTGATACATGAGGAAGCTGTCTTTCAAGCTTTAATGGGGATTGATTGGACCACTGTTGACCTTCAGCCGCTGGGTAGGGAGGAGGAAGCAGAAGCGGCGCAGGATGATCCAGAATCATCAAACCGGGATGACACACATGCGTGAACTGAGGGCAGCTTTAATCGGTTTCCTTTTGATACTTTGTCAAGAAACAATCATCTTATTTAGGCACCATGTTGCCTTGTAATAGGATATACCGTACTTTATGCTTTATGAGATGCCTTCGCGCATTCAGTACTGATATTCTCCTTTAAAAAATTATTTTTGCCAGCTTATACCTCCTGCAATCACAAAATTTTAAACTACCAGGGCGGTTGTACCGTCATCCGGCTTGTGAATCTTTATGTAAATAAGCAAGGAAACTTGCAAGTATGATCAAACTATTTGTGATACAAAATACCTGCCATATAGTAGGCCTGAAATAGGCGTTTGTGGCCAATGTTAAAACGATAGTTGATATCTTTTAAACCGTCGTGGGAGAACCGAGCTCCTGTGTATATAACACCGGTTTACCGTCCTTTACTGATAACAATCTTTTGTTGCTCGAAAAAGGATGCTTAGCAGAAAAACTCAAACCGAACCAACAATCTCAGATTGTTGAAAAAAAAAGAAAGGCCGTGTTCCGCAAAATTGGCTATGTAGAACCGGTGTAAAATATTGTCTGTTTAAGAGAAAGGCAATAAACCATCAACCCTTAGGGAAAGAAACGGTGACAAAAAACCTTTTGCAAAAGAAGAGCTCTATTGAGCTTGGTCAGACGGAATTACCATGGTCAGACGCAACCGAGCCCCCCGAAGGTGTAGCGATGGTGCCAGTCAGCCAGGACCCCAAAATGATGCGTGGCATTACGCCGGCCAAGTGGCATTGCTATGGTTCGGGTTCGACCAAGCCCCCAAATGACTCTAAGGCCCGTAGGACAATCAAGAGGCGTGACCGGTTCAGACATGACCGTGTCCCCAAATGATTCTGGTGGCTTTCGCCGGCCAAGAGGTATTGCATCGGTTCGGACACGACCGAGCCCCCAAATGACTCTGGTGGCTTTCGCCGGCCAAGAGGTATTGCATCGGTTCGGACACGACCGAGCCCCCAAATGACCTCATAAGGATAGCTATGTTCTCTTTGGTTCGAATACGACCTATGTTTGAACAGGAAGCCTCAAGTGATCTTGTTAAGACTTGCAAGGGGTAAACCGGATGTTGCTTAAAGACAACCCCGTGTAACCACACATGATATAAAAGAACAGATACCCCGCTTTAGCTGAGGATCCGGTTTATTATATATATATACATAGTCATGATATATACATAAGCAGAGCCCATGGCTCAAGTATAGTAAGGCCGAAGATGAGCTATATTCCACGGCCTGTCGGTCTCTTGTCCTGATTTGCGTGAGTCTTTGTGCTCCCGAACATCTATCAGGTAGTATGAACCATTGTGTAGATTCTTGCTGACCACGAAAGGCCCTTCCCAAGGTGGGGACAATTTATGCATCTCGGTTTGATCTTGAATAAGTCGAAGCACAAAATCTCCCTCTTGAAAGGTTCTGGTCCTGATCCGACGACTGTGATAGCGGCGAAGATCCTGTTGGTAGATCGCTGAGCGGGCAACTGCTATGTCTCGCTCTTAATCTAGCCGGTCCAAAGCATCCTGTCTAAAACTTTCGTTGTCTGCTTCAACGTAAGCCGCCACACGAGGTGAATCGTGACGGATGTCGCTAGGAAGAACTGCCTCTGCCCCATAAACCATGAAGAACGGCGTATACCCAGTTGACCTGTTAGGCGTGGTGTTGATGCTCCATAACACAGAGGGTAACTCTTCGACCCAACAACCCGGTGTCCGCTGCAAAGGAACCATAAGCCTGGGTTTGATGCCTCTCAAGATCTCCTGATTAGCTCTTTCTGCTTGACCATTGGACTGTGGGTGCGCCACTGATGACACATCAAGGCGGATGTGCTCTCATTCGCAGAACTCTTTCATGGCACCTTTAGATAAATTGGTACCATTGTCTGTGATGATACTGTGTGGAAAACCAAACCGGAAAATCACTTTTTTGATGAACCGAACCGCGGTGGCCGCATCACACTTGCTAACGGGCTCTGCCTCTACCCACTTTGTAAATTTGTCCACCGCCACCAGAAGGTGGATCTTCTTGTCCTTGGACCTTTTGAAAGGCCCAACCATGTCCAGCCCCCAGGTTGCAAACGGCCAAGTAATTGGAATCATCCTCAATTCTTGAGCCGGAACGTGAGCGCGTCTTGAGAATTTTTGACAACCATCACACCGCCTGACCAGATCCTCCGCATCAGCATGAGCAGTCAGCCAATAGAAACCGTGACGAAAAGCTTTTGCCACTAAAGACTTTGAACCGGCGTGGTGACCACAATCTCCTTCGTGGATCTCACGCAAAATTTCACGGCCTTCCTCAGGAGATACACACCGTTGAAACGCTCCTGTCACACTGCGATGATGTAGTTCGCCGTTTTCAACTACCATGGACTTGGACCGCCGTACTATCTGCCTGGACAGAGTCTCATCCTCTGGCAACTCCCCTCGGTTCATGTACGCCAGGTAAGGAAGCGTCCAATCCGGGATGACATGTAATGCCGCCACCAATTGAGCCTCTGGGTCAGGAACCGCCAAATCTGCTTCGCCAGGCAGTTGAACCGACGGGTTGTAAAGCACGTCAAGGAACACATTAGGTGGTACCGGTTTACGCTGTGAACCTAGCCGACTTAAGGCGTCTGCCGCCTTGTTCTTTCGTCGGTCCACATGGTCCACCTGATAACCTTTGAAGTGACCTGCGACCACATCAACCTCACGACGATAAGCAACCATGAGTGGATCTTTAGAATCCCATGTACCAGACACCTGCTGGGCCACCAAATCAGAGTCGCCAAAGCACCTAATCCGTCTTAAATTCATCTCCTTAGCCATCCGTAGGCCATGGAGCAAGGCCTCATATTCTGCTGCATTGTTAGTACAAGGGAACATTAAACGGAGAACATAACAAAACTTATCACCTCGTGGGGAAGTTAATATGACTCCAGCCCCCGATCCTTCCAATTGACGTGATCCATCAAAATGAATGGTCCAGTAAGTGTGATCCGGCTTCTCTTCATGGACTTGCAACTCCGTCCAATCATTGATGAAATCCACCAATGCCTGAGACTTTATCACAGTGCGAGGCACATACTTTAAACCGTGCGGTCCAAGCTCAATAGCCCACTTGGCAATCCGACCAGTCGCTTCTCGGTTCTAGATGATATCACCCAAAGGAGCAGAACTGACCACCGTGATAGGGTGGCCTTGGAAATACTGCTTCAGCTTCCGACTTGCCATAAAAACTCCATATACTAGCTTTTGCCAATGCGGATATCGTTGTTTGGATTCAATAAGCACCTCGCTGATATAATAAACCGGACGCTGAACCGGGTATTCTTTGCATGCCTCCTTCCGCTCTACCACAATAGCCACACTGACCGCGCGAGCGTTAGCAGCTACATACAACAGCAATGGTTCCTTATCAGTGGGAGCAGCGAGTACGGGCGGATTGACCAACTGTCGCTTTAAATCCTCGAACGCCTGATCAGCGGCAGAATTCCAGACGAACTGATCCGTCTTTTTCAACATTTGATACAGAGGAATTGCTTTCTCTCCGAGGCGGCTGATAAACCGGCTCAACGCAGCAATTCGGCCTGCCAGACGTTGGACGTCATTGATGCATTTCGGTTTAGCTAGAGAGGTGATAGCCGTAATTTTTTCCGGATTAGCCTCAATTCCCCTGTTGGACACCAAGAAACCCAATAGCTTGCCAGCTGGTACACCAAAGACACATTTGGTCGGATTGAGCATCATCTTGTATGTCCTTAAGTTATCAAAGGTCTCCTTCAAATCATCGACCAACGTTTCCTTCTTCCTTGACTTGACCACAACATCATCCACATAAGCGTGCACATTACAGCCAATCTGCTTGTGGAGACAATTTTGCACACATCGTTGATAAGTTGCCTGGGCACTTTTGAGCCCAAAAGGCATAGATACATAGCAGAAGGCTCCAAAGGGAGTAATCAACACCGTCTTCTCCTGGTCCTTAACCGCCATCTTAATCTGATGATAACCGGAGTATGCATCCAGAAAACATAAACGCTCGCAACCCGCCGTAGCATCAATGATTTGATCAATACGGGGGAGGGCAAAAGGATCTGCAGGGCATGCCTTATTAAGATCTGTATAGTCCACACACATACGCCAAGTGCCGTTTTTCTTAAGGACCAACACCGGATTAGCAAGCCATTCAGGGTGAAAAACTTCAACGATGAAGCCAGTTGCTAAGAGCCTGGCCACCTCTTCTCCAATAGCCTTTCTTCTCTCCTCGTTGAACCGACGGAGGAACTGTTTCACCGGTTTGTATTTAGGATCCACATTAAGGGTGTGCTCAGCGAGTCGCCTCGGTACACCTGGCATGTCAGAAGGTTTCCATGCGAAGATGTCCCGATTCTCACGGAGGAACTCGATGAGCGCGCTTTCCTATTTTGGGTCCAGATTGGTACTGATGCTGAATTGCTTGGATGAATCACCAGCCACGAAATCAACAAGCTTGGTCTCCGCGGCTGACGTGAATTTTAAAGCCGGATCATGCTCTGTGGTAGGCTTCTTTAAAGGAGTCATATCCGTCAGGTCAACCTTATCTTTGTAGTATTTGAGCTCCTCAGTAGCACAAACCGATTCTGCATAAGCGGCATCTCCTTCTTCACACTCCAAAGCGATCCTGCGACTCCCGTGAACCGTGATGGTTCCCTTGTAGCCCGGCATCTTGAGCTGCAGATATACATAACAGGGCCGTGCCATGAATTTGGCATAAGCCGGCCGACCAAACAGGGCATGGTACGGGCTTTGAATCTTCACCACCTCAAAAGTCAGTGTTTCTGATCGGGAATCGTGATCATCTCCGAAAGCCACCTCCAATGCTATCTTGCCCACGGGGTACGCAGACTTGCCTGGCACCACGCCATGAAAAATCGTATTTGAAGGCCGTAGATCCTTATCCTTGAGCCCCATACGTCGAAAGGTCTCATAGTATAGGATGTTAATACTGCTACCCCCATCCATGAGCACCTTGGTGAACTTATAACCTCCTACCTGAGGCGCCACCACTAAAGCCAGCTGACCCGGATTATCCACCCGAGGAGGGTGATCCTCTCTACTCCAGATGATCGGCTGCTCTGACCATCGTAGGTATCGGGGCACGGCCGGTTCAACAGAGTTAACTGCCCTCTTCCGGACCTTCTGGTCTCGCTTGTCCAAGCTAGTGGTGAATACATGATATTGGCCACTGTTTAGCTGCTTTGGATTGCTCTGGTACCCCGACTGCTGCTGATTATAGCCCCCTTGATCATTTTGGTTATGTTGATTACCATGACCACCCGGATTGCTATTCCCGCTCGGATTACCATTAAACCCTGAACCGGAGTTTCCTCCACCGTGGCTTGGCCCGGATCTTGAACCGCCACCAGGATTGTGATCATATCGGAAGGCGTTGGAATTCTTGAACTCTCGCATGATGTAACAATCCTTCCACAGATGGTTTGCTGGTTCCTCCGTCGTCCCATGCTTTGGGCAGGGCTGATTCAACAAACTATTTAAGCGCTCTGGATTGGGGCTGGGTCCGCCACCGCGGCCTTTGCCCCTACGCTGCCGGCCCCTATTCTGCACATTGGTGTTAGCCACAAAATCCATGGAACCATCCGCTTTACGCTTGCCTCCGACGCTGCTCCCTGGGTGATGCTGCTGTCCTCTGGAGTTGCCATTCTTCTTTCCCTTCCCTGCCTTTTCATCATCAGACTCGAGATCCTTGGTACTATCAGAATCAGCATACTTTACCAAAGCAGCCATGAGAGTCCCTATGTCAGTGCAATGGCGCTTCATTCGTCCTAATTTCAATTTCAAGGGCCCAAACCGGCAATTGCTTTCCAAAGTCACAACTGCAGTGTCAGCATTGATGCGGTCTGATGAATGCAAGATTTGCGAAACGCGGCGCACCCAATGAGTGGTTGACTCTCCTTCCGCCTAGACGCAGGCGGCTAAGTCCACTATCGACATGGGCTGCCTGCACGTATCTTTGAAATTACTGATAAACCGAGCTCGCAATTGAGCCCATGAACCGATGGTATTGGGCGGCAGGCTTTTTAACCAAGTGCGGGCCGTTCCTTCAAGCATCATAGTAAAATATTTTGCACATGCAGCTTCATCTACGTCAAGCATCTCCATGGCCATCTCGTAACTCTCCACCCACGCCTCCGGGGGTTGATCTGCTGTATAATTCGGTACCTTGCGCGGCCCCTTGAAGTCCTTAGGCAGGCGCACATTGCGTAAAGCAGGTATAAGGCAAGGCACCCCCAAAGCGCTAGAAGCAAGCCCTGGTTCGACCGAAGTGGTGGGACGAACCGGCGTAAGCTGGCGGGTCTGATGTGCTGCCAATTCGGCTTCTCTGCATGCACGGGCCCGGTCTACCAACTCCTGAGCATCGGGAGCCGGATTGTTGCCGCGGGGCACTCCACGCCGTGCATTGCTGGACTCAGCTTGTTCTTCCATGTGCCTGCTATAACTCCGGGTTGGACGTGGAGTAGAATGAATCCGCTCGCAGCTGTATGAATAAGCCTCCTGTTGGACCAGCGCCGTTCTGAGGAGCTCCTTGACCCGGCGCGTCTCTATTGCTTGTAACGAATCTCCCTCGACCGGAATAGCCTCTAGACGCGCTGCCGCAGCAACAAGATTATCCAGCGGGTTGGAGTAGTGATCCGGGGGTGTGGTCACAATCCGTGGCTCCGGGTTATAATGGGGCAGATCTATTATGCGGGGCTGAACCGACGCGCCTGTCCCGGGCGCCTCTGCTCGGTTTACCACTGGTTGATTACTGGTCCCTGCTCCAGGAGTATTGAAAAGATCCCTTCCTTCAAAAACCGGTGGCAGGCGGGACCGATATTTCCTCCTCATGGCCTCCTGCGAAGCGTTCTGATCCAGCATGAACTTATAGGCTTGTGCGTCCAAAGCGGCCCGTTCCGCAGTCATCCTGACCTCCTCGGCCGCCAGATCCGCCTTGGCCTGGCTAATCTGTCCTCTCACCTTTGCAATCTCTGCGTTATGAGCATCCCGATCCGCCGGATTAGCCTCTGTCAATAGCGCCGCCAGTGCGTCGAACAGATCGGATAATACTTGAACCGGTGGGCGCACAAAACCTCCTGCTCCGGCAGCCGTTGAACCGGAAACCATTGCTGCGGCCATCGATGAATGAGGCGCTGCTTGGGTGCCGGCCATGAATATGCCGACCCGGCTAGGCAGATCGGAGGGGTCCGGAATACTGTTGCCGTCGGAACAGCCCCCAATCCGACCATCATGCACTTGATATAGGGACTCGGTTTCCCCGGTTGACGATTCATCACCGGAATAAACGACGGTTTCGCCACCAGATTCTGATCCGTCCTCATAAATGCCTCCGTGGGTGACTCCCACAAAGGCACGCTTTACGGCTGGCTTAACCCGGGCAGGTCGTGCACACTGAGCTGTCTCGATGAGGTCGGTGCAGGTGTCCAGCTCAGGGCCCGGTTCACCAATCTTGCCGATAAAAACGTGTACACTGCCAAAGGGGACCCGGTACCCGTACTCAACTAAGCCGGCCGCGGGGCCCCAGCCTTCGTCGTCGATGTAAACCTTACCGCGGCGACTCTTGGTCATCCGGCCCACGGCATATCCCTTGAGTCCTTCAAAGCGGCCCCCAAGAACTTGAAACCATCGTGCGATAGCCCCACGGTGGGCGCCAACTGTCGTGGGTTTGTCATGGCAGATGTCCTATCCGAAGGACTTAGTCGTGGAGCCATCGCAACGGGTTAACTCGAAGGGGTTAAAGCGGACACAAGGACACAAAGAATTATACTAGTTCGGCCCCTTCGATGAAGGTAAAAGCCTACGTCTAGTTGGTGTTGGAATTGATGAAGTCTCGACGACCAGGGAGCAATCGCTTCTCCTAGGCTTCGAGTTGTTGGTTCTCCCCTGAACCGATATCGGGTCGTCCCCTTATATACACGGGTAACGCCCGTCGGTTCATAGAGTCCCAATCTCCGGTTTATACTCGTACCCGGGTTGGTCTCTTGCTTATTCCTAACTTACAATACAAGTTGTACACAGGCCGGTTTACGGCTACAGATGTTAAACCGACTACGGCCTCGGGCCTTTACATAGCCTCTTGGGCTTTAACATTCTTGAGCTACTGATGAAATTAACCCGGCCCAGATAGGCCGGTTTAGGCCCAGTAGTAATATCCCCAACAGAGCCCCCTAGCTCCCTCTACCTATATAAACACCTCCCCTCCCCGAAATTCGCGGTGCAACCCTAGCTTCTTCCTCCTCCCGCCGCCAGACGTGTCCGCCCCCGCGACCGGACATGTCCAGCCATCACCCTGTCGAATCCGCCGCCGCCACGTGGCTCCCCGCGCCGTCCCCGCCGCCGCGGCCCGGCGAGCCCGCAGCGGGCCCGCCAGACCCATCCGCCGCCGCCGCGCCCCGCGCGTCCCCGCCGCCCGGCCCGCGCTTCGTCGCCTCCTCCACTCCCGCCGGCGCGCGCCTCTGCCGCCGCCATGCCGCGCCGCCGCCCGGCCTCCTCCGCCTCTCCGCGCCGCCCGGCTCGCATCCCCGCCACCGACCGTCCGCCCTCGCGCCACCAAGCTCCGCCGCCGCGTGGTGCCGCGCCCCGCGCCGCCTCCAGCCAGATCCGGCCTCGCCGGCGCCGGATCCGGCGAGCCCGACCTCCTCGGCGAGTCCCCCTCCAACTCCGGCCGTCGGTGCCTCGGATCCGGCGAGATCCGCCGCCGCATCGCAAACCGTGCAAACCTAAGGTTGACCCCGATTTTTGCCCAAGTCCCGAGATTGTTGCATAATTTCATGCCATGTTCATCGCATCATAACTTGCTGCATACGGCCCCGTTTTGGGCGTGTAGCATATCAAATTGTTCGCCTCGATGAGTGCATCATTGCATCTCATTGCATCATTTTCATTTGAGCTCATCTGGATGCCCGAAATGCAGTTGGAAAAGGGCTATGTGATGTTAGTTCCAGATTATTATCAGAACATGCACTTTTGTCATTTTTGCCATGATTGATGTGTGCACCCTATGAAGTTGAGTCCTACATGTGTTTTGTGATATGCCATGCCATCTTTACAGGGGTGTATGCCATGTATTTTTGTGATCTCTGTGGTGACTAGCACAAGCATGCAAACTAGGGTGTTTTGAGCATATGGATGTGCTCTATCCATCCATGCTTTTGTTTGTAATTATGGAGTGCCATAGCTTGAGTCAGTCGAGCTCTACTTTTGCTATAAAATGTTGCTGGCAGATTGTTTACATGTTATTCGATTTTGCCAAGCTTGTTGTAGTTGATCCTTGCATGCTATGATGTTATTCTTGCCATGTCTAGCTTCTATGCCATGTATTATTGATGGGTGTATGCTTATTTTATCATACAATGCTCTGTAGTGAGTGCATCGAGCTCACGAACATGCCTACTTGTTATCTGTTTTTGACATGTCCAGTTTTCTGCTAAGTCTGAAAACTGTAACGAAACTTGCTTAATTGACATGGGTGCCATCATAATTTCTGATCCCTTTTGGCTTACGGTCACTAAGGGACTTTTGTTATATGCTCTGAGTAGATTCATGCCATGCTCTAATTTGACATGATAGCTTGCTGTAACATGTTGTTTGTCAGCTCTAAACGTTGCAACCTGATGTTATTTCTGCCATGTCCTGAAATTCTGTTTAGTCTGTGAACCTGTTATTATTTGCAATCTTGCCATGTCCTTTTGAGCATGTTCTAGTAGTTTCTGGAGTTAGCTCAGTGTTAATGTTTTGTAATGCCTTACCTGTACCTCATGCCCATGCCTTGTGTTTTTATGTTGAGATCATGTAGCATGTTGTTTTGATGCTTGCAATATGCCTACTTGCTGTTTTGGACAGATTGTTGTCATATCTTGTATATGGTGTATGTGTTGAACCGTTGCTCTGTTTTGAGTGTGCTCTATATGGAACTTGATTAGTTTTGCATGTAGCTTCATATTATCATGTTTCATCTTTGTTTTGAGTGTGTTTGCTTGATGTTTGCATGCATTTTGCATCAATGCCATGTTTATCTTGTTTTGCTCATATCTTCTAGGCCGTAACTCCGAATTAAATGAACTTTATATGTAACTTGACTAGAATTTCGTGTAGATCATCATGGTGCATCTTAACTTGCTGTTTAACAACTTTAACATAAGGTTTATTCAGTTCTGGACCAATTTCGAAAATTGCATATGAGGACTTACCGGATTTGTTATAAGTTGTTTCCGGCCTCATTTAACTTGCGTTGATGTGTTGCTATTGTTTTGCATCATTCCTTGCCATGCGTAGCCTCATGTAGCCTTCTCATGCATCATACTTGATTGTGCAACATGCCATGTTTATGATTGTGTGTTTACTATGTTGTTTGTTTGTTTCCGGGTTGTTTCTCTCGTTAGCTTCGGTTTCGTTCCGGAGTTTTGAGGATTCGTTCGACTACTTCCGTTTGTCTTCTTCATGGACTTGTTCTTATTCCTTGCGGGATTTCAGGCAAGATGACCATACCCTCGAAATCACTTCTATCTTTGCTTGCTAGATTGCTCGCTCTTTTGCTATGCCTATGCTGCGATACCTACCACTTGCTTATCATGCCTCCCATATTGTTAAACCAAGCCTCTAACCCACCTTGTCCTAGCAAACCGTTGTTTGGCTATGTCACCGCTTTGCTCAGCCCCTCTTATAGCGTTGTTAGTTGCAGGTGAAGATGAAGTTTGTTCCTTGTTGGAACATGGAGATGTTGTTCCTCGTTGGAACATGTTTACTTGTTGGGATATCACAATATATCTTATTAAATTAATGCATCTATATACTTGGTAAAGGATGGAAGAGTCGGCCTTATGCCTGGTGTTTTGTTCCACTCTTGCCGCCCTAGTTTCCGTCATATCGGTGTTATGTTCCCGGATTTTGCGTCCCTAACGCGGTCGGGTGATTTATGGGACCCCCTTGACAGTTCGCTTTGAATAAGACTTTTCCAGCAAGGCCCAACATTGGTTTTACCATTTGCCTCACCTATGCCCTTTTTCCCTTGGGTTTCCGGAGCCCAAGGGTCATCTTTATTTTAGCCCCCCGGGCCAGTTCTCCTCTGAGTGCTGGTCCAAACTAGAGCGCTTTGCAGCGCCACCTCAAGGAAAGGTCTGGTTTTAGTTGTACGGACAGCTTATCCGGTGTGCCCTGAGACCGAGATATGTGCAGCTCCTATCAGGATTTGTCGGCACATCCGGGCGGCTTTTCTGGTCTTGTTTTATTACTGTCGAAATGTCTTGTAGCCGGGATTCCGAGACTGATCGGGTCTTCCCGGGGAGAAGGAATATCCTTCGTTGATCGCGAGAGCTTATCATGGGCTAAGTTGGGACACCCCTGCAGGGTTTGAACTTTCGAAAGCCGTGCCCGCGGTTATGTGGCAGATGAGAATTTGTTAATGTCCAGTTGTAGAAAACCTGAAGTTGACCTTAATTAAAATACATCAACCGCGTGTGTAACCGTGATGGTCTCTTCTCGGCGGAGTACGGGAAGTGAACACGGTGTTGGAGTTATGCTTGACGTAGGTTGTTATAGGATCACTTCTTGATCATAGTTGTTCGACCATGCTTTTGCCTTCTCTTCTCGCTCTCATTTGCGTATGTTAGCCACCATATATGCTAGTCGCTTGCTGCAGCTCCACCTCATACCTTTTACCCTACCTATAAGTTTAAATAGTCTTGATCTCGCGGGTGTGAGATTGCTGAGTCCTCGTGACTCACCAGATACTTCCAAAACCAGTTTGCAGGTGCCGATGAAACCGTGCAGATGACGCACCCGAGCTCAAGGAGGAGCTCGATGAAGATCGTGTTCGTTGTGTTGTTTCGTTTCAGTTGATCAGTAGTGGAGCCCAGTTGGGGTCGATCGGGGATCTGTGTAGCATTTGGGGTAGTCTTCTTTTATTTCGGTTCCGTAGTCGGACCTTGATTGTATCTGTATGTTGTAATGCTTTTACTCATGTATTGTGTGAAGTGGCGATTGTAAGCCAACTATGTATCTCTTTCCCTTATATATTACATGGGTTGTGTGAAGATTACCTCACTTGCGACATTGCTTTCAATGCGGTGATGCCTCCAAGTCGTGCTTCGACACGTGGGAGATATAGCCGCATCGAGGGCGTTACAAGTTGGTAATCAGAGCCTTCCCCGACCTTAGGAGCCCCCACTGATTGATCGTTTTTAGCGGCCGAGTTGTGTCTAGAAAAATGTTTTGAGTCTTAGGATTATATATATCGGAGAGTTTAGGAATTCTTTTTACTTCCCAGTCTCCTCATCGCTCTGGTAAGGCATCCTGACGTAGAGTTTTGACTCTTCTCTTCTCAAATTTCACTAAATTTTTTTAGGATCACGCGGGTATCTTAGAATCGTTCCGATGGTTTTGTGATGACAACATTGTCTTGGTGCCTCCTGTCAGCAGGGGTTTAGTGGAGGTGTCCCGGGGAGTTGAGCTCTGAGGTGTTGTCGTCATAATTTTGTCATTGTAATTCTGGAATACCTGAGTTTAGTACGCCGACATCGAAAATCTCTTTTGTACAGTTGTTGGTGAGATAACCCTGATAGCCCAGTACTGAGGCGAGTGCGGGAGTATTGCCATAACTCGTATAATGGATGCTTTTCGAAGGTTGAGGTAAACGATTTCTGAAGGTTTCTTGGTTATGTGTTGAAGGATGGATACAGCTGGATCTAGGTATTGTTAGTTTGGGTGATATATTTTGTGTCCCTTGTATCCCCAACACCTGATTGCATAACCAGAAAGTTTCGGGAGTTTATAGGTGGGAATTCAAGTAGCTCCTAGAATATCTTTCTAACAGACACATGATACGATATGGGATCTATCATATGTTTGTTCCGGTTTATTCTGCAAGCCAAATCCTTTGTTTTTGTTTTGTTTTGTGGTATTCGAGTTGCTTCAATGCCAAGTGTTGATTCCTTACCTTTCCTAAGCGGTGTTCTCATATTTCTATGTGGATGCTAATCCTTCTTGATAATCAAGGTTGTCTTTTCAATTCTTTTCAACCGGTGTGCTTCTCTTCAAGTGGATCCGATCATTTAAACATTCGCAAGATCATCCCTCAGTTTTTTTTCTTTTTCTCAATGTTGTTCGTTTCATCCGTCCTAAGTTGTCTTTGTTTATCCCGCCCTCCCACCCTTTTCTTCAAGGACTCAGATTTCTTAATCAAGTATCCATCTTATAGATGGGAAGTCTCTCCATTCTTTTCCACCAATGTTCTTATCCGGCGATTCTCAGGAAGATACTAATGGAGCTTTAACTTCATCATTATTCGTTCTCTTTCTTCTCCGGTGGATTTAATTCAAGCTTTGTCGATCATATCTTTTCCTCGTTTTAAATGTTTTCTCGTACCGGTGCACCTCTTAATCATCCACTTCTCGCTATTCAATTGTTCCGGAGTGATGAAGATATCTCAGAAGATTCAACTTTCCATTCTCAATTCACTCAAGTTCTTTTGAGGATGCTATCTCATTCAAGCCATTTAAATCAACCGGTGCAATCTCCCTTTCAAGTAATCGTTCGAAGGTGTTTCTTTTGAGTGGGCCCTAACCCACAGGTCTTTTCCCAGGATCTTACCTGACTCTTCTAACTTTTCCGGTGTTTATTCTCAATTAATTTTGAAGTTTGACATAAGAATGAATTCTCATCAGTCAAATGTCTTTCTCCAAGATCTTTCAAATTCTTTTCATCGTTGGTTCAACCTTTCTAATTTTCATTCCGGAGTGTCTCAACAATTCATGGTGGTGTTTCTCGTCGTCATTATCGGATTTTGAAGACCGAAGAAGAGTTTCTCTTAAATCTTGCCCCATTCTCGTCAAGATTCATTGTTCTAGCTTGTTGCCATCCTCTCATAATTGTTTTAGATTGTGAGAATTCTTTTCACCCATCCGGAGCATTTCAGGAGTCTTTTCAGTTTGATTCTCCGAAGGCCATCATTTCAGAAGATTTATTCATGCAAGCTTTCGTCTCTCGTTCTCCAAATCTTACCGGTGCATCAGTCAAGTATCCTCTAGTCAGCTCTTGATCTCTTCGTTCTCATGTATCTAAATACCCTCAAGTATCTTATTCATTTTCCAATTCTTCCCGGTGAATTGTGGCTTTGCTACTTTCATTCTCTATTCTTACGGTGGTTCGTTCAAGAGTTCTCTTCCATCGTTATCATATAGATTCATTCGTTCTTTCCAAATCCTACCGGCGGATCATTGAAGAATTTTCCCAAGTTTGTGCTATATCTCTCTTGATCCTTTCTACGAGAATAAGTAGTATGCCAAATCCGTTGCTTGTCATCAATTTAAATTGGTGAAGGATACGCATAACATAATTCTTATTCCTGTTTCACCCAAGTGATTAATTCCTTATTCCGGAGGTTTATCAAAAATTCTTAATTTCATTTGTTCATCTTTCCTTCCGGAGTTCCAAGTTTTCTCGGTTATATCATTTCTAAGATCCATCTAAATCATTGCAAGGCTTCACTTTGTGTTTTCAACTTCTCTTCCTTTTTATCATCTTTTTATTTACCGGAGTTCTTCATGGAGGCTCTACATGGTGGTTCGTCAAGGATTCTTTTCATTCTTCAATTGTTCTTCAAGATTTCTCTCGGAGTAAGATCCGTCAAGCTATACTCTCAAATAAACATGATGTTCAACACATGTCTTGTTTTGAGGAGTTCAAGTTTTCTTCATCTTGCATTCCGAGGTGCAATTCTTCCTACCTTATCTTTTGAGGTGGTGTTATATCACTCTTGACAACTTCTCTTTGTGGTTTCATGATTCACAAGTTGTTGTGGTTTTGTCACGGCAGATGTCCTTAGTGTCAGGACTTAGTCGCGAGGCCAACACATCTATGTGGTAGCTTGAGAGGGGTTGAGTGGGACGAGAGACGCAGGGCGGATCAACACGCAAGACAAGGGTTTAGACAGCTTCGGGCCCGGGAAACATCATCCGGTAATAACCCTACATGCTATTTGAGGTTAGGTCTCATTATGCTCACGAGGGAGACGCCGTAAACCGGCTCTTGTGTCTAGCCCTAGAGATTATTGATTGTTCTCTCTAGCTTCTAACTTCTAACCTCCCCCCTTTTTGGGGAGCCCTGCCCCTCCTTATATATGTTGAAGTGGCGGTTTACATGTGGAGTCCTATTGGGATTAGGACTAGTCTATCTCTAATACAAACCGGATACAAGTCCTGGCTTTAACTCCTTGTAAGGCAAATATTCCTTTCCTCTTAAACCGGCCCACAATAGTTGAACCGGCCTTCATGAACCGCCAGACGGGCCACCGGGTCTTGTCGCTCCTCTGACCCGTCCGTCGGGTTACCAGTGAGTTACAACGTCCCGACGGGTTGCTGGTAAACCGCCAGGTCTGGGCGGGTCACCAGACGAATATCGCCAAGTCCGGCCGGGTTAACTTCCGGCCGGTTTACACCGCGGGGTATATCCCCGACATTAGCCCCCAAGTTTAGCTTGGATTTATCCATGGTAAACTTATGCTGCAAATAAACATAAGAACAAATTTGACAGGTTGTACTCCGGGTTAAGAATTATTGTAAACCGACACCTGATCATCCTTAAAGCCTTGTCATTTCCTCCTTCTAGAAAACCCAGGTCAATAAGCCAGCGTCATACTCAATTTGCTGACATTGGTTTCTCACAGAAAAATATTGTGAAGAAATAATCCACTTGAGTCGGCTTCCAAAACACCGGTTTAAGAAATATTGGTCTTGAAATATTCATCTGATATTCAGCCGGTTTGAAGATGATCCCGGTCTTGAAAACTTGCCAGTTTAACATTACCAAATGGCCGGGTTATAAAAACTGATGACCCCGGATTATGATTGTTGCAGACACCGGTTCATGATTGTTGCCAACATCGGTTTATGATTATTGATGACACCGGGTTGCAGCCACAGGGTCATAATGATTGGTGACGTCGGGTCAATCTAACTTGCTCAACAGAGAATTTGAAAATCTTTCTTCGATAATAATATAATACCTGTAGCCCCCAAGTGCCGGGTTGTCATGCTTGCAGCAACCTGGGACTTTTAATTGATTGATGCCCATAAAATTTCAACCAATGTAGCCCCCAAGGGCCGGGTCATTATGTAATTATCAGCAGGGACTTTGTAAGTATAATCTTGTAAACTTTGAACAACAATGTGTAGCCCCCACGGGCCGGCTCAGTAAGATAATATTGAGCTGGGACTTTGATATATACTTCTATGAAAATAACATCATATGATGTAACCCCTCATCATGGGGCTTGAATCCATGTCCACAAGGTTAAGAGCCTTGTGCTTTACCAACTGAGCAGTAGACCCTTCAATATAATAGATAAAAAGCTTTGTACCTTGAATAGTTGATAGGAGCAATTGGTAGCCCCCAAGGGCCAGCTCATTACAATGTGATGAGTTGGGTCTTCAATAAGATGAGCAAAAATGACCTTGCATTAGCCCCCAAGTGTCATGGTGCATGCTTGCAGCAACATGAGACTTGCATATTTGATGTAATCTCAATTTTGAATAATGTAGCCCCCAAGTGCCGGGTTGTAAGCCTGCAGCAACTCGGGACTATTCCTTCAATTGTATAAAATGATAACCATTGCGCTAAAGCGACTTTGAAAACCTTAATCATAATATTAATAACCGTAATAAAAATCCAGCCATGTTGGCCATTCAAGATAATATAATCTCGTATGAAAACCTTTATTCATCCAATATCATAATGAAAATTCAGCCAAGTTTGGCTATTTGAATAATATAATCCAATAATTTATAAGCGCATGATTCCAATGGCGCAATCCAAATATATACTGGCGACTTATAGTCCAAAGCCAGACCGGTTTAATAAATACTGGATAATTTATCATCATACTGGCGACTTATTGTCTTAAAGCCAGGCCGGTTTAACAAACACCGGATAATTTATAATCATGCTTTATTCAACCTGTTTCTGCATACAACAAGTTTAAAGTGTCCTGGCGGTTTACCGCCGGACGGGTCATAATGCTCAACATATAACCTGGGTTTATAACCAGGGCTGCACTTAAAAATATGAAATATATCATACCTGTGACATTGAATCACATCGTTGGTTTACCAACTTTTTGTAGTAAGAGTGATAACCCCAATCTTGAGTAATGATAACTCCTTCCATATTGCGCCGATTTATGTTAAAACCATACCGGGTTGTGATAAACACCGGATTAACCATATATATACTGGTGACTTGTAGTCAAACCAGACCGAGCTGATAATCTCCGGATTATAATTTGATCGTGCACTCACAACTTGTAGTTGAAAGCCGAGCCGGGTTGATAAACACCGGTTTACTCCATAATAGGATGGTAACAGAAAATTAAACCGGGCAGATAATCTCCGGATTATAATTTGATCATGCACTCACAACTTGTAGTTGAAAGCCGAGCCGGGTTGATAAACACCGGTTTACTCCATAATAGGATGGTAACAGAAAATCAAACCGAGCAGATAATCTCCGGTCTAAAAATGGACCGTGTTCCGCCAATTTAGCTGTTTGAACCGGTACAAAATACTGTCGGTTTAAAAAATGCAAATAAAATAGCAACTTCTCAAGAAAGGCTATTAAAGCAAAAGCAATGGCAACAATTTTTTGCAAAAGAAGAGCTCTACTGAGCTTGGTCAGATGGAATTACCATGGTCAGACGCAACCAAGCCCCCCGAAGGCGTAGCAATGGTGCCAGTCAGCCAGGACCCCAAAATGACGCGTGGCGTTACGCCGGCCAAGTGGCATTGCATTGGTTCGGATTCGACCAAGCCCCCAAGTGACTCAGTGGCCTAGGGCCGATCAAGTGGCATTGCATTGGTTCGGACACGACCAAGCCCCCAAATGACTTATTGGCTGTTTAAAAGCCGATCAGAAGGCATTACCATCATCAAGACATGACCGATCTCCCATAAGGTGTAACTACGGTTCAAGTCGATTAGGTCCCCAACTGACTTAGTGGCAAATGTGCCAGCCAGAAGGCATTACCGTCGTCAAGACATGACCAAGCTCCCAGGAGGTGTAGCTACGGTTCAAGTCGACTAGGTCCCCAACTGACTTTGTTGCTCTTCTGTGAAGCGACCTCAAGGGGTAAACCGGAGGTTGCCCTAAAGCGAATCCACTCCGTGTAACCACGCATGATATAAAGAATAGATACCCCGCTTTACAAAGCGGGAGCCCCAATGTGATAAATAATATGTCAAGCCAATAAGGCCGGATACCCATGTTTGAACCGCGCATCATGGCAGCAGGTCCTCTTCGGTAATTTTTAACTTTTTTGCAAGAGGTAAATTCTTCTTGAACCGGGATCTTGAACCGGATATTGAAAGCTTCAAAGCTGTGGGAGACATCTTCCCCTTGAACCGGATTTTAGACCGGAATCTTCATTTTCAGCCGGAAATTTTCTGACGGCCTTTAACTTTTCATCAACATAACAGTAGCCTCCGGGATCGGGTTATCTTTCCCTCCATCGTCCTCGGATTCTTAAACCGGCTGAAACTGGCAAGACTTGCTGCGTCATATCATCGTAGCCCCCAAGTCTCAAGGTGACTCGAGGAGTTGGCTTGAGATTCTCCATATTTGACCGTGATATAAACCGGCATAACTTGTATATCATTGGTGTTGATAACCCGATGTGAATCCACAGAAGGTTGAGGTGACTGCGGCGGGTTGTAAATGATCCCGTATGAACCGTGTCAGCAACTTGGCCAATGGTTCCTTCCAACTGGTGATTTGAAGTTAACCAAATTGTAGCGGCAGCGACTTGTGCGCCTGCCCATTGATCCATCCAGTGCAGACGGCGGTTGATGATAATTTGCCTCCAATTTGAAAGAAAACCGGGCTACCCAAGCTGTGACTTGTTCATACTCAATAAATAGCTCATGCAGACAGGTGCGGCCCGGTATGTTGATGTAGACCAGGCCGCGAGAGACGGACGACAAAGACGACCGCAGCATCAGAGGCGGCACAGACAGATGAGTCGGCCGCGGCGTTGTAAACCGGCACGGACGGGGAAGATCGGCACCGGTGTCGTAAACCGGCACGGACGGGCGAGTTAATCGCAAGTGTGGACCCGGCAAGCTGATGTAAACCGGGCCACAGGGACGGCGACGTGCTCACGTTCATTCACCTGGTGGTATGACACGGACGAAACGCCAGTGTAGAACATTGCTAGCGCGTGCTCCGTACCCATGGTATAGACCACGCTTATAGTAAATAATTGTCCTGTACATCAAAATATACCGTCCAAAGTAATTGCTCTTTTGACAAAAAAAAATATGTGTCAAAAAATAGACTCAGATAGATGTCACCTGATATGCTATGCCGGAATTTATCCGCCGCGGTGAAGCTAAAGTCGACCACAGATGAGTCACCCGCAGGAGCAAAAATGGATGAACCGGCCGCGGCGTTGTAAGCGGTGCAGACGGGCGAGTTGGCTGGCGCGTCTGATGTAAGCTGGACTGCGACACGCGTGCCCGTGGAGCCACGCGACACAGCCAAATGTGTATCCGCGGTATAACACCACTTTTGTAATAAATAATTTACCTGTATATAACAACACTATAGGGCAGAGTAGTTGTTTTCACAAAAAATTAACAAATATTTACCGATAAAAAGTAAACTGGATGGATGTCACCTGGTGCATTGGTACGACAGATGTACGCAATGTCCGTAGATAACCTCTGTTCTTCTTAACAGCGCAGGATTAATCCGCCTGTCCTCCCACCAAGCAGGTACCCCAAAGCGGAGGCGGCAGGGCAGCAAGTTGTTGTGGGGTCGTCCGGATTGTCCTCCAGCCCGTAGTAACTCGGCAGAGGCTGCGGCCACACGGCCGTAGTAGCAAGACCCGCCAGCAGAGACCGAAGCCCCGATCAGTGCAAGGTGGAAGCGGTTTGACGCAATATACTCTCCTTGACTAGAGCGTTTTTGAGACGGTGGGGCAGTGGAAATTTGTCTTGACCTCAGATCCTTGTGCCTTTGAGATGTTACTCCTTTGCCCGTTTTATTTTTGTATACTCACGTGGACTAGTAGCAGAAAACTGCTTCGGGACTTGGAGCTTTTGACTCGAGTAGCGGTGCGACGCACCGAAGCCAAAAACTTGTCCTTTCCTTTCACGGGATCAACTCCTGGTGCTCTTTTGTTTCAACACCTCATCTTCTAACTGATGCCGACAGCTCCGGCTGATGTGTTTGTTTTGTCACCCTATCGTGGGCGCCAACTGTCGTGGTTTTGTCACCCTATCCTCGGGAGTAGCAACAGTCAGAAAACACCAAAATACGTAAGTGCTCGGTGCAGCCGATTCGCTTCAATCTCGACAGAAAAAAGGAAATCTCCGGATTCGATCTTGATACGGACAACTGTTCGCTTATCGGTTTTGGTGACTTTTGTATGTAGCGGCCGCGACTCGGCGAATCAAACAAAGCCACCGTATTTTGATGACCTGGATACGTGCAGATGAAAACCTCCTTTGCACTTGGCTCTCTCGCAGCGATGAAGGAAAAGGTGATCCGGCCACGACGGATCGCCTTCTTGCATGCGACGGCACATAAATTTTAAATTTTGAAGCTGAAGCAGATCTTTTCAACCCGGCTCTTCTTCATCCAAAAAATCACGAACTTCTTGATCCCTGGAAAAGATCCCTCCAAGAACTCAACACCACCGTGCGACTGCCCCACGGTGGGCGCCAACTGTCGTGGTTTTGTCACGGCAGATGTCCTTAGTGTCAGGACTTAGTCGCAAGGCCAACGCATCTATGTGGTAGCTTGAGAGGGGTTGAGTGGGACGAGAGACGCAGGGCGGATCAACACGCAAGACAAGGGTTTAGACAGCTTCGGGCCCCGGGAAACATCATCCGGTAATAACCCTACATGCTGTTTGAGGTTAGGTCTCATTATGCTCACGAGGGAGACGCCGTAAACCGGCTCTTGTGTCTAGCCCTAGAGATTATTGATTGTTCTCTCTAGCTTCTAACTTCTAACCTCCCCCCTTTTTGGAGAGCCCTGCCCCTCCTTATATATGTTGAAGTGGCGGTTTACATGTGGAGTCCTATTGGGATTAGGACTAGTCTATCTCTAATACAAACCGGATACAAGTCCTGGCTTTAACTCCTTGTAAGGCAAATATTCCTTTCCTCTTAAACCGGCCCACAATAGTTGAACCGGCCTTCATGAACCGCCAGACGGGCCACCGGGTCTTGTCGCTCCTCTGACCCGTCCGTCGGGTTACCAGTGAGTTACAACGTCCCGACGGGTTGCTGGTAAACCGCCAGGTCTGGGCGGGTCACCAGACGAATATCGCCAAGTCCGGCCGGGTTAACTTCCGGCCGGTTTACACCGCGGGGTATATCCCCGACACAAGTTGTCATGAATGAGGTATTTAAATCCATCAATCTCTTCGTTGGAGTTATCTTGGTAAAGATTTCACCTAAAGCCTTCCCTAAGGATTGTTGCTATTTATGGTGCTTATAAATGACCCAAGTTCTTCATTTATCCTCCCGGTGAAATAAGTGTGACGCCCCCGATTCAATCGTACACTAATCATGCACGCAAATGTGTACGATCAAGATCAGGGACTCACGGGAAGATATCACAACACAACTCTACAAATAAAATAAGTCATACAAGCATCATATTACAAGCCAGGGGCCTCGAGGGCTCGAATACAAGTGCTCGATCATAGACGAGTCCGCGGAAGCAACAATATCTGAGTACAGACATAAGTTAAACAAGTTTTGCCTTAAGAAGGCTAGCACAAACTGGGATACAGATCGAACGAGGCGCAGGCCTCCTGCCTGGGATCCTCCTAACTACTCCTGGTCGTCGTCAGCGGGCTGCACGTAGTAGTAGGCACCTCCAGTGTAGTAGGAGTCGTCGTCGACGGTGGCGTCTGGATCCTGGGCTCCATCGTCTGGTTGCGGCAACCGGATAGAAGGGAAAGGGGAAAAAGGGGGAGAAAAGCAACCGTGAGTACTCATCCAAAGTACTCGCAAGCAAGGAGCTACACTACATATGCATGGATATAGGTGTAAGGGCCATATCAGTGGACTGAACTGCAGAATGCCAGAATAAGAGGGGGATAGCTAATCCTGTCGAAGACTACGCTTCTGGTCGCCTCCGCCTTGCAACATATAGGAGAGAGTAGACTGAAGTCCTCCAAGTAGCATCGCATAGCATAACCCTACCCGGCGATCCCCTCCTCGATGCCCTGTTGGAGAGCCATCACCGGGTTGTATCTGGCACTTGGAAGGGTGTGTTTTATTAAGTATCCGGTTCTAGTTGTCATAAGGTCAAGGTACAACTCCGGGTCGTCCTTTTACCGAGGGACACGGCTATTCGAATAGATAAACTTCCCTGCAGGGGTGCACCACATAGCCCAACACGCTTGATCCCATTTGGCCGGACACACTTTCCTGGGTCATGCCCGGCCTCGGGAGATCAACACGTCGCAGCCCCACCTAGGCACAACAGAGCGGTCAGCACGCCGGTCTAAACCTATGCGCGCAGGGGTCTGGGCCCATCGCCCTGAGCACACCTGCACGTTGCGAACGCGGCCGGTGAGCAGACCTAGCAACCTCCAGTACAACGGAAGTCACGTTACGCGGTCCAACCCGGCGCGCGCCACTCAGTCGCTGACGTCAAGAAGTGCTTCGGCTGATACCACGACGTCGGGATACCCATAACTACTCCCGCGTAGGTGGTTAGTGCGTATAGACCAAATGGCCAGACTCAGATCAAATACCCAGATCTCGTTAAGCGTGTTAAGTATCGCGAACGCCGACTAGGGCCAGGCCCACCTCTCTCCTAGGTGGTCTGAACCTGCCCTGTCGCTCCGCCACAAAGTAACAGTCGGGGGCCGTCGGGAACCCAGGCCCACCTCTACCGGGATGGAGCCACCTGCCCCTTCAGCCCCCATCTCCGAACAGTATCACATGTAATGTAACAGTGTATAGTATATAGTATATGCCCGCGATCACTTCCCGAAGTGATCACGGCCCAGTAGTATAGTATGGCAGACGGACAAGAGTGTAGGGCCACTGATGGAACACTAGCATCCTATACTAAGCAGTAGGATTGCAGGTAAAGGTATCAACAGCAGTATCAAAAACAGGCTATGCATCAGGATAGGAATAACGAAAGCAGTAACATGCTACACTACTCTAATGCAAGCAGTATAGAGGAGAGTAGGCGATATCTGGTGATCAAGGGAGGGGCTTGCCTGGTTGCTCTGGCAAGAGAGAGGGATCGTCAACTCCGTAGTCGAACGGGGCAGCAGCAACGTCGGCCTCGGGGTCTATCGAGAGAAGAGGGGGGAGAAACAATAAATATTTAAGCAAGCAGATGCATAATGATGCATGACATGACAAGTAACGGCGTTAGAGGTGCCCTAACGCGGTATGGGATGATACCGGTGAAGGGGGGGAAACATCCGGGAAAGTATCCCCGGGGTTCCGCGTTTTCGGGCAGAGGAGCCGGAGGGGGAAAGTTGCGAGTTTGAGATGTTAGGGGTGTGCGGCGGATGAACGGGCTGCGTATCCGGGTTCGTCTCGTCGTTCTGAGCAATTTTCATGTACAAAGTTTTTCCATCCGAGCTACGGATTAATTTATATTAATTTTTAAAGATTTAATCCATTTTCCCAAATTATTTGTATTTCAAAATTAATAGACAAAATGCTATGGGTACCCAGCCCTGGTACACAGAATGTACACAAAGGCTGGCATGTGGGCCAGTTGACCCAGTTGACCAGTCAAACTTTGACTGGTCAACAGGACGGTGGGGCCTCCTTGTCATTGACCGACTAAACTAATGAGGTAGTTAATTAGTTAACTAAGCAATATTAATTTAGTTAATTAACTATTAAATTAATTAATTATCTATTAATTATATTTAGTTATTTTGAATTTCATTTTTTTTGTTCTAACAGGGGGCGGGCCCCACTAGTCATACGCACAAGGGGGTTAGCACCTAATCTAATCTAGGGGGGTTATCCCCACTAATCCACCAGGGGACCGACTGGAATCGTGCGGGCACGCAGCGCCGGCGGCCTCGCTAGGCCGCGACAGGGGTTCTCGGAGCAGGGAGTGACCCCGGACGACGGCGACCCTGGTGCGCGGGGTTGGCGGCGCTAGGATGCGGTGGCGGGGGCTAAGCAGCGGCGCGGCCAGCGCGGTGACGAGCGGAGGCGCGGCGCGGCACACGGCCAGGGCGCGGCCCGTCCGCAGTGAGCACGGGGCCGGAGCGCAAGAGGCGGGCGCGGGTGCAGCCAGCAGCGAGGCTCGGCAGCTTGCGCTAGGGTTGCGGAACGGCGTGCACGCGTCGGTCGTCGGGCGCGATGAGCGGGTGCGGGATGCGTGCGACGACGGCACGGCGCGGAAGCAGAGAGGGAGGATGGGAGGCGGCGGCTCACAGGGGAGGTCGCGTGCGAGCTCGAGGGGGCGGCAGTGGGCTCGGGGAGATGAGGTAGCGAGCGACGGGCGGCGGTGTCGAGGCCGTCGGCGTCAGTTGGCGGCGACTTGGGGCGGCGGTGTCCAGGCGGCGGGGCGCGGCTCGATCCGGCGGCTGCGGCGTCGAGTAGCGATGGGGTGGGGGGCGCCGGGCGCTGGGCGCCATTCGGGAGGAGGTGAGGATGGGGCGGCGCTGGTGTGGCGGTGGAGCGCCGGTGTGAGGCGGGGCGGTTCGGCACAGGGAGCGTGGCAGCGCAGGGGTAACGAGAGGGAGTGGGGAGGGAATCGTGCGGGAATGGGAAGAGGGGGTGCTAGGGTTTGGTGGTGGGCAGGCCATATAGGCCAGGGCGACTGGGCCGGCCAGCTGGGCCGGCTTTGGCCAGCTGGGCCATTCGGTCCACTGGAGGGGGGGCTTTTCAATTATTATTTTTTTGTTTACTGTTTTGACTTTCTTTTTATTTAATGTTCTTTTTTTTAGTTTACATATTATTTTTAGTTTATTAAAATATGACAATAGTTCCCAAAACAATGTTTCAAAATAACCCACTGCCATAAAAGTTTTACTCTAAAATAAAAATGGTTTAGTATTTTTCAATATCCAAAAGACATTTATTCAATAGTTTTACCTACTGTTTTAATCATTTAGGTGCATTTAAACCTTTTACATAATTGTGGTTTCTCCACAATAATTACCTATGCATTATTTGGCAATACCCCAACATTTTAGTTTTAATATTTGAAAACCTTTACCGTTTGACTTTATTTTAAGTTTGAATTCGAATCGATTTTGAACTAACAGGAGATTAACAATAGTAACCGTGGTGACTTGGCATCATTAACGTGGGATTACTGTAGCTTGATTATCCGGGCGTCACAATTCTCCTCCACTACAAGAAATCTCGTCCCGAGATTTAAGAGGGGAGTAGGGGGAAGTTCTGGTTACGAAATTCTAACGTGTCTTCTCGGCCTTGGTTGCACTTCTCGAAGAGATCGATCCATTACCTTGATGTCTTCATTACTCTGCTTCCAGCCATCATGATGAAGTTGTCGCCCTACCTTCAGGATCTTCACCATACTTATTAAAGGGTGAGAAGGGAAAACTCTATGAGGACGGATTCTAACAAGATCGAGCATCAGACGATTAACTTAGGGGAAGAAGCATAAGTATCTCTCGAATTGAAACTTAAGAAGATATCGAGAGCAAAGTAAGAAGATTCCATGAGAAGTTTCAAATGAACAGGCAATGGTTCGATGCCTAATCAGAAGGTGAAAGGGTTACAGGGCAACGCGAATAAGTATTGCGTCTGATACCAGAATAGATCACTAGGAAGGTGGCCCGCGAATTACATACATAGCCATGCGTGAGGAATGACTTTAGAAACAGGGGTGTACAGGAGAGTCAGGTTTCGATCCTGTGGAACTGTGGGTTATGGGCCCACCATGTGGGTTAAAAGTAGGAAGGGCGTTGACATCTTGCATGGTCATGTAGGCAAGGCATGTCACAGGTTAGTCTGTCGGTTATGTCGACAACAACATCGGTACCAAGGGCGAGGCACGAAGAGAACCATTTCCTGCTCGTTGAAACGAGGCGGGCCAATAGGCAAAGTTCTCGTCCATCGGTGGTTACCAGGATGTCATCAACGATAGTAACAGGGCCTTGTTGACAGAATTGTACACCGAGGGGTTTACATATGCAGGAGAATATTACTGCTTAGATTATATAGACCTCAAGAAAGGTTAAACCAAGCAATGGAAAGGAAATATGATTATCAGATTAATCAGAACGATGGGAAGGAAAAATGTGTCTAAACACATAATTCAGGGGGGTATATCCTTCCCAAGGGCAAGCAGAGCATGATATCCATGACAGGATATAACGTAGAAAACCGTTTAGGTAAGGGGAGAGGAAGTTCATGACATTACCCATACAGCGGTGTTTGGATAATTGATAAAGAGAATTTAGCATTGTGCTTCAAATGCTCTTATTGAAAATCGGAGTACCACAGACATGCTTCGAGATAGCAATAACATGGTCATTGGGTAAAGATCAGACTTTGGATACACAAAGGATCCCTCGGGAACAACTTATAGAGTAAGTCTTACAATTTCCTTATGAAAGAATGGATAGTATTGCTAAAAGAAAAAAAAATTTATAACAATAGGTCCTCCGACCAGGTGTGCTGGGCATGACATCACCTTACCGGGTCACATAAAGACCAATGTTATAACTCTTGGAAATATGTCCCAACCATCCTATCTGACCGAGGTTCAGATCCGATTGGTGTCAGGATAACTCTGACTTAGGATGCCAGAGAAGAAAAGGTGCAACACAAATTGACGAGATGATAATGTAAGGTTCTCGAGAAATGAACTATGGGAGCGAGTCCAAAACAAGAGTTCATCATTTAAACCAAGGAGAGGATGGGGAGGTGGCTGATGGACTCAGTGACAATTCCTCGAGATTTCCAAAAGATGGATTTCCACAATTATGTGAACAAGGAGATAACATTAGTCAGATCAGATGATATAATGATGTATGTTCGAGGAAAACATACACAATTAAACATTGGTTGAAAAGGTGCACCCGAAATGTGGGCTTAGGTAGTACGATCAATGTTCGAAAGATGGTTCAATAAGCAATAGACTTAGAATGAAACTATCGACCATCAACGTCAAAGCAATAGGGTTGCTAGAAGTTTTAAAATTTACACATCTTAGGCCATTTGTCGGCATTCTGGTTAGAAACAACACGGGGACAAGAAAAGACGGAGATGGCGAGAAGTGTCACTATATCAAGAATTTTTTTTTAGAGTGGAGTAGTCCTCACAACATTCTTGACATAAAAGATGGTAATACTCCATGGTAGAACATAACATAAGTTAGATAGCAAGGAACTCAAGGTAAAACACAAAACAAGAACAAGTTTTGTGTTGGAGGGAATGCAATAATGTTGTCGATGATAACCCGAATCATCGAGGGCAAAGGATGGTATTTCTCATCAAGAATTTGATGGATATCTTGGAAGACTTCAGAATGTTGATGATGACCCCGACACATTTGTCGAGAGGTTTCGAGAAGATGTAACTGATCTGCAATGACATCAAGTCAACGAAATGATGAAGCAAAAGTTATTGGAACCATGGGTATGACACAAACTTGAAATCAAGTTTGCTGTTCAAGGAGAAATGGTATGACGAGAAAGATCGACGTAAGACTAGCTCATCATCGAAATTTGTGCTCCGGGAAGGACCGGGTAGCACAGTTAAAATTGGCACGACAAGGCTATTGCCAAATAGGCTAGGAATGACGTGATTGAGTTCAAACTCGTAAGTAATGAAGGTTACCAAGAGTTGTTTAATCGCGATGCAGACTCGAGTCAGTTATCGATGTATTTGAGTGTCAAATAACTTAGAGCCCGTGAAAATTTGGAATCAATGAGAATGTAGCACTTGATGAAGAACCCATAAGAAGTTATGTAGTCCTGTGATAATCTTGAGATACCAGGGGGTAATACTCAACGACAGATCAAAGTAGAGGTTGGACTGGTGTATTGATCCATAGATGACAAGTGATTAAACTTGTCCGAGAAATGGGATCAAAGAGAAAATATGGTCGGAACCATGATTGTAAAAGGCCAGACCCCAGATATAAGATGGACTTATATCAAGGAATAATTAATTTTTAATCAGAAGCATCGATGAGAAGATGTACATCGTGTCCATGGGCATGAACATAAAGTTCAAGGTCGACTCCCACTTCTCCAATGCATAATCTTTCATTCACTTCTCGCGTTCGATAAAGTTGCATTGTTGAAATTTTATCTGGCAAAATACCAGAAGAGTATGACTCGTGAAAACTCCCGAGTTCACTCATATAAAAGGAAGGCATAGGTTCAACCCGTCGGGGTATCGTGGAAACATATACCACAAGCTTCAATAGTAAATACCACCAGCTTGAAAGTAGGGCATGGTTGGCCAAGCAGATGATACAATTTACCAAGGGCATTATGTATCAGGTAAAGAACTCACAAGAATTTTGGTTGTGAAGGACACTGTCGGATAATAACCTGGCAACGGGTATGGCGGTCCACAACGGGGCTGAGGTGAGTATCGGTACTCAATCAAAGGAAGAAGGAATGCCAAGGCATCGGATTATAGAAACCACTGACTAATTCAAAGCATAATGCAAAGAAATTTTATGATTTCCAAATCAAGGGATCAGAAGAAATCATTCTGATCGAAAATGAATAAGTTCAATAGACTTAGAAGCACAAACGATCAAGGCATTGATTGGTTAAGAACCAGCTCATGTTTAGAATGACGTCTGAGCCGGGAAGATAATTTAAAATAATCAACTGATGAGTGCGTGCTTTCACACACATGTTGAATCGATAGGATCAAAATGATGGTGTCAAAGGATACTAATGAATATTGCTACACATATGGAAAGCATCCATATTGCAAACAGACAAGTATTTGCGGAGCAATAGTTTGAGGAGGATACTCGGAAGATCGGGTAGTATTTCCAAGTATTTTGAAAAGCATATGAACAACTGGGGATAAGCGGATACTCAATAAGTGCGAGAATTATCCGTAGGGGTATTCACGTGACAAAGAACAGTAAGGCAGTAAGCTTAAAGGATTATCGAAACAACGACGAGTGTTTCGGGGTATCTTGTAATAACAAGATCAATTGGAGAATAAAAGTAAGGATGGCAACCGTATGTAGTTATCCATAAGGGTTGACGGTGGAAGGGGAATTGCAAACACGATGAACACAAGTTCTCGGGTTAACAACGAAGAGTAACTCCAGGGTCTTCTGGTGCTGCTGACGATCATTGGCAATAAGGTGCTCTCTGGGTGAAAGTGATAACGAGAACCTAGAGTTAGATTTTAGTAAAATCATTTAACCCGAATAGAAAAGATGTCAGGGTCCCAGAGTATAGGTCAAGGAGTAAAAGATCCTACAACCACCCGATGGCGACGTGTGCCCGTAAGACACACGGCCATGTTAGTAAAAGTTTTGTAATGTCTAGACTCGACTTCGGCCAAGGAGTTGGGAAGGGGGATTCCTACAGGCAGTCGGCTCTGATACCAACTTGTGACGCCCCCGATTCAATCGTACACTAATCATGCACGCAAATGTGTACGATCAAGATCAGGGACTCACGGGAAGATATCACAACACAACTCTACAAATAAAATAAGTCATACAAGCATCATATTACAAGCCAGGGGCCTCGAGGGCTCGAATACAAGTGCTCGATCATAGACGAGTCCGCGGAAGCAACAATATCTGAGTACAGACATAAGTTAAACAAGTTTTGCCTTAAGAAGGCTAGCACAAACTGGGATACAGATCGAACGAGGCGCAGGCCTCCTGCCTGGGATCCTCCTAACTACTCCTGGTCGTCGTCAGCGGGCTGCACGTAGTAGTAGGCACCTCCAGTGTAGTAGGAGTCGTCGTCGACGGTGGCGTCTGGATCCTGGGCTCCATCGTCTGGTTGCGGCAACCGGATAGAAGGGAAAGGGGAAAAAGGGGGAGAAAAGCAACCGTGAGTACTCATCCAAAGTACTCGCAAGCAAGGAGCTACACTACATATGCATGGATATAGGTGTAAGGGCCATATCAGTCGACTGAACTGCAGAATGCCAGAATAAGAGGGGGATAGCTAATCCTGTCGAAGACTACGCTTCTGGTCGCCTCCGCCTTGCAGCATATAGGAGAGAGTAGACTGAAGTCCTCCAAGTAGCATCGCATAGCATAACCCTACCCGGCGATCCCCTCCTCGATGCCCTGTTGGAGAGCCATCACCGGGTTGTATCTGGCACTTGGAAGGGTGTGTTTTATTAAGTATCCGGTTCTAGTTGTCATAAGGTCAAGGTACAACTCCGGGTCGTCCTTTTACCGAGGGACACGGCTATTCGAATAGATAAACTTCCCTGCAGGGGTGCACCACATAGCCCAACACGCTTGATCCCATTTGGCCGGACACACTTTCCTGGGTCATGCCCGGCCTCGGGAGATCAACACGTCGCAGCCCCACCTAGGCACAACAGAGCGGTCAGCACGCCGGTCTAAACCTATGCGCGCAGGGGTCTGGGCCCATCGCCCTGAGCACACCTGCACGTTGCGAACGCGGCCGGTGAGCAGACCTAGCAACCTCCAGTACAACGGAAGTCACGTTACGCGGTCCAACCCGGCGCGCGCCACTCAGTCGCTGACGTCAAGAAGTGCTTCGGCTGATACCACGACGTCGGGATACCCATAACTACTCCCGCGTAGGTGGTTAGTGCGTATAGACCAAATGGCCAGACTCAGATCAAATACCCAGATCTCGTTAAGCGTGTTAAGTATCGCGAACGCCGACTAGGGCCAGGCCCACCTCTCTCCTAGGTGGTCTGAACCTGCCCTGTCGCTCCGCCACAAAGTAACAGTCGGGGGCCGTCGGGAACCCAGGCCCACCTCTACCGGGATGGAGCCACCTGCCCCTTCAGCCCCCATCTCCGAACAGTATCACATGTAATGTAACAGTGTATAGTATATAGTATATGCCCACGATCACTTCCCGAAGTGATCACGGCCCAGTAGTATAGTATGGCAGACGGACAAGAGTGTAGGGCCACTGATGGAACACTAGCATCCTATACTAAGCAGTAGGATTGCAGGTAAAGGTATCAACAGCAGTATCAAAAACAGGCTATGCATCAGGATAGGAATAACGAAAGCAGTAACATGCTACACTACTCTAATGCAAGCAGTATAGAGGAGAGTAGGCGATATCTGGTGATCAAGGGAGGGGCTTGCCTGGTTGCTCTGGCAAGAGAGAGGGATCGTCAACTCCGTAGTCGAACGGGGCAGCAGCAACGTCGGCCTCGGGGTCTATCGAGAGAAGAGGGGGGAGAAACAATAAATATTTAAGCAAGCAGATGCATAATGATGCATGACATGACAAGTAACGGCGTTAGAGGTGCCCTAACGCGGTATGGGATGATACCGGTGAAGGGGGGGAAACATCCGGGAAAGTATCCCCGGGGTTCCGCGTTTTCGGGCAGAGGAGCCGGAGGGGGAAAGTTGCGAGTTTGAGATGTTAGGGGTGTGCGGCGGATGAACGGGCTGCGTATCCGGGTTCGTCTCGTCGTTCTGAGCAATTTTCATGTACAAAGTTTTTCCATCCGAGCTACGGATTAATTTATATTAATTTTTAAAGATTTAATCCATTTTCCCAAATTATTTGTATTTCAAAATTAATAGACAAAATGCTATGGGTACCCAGCCCTGGTACACAGAATGTACACAAAGGCTGGCATGTGGGCCAGTTGACCCAGTTGACCAGTCAAACTTTGACTGGTCAACAGGACGGTGGGGCCTCCTTGTCATTGACCGACTAAACTAATGAGGTAGTTAATTAGTTAACTAAGCAATATTAATTTAGTTAATTAACTATTAAATTAATTAATTATCTATTAATTATATTTAGTTATTTTGAATTTCATTTTTTTTGTTCTAACAGGGGGCGGGCCCCACTAGTCATACGCACAAGGGGGTTAGCACCTAATCTAATCTAGGGGGGTTATCCCCACTAATCCACCAGGGGACCGACTGGAATCATGCGGGCACGCAGCGCCGGCGGCCTCGCTAGGCCGCGACAGGGGTTCTCGGAGCAGGGAGTGACCCCGGACGACGGCGACCCTGGTGCGCGGGGTTGGCGGCGCTAGGATGCGGTGGCGGGGGCTAAGCAGCGGCGCGGCCAGCGCGGTGACGAGCGGAGGCGCGGCGCGGCACACGGCCAGGGCGCGGCCCGTCCGCAGTGAGCACGGGGCCGGAGCGCAAGAGGCGGGCGCGGGTGCAGCCAGCAGCGAGGCTCGGCAGCTTGCGCTAGGGTTGCGGAACGGCGTGCACGCGTCGGTCGTCGGGCGCGATGAGCGGGTGCGGGATGCGTGCGACGACGGCACGGCGCGGAAGCAGAGAGGGAGGATGGGAGGCGGCGGCTCACAGGGGAGGTCGCGTGCGAGCTCGAGGGGGCGGCAGTGGGCTCGGGGAGATGAGGTAGCGAGCGACGGGCGGCGGTGTCGAGGCCGTCGGCGTCAGTTGGCGGCGACTTGGGGCGGCGGTGTCCAGGCGGCGGGGCGCGGCTCGATCCGGCGGCTGCGGCGTCGAGTAGCGATGGGGTGGGGGGCGCCGGGCGCTGGGCGCCATTCGGGAGGAGGTGAGGATGGGGCGGCGCTGGTGTGGCGGTGGAGCGCCGGTGTGAGGCGGGGCGGTTCGGCACAGGGAGCGTGGCGGCGCAGGGGTAACGAGAGGGAGTGGGGAGGGAATCGTGCGGGAATGGGAAGAGGGGGTGCTAGGGTTTGGTGGTGGGCAGGCCATATAGGCCAGGGCGACTGGGCCGGCCAGCTGGGCCGGCTTTGGCCAGCTGGGCCATTCGGTCCACTGGAGGGGGGGCTTTTCAATTATTATTTTTTTGTTTACTGTTTTGACTTTCTTTTTATTTAATGTTCTTTTTTTAGTTTACATATTATTTTTAGTTTATTAAAATATGACAATAGTTCCCAAAACAATGTTTCAAAATAACCCACTGCCATAAAAGTTTTACTCTAAAATAAAAATGGTTTAGTATTTTTCAATATCCAAAAGACATTTATTCAATAGTTTTACCTACTGTTTTAATCATTTAGGTACATTTAAACCTTTTACATAATTGTGGTTTCTCCACAATAATTACCTATGCATTATTTGGCAATACCCCAACATTTTAGTTTTAATATTTGAAAACCTTTACCGTTTGACTTTATTTTAAGTTTGAATTCGAATCGATTTTGAACTAACAGGAGATTAACAATAGTAACCGTGGTGACTTGGCATCATTAACGTGGGATTACTGTAGCTTGATTATCCGGGCGTCACAATAAGCTTCTCGTCTCCTTGTTCATACCGATCCAATGTATTGTTTTCCGTAGTGGCATGTATACACCTCTAAGTTTTGAGATGTCTCCATAAGCCCACAAGGATCATATCCTTTCGTTGTTGGTTTTCCAACAACTCTGTCTTAACCTTCTTGGAAGGATGCTTCTCAAATTCAATTGTGGCAGAAGTTGCCATTTCCTCCTCCGTTCTCTTAGTCCAACGATCTATCTTCTATTCCTTCTTCCGGAAGCATTGTGAGGTTGCTCTTTCCAATAATCTTCTCGTTTTCTCAAGATCATGTTCTTTTCTTGCTTATCCATTTAACCGGAGTGTTGTGTCTATCATTCTTCTTTTAACCGGAGTCTCATCCAAGTGCGTTCATTTTGCCAAGTTCAAATGCTATTCCTCCATTTCCAACCGGAGTGTTGTATCATCTCTTCAAGTTCTTTTCATCTTATCAAGTTTTTCCTTCTTCTTTCAGTCGGAGTGCTGCCCAAATTATATCATTCTTATTCCTTCCTATCTTATTTTAACCGGAGTGGTTTCAATATCTATCTTATCACTAAACCTCTTGGTTCCCGTCACATCATTTGTTCCTCTTTTCTAACGGAGTGTTTTCAGCTGTGTTCATCTTCGGTGTTTTCTTTCTGTCATTTTTCTCAACCTCTCAAGGTTCTTTGGTTTCACTCGTTTGTCAAAGAAGCAACTTGGTGTTACCTCTTCTCTTCCTCTTTCGTTTCTCTCCGGTGCCGTCCTAGATCTCGGGACAAGATCCTCTCTTAGTGGTGGAGTGTTGTAACGCCCCGGATTCGTTGCGCCAGGTGTCCGCCAGTTATTCGCCGTCCTTGCCATGTCATGTGCTTGCGTGTAGCACTTTGCCATGTCATCATCTGCATTTCATATCATGTCATCATGTGCGTCGCATCCGCATACGTGTTCGTCTCATGCATCCGAGCATTTTCCCCGTTGTCCGTTTTGTAATCCGGCGCTCCTACGTCCTCCGGCGTCCCCTTTTACATTTCTCCATGAGCGGGTATTAAACTTTCTCGGAATGGACCGAGGCTTGACATGCGGCCTTGGTTTACTACCGGTAGACCGCCTGTAAAGTTTCGTATCATTTGGAGTTCGTTTGATACTCCAACGGTTAACCGGGTAACCGATAAAGGCCCCTTTTGTGTGCAGCCCAACACCTCCTCCAAAGTGGCCCAAAACCCATCCAAAACCCTTCTATCATCTCGGTTGTTCGATCATGATCGTGTGGGCGAAAACCGCACTCCATTTGGAGCCCCCTAGCTCCCTCTACCTATATAAACACCTCCCCTCCCCGAAATTCGCGGTGCAACCCTAGCTTCTTCCTCCTCCCGCCGCCGGACGTGTCCGCCCCCGCGACCGGACATGTCCAGCCGTCGCCCCGTCGAATCCGCCGTCGCCACGTGGCTCCCCGCGCCGTCCCCGCCGCCGCGGCCCGGCGAGCCCGCAGCGGGCCCGCCCGGCCCATCCGCCGCGCCCCGTGCGTCCCCGCCGCCCGGCCCGCGCTTCGCCGCCTCCTCCACTCCCGCCGGCGTGCGCCTCCGCCGCCGCCATGCCGCGCCGCCGCCCGGCCTCCTCCGCCTCGCCACGCCGCCCGGCTCGCATCCCCGCCGCCGACCGTCCGCCGTCGCGCCACCAAGCTCCGCCGCCGCGTGGTGTCGCGCCCCGCGTCGCCTCCGGCCAGATCCGGCCTCGCCGGCGCTGGATCCGGCGAGCCCGACCTCCTCGGCGAGTCCCCCTCCAACTCCGGCCGCCGGTGCCTCGGATCCGGCGAGATCCGCCGCCGCATCGCAAACCGTGCAAACCTAAGGTTGACCCCGATTTTTGCCTAAGTCCCGAGATTGTTGCATAATTTCATGCCATGTTCATCGCATCATAACTTGCTGCATACTGCTCCGTTTTAGGCGTGTAGCATATCATATTGTTCGTCTCGATGAGTACATCATTGCATCTCATTGCATCATTTTCATTTGAGCTCATCTTGATGCCCGAAATGCTGTTGGAAGAGGGCTATGTGATGTTAGTTCCAGATTATTATCAGAACATGCACTTTTGTCATTTTTGCCATGATTGATGTGTGCACCCTATGAAGTTGAGTCCTACATGTGTTTTGTAATATGCCATGCCATCTTTACAGGGGTGTATGCCATGTATTTTTGTGATCTCTGTGGTGACTAGCACAAGCATGCAAACTAGGGTGTTTTGAGCATATGGATGTGCTCTATCCATCCATGCTTTTGTTTGTAATTATGGAGTGCCATAGCTTGAGTTAATCGAGCTCTACTTTTGCTATAAAATGTTGCTGGCAGATTGTTTACATGTTATTCGATTTTGCCAAGCTTGTTGTAGTTGATCCTTGCATGCTATGATGTTATTCTTGCCATGTCTAGCTTCTATGCCATGTCTTCTTAATGGGTGTATGATTATTTTATCATACAATGCTCTGTAGTGAGTGCATCGAGCTCACGAACATGCCTACTTGTTATCTGTTTTTGACATGTCCAGTTTTCTGCTAAGTCTGAAAACTGTAACGAAACTTGCTTAATTGACATGGGTGCCATCATAATTTCTGATCCCTTTTGGCTTACGGTCACTAAGGGACTTTTGTTATATTCTCTGAGTAGATTCATGCCGTGCTCTAATTTGACATGATAGCTTGCTGTAACATGTTGTTTGTCAGCTCTAAACATTGCAACCTGATGTTATTTCTGCCATGTCCTGAAATTCTGCTAAGTCTGTGAACCTGTTATTATTTGCAATCTTGCCATGTCCTTTTGAGCATGTTCTAGTAGTCTCTGGAGTTAGCTTAGTGTTCATGTTTTGTAATGCCTTACCTGTACCTCATGACCATGCCTTTTGTTTTCATGTTGAGATCCTGTAGCATGTTGTTTTGATGCTTGCAATATGCCTACTTGTTGTTTTAAACAGATTGTTGTCATATCTTGTATATGGTGTATGTGTTGAACCGTTGCTCCGTTTTGAGTGTGCTCTATATGGAACTTGATTAGTTTTGCATGTAGCTTCATATTATCATGTTGAATCTTTGTTTTGAGTGTGTTTGCTTGATGTTTGCATGCATTTTGCATCAATGCCATGTTTATCTTGTTTTGCTCATATCTTCTAGGCCGTAGCTCCGAATTAAATGAACTTTATATCTAACTTGACTAGAATTTCGTGTAGATCATCATGGTGCATCTTAACTTGCTGTTTAACAACTTTAACATAAGGTTTATTCAGTTCTGGACCAATTTCGAAAATTGCATATGAGGACTTACCGGATTTGTTATAAGTTGTTTCCGGCCTCATTTAACTTGCGTTGATGTGTTGCTATTGTTTTGCATCATTCCTTGCCATGCGTAGCCTCATGTAGCCTTCTCATGCATCATACTTGATTGTGCAACATGCCATGTTTATGATTGTGTGTTTACTATGTTGTTTTTTTGTTTCCGGGTTGTTTCTCTCGTTAGCTTCGGTTTCGTTCCGGAGTTGTGAGGATTCGTTCGACTACTTCCGTTTGTCTTCTTCATGGACTCGTTCTTCTTCCTTGCGGGATTTCAGGCAAGATGACCATACCGTCGAAATCACTTCTATCTTTGCTTGCTAGATTGCTCGCTCTTTTGCTATGCCTATGCTGCGATACCTACCACTTGCTTATCATGCCTCCCATATTGTTAAACCAAGCCTCTAACCCACCTTGTCCTAGCAAACCGTTGTTTGGCTATGTCACCGCTTTGCTCAGCCCCTCTTATAGCGTTGTTAGTTGCAGGTGAAGATGAAGTTTGTTCCTTGTTGGAACATGGAGATGTTGTTCCTCGTTGGAACATGTTTACTTGTTGGGATATCACAATATATCTTATTAAATTAATGCATCTATATACTTGGTAAAGGGTGGAAGAGTCGGCCTTATGCCTGGTGTTTTGTTCCACTCTTGCCGCCCTAGTTTCCGTCATATCGGTGTTATGTTCCCGGATTTTGTGTCCCTAACGCGGTCGGGTGATTTATGGGACCCCCTTGACAGTTCGCTTTGAATAAGACTTTTCCAGCAAGGCCCAACATTGGTTTTACCATTTGCCTCACCTATGCCCTTTTTCCCTTGGGTTTTCGGAGCCCAAGGGTCATCTTTATTTTAGCCCCCCGGGCTAGTTCTCCTCTGAGTGCTGGTCCAACCTAGAGCGCTTTGCAGCGCCACCTCAAGGAAACTTGGGGTCTGGTTTTAGTTGTACGGACAGCTCATCCGGTGTGCCCTGAGACCGAGATATGTGCAGCTCCTATCAGGATTTGTCGGCACTTCCGGGCGGCTTTGCTGGTCTTGTTTTATTACTGTCGAAATGTCTTGTAGCCGGGATTCCGAGACTGATCGGGTCTTCCCGGGGAGAAGGAATATCCTTCGTTGATCGCAAGAGCTTATCATGGGCTAAGTTGGGACACCCCTGCAGGGTTTGAACTTTCGAAAGCCGTGCCCGCGGTTATGTGGCAGATGGGAATTTGTTAATGTTCGGTTGTAGAAAACCTGAAGTTGACCTTAATTAAAATACATCAACCGCGTGTGTAACCGTGATGGTCTCTTCTCGGCGGAGTCCGGGAAGTGAACACGGTGTTGGAGTTATGCTTGGTGTAGGTTGTTATAGGATCACTTCTTGATCATAGTTGTTCGACCGTGCTTTTGCCTTCTCTTCTCGCTCTCATTTGCGTATGTTAGCCACCATATATGCTAGTCGCTTGCTGCAGCTCCACCTCATACCTTTTACCCTACCTATAAGTTTAAATAGTCTTGATCTCGCGGGTGTGAGATTGTTGAGTCCTCGTGACTCACCAGATACTTCCAAAACCAGTTTGCAGGTGCCGATGAAACCGTGCAGATGACGCACCCAAGCTCAAGGAGGAGCTCGATGAAGATCGTGTTCGTTGTGTTGTTTCGTTTTAGTTGATCAGTAGTGGAGCCCAGTTGGGGTCGATCGGGGATCTGTGTAGCATTTGGGGTAGTCTTCTTTTATTTTGGTTCCGTAGTCGGACCTTGATTGTATCTGTATGTTGTAATGCTTTTACTCATGTATTGTGTGAAGTGGCGATTGTAAGCCAACTATGTATCTCTTTCCCTTATATATTACATGGGTTGTGTGAAGATTACCTCACTTGCGACATTGCTTTCAATGCGGTTATGCCTCCAAGTCGTGCTTCGACACGTGGGAGATATAGCCGCATCGAGGGCGTTACATCATTCTCCTGACTGGTTGATTGACACGGGTGCTAATGTGCATGTATGCGGTGATATTTCCATGTTTTCGTCTTATCAGACCGCAGGGACTTCAACCGTGCTGATGGGCAACGGTTCAAGTGCTTCTGTTCGTGGTGTTGGCACGGTCGATCTGATGTTTACCTCGGGGAAGATCGTGCGGCTGAAGAATGTGCATTATGTCCCCTCCGTCAATAAAAATCTTGTTAGCGGATCTCTTCTGTGTAGAGATGGCTACAAGCTTGTCTTTGAGTCGAATAAATTTGTAATATCCAAGTATGGAACCTTTGTTGGTAAAGGCTATGAGTCAGGTGGCCTGTTTCGTTTATCCTTATTAGACGTTTGCAATAAAGTTGTTAATCATATTTGCAACAATAGTGAATCCAATGTGTGGCATTCACGACTTTGTCATGTTAACTTTGGTTGCATGTCGCGACTAGCAAAGGGTAACTTAATCCCTAGTTTCACCACTGTCAAGGGATCTATGTGTCAAGTGTGTGTGCAAGCTAAGCAACCTCGTAAGTCTCACACGCTTGCGGAAACGAGAAATCTTGCACCACTAGAGCTCATACATTCAGATCTATGTGAAATGAATGGTGTTTTGACAAAAGGTGGAAAGAAATTTTTCATGACGTTAATTGATGACTCCACTAGATACTGCCGTGTGTATCTTCTGAAATCTAAGGATGAGGCTTTGAACTTTTTCAAGATCTATAAAGCTGAAGTGGAAAACCAACTTGATCAAAAAATCAAGAGGCTTAGGTCCGACCGTGGTGGAGAGTATTTTTCCAATGAATTTGATGCTTTTTGTGCGGAACATGGTATAATCCATGAGAGGACGCCTCCCTATTCACCTCAGTCAAATGGGGTGGCCGAAAGAAAGAACCGTACTCTAACAGATTTGGTTAATGCCATGTTAGATACTTCGGGTCTCTCCAAGGCATGGTGGGGGTAGGCGATATTGACTGCATGTCATGTCCTAAACCGAGTTCCCACAAAGAACAAAGAGATAACTCCATTCGAGGAATGGGAGAAGAAAAGGTTAAAACTCTCTTATCTACGAACATGGGGTTGTTTGGCGAAAGTCAATGTTCCAATTCCAAAGAAGCGGAAACTTGGACCAAAGACGATGGATTGTGTTTTCCTGGGATATGCTTTTCATAGCATTGGCTATAGATTCTTGGTTGTAAAATCTGAGGTACCTGACATACATGTCGGTACAATCATGGAGTCGAATGATGCGACTTTCTTTGAAGATATCTTTCCCATGAAGGATATGGCTACCTCATCTAATCAGGAGATGCCTAGTTCATCGAATCAGGAACCAGTTACAATTACCGAACCTGCCATTTCGATGGAACACTTTGAAAGTCCCGTGGAGGAGAACAATGAAGTTCCTACTAGGAGCAAGAGACAGAGGACTGCAAAGTCCTTTGGTGATGATTTTCTTGTGTATCTCGTAGATGACACTCCCAGTTCTATTTTAGAGGCCTATGCATCTGAAGACGCTAACTACTGGAAGGAAGCGATTCGTAGCGAGATGGATTCCATCTTGGCGAATGAAACCTGGGAGATAACTGATCGTCCTTATGGGTGCAAACCTATAGGATGCAAATGGGTATTCAAGAAGAAGCTTAGGCCTGATGGTACTATTGAAAAGTACAAGGCTCGGCTCATGGCTAAGGGTTATACCCAAAAGGAAGGTGAAGACTTCTTTGATACTTACTCACCTGTGGCTCGACTGACCACTATTCGAGTTCTACTTTCACTAGCTGCCTCGCATGGTCTTCTCGTTCATCAAATGGATGTTAAGACTGCTTTCCTAAATGGAGAGTTGGACGAGGAAATTTATATGAAACAACCAGATGGGTTTGTACTAGATGACCAGGAAGGGAAAGTGTGCAAGTTGCTAAAGTCTTTGTATGGACTTAAGCAAGCACCCAAACAGTGGCATGAGAAGTTTGAAAGAACCTTAACAGCTGCAGGCTTTGTTGTGAACGAAGCTGACAAATGTGTGTACTATCGCCATGGTGGGGGCGAGGGAGTTATCCTGTGCTTGCATGTTGATGACATACTGATTTTCGGAACAAATCTGAATGTTATTAAGGTGGTCAAGGATTTCCTATCTCGTTGTTTTGAGATGAAGGATTTAGGAGTGGTTGATGTCATTCTGAACATCAAGTTGTTGAGAGACGATGATGGTGGGATTACTTTGCTTCAATCTCACTATGTGGAAAAGATCTTGAGTCGCTTTGGTTATAGTGACTGCAAGCCCTCTCCAACACCATATGATGCGAGTGTGTTACTTCGAAAGAATCGAAGAATTGCTAGAGATCAATTGAAATATTCTCAGATTATTGGATCGCTTATGTACTTAGCAAGTGCTACAAGACCTGACATCTCTTTTGCTGTTAGCAAACTGAGTCGGTTTGTCTCAAAACTAGGAGATGTGCATTGGAAAGCTCTAGAGAGAGTTTTGCGTTATTTGAAAGGCACTGCAAATTATGGAATTCACTACACCAGGCATCCAAAGGTGCTTGAAGGGTATAGTGACTCGAACTGGATCTCAGATGCTGATGAGATAAAGGCCACGAGCGGTTATGTATTCACTCATGGAGGTGGCGCTGTTTCTTGGAAGTCTTGCAAGCAGACCATCTTAACAAGGTCAACAATGGAGGCAGAACTCACAGCACTAGATACAACTACGGTTGAAGCAGATTGGCTTCGCCGGCTTTTGAATGACTTGCCGGTTGTTGAGAAACCTATACCGGGTGTCCTTATGAACTGCGACAATCAAACTGTGATCACGAAAGTGAGCAGCTCAAAGGATAACATGAAGTCATCAAGACACGTTCAGAGAAGGTTAAAGTCTGTCAGGAAAATGAAAAACTCCGGAGTTATTGCGTTGGATTATATCCAAACGTCTAAAAATCTGGCAGATCCTTTTACTAAGGGTCTATCACGTAATGTGATAGATAATGCATCGAGGGAGATGGGTATGAGACCCACAATAGGAGTTGTTCACAGTGGTAACCTATTCTTTATGATCGGAGATCCCGTGAATTAGATGTGGAAGACAAGCTGTTGGTCAACTGAGAGGAGAGTATCCTTACTATTTACAATACCACTCCATGAAGATGCAATACTCTCCTAATCTGCATGGCAGGCTGATGTATATCTTAATGTGTTCTAAGTGGCTTATTTAAGCAGAGATGTTATCCTGCAGAACATCTTTTGAAAAACACACCTATATGAGTCTGATTGTCAGACGTCGCAATCTATGAGAGTAGGGTTCTCTCTAGTAAACTCATGAAAGGTCACGGAGTATGATGCATAAGCTCCACCCGCGGGGAAGACCCACGGTAGCCACGTATCGGTCAAGGCTTTATGTGAAGCTAGATTCGCAGAAAACTTGCAGTTCAAGGCCCAGTCCACTGTTCAAGTTGCTTACTAGTGTAGCATAGAATTCTAGGTGGAAGTTCAACTTAACAGTCTCCACTGCAGTACCGGTATATAAAACAGTGTTTTGGAACCAAAGGCAAATTTCTGTGTGCCTCTGGGATCTGGTGGGGGATTGCTGGAATTTAGTCTATTTTGAGCAGCCCAATAACTATTTCAGAAATTCCTAATAAATCCTAGAGGCCCACTCAGCCCGTTTGTGCAAGGCAAGGGATACTACAAAAGTTTAGTCCCACATTGCTAGTTTAGTGGGAGTTGGACCTTCTTATAAGGGAGGTTCTTTCCCCACTTGTACGAGCATGGGAATAAGATGGATATCCATGCGCGCTCCTCCTCCGCCGCCCGCCATGCCACGCCACGCCTTGTCACGACGCGCCGCGCCGCGGGTTGCGGGAGTGAGCCGAGCCGATATCTAAAATTTTGCCACGCACTACGGGTATACGAAAGGTCGCACGGAAGCTGAAAAGATTTTTTGCGAAAGTGGAGTTTGAATGCGAACGGTGCAGCCCTTCGGCTGTTGGCTGTTCGCTTCGCCTCCCGTCGCTGCCCTCTTGCCTCCTTCTCTTGCGCCTATAAAAGGGAGGCCGCTCCTCCCAGAGAGACGCACCAGAACTTCTCCTTCCTCTCGCCACCGGTTCCATTCTCTGAGCTACCGTTGTCTTCCTCATCCCGGCTTGCGGCGTGCACCGCGAGTCGGGACAGTAGGCCTCCAAAACCGCACCTCTTTGAGTCCTGTACGGGAGAAGGGTGATAAGGTTTTTGGGGAGTGCTCCGCGCGACTACTGACTTCTTCATCACGGACTCCGACGACTACTTCCCCGACGACGACTTCTTCCCCGACGTCGACGACCTCATCGACGACATGCCTGGAGAGGACGTCGACCCCAAGTCCAGTGCTTCTGCTGCTGCTGTCCCGTACGTATTTATGCTCTTTCTGTTAGACGTCCTGCCACAGTTCTTTGCTCTAGTTTCTGCCCTACATGTGTTAGGTTCTACTTCATATATGCAACTTGCTATACTGTCTGCTCTAGATGTGTTTAGTTACAGTTCATATGTGAAGTTGCTGTTTACCTTATCTTTGACAAATCGCATGACTTGCTTTATCACTGCTATACTAGTCGTGCTCTATCTAGTATTTCTGTTAATAAAATCATTTGGTAAATTGCTCATATTTCCAACATCACTAACCACGATCACATGGTTCCGGTGTAGCTTTATTAACACGTAAAGAGCATTGCCTACATGCCATCCTTCCGGTAATGTGGACGGGCGAAGACTGGGACACGCACGCCGGCACACGTGTCTATACGCGTAGGCACAACAGCAGCGTGGGATGTCTGAACCTGTGCACCAGCATGCAATTCAGTCATCCAGTGCTTCTTGGGGCCGTTTGTCGTTTGATATGTACAACATACAACATATATATATAACTTAGAAAAAAGCACTGGTCGTGAGCCTAGCCGTTCCCGGTACGTACAAGCCATCAGAAGTTCCCGGCACTGGTCGTGGCCCAAAGATTCAGGTCACCTTTCTAGGTATTTCAATTTCAGGCTTGCATTATTTCTAGAGGCCCAAAGATTCAGTTCACCTTTCTAGGTATTTCAATTTTAGGCTTGCATTTTTTCCAGAGGCTCAAAGATTCAGTTCACCTTTCTAGGTATTTCAGTTTCAGGCTTGCATAACTTCTAGAGGCCGAAAGATTCAGTTCACCTTTCTAGGTATTTTAGTTACAGGCTTGCATTATTTCTAGAGGCCCAAAGATTAAGTTCCCAGTCGGCGGCAAGCGGCCCTGCTACCCATGTCGGTGTCGACCTCAACTCGCAAGGGCCAGCGTCGGAGGGGTTCTCGGGGCTTGGGCTCTACAGAGCCTTCCTCCAGAGCGACAATGGAGAGCTCCTCCCTCTGTGCGTGAGGGGCTCCGGGTTCTCTCGCTATCGTGAATGATTTCCGTGATGAGTTAGCTCATTCTTTGTTTCATGAAGTGTTTTTTTAATTTTGTGAAGCTTGATTGACGACTTGTATGTTTAAGTGGGATATCTCATTTGTATGGACAAAGTAAAAATTATCATGTTTTACATGCTTGATTTGTATAGATGGTTCGTTTATGTCAATTGTGAGTGGGAGGAGGCCACAGAAGAGCCGGCCACACCAAGAGGGTGCTTGGATCCAAGGGACTTATTTTAGTCTGACTAAAAATAGTTTCTTTAAGAGGCTAAAAGTTCCAAGCACCCCTGACTAAAGAGGGGCTAAAACTAGTCTTGAGACTAAAAAAATTTAGTCAGGGGTACCCCTACTAAAATGTGGATTAGTCATCTCTCTCCTCATTTAACTCCTCTCCTTTAACACAGGCGAGTTCTGGATTGGAGGGTTTGGAGGATAATAAATGCTCATTAACTTGATTTTAGTCTCTTTAGTATTTGGATCCAAGCATGGGTGAGGCTAGCAAGTTTTAGTCTCACTAATTTTAGTCATGGAACTAAAATGTATCCAAGCACCCTCCAAATCCGGCAGGAAATAGGGTCCAAAGTAGTCAAATGATTGAGATAGAGCATTTATTGTCAATCTAACCCTGCTATCCATACACCTCTTTGGTTTAGAGTTAGTTCAGGGTTAGAATCTAACTCTAACCTCTAACTGAGTTAGAGTTCTCCTCGTCTCGGTTCATCGCCATCATACTTTCCCCATTCCTGTGTTTTCAGTATCCTGCGAATCAAAGAGGCCCTTTTTTTTGCCGGAAAAATCAAAGAGGCCCTTAGACTGGTTTCGGTCCGGTCATTTTTTATAAACGTGTTATGTCCAAAATGTAATGAACGTGCTCCGGTTTCCATGAAAATAATCCGGTTTCATGTAGTAATTCATTCATTTATTTATTCTTCTGCGGGGGGTTTGCATGAAATTCGTGAGGTCTGAAATGTAAAGTACCCCGACATATGCTCCGAGTCATGCATGCACTACGACCCAGATGCTCTATGTCCCACATGTCGGCGAATGGGAGCATGTGGAAATAGCCTAGGAGTACATATAGGAGGATAAATGCGTGAAATAATATGTACTGTGAAGCATAGCCGCGGTTCGAAAAGGAGACCTAAAGTGATGCAGCTATAGGTCGCACGCACCCAACTAGTGGTACTAGACATACGACTAATTTTTCCCTTAAAAAAGAAAAAAAAAGAGGCACGAGTGCTCAGTACTCCTATTCTATAAACATGAGTCCCATCTGACAACAACGTTCATGCTACAGCTAGCTCTTCTCCCTTGTTTCTCTCTTCTAATTCTAAACTCGGCCGACGCCCGGTGGGCGGGGTGGGTTTGCTCAACTGCGGCCCCACCTCACAGTGAAAATGTTACGACTGGAATAAAAATGCCATATGCTCCCTCCATTCATAAATATAAGCCTTTTTAGATACTATTTCAAATGGAATACAACATACAGATGTATGTAGACATAGTTTAGATTGTAGATTCACTCATTTTGCTCCGTATGTAGTAGTCACTTGCTGGAATCTTTAGAAAGACTTATATTTGGGAACGAAGGGAGTACTATACTAATAAAACATTAAGGCCACGAGGCGATGCAGTGCTGGTTACAAGAGGCAAGAAGAAGAGATGCATCCATCGACGACGTCCACCTCCTCGACTCAGGGCACCGGCCCACCGAACGGTGCCTAAGTAGCAGTGGCTTTCGTGGCCAGGTCGACATGCTTCTGAACAATGGCGTCCAAAGATTCCAACCGCTGGAAGAAGGCCAACGTCTTTCTATCCTCGCTTGCCTTGTAGTGGCCTATGTGGACGATTTCCTCGTAGACGTGGATGTGCAGGTCGACGGTTTCTTGCATGGCGAGGCGCTGCGCGGCGAGCGCGGCCTCGAGGTGCACATTCTTCGTCGCGACCTCCGGCACCTGCAGGGCCACCAGGGCTTGAAAGAGTTCGTCACCATGGAGGCCGATGAGGGTGGCAGGCAATGAGGAGCCTGGGCACGCGGGCTGGAGCAGTACGGCAAGGCCGTCGGCGCGCTTCATGACGGCGGTGAACTTGCGGATGGAGTTGACCATCATGTCGTCCATGCGAGAGGCGAAGCCGGCGTCGGCGAGGGCTACGATGCCTGCGGTCGCCAGCACCGTCTGGAAACGCTGCGCGGTGCGGGGCCGCAGGCCGACGCCTTGGATGATTTGGCACAGCCGACTGCCGCTCGCGTCCATCGCCTCCATAGGTGCTTGTGGCTTCTGGTCACTTGGTCTTGGATTGGAGTGAGCAGTGTTGCGCAGAGACTTGGGAGTCAATGGATTGGAGTGGTGGGGCGCCTTTATTATATGAGAGTCCAAACTCTGTTGCATCACATCGTGCTGGCTCTATTCTGCTTCTCCAATTAATTCCCTCTGCATGTAATTGAGGATGCATCATTGACCATTCAACGTCTCGGGAACCGCTACCCTCTCCCTCCTTGGCATTGAAGCACATATGGACCCGTCGACGACGAGGTGCCTATGGTGACTTCGTAAATTTCAAGATGATAGTGCCGTGCGTGTGTGCGTTCATAGGGGTGAGTGTATGCGCGTGTATATGAGCTCTTGCATCTGTATTGTGTAAAAAAACGTAAATGCGTGTCAAAAAGAGACTAGTCAGTATACTCAATATTGTGCACCTCGGAGAGGAAAATGATAGAACTAGTACGTACTCCCTCCGTTCCATAATATAAGAACGTTTTTGACACTAGTGTAGTGTCAAAAATGCTCTTATATTGTGGGACGGAGGGAGTATTTATTTACGGTGCAGATTCACTCATTTTGCTCCATATGTACTCCGTCTCGGTGTAGTCTAGTCACTTGTTGAAATCTCTAGAACGGAAAATACTCCTTTCTGGTTTACAGGGCTATACTAGCAAGTAGCTGTACGTACTAGTACAATAGTGGGCTCACATAGCAATTTTGTCTCATGCAAGAGCCTGGCTATATGCGTGCTTCAATGTTCGCAACTGCAATGTTTGGTTTGCGCTTGGCTCTTCGCCTTTTCGAGAAGACGAACAATGATGTTACTACTACTGCTTCTAAAGTGTCGAATCCACTGTTGCATGTCCGTCCACCGCGAGCGGGACGGATAGCTTGTTGTAGAAGTACTACTAAGTAAAAGCTTGTCCTCGTTTGCGAGCAACCGCGCGCATGGGTGAGGGATAAGGCGTGTAGTAAAATCAAGCTTCTCCTCGTTGTACGAGTTGACGCGACACATCATAGCACTGGCCCCACATGCTTGCCTCTAAACTTGGCTGAAAGACCCGCAGTGTACAATATATTTGCTTCAACCTCTAACATTTACCCACCACAAATTAAAATATATGTGGCCGTATGCATCGTTCTGATGCAGAGGCCGGGGAGTCCCCCCTTTTCGAAGAAAAGACAAATTAAAATATATATTCCCGTCTTGACCAGATGAGCGTGCAAGCTACAATCACCAGGGTGTCAGGTAGGGCCACAAGACTATTTTATTTTTAAAACTTCGAGACGGCCACATAGCATGGAGCCGACCCCAACGATTTTAAGCTTACAGGCACGGTACACGCTATCCTAGACTACTCTACACATGAAACAGCCACACGAGCGTCCGAGCTGCGCTTGGCTCTTCGCCTCTTCGGGAAGTCGAACAATGATGGAGTACTACTGCACTGGAGGAGTACTATAGTACGCTTCTGGCCATCTAATACCGATTGAACTACTGCATGTCCACCGCGTGCGGGAGGGAGAGCGTGTAGCGAAAGCTTCTCCTAGTCTTGCCAGCCACCACGCTCATGGGCGAGGGAGGGACGCTCCTGCCTTTGCGTGTATGACAGGTGGGCCCGACAGGTGTGTGGCCAACCTGTCATAGAGCCAAAGGCAGGTGTAGTTAAGTCGGCGAGGGAGAGGATAATCAAACTTCTCGTTGATGTACGAGTTGACGCGACACATCAAAGCACTGCACTCGATATATTTCAATAATTTGCGTTTACCGATGCATTAATTACAACGCATGCATGCATGCCGTGACTCTCCTTTTGATACTTGCATGTGTTGATTTAATGCACCTTGAAGTAGTATAAAATATGTGACGGTAAAGCTTTGTAATACCCCGGCCCAAGTCGAGAGATGGTTGTGCACAAGGAGGGCGAGATCATGCAGACCGAACAGGACCCGACGATGGAGCTCTCTAAGGTCTCGATGGACCTCACCGTGCTCCACTGCCCCTTGTGCCTTCGCCCCTTGACGCCTCCAATGTATGAGGTTCGAATACACCTCGTCCGTTCGGCTGATTGAGCAAGGTGCAGGTTTCTTGATTGATGTGCTGTTCAATTGATTTCTGCAGTGCAAGGGAGGGCACCTGGCCTGCGTGGACTGCCGCGTCGAGCGCCCCGGGAACCAGCGGCAGTGCCAGAAGTGCGAGCGCGGCGGTGGCTTCGACGTGCGGAACACGGCGGTGGACTCCGTCCTTTTGTCGGTGAGGGTGGAGTGCCTGCACGAAGGCTGTGGGATCTACGTTACTTACCACAAGCTCGCCGATCACCAGAGCGTGTGTCCGCTCGTGCCCTGCAAATGCCCCGTGCCCGTCTGCGGCTACGAAGGCCTGCCGCCGGCGCTCTACCACCACATCAGCACCGCGCATCCCATGCCTGTGCACAGGATCCAGTACGGCAAGGTGCTCCAGCTGCAAGTGCCACTGTCGGAGCCACGGCTCTTGCTGTTCATGGAGGAGGACCGCCGCGCGTTTTTCTTGGTCGGCGGCGTGCTCGACATCAGCGCGCCTATTGTCGTGTCGGTCGTCCGCATCAGAGCGGGGGCGTCCCCACTGCCGCACTACGTGGCCAAGCTGTGGGCGAACGGCCCGCCGGGGGAGCCCAAAGGCACGACCGATGCCGTCAAGGTGGAAATGGAGGTGACAAGCAGCAAGGATCCCGGCGACGTCGACATGCAGGAGCTGACCTTCTTGACAGTTCTGCCAAGCTGCTGGCCGGGGCTAAGCTTGTGTCCCTCCACATTCAGATTGACAAGCTCACGTCCTAAATGTTTCTACAGTGCCTTCTGTTTATCTTAGTAATATGCTAATATAGGGATTACCTTGGTCTACTTTAGCTTAAGAAATGGTGGGTTTTGGTGGCGATAAAAAATTATGTTTATCAATGCATTAATTGCAATGCATGCATGCATAAAGTACATGCATTGGTCAATTTTCTCTTAATACTTGCATGCAATGATTTAATGCACCTTGGAATCTGAACATGTGTTGGGGAACAACCAAATTGAGCCTTATAAAATGGAAAAACTAAAATTTTGAGATAAGCCCTATAAAACCGGAAAGGAGAGAGTAGAAAAAGAAGTACTCCATCCGGGAATAGTGCCGTGCTTCGAAACTTGAACCGTCAATAAACTTTGAGCTTGCGTCTCGTCACATTCCAAATTGCTCCACGCTATATTGAATTGCAAACCTGTTCACACCGATCACAACCTAAACGGTTTCCCACTTAGGAGCGTATTAGTACTCGGTTATAAATACTAGTATGCCAAGATGACTGCGCATTCTGGCACGCATTCCTCCTCAACTCCTCATCCACAAAAACAAACAAGCCATTCAGCATCCTTCCCTTGCGTCTGCCATGGCCAGCGTGAGTTCTGGGTCGAGAGATTGCCACCAGGGAGAGGCGAGCATGGAAGCGGAAGCACGAGAGATGCCCCGCCTCGCTGCAAGAGCAGCCGACATGTCCTGCCGCGCGGAAGTAGCAGCACAGAGGTCCCGCCGCGCCGCTGAAGCAGCACGGAGGTCCCGCCGCACCGTCGATGCAGCAGTCTGGTCCGGCCGTGCTGCGGAAGCAGCAGAGATGTCCCGCCGCACCACGAATGCGGCAGAGATGTCCCGCCGCACTGCGGCGGCCTGGGAAAATTTCTCACGTGCAGGCGACGACTGTTACAGGCGCATGCATGCGATCGTCCATAACCAGATGGATTAGATCTCCCGTTTTGCGAGGTTGCAGGACGACATGAAAGCCTCGTTTGAACAGGCTATCGGCGCACTAAGGGAGGGCAATGAGAGGCTCCGGGCCGAGCGCGACCTGCTGAGGGAGAAGATCGTCCGAAGTGCAGACCAGCAGGAGGGGACCAGTGCCTTGTTGAAGAGGACCGGCGTCATCGTCAAGAAACTTATGGACGAGAATGACATGCTCCGCAACGAGCACCAAAGGCTGGTGGAGGAATCCGTGGATGTTCTCAAGCAGCGTCTTGAGGACACGAAAGAGCTCATCGCCGCTCGCCGCGGAGACTAGTTCCCGCGGCCTGCAGCAACGCATCAAGAAAGTAGAGATCAACGAGCCAGATGCTTTTCTTCCTTCTTCTTTTGCCCTTGTGTATTTTGGGCGTAGCCGCATGTGGCTTTTTTAATTATCTTTCTAATTATGTAAGACAATTAATCGTCCTTATCTTTCTGTGGAAGATCAATGTTGCGATGCTGGAATGAAGAAAACTCTTACTGTGGCGACCCTGGCGTTGCTGTTCTTCTAGTTGCTGCTGGGCTTCCTTCAGTTTCCTGGTTTCTTTTGATGTAATAATCGGTTTAGGATGTGGATTGTGTTGTCGGTTGTAATGTTGGGTTCTAGCACGGATGTTTGGCCTTTGTTGTTCTCTTGGGATGTTGCGATTTCAATATGGTAGCTTTTAGTCCTTTGTGTTAGGCTGGAGGTGTGCTGAACTTCTTGTGAATTGTGGTGGTTTTCGGTAATGAAAATCGGAAGGGACAAGCCCTTCTTTGATAATTTTTTTTAATCGTCCTTATATATTCACCAGTCTTGCTATAAGTCACAGTAGATGCTATATAGGCCCGTCGGATCTTACATCAAGATCCGTGCTTTCAAATTTTCTTTTTTCTCTCTTCAATCTCAGTCGAGTGAGACATAGCCATGCCATTAAACAGAGGCTCGGGCGCCATTAATGGAGACCTTGGGAGAGAGGTGGACGGCAGATGGAGGTCAAAGGGCTCTCCTCCCGATAAGTATGCGCAGGGGTCTGATCGCATGCCTCTCATACTCAAATAGCTACCCTGCACGGCGCCTCCTAGCTAATAAAAAATGGGGACGCGTGGCGGCACGTAAATGGTACTAGTAAGTAGAACGCCCACGGTTTCAACAATACTTGTGTTTCCGATTGTAACGTGACAACACTTGTTCCAAAATGACTTTGTTGATTGTTAATGTGTGCGCCTTCGCAAATCGGACTGCAAATTTACCACAGCATATTGGTGCCATGTCATGGCACCAAGCCAAGTTTCATTATTTTCATGCGTGTTTTGTATTTACAGGAATTAAAAAACTAAGTTTCTCAATGTTTCCAACCCACCCACGACGCCCAGAATTTTGAATTTCATTCCCATTTCTTGCATGTAACCTAGAAATTTACCCGAGGACACACATGTGATTTTTCAACCAACTTTGGTGCACTGGAACATGTGCTTGTATTTCAAATTTGAATTATGCACACAAAGGTGACACGTTCCCTCCCAGAACCACGAGCCTTCTTGAGAGAAGCTTCGATTTGCAAGAAGCTTATACCAAAATTTGTTCCTATTCGGCCAGTTTTTTTACCACGGCATGGTACTACCATCACATGACACCATGCCAAGTTTCATGATTTTAAAACCAAGTTTCTCAATGTTCTCGACTGAGCCATGATGCCCAGATGTTTGAATTTGATTCTCATTTTTTGCATGGGACCTAGAAATTCACCCGAGGACACAAATGTGATTTTTCAACCAACTTTGGTGCACGGGAGCATGTGCTTGTAGTTCAAATTTAAATTATGCACATTAAATGACCAAAAACTCAATTAATGTGTAAATAAGGCCAAACGAAGAGGGAATAATTCCAAAATTTAATAGGGCACTCATTTAGTTCTATGATGCCTTTGTAAATAAACTCAAGGGGGACAACATATATCGTTTCGCACTCAAAGGTGGCACGTTCCCTCTCAGAACCACGAGCCTTCTTGAGAGAAGCTTGGGTTTGCAAGAAGCTTATACCAAAATCTGTTCCTATTCGGCCAATTTTTTTACCACAACATGGTAGTACCATGACATGACATCCATGCCAAGTTTCATGATTTTCAGACGTGTTTTGGATTTACAAGAATTTTAAAACCAAGTTTCTCAATGTTCTCGGCCGAGCCACGATGCCTAGATGTTTGAATTTGATTCTCATTTCTTGCATGGGACCTAGAAATTCACTCGAGGACACAAATGTGATTTTTCAACCAACTTTGGTGCACGAGAGCATGTGCTTGTAGTTCAAATTTGACTTATGCACATTAAATGACCAGAAACTCAATTAATGTATAAAAAACGACAAACGAACCCGGAATAATTCCAAAATTTAACAGGGCACTAATGTAGTTCTATGTTGCCTTCGTTAAGAAACTCAAATGGGGGCAGTGTATATCGTTTCACACTCAAAGGTGGCACGTTCCCTCTTAGAACCACGAGCTTCCAAATCGGCCCAATTTTTTACCACAACATGTTAGTGCCATGACATGACACCATGCCAAGTTTCATGATTTCCAGGCGAGTTTTGGATTTACATGAATTTAAAATCAAAGTTTCTCGATGTTCTCGGCCGAGTCATGACGCCCAGATGTTTGAATTTCATTCTCATTTCTTCCATGGGACCTAGAAATTCAACCAAGGACACACATGTGATTTTTCAACCCACTTTGGTGCACCGGAGCATGTGCATGCAATTCATATTTAGATTATGCACATTAAAAGTCCAGAAACTCAATTAATGTATAAAAGGCCAAATGAACCTGAAATAATTCCAAAATTTAACAGGGCACTCATATAGTTCTATGTTGCCTCTGTAAATAAAATCAGGGGGAGGCATCGTATATCGTTTCGCACACAAAGGTGACATATTCCCTCTCGGAACCACGAGGCTTGTTGAGAGAATCTCCGGTTTTGCAAGAGGCTTATACGAAAACTTGTCCCAATTCAGCCAAAAATTATACGTATGAAAATAGGGTTTAGATTATCCCAAACAACTCGCTACCTAGACCAATAATGTACTATGATTTGAATTCAACATAAAATGGATACAAATATTTGAATTGGAGAGCGTATGGTACATGTAGTTCATAGTGAAATATGATTACTGCTATATGTATGTGTTTTGTTATCAATATAATATTTAAATTATTGTATAACTTGACAACAATCGTATTCAAATAAGGAAAATTGATTCAAATTTAGTCCATATGTTAGACGACAATATATATGTTCACATGGTGGAGTAAAATGTTCATATATGATGGAAGATTAAAATGTACGACTACATCAATTATAAACCGCAAGGTCACCTAACGATATATTCGAATTCAACATAACGTGGATTCAAAAATTGAAAATCGAGATCATGGCATCTGTAATCATATAAAAAGGGACATTACTCTTTCTTTGGTGGGAATTGATTTGTTTTTTGTTCTTGTTGAGGGAAGTGCGAATCGATTTGGTACTGTGCAGGGTAATCTTGTTCTCCCAATTTTCTTTACATTTTTCTTGTAGTTTTTTCAATGGCATCTATAGCAATATAGTAAAAGGGGACATGACTCTCTTGTGTCTTGTATGAATTGTTTTTTTACACGTTAAGTTTGTTCTGCCGAACAAGGAATCCGCACCTTGTTATCCCGAATTTTTCAAGCTCGAGTATCTTTTGTCTCACCTGCTTTGAAACTCCCGCTTCTCCAACCCGCGCCGCGCCATGTTATCCCGAAATTTGGATGCGCGCGAGAACTCCCTCCTCATCCGAAATCGCTCCCGCAGCCCAGACACGCGAAATCCCCCTTCTACCCCTCTGCCGGAAATGAAGCTCCACGTCGCGGTGTCAAAACCGGTGGGGGTACGCTGGTAACTTACCCTACATTTCGGACCAGCGCATCCCTAAGCTTGGCTCCCCCCTTCGCCCCCCATTCGTACACCGAGGCCGTCAAAACCCGTGAAACCCCACGCTCCTCCGTCGGCCTCCCGACCGCCGCCCAGCCGGAGACTCTTCCCCGACTACGTCGTCCACCGCAACAGCTCGCCGTCCCTCATCCACCGCACCGGACGAGGATCCGTTGTCGATCTCGTCGTCCCGCCGGATCAGCCGCCCCATCCTCCACCTCCAAGGAGCTGCCCCGACGTTCGCCTCGTCTATCGCACCACCTCAATCCCCACAACGCCGTCTTGACCTGCCCCACCGGAACCGCAGCACCCTCACCAATTCCTCTGATGAAGCCGAGGCCAACTCGGCGCAACCAAGGAGGTTCTGCACTCACCGCTGCATTTTATCTTTTATTCGATCTCACGGAGCTGCCGATGCTCGATACCGAGCAGACATGGCATGTCTCCATCGACGGCGCCGTCGCCGGCCACATCATCCACGGCGTCTCTCCCCCATGTCGTTGTTTCCTTGGCAGCGACTTCCACAACGGCACTAGCTGCAGCTGCTCCGGCTCTCGCTCGCGCTATGGCTCTGTTCTTGCTACTGGTCGCGCTGCTGCACTGCTCCTGCTTTCGTTAGTGCTGCTGCTCTGCTCTTGCTCTCGCTTGCGCTGCTGCTGCTGCTACACGACCTCCGGCAGCTACAGGAGTTGCTGCTTTAGCACTCGCTCGCGGTGCTACTGCACGACTTGCTCTTTGCTAGTGCGTTCCCTGCTCGAGCGTCTGTTGATTTAGATCACTGCTTCTCTGCTACTAGTGCTCGAACGCCCTAAACATCTATTGCAATGCTCTGTTACTAGTTCAATCAGTTTCGGTAGTAAAATTCAGTTTCGACTGTGAAGTTCATTTTCTTCAGTTAAGTTTAGAGTGAACAGTACTTACATCATCTATCGGAGCGGCCATGGCGCGGCTGATGTGTTTTACATCTAGCACTTTTTGGTGATGTATTTTACATCATCTATTGCAGATGATATTAGGGTCCCACTTTAGATTAACGTTGTCTATCTTGTCATGCTTCAGCCTCGTCGCCGTACACCTTAGCGGAGCTGCTCCAACGACGGAACCGTCCGTCACAGCGGAGCAGTACCCTCGGCGCCATTTCCAGAGGCCTCGGATCTTCTTCCCCGCCTCTGACAGTCACACCAGCATCATCACCATCCTCCACGTCCAACCCAATGATGCTGAGGTCTACAAGGCTATGCCAAAGAGGTTGTACACTCGTCGCATCACTTTGTTTCTCCATTCCTCTGTTCTTCCAATTCATGTGAGCCAAACACACAGGTTGACTGAAATCCTATGTTTCCAAATGCTCTGTTTTGCACGTGCATTCCTATCCTATTCCTGTGTTTTTCCTGTCCCTGCGTTTATAGAATCCTCCAATTCCAAGGAGCCCTTACAGATTTACTTCATTTTCTGATAGGCGTCAAAGAAAACTCTGTGTGTTATGTCCTGCTCCTGCCGTGCCGTCATCCACCCCACCTGAGGTGCACCATCGACAAAAGCGTTCACTGCAGCAGAGATCCCCCCTGCAGACTTCCTTTCGCCGCCTCAGATCATCTTCCCCGTTGCCGGCAGCCACGCCAACCGCATTACCATCACCGACTGAGCAGATGAACCTGTGGACTACATAGTTCCGGAAGAGAGGTCGTAGTCTTTCGTGTTTGCTTACGTTATACATCGGTTATTATTACCTGCTACTTTATCGTTCAATCTTGAGTTTTGAATTGCCCATGGGTCTCATATCGAGCCAGCAACGAATAGTATCTGTCTACTATCTGGTTCATCTGGGGTCTTCTATGTGGTTCATGTTGGGTGGGCAACAAACAATAGATGATCCATTGTCTATCTTTTTAAACTGAAGCTATAATCTACCTGGTATCATTAGTTTTGGATCCATCCACTCGTTTGCTACCATCAATCTTGATTTTTGCACGCACCCCTTAGGCCTTACAAAATCTAACTATTTTTTATTATGCATGTCAGATATTGTACACAATCTGTTTGGTTTTGCTTTGTGTGAATGCCACCTGTTTGGTTTCTATATCATACTCCCACCATTCCTAAATATTTGTCTTTTTAGAGATTTCAACAAGTGACTACATACGGAACAAAATGAGTGAATCTACACTCTAAAATATGTCTTTATACATCCGTATGTGGTAGTCCATTTGAAATCTCTAAAAAGACAATTATTTAGGAACGGAGGGAGTATATGGGAATTATGCAATGCCATCTTCTTTAACCAGGCATCATATACGTGAATCATGCAATGCCATCCTGTTTAGCCAGTCAACGTATATGTGAATTGTATCGTGCCATATTTTTTTCCATAATGTATTCCATTTGTCAACAATGTTTATACATTCATCTACTCTTCCTGTGCATCAGCCATTTGAGTCGGTCATGGGAAAATCTGGAGTGAAAACAAGGTCTTCTGAGTAGTCAGTGCTACCCGTCGATGCAGATTTCTTGCTGGTTACAGATAGCTCCTCAGAGGAGGATTCAGAGAGAGATGACCAGTCATATCCCCCCCGAGGTGCATGCTCTAACTTGGCTGGGTTATATTGCTCATATCTTGCATATCTTGCATTGTCATGCCATATGCTTATATTAGACATGCTTTGTGTGAATGCCTCCTGTTTGCTTTCTATATCAGATATGTGAATTATGCAATGCCATGTTTTTCAGCCAGTTATCATATATGTGAATTATGCACCGCCATGGAGCTAGGCATCATATATGTGAATTATCTCATGCCATCTTTTTTTCATTACGTATTCCATTTGTCGACAATCTGTGTATATTGAACTACTCTTCATGTGTATCAGCCATTTGAGCCGGTTATGGAAAAATCTGGAGTGAAAACAAGGCCTTTAGAGCAAGCAATGGTACCTGTTGAAGCATATATCTCGATGGTTACAGGGAGCTCCGCAGAGGAGGATTCAGGGATAGATGACCAATCCTATATCCCACCTGAGGTGTATGCTCTAAGTTGCAATGTTTATATTTCTCATATGATGCATATGGTGTCTTGCATTGGTTAGTTTAGACATCGTATGCACACTATTGAATTCTATCTGCTTAGTTTAGAGATCATACATGCGAGTGCCAGTTGCTTAGTATATGAATCAATTATGTCAATTATATCATGTCATCCTGTATACATAGACAACATGTATGTGAATTATTTCATCCCAACCTATTTTGACATCATATAGTTTTGTCATGTCATCCTGTTTAGGTACTCATCATATGTTGAATTATGCCATTATATCCTGTTAAGTTATCCATCATATATCTGAAACTGTGTCATGCTATCCTATTTAGTTAGGCATCATATATGTGAAATTGTGTCATGCTGTCCTGTTTGGTTAGACAACATACATGTGAATTACCACATCTGTCTATCATACAATGTCTGTACGTTCAACTTCTTTTCTTGTTTATCAGGCATTTGAATTGGAGGGGGCGATGGCAGTATCTAAGGGAGCAAAAACCCGTTCTTCACAAAAGACAGTGCTACCCATTGATGCAGATAGAACCATGGTTGTACTGGCCCACAAACTAGCCCCGCCACACATAATCGAGACTCTTCCAGATTGCACACTTACACCGTTGGGCAGAGAACCAGCTACAACCCATCTAACCGCAACCCCAGCGGATAGTAACCCACTTATAGTTGACAAAGCACCATGTCCACCACAGAGTACCCCCACACGAGCAGTTTGTAAAGCTACTGCAGTGCCCAAACCATGAAGACCACCACAGCTAACCCAAACTCCACATTTAAAGCAGAAGAGCAACTGTTCTCAGGTCAGATTCCGTAGCTATGGTCCATACTCCTTTGCTGTTGCATCACTGTATTTACTCATACCAACTACTTTCGAATTTGAAGGATCCAACTGAAACTCCAATGGCGCAACAGGTATGTTTTAAACCTATTTCTTTAACTGGATTGTTGTTCTAACTTCTTGCTCTATGTTGATTTCAGTTTAAGTTACATAAACAGTTATGTTCTCATGTGATGCACATTACAAGTGCTGCCAATGCTGTGTAGTTTCTCACACTTATATTCTGTCTATGCTGTTGTGTCTTAAAAATATATGAGTTGAACTATGTCTCTATCTTGATTAGGGAACATAAACTAGAATGATATGGACAATACAGTGACCATAGTACATAGATATATGTTTGTTTCATGCTGTTATCCTGTCCACCTTACTACTGAACCGGTTTACCAAAATGAGTTTCGTATACTACAAGCTAAACCTGTGATGTCTCTGCTTGTTTCTCTTGTAGTATGCAAACAGAATATTGGAGAAGAGCACCCCACTATGCAATGGTAGAGAAAGTAATGAAAATAAGGTTCAAGATAGTGACACAACCCTGTTAGTCTCCAAGAAAGGTGATAAAAACGATCTTGTAGACTGTGAGAAAACCCCACAGTCCTGCGTTGATGTAGAGTTCGAGTTACTGGCCAGTACCGCTGGCACAAGCACTTCGAACTCGCTGCCTGAATCACTTCAGCTTCTTCAGTCTCAGCTACAAGCTGAAAGGCATTAGTCAGCTGTGCTGCGGCAAGAAGCCGAAGGACTGAGGAAGTCCCTGCAGAATTCAGATGCGTACTTTCTTGTGCAACAGCAAGCGCTGGAGGATTTAAGCGTCAAACAAGAGAAAGTTAATAAGCTTTCTAAGAATCTTGCCAGCATTATGGGTACCCAGGATATTGTTTCTTGAGCTCTTCTGAAGTGGTTTCAGTTCTGGACTTGTTTTGCTGCGGCGTTTATATGCTGATGTGTTCCCTATATTTGCACTGGTGGCGAACTTTGATGCCGAGTGGATGTAATATGTGTAATAGCCGTGATAGCCTAGCATAAGTTGCTTGCTTATTTATTTCCTTGTTGTCTTGTTTATTTGTTTGCTTGTAGTCAGTGCAGTTCTTTTTCCGCGGTTTGCTAGTGGCTGCAATAACCTATTTTTAAAACTAGGCCACAATAACCATGGGCTAATATTTACTGTAGTGACACTGGGCCTCCTACGGGCCGTAGAAACAGTGGGCCTCCTATGGGTTGTAGAAACAGTAGGCCTTCTACGGGCCGTAGAAACAATGGGCCTTCTATGGGCCGTAGAAACAATGGGCCTTCTATGGGCCATATCATCAATGGGCCTTATACGGGCCGTATGATCGATTGGACAAACATGGGCCAATAACATGCCTCATTATGGCCGTAAACGGTCTAGAGTTGGAATCGTCCATTCATGGGCCGACCATAACGGGCCATCGTTAATAGGCCGTATTTGATGACGCTATGAAAACGACCCACTGAATCAACGGACCACAAACGGGCCGACTGTAACCACGGGCTGAATTTGGCCCACAAGCAGAAAATGACAGTAACGGGCTGTAAGTAAACGAATGCTGGAAATGAGTCCAAGAATAAATGGGCTCTGAGAAGGCCGAAAGATAACATGGGCTGGAAACGGCCCAACGGAATAACGGGCCGTTAATGGGTATAAAGTGATACACTATTCATTACGGGCCAGTTTCACCACGGGCCGTTAATGGGTGTAAAGTGATACACTGTTCATTACGGGCTAGTTTAACCATGGGTCGTTAATAGGCCAAGAGTTACATAGGGCCTCATATGGGCCGAAAGACATCATGGGCCAGAAGTGTAAACGGGCTGGAATCATATTGAATGGCCCAGATGACGGGCCTAATTTGGATAGGGCGTAACGGGCCTTGGGTTAGCGGGCTGTAAATGGCCTATATGCGAATAGGCCGTTAATAGGCTTTCCATGGGCCGGCCTTTTCACAGGAATGGGCCTCTCTTGGGCCGTGCCACATGTCGACGTATCATAGGCGCCTATCTGATCCACTGATGAGCTAACACGTGTTTCGTCCGGCCAATAAGAATTTTACACGTGGAAATTTCCCATTGGTCGGGCTGTTAACGGGTTATCAGATCCAAAAACCGACCCGATAGCTTAACGGCATTCCATTACGGTGGATGCCACGTGTCGGTCACCCTTGACGAAAGCACTTCTGTGACGCGCGATTTATCGTCATGGAAGTGGACACTTCCGTGATGATAATTTTGGTAATGTCATGGAACACTTCTACGACAGCACAGGTATGACTATCTTGACTCTGTCATAAATTTGTCATGGATGTACATGCATGAAAAAAAACTCGACCTACTATGACAAACACGTATCATCACGGAAGTGTATTTTTTTGTAGTGTGAATAGATTTTTATAAAATCTTACTCGGTGTTGCATTCGGGGAAACGGATGAGTGGGAGTGGAGGCATCGCATTGGAAGCTTGGTGTGATGGAGGTGGTGTTGAGCTGTTCTGTGACATGGAAAAACACATGCTTTGGAAGTCGCTGCAAAAACTGAGAGGGATGGGGAAGGGGAGCAACTTCGACTGGCAAGCTGAAGCAAGCGAGCAGGGCATTTAAATAGATAGAGAAGAGCGTCGTGCAGCTAGCCGTTGTGCCTGATGTGTGATCAGGACGTGTCTCATTCCCGCCTGGTGCGGCTAGCCGTTGGCACTGCCGTGCAATCAATTCCCAACGACCCCAACGTTCCAATGTGTGGTGCCATGTGGGCCATTCACTGCGGGCGCGGAGGCAAATACGAGCTAGTGTACACTGGCCCCGGGAGGTTATACACGAACGATGTATTTGATCAGCACGAATCACGTGGGGGTGAGGGGCTGTGATAACGATCTCGCATGGCCGCATGTACACACGTGAATTATCGGAATCTAGACAACTAAAAACTTTGCAACTTGATTATAAAGACAACGCTAAAATTCTGCAAGTTACGAACGATCCTGGTAACATGTGATGGTGGCATCTTGAAACTAATTATCTGATTTAGACCATGCATTCTGAAAACAAATAAATACTACACTGGAACATGCATTTGAAAATAATAATGAGAAATACAATAATGCACCTGAAAAAATAAATACTATTCTACTGGGACATGCACTTGGAAAAATTCAGCGCCACTTGCTTATCACATTATGGGGTTGGTGTAGATGATGTGAACTTTATTTTTGAGCCAAAACCGTAGAGCAATCGTTCTACGGTAATTTTCATTAATTAAACAAAGTACAAATAATACAAATCATGCCTAAACTAGTGGGTCAGCCAATGCCAGTTCTATGAAACATCAAAATGATTACACGTGCTGAGCTATCCAATTACTGATCAACGTGGCCTTCTCTTGCTTAGCTCTAATACTGGTAGCCTGTAGGCTTTCTCTCAGGTAGAATTTCCAAGAATCGAGGTGAATTGGTGCCCTTCTGAATATCTTATCGTTTCTGGTTAGCCAGATGCTCTAGCATCCCATAATAACAATCTCCATTGCAATGTCTTCTGGCAGTTTACACAAAGTGAGGATTATTTAATCATAAATAGAGATGCCTCGAAAGCAGGCTACTGGGTTGCTCCACTCTGCTCTCCACTGGGGATAAGTTTACTCTAATCATCTCAGTTTTTACCAGCATGCCAACATTCTTCATGTGCACTCTGATTTTTTTCGAAAAGGGGGGTATGCCCCAGCCTCTGCATCTGAATGATGCATACGTCCAATATTATTAATAAGCAAATATCCAACATAAGTCTCCAAGTCTCGAACAAAGAAAGAAAAAAGGCTCCATAAGAGCTTAAGATAAAAAGGCAAAGCCACAACCGGCTGGCATAAGAAGATAAGAGCACTACATGCCTATCCTATTACATGACCGCCATCCAAACCGGTTGAAAATATCCCGTGCTACCATCTCCCATCGGGTAGACCCAGTAACTAAATGCTCCTTGGCCTCCGTCGGAATGAGTAGCGACCACATACGGATCAAAACAGTGGCTCTGAAGATAACCTGCAAAAAGTTGATATTTGTTGTTCTGTTAAAAACCAAATCATTTCTGCAATTCCAGACTGCCCATAATAAAGCACACACTCCTACACGAATGTGTCTCGCTGTATCATAATTTATCCCATCAAGCCACCTCCCATATAACATATTGATAGAATTCGGTGGAGTAATGTTAAAATCTATGTGGACCGACCGCCACATAATTTTTGCCATATGACAATCCAGAAAGAGATGTTTGATTGATTCGTGTTGGTCGCAGAAACTACATCTGGTAGATCCTGTCCAATTACGTTTTGCCAAATTATCCTTAGTTAAAATAACTTGTTTATGCACGAACCACATAAACACTTTGATTTTCAAAGGAACTTTAACTTTCCAAACATGTTTCGATCTAGGAAGCACACTAGAGTTGATAACATCCAAATACATGGATTTCACCGAGAATTCACCATTCTTAGTTAGTTTCTAGCACAACTGATCGGGCTGTTGGGACAGCTGAACATCCATTAATCTTCGAACAAGACTGAGCCAAGCTTCCCAACGGGCTCCCACTAGCGTCCTCCTAAATTGAATATTAAGCGGAATGGACTGCATAACTGTTGCAACGTAAGCATCTCTACGCTGAACAATGTTATACAGAGAAGGATATTGGAGCGCGAGGGGCGTCTCCCCTAGCCATGTATCCTCCCAAAACCTCGTAGCAGTACCGTTTCCAAGTATGAATTTTGTCCTATTGAAAAAGAGTGGTTTAACTCTCATCAGTCCTTTCCAAAATGGAGAATCAGTCGGCCTTACTGTCACCTGGGACAAAGTTCTGGAATGAAGTTACTTGTTCCGCAAGATTTGAGCCCAAGTGGCCTCCATCTCGACAGAAAGCTTAAACAGCCACTTGCTAAGGAGACATCTGTTCTTCACTTCCAGATTCTCAATACCTAGACCCCCTTGGTCTTTCGGCCTACAGATGATATCCCATTTAGCAAGTCTGTATTTTCGCTTAAGTTCATCACTCTGCCAAAAGAAACGATATCGATAGAAGTCTAGCCTCTTCCGGACTCCCACCGGAACCTCGAAAAACGAGAGAATAAACATGGGCATACTTGTGAGGACCGAATTAATGAGAATTAACCGTCCTCCGTATGACATCAGCTTGCCTTTCCAGCAGCTCAATTTCTTCTCGAACCGATCCTCAATGCACTTCCATTCTCTGTTGGTTAGCTTACGATGGTGAATTGGTATACCTAAATACGTAAAAGGTAAAGCCCCCAATTCACACCCAAACAATTGCTTGTATGCATCTTGTTCATCAATAGCTCTTCCGAAACAGAACAACTTGCTCTTGTGGAAGTTAATCTTTAACCCGGACAATTGTTCGAACAAGCATAACACTAGCTTCATGTTTCGTGCTTTTGCCAAGTCGTGCTCCATGAAAATGATAGTATCATCGGCATACTGTAGAATGGAAACACCTCCATCTACTAAGTGTGGGACGAGGCCTCCTACCTGACCCGCATCCTTAGCCCTTCCTATAAGAATTGCCAACATATCAGCCACTATGTTGAAGAGAATAGGAGACATCGGATCCCCTTGCCTCAGTCCTTTGTGTGTTTGGAAATAGTGACCTATGTCATCATTCACTTTAATTCCAACACTCCCTTTTTGCTTGAAGGAGTCTACCTGGTGCCTCCAGGCCTAATCAAAACCTTTCTTACGCAAAGCCTGTTGAAGGAAGGGCCATTTGACCTTATCGTATGCTTTCTCAAAGTCCACTTTGAAAACTACTCCGTCTAGTTTTTTTGAGTGGATTTCATGGAGTGTTTCATGCAGAACGACAACCCCTTCCAGGATGTTTCTGTCTGGCATGAAAGCAGTTTGGGATGGCTGCACGATAGAGTGCGCAATTTGCGTAAGCCAATTAGTTCCGACCTTGGTGAATATTTTGAAACTTACATTAAGAAGACAGATCGGCCTGAACTGCTCAATGCGAAGGGCCTCTGTCTTCTTGGGAAGCAAAGTAATCATTCCAAAATTAAGTTGAAACAACTGAAGCTGTCCAGAGAAAAGATCATGGAACAAAGGAAGTAAATCCCCTTTGATGATATGCCGACATTTTCTATAAAACTCCACCGGGAATCCATCCGGCCCAGGAGCCTTATTGTTCTTCATTTGTGAAATAGCCTCAGAGACCTCTTTCTCCATAAATGGGGCAGTTAAGACCTCATTCTCGTCCGACGCAAGTTGAGGAACATCCTCAACCCTGGACTCATCTAAGGACACAAAGTTATCTTCCGGCGGCCCAAACAGCTGCTTATAGTAATTGGTGATATAGACTTTCAGATTACCTTGACCTAAAATCGTCCCCTCTTCCTGCTCAAGCTGAAATATCCGCTTATTGCGGTGCTTGCCATTTGACATCATGTGAAAGAACTGAGTGTTATCATCCCCTTGGACGATTTTGCGAACCTTAGCTCGCAAAGCCCACTTCAACTCCTCCTCCTGAAGGAGATGTTTCAGTCTCAATTCCGCCTCTATCTTAGTTTCCAGCTCTCTAGTATCTAAAATAGTGGATTCGGCTTTTAAGTCTAGGGACTGAATAAGTAAAAGGAGTCTTTCCTCTCAGCCTTATAAATCCCATGCGTATGTTTAGCCCATCCACGAAGGAATCTTCGCAGATGCCTAGTCTTGTTCTGCCATCTCTCGATAGGAGACCTTCCTCCTGCATCTTTAGCCCATTCTCTAGCGATCAGCTCAAAGAAACCTTCTCTATCAAACCATGAGAGCTCAAAAGAAAAGGTGTTCTTATTCCCCACATGAGATGGATCGCCAGAGTCAACTAGCAACGGAGTGTGTGATAATCCCCAAGTGTAGGGAATCATCGTAGCAATTTCCAAAGGTGGAAGTGATAATTATGGAGTGTTGAACCCACAAGGAGCTAAAGGTAAGATCAATATTCTCTCAAGCCCTATCTACCACTGATACGACTCTACGTGCACCGAACGTTTGCTTCCAACTAGAAACGAGAAATAAAACTACGTTGTGGGTATGAAGAGGATAACTTTGCATGGTATCGTAGAGCTAAAATATAAAAGTAGGTGCTGTTATCATAAAGTTAGAACATATTACTAAATATTATATAAATAGCGAGTGTGGAATAATGGTGGATCGGTGTGCGGAATTGTCCTAGGCAATTATTAACAAGACCGATAGTCGTCATTGCAATTTCATATGAGGGAGAGGCATACGCTAACATATTTTCTCTACTTGGATCATATGCACTTATGATTGGAACTCTAGCAAGCATTCGCAACTACTAAAGATCGTTAAGGTAAAATCCAACCATAGCATTAAAGCATCAAGTCCTCTTTATTCCCATACGCAACAACCCCCTTACTTGGGTTTGTGTTTCAGTCACTCACCAACCCACTATAAGCGAATCATGAACGTATTGCAACACCCTACAGCGGGAATCCCTCACGCTTGCGCGACACGGGGGGCACCATACGACAGCACCAAAATAAAACATATAACTCGTACCAATCTAGATCATCAATCAACCCAAAGACAAAGGATATCTACTCAAAACATCATAGGATGGCAACACATCATTGGATCATAATATGTGGCATAAAGCACCATGTTCAAGTAGGGATTACAGCGGGGTGCGGGAGAGTGGACCGCGTAAAAGAGATGAGGATGATGATGATGATGGTGATGTTGATGAAGATGATCACCGCGGCGATGATTCCCCTCTCGATGGCACTCCGGTGCCACCAAGAGAGAGGAGGAGAGGTTCTCCCCCTTGTGCTTCCTCCTCCATGGCCTCCCCCTAGATGGGTAAAGGTTCTCCCTCTGGTCCTTGGGAATGATGGCCTCTCCGGGATACTCCTCCATGGCCACCGGCGATGATGGCCCCCTCCGGCAGGGTGCCAGAGAGGGCCTAGATTGATTTCTCGTGGCTATAGAGGCTTGCGGCGGCGGAACTTCTGATCTAGGTTAATTTCTGGGGGTTTCTGCATTTATAGGAATTTTTGGCGTTGGTTTCATGTCAGGGGGGTCCCCGAGTCGTCCACGAGGCAGGGGCCCATGCCCAGGGGGGTTGGGCGCACCCCCACCCTCGTGGACAGCCCGGGACTCTTCTGGCCCAACTATTTTGCTCCAGGGGCTTCTTTTGGTCCATAAAAAATCAACAAAATTGGCACGTCAATTGGACTCCGTTTGATATTCCTTTTCTGTAAAACTCAAAAACAAGGAAAAAACAGAAACTGGCACCGGGCTCTAGGTTAATAGGTTAGTCCCAAAAATCATATAAAATAACATATAAATGCATATAAAACATCTAAGATGGATAATATAATAGCATGAATACTTCATAAATTATAGATACGTTGGAGACGTATCAGCATCCCCAAGCTTAATTCCTGCTTGTCCTCGAGTAGGTAAATGATAAAATAAATAATTTATGAAGTGTGAATGCAAGCAGGTGCACAAGTTTGATCAATGATAATTTCAATCACCTTTTCTAGCATCATTATATGTCATAACAGTAGCTCATCTCATAAAACTTTTCATGATCAAGTAACAAGCTATTCACATGTTAAAGTATAGATCATAAACTTTCTTGAAAACTAACAAACAGTGCTCTTAGTCATCAAACAATTGCAATTCATCTTATTTTCAGGAAGGGTCTATGTCAGAGCTTTGATTTAGCAAACTCCACATAATCAACTATCAATTAATCTCTTGCAATTGCTAACACTCACGTGATATTTATGGGTTCAAAGTTTTAATCGGACACAGAGAAAGATAGGGGCTTATAGATTCGCCTCCCAACCTTTTACCTCAAGGGTAATGTCAACAATAATAGTTCATGATAACTTACATCTAAGATATATATCAGGATCTTTCCAACACAATGTGCTTGCCAAAGGGCAAAATGTAAAAAGAAAAGGTGAAGATCACCATGACTCTTGCATAAGGTAGAAGAAAAAAGTAAAAGATAGGCCCTTCGCAGAGGGAAGCAGAGGTTTTCATGTGCTTTTAAGGTTGGACGCACAAAATCTTAATGCAAAAGAACGTCACTTTATATTGCCTCTTGTGATAGAGACCTTTATTATGCAGTCCGTCGCTTTTATTTCTTCCCTATCACAAGTTCGTATAAAGCTTATTTTCTTCGCACTAATAGATCATACATATTTAGAGAGCAATTTTTATTGCATGCACCAATGACAACTTACTTGAGGGATATTACTCAATCCATAGGTTGGTATGGTGGACTATCATGGCAAAACTAGTTTAAGGGATATTTGGAAGCACAATTAGTATTTGTACTTGGTGCAAAGAATTTGGCTAGCATAAGGGGGAAAGGCAAGCTCAGCATGTTGGATGATCCATGACAATATATTTTATTTCGGATATAAGAAAACATAACCCATTACGTTGTCTTCCTTGTCCAACATCAAACTTTTAGCGTGTCATATTTTAATGAGTGCTCACAATTACAAAAGATTTCCAAGATAGTATATTTATATGTGAAATCTCTCTTCCTTCAATATTCTTTCATGAATTGTTCAAGTGACCAATTCTGAGTTTGCTAACCTTCAATAAGTTTACTACCTATATTTATTATGTGTGAAGTCATTACTCCCCGTGTTATAAGCATATGAAACATATATAAATTCAGATTTATGATATTCAATTCATTCAACCATTTACTCATAGGATATACGTGAAGCACGTGAGTAAATGACAAACTACTCCAAAAAGATATAAGTGAAGAACACTGAGTAGGCAAATAGTTAACTAGCCAAGGGAGGATTCTATTTCATTCAAGATTTCAGATCCAATGATTTTATTCAAACAGCAAGTAAAAATAAAAATACGCTCCAAGAAAAACACATATCATGTGAGGAATAAAAATATATCTCCAAGTAAGGTATACCGATAGTTTTGAAGACGAAAGAGGGGATGCCTTCCGGGGCATCCCCAAGCTTAGGCGCTTGAGTCTTCCTTGAATATTACCTTGGGGTGCCTTGGGCATCCCCAAGCTTAGGGACTTTCCACTCCTTATTCTCCTCATATTGATATCTCACCCAAAGCTTGAAAACTTCAATCACACAAAACTTAACGGAACTTCGTGAGATAGGTTAGTATGATAAAGAGTAAACCATTCACCTTGGTACTGTCAAAGACAAGGTTCATAATTGTTCTCACACAATGCCTACTGTACCATATCATTTCTACAATTTATATTGAGAAATATAAGCCATATAAACTAGAAAACAAGCAAACTATGCAATGAAAACAGAATCTGTCAGAAATAGAACAGTCTGTAATGATCTGAATATCAAACATACTTCTGCTACACCAAAAATTCTGAAATAAATTGGTGGACGTGAGGAATTTGTATATTAATATTCTTCAAAAAGAATCAACTCAAAATCACTCTTATTTAAAAAACGACAGCTAATCTCATGAGCGCAAAGTTTCTATTTTTTACAACAAGATCACGTTAACTTTCACCCAAGTCTTCCCAAAGGTCTTACTTGGCACTTTATTGAAACAAAAGCTATAAAACATGATTACTACAGTAGCTTAATCATGTAAACACACAAAAACAGTAAGGGTAAATATTGGGTTTTCTCCCAACAAGCGCTTTTCTTTAATGCCTTTTAGCTAGGCATGATGATTTCAATGATGCTCACATAAAAGATAAGAATTGAAACATAAAGAGAGCATCATGAAGAATATAACTAGAACATTTAAATATAACCCACTTCCTATGCCTAGGGATTTTGTGAGCAGACAATTTATAGGAACAAGAATCAACTAGCATAGGAAGGCAAAACAAGTATAACTTCAAAACTTTAAGCACATAGAGAGGAAACTTGATATTATTGGAACTCCTACAAGCATATATTCCCCCCTCATAATAATTTTAAGTAGCATCATGAATGAATTCAGCAATATAGCCATCACATAAATCATTCTTTTCAGGATCTACAAGCATAGAAATTTTTCTACTCTCCACATAAGCAAAATTCTTCTCATTCGAATAGCGGGATCACTAGTTCCTAAAGTTGACACTCTTCCAAACCCGCTTTAGATGATAGTATTATTCATACTCCAAAAGATATAAGTGAAGTTCATGGAGCATTCTACAATTAATATAGACTAACCAATATCCAAGCTCAAAATATATAAGTGAAGCACACGAAGCATTCTATAAAACCATACTCAAAAGATTTAAGTGAAGCACAAAGAGCAATTCTATAAGATCATACTTAAAAGATATAAGTGAAGCACATGAAGTATTATATAAATCAATGAAGGTCTACCTCATGCTAGCATGGTTTTTAAAGGAAAAACAAAAACACAAAGGACACAAATCATGTGAACAAAACAAAAACCGAGGTATACCGATATTTGTTGAAGAAGAAAGATGGGATGCCAACCGGGGCATCCCCAAGATTAGATGCTTGAGTATCCTTTGAAATATTTACTTGGGGTGCCTTGGGTATCCCAAATCTTGAAATCTTGCCTCTCCTTATTTTTCTCATATTGATAGCTCCTCAATCTTCGAACACTTCATCCACACAAAACTTTAACAAAAACTTTGTGGGATCCATTAGTGTAATAAAGCAAACTACCACTTTAAGGTACTGTAATGAACTCATTCTTTATTTATATTGGTGTTAAACCTACCGTATTTCAACTTCTCTATGGTTCATACCCCCCGATACTAGCCATAGATTCATCAAAACAAGCAAACAACACGCGAAAAATAGAATCTGTCAAAAACAGGACTATCTGTAGTAACCTGGAAGTTTAGTAAACTTCTGTAACTCCTAAAATTATGAAATAAATTTGAAAATTTGAAAATTTTGTACGTAAGTAATGTGCAAAATGTTTCAGACCCATTTAACTTTCCAGTAAAAAAATGTAAAATCACGCGCTACAGCCAAAGTTTTTGTTTTTGTTCTGCACATAGCAAACAAGCAAACTAATCATCCTAAAACCAAAACTTGGCACATTATTTTTGTAATACAACGGATATATACAAGGGGATAATTATTTACAGAGAAACTTCCATGAAAAATTCTACATTGTTTCCGTGAGCATGAACACAAGTGCTCAAGGTCGACCCTCACTTCTTCAATGCATAACTTTCCAATCACTTCTCTTTTTGAAAAACTTTTTAGGCATGAAAGGTAAGTATTTTTTTTGTATTTTCATTATTTTAATTTTTTTCGTATGTTTCACCCACAACTAAACAGAAATAAAAAGCAAAAACAAAATCTACTTAGTGAAGAAAGCAAACAAGCACACAAAAGAATATCAACCCCACGCTATTGCTCCCCGGCAACGACGCCAGAAAAGAGCTTGATAATCCCCAAGTGCAGGGAATCATCATAGAAATTTCCAAAGGTGGAAGTGATAAGTATAAAGTGTCGAACCCACAAGGAGCTAAAGGTAAGATCAATATTCTCTCAAGCCCTATCTGCCACTGATACGACTCTACGTGCACCGAACGTTTGCTTCCAACTAGAAACGAGAAATAAAACTATGTTGTGGGTATGAAGAGGATAACTTTGCATGGTATCGGAGAGGTAAAATATAAAAGTAGGTGCTGTTATCATAAAGTTAGAATATATTACTAAATATTATATAAATAGCGAGTGTGGAATAATGGTGGATCGGTGTGCGGAATTGTCCTAGGCAATTATTAACAAGACCGATAGTCGTCATTGCAATTTCATATGAGGGAGAGGCATAAGCTAACATATTTTCTCTACTTGGATCATATGCACTTATGATTGGAACTCTAGCAAGCATTCACAACTACTAAAGATCGTTAAGGTAAAATCCAACCATAGCATTAAAGCATCAAGTCATCTTTGTTCCCATACGCAACAACCCCCTTACTCGGGTTTGTGTTTCAGTCACTCACCAACCCACTATAAGCGACTCATGAACGTATTGCAACACCCTACAGCGGGAATCCCTCACCCTTGGGCGACATGGAGGGCACCATAGGACAGCACCAAAATAAAACATACAACTCGTACCAATCTAGATCATCAATCAACCCAAAGACAAAGGATATTGAGGGAGTCCTGGATTAGGGGGTATCCGGACAGCCGGACTATAACCTCTGGCCGGACTGTTGGACTATGAAGATACAAGATTGAAGACTTCGTCCCGTGTCCGGATGGGACTCTCCTTGGCGTGGAAGGCAAGCTTGGCAATACGGATATGTAGATCTCCTTCCTTGTAACCGACTCTATGTAACCCTATCCCCCTCCGGTGTCTATATCAACCGGAGGGTTTAGTCCGTAGGACACAACAACAATCATACCATAGGCTAGCTTCTAGGGTTTAGCCTCTCTGATCTCGTGGTAGATCTACTCTTGTACTACCCATATCATCAATATTAATCAAGAAGGAGTAGGGTTTTACCTCCATCGAGAGGGTCCGAACCTGGGTAAAAACATCGTGTCCCTTGTCTCCTGTTACCATCCGCCTAGACGCACAGTTCGGGACCCCCTACCCGAGATCCGCCGGTTTTGACACCGACATTGGTGCTTTCATTGAGAGTTCCTCTGTGCCATCGCCAGAAGGAAGGATGTCTCATCTCGTCTTTAAAGACAGTACTACTGTTGGGGGAGCTTTGGCTGTCGGCCAAACTCCCTGGCTAGGCGGTTTCATCATGACCGCCTGTTCGGCCGCCGCGCCGACGATGACTTCTTGGGTCATCGAAAACAGCCTCCACGTCAAATCGGCACTCGCCGAACAGATGGATCCAATGGAGCTCGCTTCCCTAAACGAGCTCTTGGATCGCATCGCCGCCTTGGGAGTTGCTACGGACTATGATCGGATTGGGCTTAAACCCGATCAAAGGGAGATTAACTCTCCGCCGGTCACCCATCATATTGCAGTGGTGGAGGAACAATGCGGCGACCTCTCCTCTATCTTGAGGACCAACTATGTCCGAATTCCTGAGCTCTCCGAGCCGGATACCCGTTCGCGGGAGGACAACATCCAATCCCTGAACTTAGAGTCAGGCAGCGGGCCAGGATTATCGGGAAACACCCCGGAACTAGAATTTCCAAAATTGGATACTCCTCGGCCCCTCGATCCCAGATCGGGTAAGGGTTCAGATTCAATTCCACCCACCCACCCAAACATAAGCGATCTTTCCCACATCAGGCAAGAGCCCCAGGAAACAGTACATCACTATTGAGCCAGATTCCTCCTTGTGATGAAGAAGGTTAAGGACTGTCGCGAGGAAGACGCAATCTTGTTTTTCTGCAATAATTGCATGGACAAGGGAAGCCTTAACGCCATAAATCACCGTGAGATATCACGCTTAGCTGACTTTGCGTCCATAGTACGAAAGTACCGTGCAATGGAAAGTGCCTGGAAAACCGAAACAAACTTTTGGGATAATCCGGCCCTAAATACGAACCCAATTCGAAATAAAAGGGTGCATTATCAAAAGACACCGGGGTCAACTACCAAAAAGAAAAAAACCCTCTACAGGGCATGGAACCATACTGGAAGGATGGCTCAACGGACCCTGCAAAATTCATAGTACAGAAGGTGCCATACCAACACATAGCCTTAGAGCATGTTGGATACTCCGGCAGGTAGCCAAAAGTGGCGAGGATCTTCTCATCCCAGAGGCCACAGAGCACCATTCCAGGGATAACAATACGGTATTAACAATCTTTGAGACCTTCGCATCAAATAATAGGCGAAAGCGAACGCTCCGCAGCCTTGCCGAAATCTACCATGTGGCAACAATAAATCCATGGAGTGACATGGCTATTACCTTCAATGCCAGTGATGAACCTAAGCTCCGAACAGCCCGAGCACCAGCGGCATTGGTCCTCAGTCCAATTGTGGACGGCTTTCGACTCACCAAGGTGCTCATGGACGGCGGCAGCGGATTAAACCTCATCTATGAGGAAACTCTTCAAAAAATGGAAATAGACTAGAACCGCATCGAGCGAAGCAGCACAACCTTTAGAGGAATAATCCCCAGTCGGGAAGCATGCTGTACAGGAAAAATCACACTAGATGTGGTGTTCGGCACGCCGGAGAATTATAGGTCCGAAGAGATTTCGTTCCAAGTGGCTCCGTTCAATAGCGGACACCACGCCCTTCTAGGGCAGGAGGCGTTCACAATCTTCCAAGCCATACCCCATTACGGGTACATGAAGCTCAAAATGCCCGGGCCCAACGGAATCATCACTCTCGCTAGTGATCCGGACACAGCACTCCGCGCCGAAAACAAGACAGCCGCACTGGCCCTCGAGGCATTATCCGAAGCCCTCGCGGCCGAGGAACTGACTGCGCTGCGCTCCACGGTGGATAGGGACGACGTGATACTTGACAAGAGATCGAAGTCTACCTCCTTTAAACCAGCGGATGAAACAGTCAAATTCCAAGTCCATCCAACGGACCCTACAAAAACAGCCACCATCGGGGCACAATTAGACCCCGCCGTAGATGCCACACTACAAGAGTTCCTGCGCGAGAACTGGGACATTTTTGCCTGGCATCCTTCAGACATGCCAGGAATCCCACGCAGGCTGGTCGAGCACGGCCTCAATATTCTAAAGGGATTCAAGCCGGTCAAGCAGGCTCTTCGGCGTTTCTCTAAACCTAAGAGACAAGCCATGGGAGAGGAACTAGCCAAGTTATTGGAGGTCGGATTCATTAGAGAAATAAAACACCCGGACTGGCTAGCAAACCTGGTGATGGTACCAAAGAAGGATAAATCCTGGCGCCTGTGCGTCGATTTCAAGGACCTCAACAAGGCTTGCCTAAAGGATCCCTTCCCCCTCCCCCGCATCGATCAAATTATCGATGCTACCGTAGGACACGACTCGTTGTGTTTCCTCGACGCATACTCCGGCTACCACCAAATTAAGATGGCGGAGCCCGACCAAGCCGCAACGGCATTCATCACACCATATGGCCCCTTCTGCTTCAACACAATGCCCTGTGGGCTCAAAAACGCCGGTGCAACATATCAGCGCATGATTCAGACATGTCTAGCAAACCAGATCGGCAAAACAGTGGAGGCATACGTAGATGATGTGGTCGTCAAAACCAAGCATGTCGACTCTCTAGTAAACAACTTGAAACTCACATTCGATAACCTCCGAACATATGACATCAAGCTCAACCCAGAAAAATGCGTTTTCGGTGTGCCTGCCGGAAAGCTCCTAGGCTTCATTGTATCCAGTAGAGGAATTGAAGCAAATCCGGCCAAGATCCGAGCTCTGTCACAGTTGGATGTCCCAACGGACCTCAAACAAATCCAGAAATTAACCGGATGCGTGGCGGCTCTAAGCCTCTTTATCTCCCACCTGGGAGAAAAGGCATTACCCCTTTATCACCTCCTACGGCGCACCGAACACTTCGAGTGGACGGATGCCGCCACAGCCGGATTGGAAGAAATAAAAGCCATATTGGCAACCAACCCAGTCCTGGCAGCACCAAACATTGGCGAACCAATGCTGTTATACATTGCGGCAACCCATCAAGTTGTGAGTGCAGTGCTCGTCGTCGAACGAGAAATGGACGGACATAAATCCCCCCTTCAAAATCCAGCCTACTATGTATCCACTATCCTTACTCCATGCAAGTCACGGTACCCGCATTATCAAAAGATAGCATACGCGGTATTCATGGCATCCCAGAAGCTGCGACACTACTTTCAAGAGTTTTCGATAACAGTAGCCTCGGAAGTGCCACTTAATGATATTATAAACAACCGCGACGCCACGTGCCGGATTGCCAAATGGGCCATTGAGCTCCTCCCGTTCGACATAACTTACAAGCCGCGGCGAGCCATTAAGTCGCAAGTATTGGCCGACTTTGTCGCCGAATGGACGGAAGCCGAACTCCCTAAAGAGTACGACGCATATTCTAACTGGATCATGCACTTCGACTGCTCCAAAATGCTGGCTGGTCTGGGGGCTGGCGTCGTTTTGACGTCCCCAACCGGAGATACAGTTCAATACGTACTCCAGATAATGTATACGAACTCCAACAACGCAGTCGAATATGAGGCCCTTTTACATGGTCTTCGGATGGCTATATCCATGGGCATTCAACGCCTAGAGGTGCGGGGGGATTCGAACCTCGCAATATCCCAAATAAATGGAGACTTTGATGCCAAGGATCCAGAAATGGCGGCCTATCGCAACGCCATCCTAAAAATGTTAGCTTGGTTCGAGGGGCTCGAATTTCACCATGTAGCCCGGGAAAACAATCAGGCGGCAGATGTCCTCGCACGCATCGGTGCAAAACGCAATGCGGTCCCCCCTAACATGTTTTTGGAGAAGCTGTTCAAGCCATCCGTGGTATGGGAAGGGGAGACCGGTAATAACAGCCCGGACCCAACCGCAATGCCCGATACCGAACACTCTGACATAATCGGAGGCTCTACCACCGAAATAACATCTTCAGCCCACGTTATAATGGCCGTCATCGCCCCGTGGACAGAACCATTCCTGGCCTACCTAACTAGGCAGGAACTCCCCGCGGACCAAAATGAGGCACGCTGCATAGTGCGGCGATCTAAGGCCTATAAAGTCCATGAGGGAGAGCTTTATAAGAAAAGCACCTCCGGAGTCCTTCAAAGGTGCATCTCCGAAGAGGAAGGGCGGAAGCTTCTGGGAGAAATTCATGCCGGACTCGGCGGCCTCCACGCTGCAGCCCGGCCCCTTGTAAGCAAGGCCTTTCGTACAGGTTTTTACTGGCCGACGGCCCGGGCAGACGCTCAGGACTTAGTCCAACGCTGCGTTGGTTGCCAGCTTTTTGCAAACCAAAGCCATATGCCACCCACCGCCCTCCAAACAATCCCCATTACCTGGCCCTTCGTGGTCTGGGGGCTCGACATGGTTGGACCCTTAAAGGGGGAACCCACAAGAAAAAATACTTGCTGGTCATGGTGAATAAATTCACCAAATGGATAGAAGCCAAACCTATCAAAACGGCCGAATCCGGACCGGTGATAGACTTTATATCCGGGGTTGTACACCATTATGGTGTCCCCCAGAGCATCATCACGGATAACGGCACGAACTTCACGACCGACGAGGTAAAACTCTGGTGCAAAAACATGGGCATCAAGCTCGATTATACTTCCGTCTATCACCCACAAACTAACGGTCAAGTCGAGCGAGAAAATGGCCTTATCATGAGCGGCATCAAACCCAGATTAGTGCGGTCCCTAAAGGAATGTAACACGCACTGGGTAGATGAGCTCGACTCCGTACTCTGGGGGCTGCGGACCATGCTGAATCGCACTACCGGATACACACCATTCTTTATGGTATACGGTGCAGAGGCAGTTCTGCCCTGCGACATAATTCATGACTCACCTCGAGTGCACATGTACGAAGAAAGAGAAGCCGAGCTCGATCGGCAGGATAGTTTGGACGCCTTGGAGGAGGAGTGTGACGTGGCAAAAGCCCGTTCCGCATTCTATCAACAGCAGGCTCGAAGATACCAAAGCAGAGAAGTACGGGCCAAAACTTATAATGTTGGCGAGTTAGTTCTACGCCTGCCGGATAATAAAAAGGACAAACTCAAGCCCAAATGGGAGGGTCCCTTCATTATTAACCAAGTTCTAACCGGTGGAGCGTACCGTCTGCGGGATGCATCGGATAATCGACTCGAGCCGAACCCATGGGACGCAGCCTGACTCCGAAGATTCTACGCCTAGCGCCGGACTCTGTGTTTGTCTCCTTCCTCTGTCCATTTTTTATACACTATCTGTCTTTTATTTCTCTCCTTCTCCCCTTCTTTTCTCTCACAGCCTTTAAGGGCCAATTTGTGCCTTCTTTGCGCACAATTGACGCGCTATCCGCGCTCATTATACCTGGGGGCTTCTTTCACAGAAGCTTATTTATTTATACGGGCTTCATGCCCAGCACATGTGTCATCCTTCCGCATGTCCCTTTTATTCACCATTATATGCATCGATATGACTTAAGTTTTGGCCAAGCTGGGTTGCCTGGCTCTTGTATTTATGCCCTACGTTCCCGTTAATTCGGCTAGGGCATAAGGGGAGCACCTCTGCGATTGTTACTGCCGGGTCAGCCGGATGTGTACCTCAGACTGGGTGAAGCCGAAAGCTAGCGTTCTTAAGGGAATATTCGGTCGGTGAACAAAAGATGATTTTTACTTATTTTCCATATATGCCCCCAGATGTTTTTCCTGCGATTCTTTTCGCAGTCCGGACATGCACTTTAGGGCATGCATACCCAGGGAAAGGAACCCCTAACGGAACTATTCTCCCTGGAAGATGTTTCTTACTAACCATGTAATATAACATAACTAGTTGGGCACTTGTCTGTTCAAGCACTAATGACCCCTACGCCTGGTTTCCAAGCATGCCCCGGTTCTTACATAACCGAGAGGGTATTCGGATACACTCCGGACTATCGGGCCCTGAGGTTGAAGCAAAAAGGTCCGCCATGAAAAATGATCTACAATCCGACTAGAAGGCATTATACATGTCACTTTAATTACATAGTCAATTGGACTGGCTAAATTCCTCTTCTATACCATCCAACAGGTTGTCTAGTCTACAATCCTGTTGGGAATACTTTGCGGCAAATTCTACTTGCCCGTACACTAGGCTAACAGGGATCTCTTTCCCATCGGGCCCCACAGGTCCGACCTCGGCCATGTGGTTTGGGTCAGCCTTGGTATACCGCGTCTTCACCATGGCCCAGGCCTCCCTGGCACCTTGACGGCAGGCTGATACCTTCCATAATCAGAAGCGCTGCCCTGGTCCCTTCAGCTTCTCTGCAAGCTCTCCAAGGCCTTCCAGCACGGAGATGGATGGCCACAAGGCCTGGGCAATGCCTTGCATCACCTGCCGAACTCGTTCGTGCAGTTGTAAGAGCTCAGGCAGAAGATCACCCGCAGACCCGGTCATTTCCTCCGTGGGACGACCTATTAGCATATCGACAGATATAACTCTGTTAGTCAACTTCTTCGCCGAACTCTTCTTAGAAGTTCGTTCAAGCACTTACTGAAAATGCCGCGTCGAAGCCGCTGATTCTCCTTCATGGAGTCTAACAGTTGGGCACGAACATCCTTCAGTTCCACGCTCAGCTGGGTGTTGGCATCCTGGAGATCATTCTTCTCCTGCCTAACCTTCATAAGCACACTCTCGCCAGCCTCTAGCCGGCGTAGGAGATGTTGCTCATCCGGATTTCCTCCGGCGTCATCTACAATTTCATTGTCAGATTTGCATATATGCCGCACTCTACATAATACCTATCCTTCGAAACATATATTACCGGAGGGGGTCTTCTTGGACTCCTCTCCTGCGGCTAGTGCGGCCTGAATTTGGGCTTTGCACTCTTCAAGCTCATGGGACAATTGGGCAGTCTTTTCTGTAAGAACCTGCATAAGAAATGATCCTTAAATCAGTTATTCTAACCGTTTCAAGTCTCAGGGGCTACTATTATATATAATCATCAAATTCTCTCACCCGTATATCCTTTACATATTGGTCCGTGGCTCTGGCTAGACCATTTTGAGCAGCACGGAGTTACGCGTCTCCCGAGCTGAAGGCATCAAATGCCTCTTGGGAGAAACAAGTGTCACGGAGAACGGCTCGGCGACGCCTGTGGTTCATGGCGCTCTCCACCTCGGAATTTGTGGCCGACATTCTGTTTGCATCCTCTGTCGGAGGAGCATCCGACGTGCGCCTCGTATTCGCTTCCGCTTCCGGGTCCGGCCTTGGAGCCTGGCTGGTGGAGGCATGATTGGCGACCTCTCCGGATATAGTCCGGCGAGCGTTCTTATTCCTAAGAAAGCACGGGCGTTAATATGCATTTAAAGAATGATATCATGGAGTGAGGTGCCGCGCCATACCGCTGTGCCGGTGTCTTAGTCCGGACTGCATTTCTTTTCAGCCTGCCCGGCCTCGCAGCCCCTTGTTGGCTAGTCGCCGTGGGCTCGGCATGACGTCCCAAGGGCCTCCCCCATAAAACACCGTTGGTATATGGTAAGCAAAATGCACAAGGACGGATCCATTTCAAAATGTTGGGACTTTGGTCCCAGTTACCTGTGAAGCTAGGAGCAGCCCAGGGTAATCGGCCGTAATGGCCACCAAGGCCTTGTCGCTGCTTAATTGGTAGAACATCCTATCAATTAGCTCCATAGATATGTCCGGATCCTCTTGGGAGGCCGGCTCGAGGGACCGCTCCGGATCCTCTGGTTGTGGAGGTGGGGCGCGATCTCCCTCACAGCCTTACGCAGCTCCTGCGTTGAAATCGCAAGGTAAAATACTTAACTATGGGAATATGGAGCGGATGGGCATGAAAAGTGTTGACTTACCCAGCTCGGAGGATTGCACATGGAAAATCTGCCCTGTGGATTGACACGGAGGAATTCCTCCTCTTCTCCCTTGTACAAATCGGACAAGATTTTTGCTAGAGCAGCGGTCGAGTCCGGCCCCTTGCGGCCGCATCGGGTGGCGTCATCCTCCCCGTTGAAATCCCACATGGGGTGGCCTCGATATTGAAGCGGTTGCACCCCCCGCATGATGCATATGGCGATGACTTCGATCATGGTCAGTCCTGATTGAGCCAACAACTTTATCCGGCTCATCAGGTAAAGAACGTCTGTGTCATCTTCCTCCTGGGGGCTCCGTGGACGCCAGCTCAGGCGCTTCTTCAAAGGAGCATTATCAAACTCGGGAAGGCTGATCCGAATAGGATCCGGAAGAGGGACATCTTCTATATAAAACCATTCTGAAGGTAAGTCTTCGGACGCCTTCTTCGGGGTTCCGGATAGATATTCGATCCCGGCGATGCGCCATACTTCGGCTCCGCCCACTTGATATATTGACCCCCTCTGAGAATGGGGCACAAGGTAGAACAACTTCTTCCACAGTGCGAAATGAGCCTCGCAACCCAAAAACAGCTCGCAAAGGGCTACATAGCCCGCGATATGTAGTATGGAGGCAGGGGTAAGGCTGTGCAACTGGAGGCCATAGAACTCCAGGAGCCCCCGAAGAAATGGATGAATTGGAAATCTGAGTCCTCTTATCAAATAAGGGACGAGGCATACCCGCTCTCCCTTAGAGGGATTGGGAAAGCTCTCTGCTTGCTCTCCGCCATTGTAGGTGGCGAGCCCGGCTCGAACTGGGACCATATACACTGGGGGGAGAAATCCCTGGGTCTGAAGCTTCACTAGTTCGCTGTGCGGGACAGAACACCTCTCCCAATCTCGGGCTTGGGGCTGGGAGGCGAGAGGAGGAGCTGTATCGACCGGCCATGATGGAATGGATTGCTTTCGGGTGCGCTCCGATGAATGCTCGCTAAGGGAAGATGGTGTGGTTTGGATCTGAATCCTCGTCTCTTTAATAGACAGTTCATTCTCATAGCTAGGGGGGTAAGTGTAAAAACACCTGGGCTCTTCACATTCGCTTGACACGTGGAAGGTGGCCATTATTGGGCGTGGTAGCCGAGGAGCGCAACATTTACAAGAAGCCGGACACTATTTAACAGGTATTCGGAATTTGGAGAAGAACCCGCCCTGCAATGTCGAAGACAATCTGCGCACCGGACTCATCTTCATTGAAGCCTGGTTCGGGGGCTACTGAGGGAGTCCTGGATTAGGGTGTATCCGGATAGCTGGACTATAACCTTTGGCCGGACTGTTGGACTATGAAGATACAAGATTGAAGACTTCGTCCCGTGTCCGGATGGGACTCTCCTTGGCGTGGAAGCCAAGCTTGGCAATACGAATGTGTAGATCTCCTTCCTTGTAACCGACTCTGTGTAACCCTAGCCCCCTCCGGTGTCTATATAAACCGGAGGGTTTAGTCCGTAGGACACAACAACAATCATACCATAGGCTAGCTTCTAGGGTTTAGCCTCTCTGATCTCGTGGTAGATCTACTCTTGTACTACCCATATCATCAATATTAATCAAGCAGGAGTAGGGTTTTACCTCCATCGAGAGGGCCCGAACCTGGGTAAAAACATCGTGTCCCTTGTCTCCTGTTACCATCCGCCTAGACGCATAGTTCGGGACCCCCTACCCGAGATCCGCCGGTTTTGACACTGACAGATATCTACTCAAAACAACTTAGGATGGCAACACATCATTGGATCATAATATGTGGCATAAAGCACTATGTTCAAGTAGGGATTATAGCGGGGTGCGGGAGAGTGGACCGCATAAAAGAGATGAGGATGGTGATGAAGACGATTACCGCGGCGATGATTCCCCTCTCGATGGCACTCCGGTGCCACCAAGAGAGAGGAGGAGAGGTTCTCCCCCATGTGCTTCCTCCTCCATGGCCTCCCCCTGGATGGGGAAAGGTTCTCCCTCTGGTCCTTGGCCTTCATGGCAATGATGGCCTCTCCGGGATACTCCTCCATGGCCACCGGTGATGATGGCCCCCTCCAGCAGGGTGCCGGAGAGGGCCTAGATTGATTTCTCATGGCTACAGAGGCTTGCGGCGGCGGAACTTCATATCTAGGTTAATTTCTGGGGGTTTCTGCATTTATAGGAATTTTTGGCGTTGGTTTCACGTCAGGGGGGTCTCCGAGTCATCCACGAGGCAGGGGCCCACGCCTAGGGGGGTGGGCGCACCCCCCACCCTCGTGGACAGCCCGGGACTCTTCTGGCCCAACTCTTTTGCTCCAGGGGCTTCTTTTGGTCCATAAAAAATCAACAAAAATTTATCACGTCCATTGGACTCCGTTTGATATTCCTTTTCTGTAAAACTCAAAAACAAGGAAAAAACTGAAACTGGCACTGGGCTCTAGGTTAATAGGTTAGTCCCAAAAATCATATAAAATAGCATATAAATGCATATAAAACATCTAAGATGGATAATATAATAGCATGAATACCTCATACATTATAGATATGTTGGAGACGTATCAGTGCGATCCGAAATTGCGCGCGATAACGCCTGGACAGTTATGAGAGGGAACTTCTGTTCCCATTCGACACTAGCGAGGACACGGTCTAGCTTCTCAAAAGTCGAGTTAGGTAGGGAATTAGCCCAAGTGAATTTCCTACCAGATAGCTCTATCTCTCTAAGATCCAAGCTTTCGATTATGGTATTGAACATAAACGACCATCTGCCATCAAAATTATCATTATTATTCTCCTCCCTCCTTCGAATAATGTTAAAATCACCCCCAACTAGGATTGGGAGTTGCTCGCTACCACAAATACGAACCAGATCAGCCAGAAAATCTAGTTTGAGTTCTGGCTGCGCGGCCCCATATACCGCCACCAAAGCCCAATTGAACCCATCGGCCTTAGATATGACCCAAAATTTTACTACAAAATCTCCCATGACCACACTCCGCACTTCTAGCGAATCACACCTAACCCCGAGAAGGACCCCTCCAGACCTTCCTCTTGGAGGTAGGCAGTGCCAGTCAAAGTCGACACCCCCGGATAAAGTACTAAGGAATTGGGGGGTAAAATTATCCCTTCCAGTCTCGGACAGGGCAATAAAATCCAACTGGTAGTCAATAGATGCTTCCGCTAGAAACCTTCTTTTAGCCAAGTCTTTAAGACCTCTGCTATTCCAAAAAATTCCTCTCATATTTCATCATGAATTTTTTTAGAGGTACGGATCCTAGCACTTCTACGCGCAGTCGAAGCTAGATAAACCTTCCGTTTCCACTTCCGCTTAGGCTTATACGGATCCTCCTGCCGGTCCTCACAACCAGTCTCTAAGGATCTAGCCTCTGGAACATCTACATGGCTCGAAGCCAAAGGGGACTCGAGTCCCTCAGCCTCCTCTAACTCAGGGGCCAGATCCGCACAAAAACTATCAAGAGCCCTAACTCCCAACGCATCTATGTCGGAATCATTCATGGGTTTAACAACTGTTATGTTGCGAACCAATTCCAAAGCACGCTCCGCTTCGAGATCGAGAATATCATTAACGGATTTATTGTTTTTAGAACCATTACTACCTAGTGAGACCCCTAATTGATTTGCATTGTGAACAATCTCATCATTGGAAAAATGCAAAATTGAATTAGACAAACTGACAGACATACTAGTAGTGACCTCAATGTCACGAAGCTTGGCCGCCCGCATAGTGCACCTCAGCTGCATGTTGTCCACATCCAGTTGCTCCTGGAGATGGCTGCTTACCCGCCGCCCCTCAGAAACAGGATCCGGGATCCCGCCAAAAGCTATGACCTCCTCCCTTGTCGCCCTGTTAGGAGTAAGGCCGCCTGCCTGACCCCCAACAGAGCTCAACTGAACTGGATCAGCCGATAGATCACCACGAGTCCTCAAGGCCTCTCGCGACCTTGGCCGGAGTCCGGATCCCGGAGACACCACAGGATCACCTAGTGGCACAGTAACAGGACCCGTGAAAGCACCTGAGATAGGCGATGCTGCAAGAGTAGGGCGGAGCGGCGAAGCAATGAGAGGCCCCTGGCCACCCACACCACCCGACCCTCCCGCCAGGGTGGACGTCGCCGGAGATGGCGCTGCAGAGGGCGTTGGGGGACGCAACGCCAGGGAGGGAGAGGAAGAAGGGGATGCGTAGGTCCGCCCGAGCCTCCAGGAAGCCCAAAGCCGTCAAGCCAACCTTGGCCCCCCCCCCCCGAAGCAGGTGAAGAAGCGGCGTACGATGGCCGGGCCACCTTCCCACCACCGTCCGCCGAACCGTCCAGAATGGCCGTCACCTCCAGCCTAAGCAACGACTATGAAGGGGGGGGGGGTAACGGAGACCTCCTGCCCACCGGCTCCTCCCACCCCATCCATCACCAACAAAGAGTCTGACCCTGCAATCACCGGCAGAAAATGTTCCGACGGATCATCCGAATCCACTCGGTCACTCCAAAGACGAGGAGGCGCTGAGAAAGCTCCTAAGGATCCAAGCTGTAGCATATTAGTCGGAACAGAACCCGACGACTTCTCCTTAGTAGTCTCTCCTGCCTTAGTATAATCCGTAGGCCCTGTAGCCTTGTCCCCATTATTGTGTGTACTGCCATCCTGGTTCCCAGAAGCATCTCCCCCCTCAGAAGTGTCCATATGATGTATCTCCTCAAACTCCTGGAACAGATCAGGGTCCTCATACTTGACATCCAACATATACGCGATGCCCTCGCGAGTCCATCTTACCACATCCGGCATGAACTCAATGTTAGCCACACTAACCAGCAAACGTGCCACACCATGAGCACGCGTGAAGGGCATATCCACCTGCTCCGTCTTGCCGAGCATGGATCCCAGGCTCCAAGTGACCAGGAAGCTATCCAAGGGTTCAGATGGCGCCCCCGAAAAACGAACCCAAATCTGAGTCAGCGGCATACCCTGAGGCTCCTTTTTCCACTCATCAAACTGCAACACAAAACTTGTACCAGTAACTCGACTCATGCTTAACTTCAGAATTCCCATCTGATCCTCCTTAGAAGGAAACTCCACTTTGTAAGTCTGATATGATAACTTCAAAAAGACCACTGAAAATTACCCAGTGCCAACTCCTGCAACTGCCGAATAATCTGAGCTTCAGTGAGAGGGCCATGAACCACCTTAACCACGCCTTAGAAGGAGGTTTCAATCACGGGAGCCACCAGTGCCACACTTGGTGACTCGAAGAACATCAACTCAGCGCAACAGACCCCATAAATGTTAACCGTAGGCTTGGGCCCCAAAAGAAGTGGACACTCTGCCGCCGTATGTTTTGGTTTCCGGCATAAATCACATAACTTAGTAGAGCAACCAGACATGAAGTGACCCGGTTCACCACATCGAAAACAGGTCAACTTATTCTTCTTAATCGCCCACTTGGACGGCTTATCACCCTCGGACTTCTCCGTGCCTTTGTCGGACATAGCACCACTAGACTGAGAGGGCTCCGGCACCGTCACATCTGCGAAGGCCCAAACAGTCTCCACCACAACCTGAGGCAGAACCGCACCATCGGTGATCCCCTCTCAAGGCTTGTGGCCAAACCCGTGGCAACGGGCGCATAACATGGTGGAGGACGCTGGTAGCTGCCACGACCTCAACGGAAACGGCCTCAGAAGGGCCGGTTATTGGGGCCAACCGCACCCTCCACAAAGTTTTTTTTGAACCTGTGAACAGTATGAGAACCTCCCACTGTTATGCTTGTATTAAAATGGTGATATACAGTTTACATGATGTATGTACATGTGTCAGCACCCCATTTGAGGTATCAGAGGGGGGCTAGACTACAGAAGAAAGGATGATGGGGATGAGGTGTTTATGTTTTTCCTTGACCCTATAGGTCAGTAGAAAGAAATCTTTCTTAAATCTGTCTAGACAAGAGAGTTTTGTTGGGACAATCCCCCTGAAGTGTTTATTGTTGCGCTCCTTCCACAAGCTCCATGCCGCCAGCAGAAACATCTCCATGAATAGGGGCCTATTCCAGTGCTGTTTGGCCATAACCACATTTTGAAGGCGTGACATCCCTTGCGGCCAGGAGAGTCCCAGACTTGTCCAACATTGTACGCTGAATTGGCATTCGAAGAATAAGTGCTCCAGGGTTTCCTCATTTTGCAGTCCACAAAGGATACAGTTGTGGTCATCGCCAATGTTGTAATGACGTCGTTTGAGCATATTCCTGGTATTAAGGTGATCAGCCAGAAGCAACCACCCGAAAACCTTAATCTTCATGGTGGATCTTGACTTCCAAATCCAGCCAAAGGCCTCATGCGCTCGAACATCTCTGAAGTAGAATGTATAGTATCTATGAGCTGTGAATTGATCTGATCCCCATGCATATATCCAGACATCTGCCTCATCAGATAAGGTAATCGTGGCGAAGTCAGATTGCATTTGTCGAACTTCAGCATGGGCTTGTTCTGAAAGTGGCAGGTGAAACGCCTCACGTAAAGCCGTGATGGACAAGAGATCCCTGACCGACACATCTTCATTTATGGCGTAGGAGAATGCACGGGGATAGTTTTCAGCCATGATATTGTCTGTCCAAGAATCCTTCCAGAACAGAACATTATTGCCAGTCGCTACTTGGACAGTAGAGATCCCCCTATAGATGGGCATGAGTTTTGCGACATCTCGCCACCAGAAAGATCCACATGTGTCTGAGGAGTGTGGAATTCGGTTAGTGTAGTATGTATTCCAGATAAGCTGGACCCAAGGAACATCCCACCTGTTATAGAATTTATGTAAATATTTGAGTAAGAGGGCGTCTCCTTGGATTCTGATGTCAATTACACCTAGGCCACCGCACTCTTTGGGCTGGCACACCATGTTCCAGGCGGCTAGGGAGTTGCATTTGTCACCTTGCTCAGTTTTCTTAGTCCACAAGCATTTCCTTCTAATCCTGTCTAGCAGTTCAATGATCTTGGTTGGTAGTCTGAGTGTGCATAAAGCAAAAATGATCAATGAGGTTATCACAGAGTTGAGCAGTGATAATTTGCCACCGTAGGATATCATGTTTAGAGTGGCAATTAGTCTTCTTTCCATGGAGCAAACCAGCGGCATGAGCTCGATAATTGTTGGACGTGTAGTTCCAAGTGGGAGGCCCAAATAGGTAAATGGTAGCTTGCCAACGACACATCCAAAGATATTTGCTATTTCCTGAGTTTTTTCCGGGTCACAATTCATTGTGATAAGAGTGGATTTATGGAAATTTATTTTCAACCCAATGGATGTGGCATAGTCATTTAAGATGTCCTTGATGGTAGTAGCTTGTTGGGTGCATGCGGGCATGACCAAGATGGTGTCATTTGCGTATTGAATTACTGGATAATCCTTCTGGTGTGGTGATGGAAACGGCAGGTGGATCAAGTTGCGCACAAAAGCATCATTTATGGCCGCTTGCAAGAGGTCAGCCGCAAGCACAAAGATTAGTGGAGAGAGGGGGTCCCCCTGTCTCACACCACATTTGCAGTAGAACTGCCGACCAGGAGTGCCATTAAGAAGAACCGAAGATTTGCCCGAGGAGAAGATGCATCTAATCCATCCCAGCCATTTGTCATTGAATCTCATGCTTTTCATGATTTCAATCATTGCCTCATGTTCAATCGTGTCAAATGCTTTTGCGAAATCTAACTTGAGAAGCATGATTTCTTTTTTGGAAGATTGACATTGATATATGTATTCGTAAGCCCATGCAAGACAGTCTTGTATAGTCCGGCCTTTAAGAAATCCATATTGGGTCCTGTGCATGATTTTGAGGATGACTTTTTGAAGTCTATTAGCCAAGATTTTTGTAACCACTTTGAGACAACAGTTGAGAAGTGTTATCGGTCGATAGTCATTGAGAGATTCAGGAGACCCAACTTTGGGGAAGAGGGTAATGAAGCCCTCATTAATACTTTCCAAATTGAGTTGTCCATTATGAAATTGATTGCACAGGTTATAAAAATCATTCTTGATGATTGGACAACATCGTTTTAAGAATAAACCATTAAAGCCATCCGGACCCGGAGCTCTGTCAGCGGGCATTTCTCTCACAACTTTGTCAATCTCCTCATGTGTGAAAGGAATGGTCAGCTCATCGGGTCCGTTGCATTTCCTGATTAGTCTGGCAAGATTGAATTTCATATTGTAAGGTCGTGATGTTCCCATCCTTTCTTTAAATGTTTGGAAGATTATAGACTCTTTTCATGTATGATCCTCCACCAAGGTGCCATCTGGTGCTGTTAGAGTAGCAATGTTGTTCTTCCTATATCTTTCAGAGGCCAAGGCTTGGAAAAACTTGGAAGGCTCGTCCCCGAACTTGACCCATCTGATAGTGCATCGCTTTTTCCAATAAGCTTGTTGATATCGTAACAATCTTATGATGTGTGCCTTGAGGATTCTCCGAAAATTAGCTTCAGGTATGGATAATGTCTGTTTGTTTTCAAGCTCATCAATCTCACAAAGGGCTTTATTTGAGTTCTCAATAGCCACAGATAGCTTAGAAATACCTTTGCTCCAATGTTTAAGGTCACGTCTCAGAGTTTTGAATTTTCGGCACAAAATGGTGGCAATGTTTGAGGAGTGCACCGGTTTAGCCCAAGAAGATTCAACAATTGCATAAAGCCCGGATGTTGGACCCAGAAGGATTCAAAACTGAATAATTTGTATTTAGGAATATTGGTTTCAATGTTAACCACACAGGGAATGTGATCGGAGACTGGCTTACCGAGTGGTTTAACCAAAGTTTTTGGGTAAGACATGGTCCAGTTGGTGCTAGTAAAAAACCAATCCAATTGTTCTAAAAGAGGGTCCATCTGCATGTTGCTCCACGTGAAGGAACGTCCCTTGATAGGTAATTCAATAAGGCTTTGGCAACTAATGAAGTCATTAAATGTGTTCATGTCATTAATGTTTCCTCCTGGTTTATTACGATTGTCGGGGGCACGTATAATGTTAAAGTCGCCCACAAAGAGCCAATCTTCATTTGAGGGAATATTAAGTGAACACAGCCATTGGATGAACTGTTCCCTCTGCTCACCTTGGCAAGGACCATAGACATTAACCAACGTCCAGCATTGCGCCGATTGAGTTGATTTGAAATGTGTGACTAGTGCAAAATCTTCAGATAGGAGCACATCCGCCGAGAAAATAGTGCTATTTCAAATAGTGGCAATACCCCCCGAAGCCCCACGACAAGGTATAAACGCAAATTGATCAAACCGACGAGGGCAGCAAGATTTAATGAAAGACAAATAAAAAGATGGTTTCTTAGTTTCTTGCAAACATATCACCGCACAGCCACTAGAGGTAATAACATTTGAGAGCGCTAACTGCTTGTCCCCAGAATTTAACCCACGTACGTTCCAACATAAAACATTCCAGTTTACCAAAAGTTTCATTGCTGAAGTAAAGAAAAGGCCTGCAAAAGAGCGATTAGGTCGAGGCCAGAGGCTCCTCCTGCTGTGAAGCCAAGAGTGCTTCGTCCGTGAGTTCCTTAGTGGGAATTGCACACAGCACCGTACCAATCTGCTGGATCACCCTGACTGGTGTAGGCGGTGGGATTTGCTCAGCATCATCAACCTCCCTGATAGTGAGAGCAGTGGGGATCACCCGGGGTTTAACTTTAGAGGTTTTTGCCTTGCTGTCAGAAACCTGATGGACTTTGAAACCATCATATTTATTGGTGCGTGCACTTCTACGCAGAGCAATAGCACATTCAGGAACAACAGATTTGCCTTTGCGGGTGAGGATCGTAGAGGAGCCAGCAAAATCTGAGGCAGTTGGAGGGAGTTGCTGCACTTGGTCAACAGGAACAGTCTGCAAGTCCAGTGATTCAGAGAGGGTTTCTTTAGACACTGCAGTTTGATCAGTCATGTCCACATTGAGTTCCTGGCTAACAGCTTCAGAGATATTGTCGGGGGAGATCTGGCCTCCTCGAACACCTATGGGGACGGAGCCCCTTGTCGGTTCGGCGGGGGCGGAGGATGCACAAAGAGCAGATCGAGGCGACACACACACAACGATTTTACCCAGCTTCGGGCCGCATGGATGCGTAAAACCCTACTGCTGCATGTCTGGTTGATTCAGGTTCTTGCTCTGGAGCGCAAGAAGCTACAGTAAGTTGGAGCTGGACGTAGGCAAGGGCCTATTGGGTCCGATCCCCCCTCTACGTGCACATGGGCCTCCTTTTATATGCCAAGGGGTTTCCCACAGGGAGCGACGCAGGTGAGGGTAAAAATGGCAAGGGATTGTGTGAATAGTGGCCGCACAGTGCTATCGCACCTAACTCTGACGGCGGGGGACAAAGGCATTAAATGCCCGTCTGGATCGCCTGAACAGTGCCGAGGCGGACCGTTAGGAGCGCCTCCGCTCGCCACGGGGGTGACTCTGCCAATGTCGCATGCCACCGCGCGTCTCAGGTTGCGCGGCGCCCCGCCACGTGCCTCCGGGGAAGCCCCAGAGCGACGCGTGGGCAGGTGAGCTGGAGCGCGGGCCTGATGTGGTGGTTTGCCGCGGCAAGTGGCTTGCCGCGGTAGTTGCCTTGCCGCACCTGGGAGCTTGCCGCTCGCCAGGCCTTGCCGGGGCGTGCGGCGCGCCACGGCGAGCTTCTCTTGGGGTGCCTTGGCTTGGCCGTCCCGACGAGCTCCTCCCGCCGGGGCCTTGGTGCTTCGGCTTAGTCGTCCCGGCAAGCTCCTCTTGCCAGGACCTTGTCGCCTCGGCCCGGCAAGCTCCTCTTGCCGGACCTTGCCTTCTCGACCCGGCAAGCTCCTCTTGCCGGGGCTTGGTCTTCTAGGCTCGATCACTTGGCCTTCGTCCGGCCCGGAAAGGGCCGGGGAGACTCTTGTAGCTCCCCTGGCAGGCCGCGGGAGGCTACTACTGCCCGTGCACAAGTTCGGGGTACTAAGGTACCCCTACTTTAGTACACCGACAGATATCTTCAATGATAACAGTTGAAGAAGAAGCATTAGCAATAGTTTTGGAAGCAGAGACTACTGTCAGAAGACCTTCATTTTTAGAGATGGTGACTTTAAGAGTAACAGAACCTTGCTGAAAACCATAGTGGTTACTCAATGGGACAAAAGAGGCCACAATGGGCTTGATAGCAGCAGCAAGATAAGTGTTTATCCTGAGCATGGGGATGCAGTCCCTAATGAGCATAGCAGGTATGAAGTCGCCTTGAGTAGACATATCCAAATGCAGTCCATCAGCAGTAAAATTCAGAGATAGCTCCATCACATTACTGGGCAGATTTGCAGGTTCAGAACTGATAGGAAGAGCAATTTGACTGGTTTCAGGAGTTACCAAGGCAGGTACTGCAGAGCTAGACCCAGGAATGTCCAATGCAGATGCATCATTGCAAGCAGTAGGAACACCAGTAGCTTTTTGTGGCCAGTACTGGTTCATGAGGTTGACAGGCACAAGAACATATGAGTCAGAGATGGTGGCACTGGAGTCAGAACTTGAGGGCACCGAAATAGAGTCATTCCAGGCCGCTCCAGGGCTGTCATGTAAGTTTTGTGGTGTCACAATGCCATGTTCAACCTGAAGTCCCTCCCCAGCCAACCATTGCTGGAAATTGTACAGAGCAGGAGGTGCTTGTGGAGGAGGAGGTGGCCACACACCCCACTCAGGGTGAATCTCGATGTCATTACCCTCATCAACAACCACATTCTCTTCATCATTAGCTGCAGCATCCGCCGCTACATTCTGAGCCAGCCAGTTGTGAAGCTGTTGTTGGTACATTTGCTCTGCATTCAGACCATCCCCGTGAAGCGGATGAGGAATACCATCAGGGGGTGGTGGATCTTCCCCGGCTGGAGGAACCTCAGGCAGGTGAGCATTCCAACCATTACTCCGCAGCATAGTAACAGCAACCGCCCAGCATTGCCTAGCCCCTCCAATCTGATGGACAACCAAACTTTTAGGTACTAAGCGCAAGTGAATAACCCTGACTTTAACAAGCACCAGCCTCCTATCTCCTCTAGGATTATTCCAATCAACTAAAGCACCAAACGAATCAACGGACTTGTGCATGTAATGCTGTGTCTGGTAATCGTAGGGGAAGCCCGCATACAGAATCCACACCTCCGGACCAAAAGTGGTCAAGCGCATGTTAAGGGCAGCATCATGAGGAACAAAATAAATAACAGTGTGCTCCTCAACCTCATTTTCATCAAGCTCAAAGGTGGTTCCGACCACCGTATCCCGGATAACAGACGAGGCAAACCCAAACAAACCAATCCCTAGTGGATGATCCAAAACTTCAGAAGGGAAATAGTGTGATTCATGGAGCAGACCTTCGATGATGTTACGCAGATCAGCTTTCTGGTGAAAGGGGACGAATCTGTTGTCCTCAGCAATAACCAAGAAATCGTGACGCGGAGGAGGGATTGGGCCGACGACCATGTCCGCACGCACCTTGCGGTCAGCCGGTCCAAGCTCGATGGTCATGCCTGGCGGAAGGTAGGGGACGAACGATGTTGAGTGGATAGTTCGCCATTGGAGCGTTGGGAGGAGCAGGAGCAGAGGCGTGCCCGTACTGCAAGAAGGAAGAATGCGTATCGTCTGCCTTGTGTATTGATTTTGGAACCCAGACTCCTCGGCGCTTGTGCAAAAGTTTCTGACAGGCATCCACCGCGTGGCCACCGTGTCCACAGGATGAGCATCGCACGGCTGAGTGGCCCCGGTTGGCAGGTAGGTGTTGATAGGAAGTATCAATTAATTTCTGCGGTATAATCCCAGACAAGACGCGATCGTTATCTTTCCAACGGTACTTTCCATGCGCTTGAGAATTAGAATCTTTGACCGATGGAAATGTATCAATTTGAGATAAACCAGAATTTTGTGCACGTAAAATTGGTCTCCAAAATAAGTAGCTAGTCCCTGGGGAGCCACATTGATGGAGTGAATGGCCCAAGAGCCCACAAGCCTTACAGTAGGATTTAGCAGGGCACTCAAAGAAAGCGTGGGCCGTAGAGGCGCATATGGTGCAGGCAAGGCTTTTGAAGCAGGTGGGCTAGAAACGGGGCAATCCTGTAGACACTGACAAGGGCTTTGAGAACAGACCTGGCAGTCCCGACTCGGGCAATTTGCCACCCGGTGATCAACGCCATTGCAATTACTACAAATAACCAATTTATCATAAATGAATTCCGGGGTGGGGACCGAGACCAAATTCCATAACGAAGCAATTTTTTCCACCGAGACACCCATATTGTAATGATCCAGAATGTGACGTAAAATAAATCTAGGAATTTGGTGCCAAGCCTGATTTTGGAAAAGAGGCCCCTCAAATCGCCATTGATTGATATCCATAACTTCAGCCGGCCGACCAGTCAAATCCATATTAATGTGACCGAAAGACAGGAAATTAGCCATTAAAGGCTCATTAATAGGTACCATACTTTCCTTACCAATAGATTCATGTCGGCTCACCGGAAGCTGCCGGAGGGCTACCGGCGGCGAGCATGAAGTATTGTCCATATCATTGATCTGTACCGAAAATACAGCTTTCGCGAGAACATTCAGAGACAAAGCTTCAATAACGTGACCCCGATCAGACGTAAAACGATGTGCGGACTTGCATGCAATAGGTGATCTGGTGATGATCTCAGGGTTTTGCTGATCCAAGTGCCAGGAATTAGAGTTATGCATATTAGAATGCAGTCCAGGTCGAAAGAGACTAAAATGGCAAACGAAGTGCGGCCAAACTCGATCTTTGAGACCATACATGAAATGACCAACACGATTAGAGGCAACCGAGAACCGAAAACAACGGCCATCCAGATGCTTGACCCGTAAGCCCGATGGAATGCCTCCAATGGAGCATTGAAGAGCCAATGCAATAGATTCTTCATTAAGCGTAAAGGAGGACGAAGAAAAACTAACCACAAGAAAGAACTCCTTGCAACCACCGGAAGGGGAGAAATGGACCGTAGATCCAAAACGTTGACGCACCTGAGCCGCGACCGCAAGGCCGGGGGAGAAATCCCAATGCAGAAGACCCTCCATGATGATCTAGATCCTTAGGCACCATTGTTGGGTGGAGGTGGGAGGAGGTGGGAGGAGGTGAGCGCCATCCGTACTAATGATGATTCATGATTACACGGACACTTTCCCCATAGCCAACGTCACTTGGGACCAGTTTCAGCAAGCTTTCCGCACCACCGGGCGGCCCTTGAAAACCTCTATCATTAGCTCCGTGATCAGTCCCAGCATAGCTGCAACCACCTCTGGTCGATGATGAACCTCGATGAAGCCCTTCTCCGTATGCATTGAAACCGTCGTCACCCCACTGACCACGTGGGGGGAAGCGGCCGTCTCCCGCGAAACCGCCCGAACCGCGGCCACCCGCACCCTGAACAGAACCCCCACGCTGCCGGCCATCTGCATAGGCCAAGGGCAATGCAGCGGCGGGGGTGCAGCCCTGGGCGGCGGCTGCGCAGACCTGGCAGGCGGCGGCGCCACTGCCCGCGCTGGCACCGACGCGGCCGATCCCGCATCCTGCGCCGGAGCAGCTCCAGCAGCCCCCGACCCCATCTTCGCCACTAAAATGGGCTTCGATGGCGGTGGACCCTTCGGCGGCATTGCGATCTCGCAAACCGTCGGCGCCGCAAACACGCTGGATGAGCCTGGAGCTCTCTTGAAGCACAAGTGCCTTGAGCACTGCGTTGGTTTTCCCTTAAAGAGGAAAGGGTGATGCAGCAAAGTAGCGTAAGTATTTCCCTCGGTTTTTGAGAACCAAGGTATCAATCCAGTAGGGGGCTACGCGTGAGTCCCTCGCACCTACACAATACAAATAAATCCTCGCAACCAACGCGATAAGGGGTTGTCAATCCCTTCACGGTCACTTACGAGAGTGAGATCTGATAGATATGATAGGATAATATTTTTGGTATTTTTATGATAAAGATGCAAAGTAAAATAAAAGCAAAGTAAAAAAGGCAAAGGAAATAACTAAGTGTTGGAAGATTAATATGATGAAGATAGACCCGGGGGCCATAGGTTTCACTAGTGGCTTCTCTCAAGAGCAATTGACATGATTGAGCATAGTTATGAGAATATCTAGGTATGATCATGTATATAGGCATCACGTCCGAGACAAGTAGACCGACTCCTACCTGCATCTACTACTATTACTCCACTCATCGACCGCTATCCAGCATGCATCTAGAGTATTAAGTTCATGGAAACAGAGTAACGCCTTAAGCAAGATGACATGATGTAGAGGGATAAATTCATGCAATATGATAAAAAAAACCATCTTGTTATCCTCGATGGCAACAATACAATACGTGCCTTGCTGCCCCTACTGTCACTAGGAAAGGACACCGCAAGATTGAACCCAAAGCTAAGCACTTCTCCCATTGCAAGAAAGATCAATCTAGTAGGCCAAACCAAACTGATAATTCGAAAAGACTTGCAAAGATAAGCAATCATACATAAAAGAATTCAGAGAAGATTCAAATATTGTTCATAGATAATCTTGATCATAAACCCACAATCATCGGTCTCAACAAACACACCGCAAAAGAAGATTACATCGAATAGATCTCCACGAGAGAGGGGAGAACATTGTATTGAGATCCAAAAAGAGGGAAGAAGCCATCTAGCTACTAACTATGGACCCGAAGGTCTGAGGTAAACTACTCACACTTCATCGGAGAGGCTATGGTGTTGATGTAGAAGCCCTCCATGATGGATGCCCCCTCCGACGGAGCTCCGGAACAGGCCCCAAGATGGGATCTCGTGGGTACAGAAGGTTGCGGTGGTGGAATTAGGTTTTTGGCTCCGTATCTGATCGTTTGGGGGTACGTAGGTATATATAGGAGGAAGGAGTACGTCGGTGGAGCAACAGGGGGCCCACGAGGGTGGATGGTGCGCCCTAGGGGGTGGGCGCACCCCCTACCTCGTGGCCTCCTCTTTTGTTTCTTGACGTAGGGTCCAAGTCTCCTGGATCATATTCTTCCTAAAAATCACGTTCCCGAAGGTTTCATTCCGTTTGGACTCTGTTTGATATTCCTTTTCTGCGAAACTCTGAAATAGGCAAAAGACAGCAATTCTGGGCTGGGCCTCCGGTTAATAGGTTCATCCCAAAAATAATATAAAAGTGAATAATAAAGCCCAATAATGTCCAAAACAGTAGATAATATAGCATGGAGCAATCAAAAATTATAGATATGTTGGAGACGTATCAAGCATCCCCAAGCTTAATTCCCGCTCGTCCTCGAGTAGGTAAATGATAAAAACATAATTTTTGATGCAGAGTGCTACTTGGCATAATTTCAATGTAATTCTTCTTAATTGTGGTATGAATATTCAGATCCGAAAGATTCAAGATAAAAGTTTAACATTGACATAAAAATAATAATACTTCAAGCATACTAAATAAGCAATCATGTCTTCTCAAAATAACATGGCCAAAGAAAGTTATCCCTACAAAATCATATAGTCTGGCTATGCTCTATCTTCACCACACAAATTATATAAATCATGCACAACCCCGATGACAAGCCAAGCAATTGTTTCATACTTTTAACATTCTCAAACTTTTTCAATCTTCACGCAATACATGAGCGTGAGCCATGGATATAGCATTATATGTGGAATAGAATTGTGGTTGTGGAGAAGACAAAAAGGGAGAAGATAGTCTCACATCAACTAGGCGTATCAATGGCTATGGAGATGCCCATCAATAGATATTAATGTGAGTGAGTAGGGATTGCCATGCAACGGATGCACTAGAGCTATAAGTATATGAAAGCTCAAAAAAAGAAACTAAGTGGGTGTGCATCCAACTCGCTTGCTCAAGAAGACCTAGGGAATTTTGAGGAACCCATCATTGGAATATACAAGCCAAGTTCTATAATGAAAAATCCCCACTAGTATATGAAAGTGACAAAATGAGAGACTCTCTATCATGAAGATCATGGTGCTACTTTGAAGCACAAGTGTGGTAAAAGGATAGTAACATTGTCCCTTCTCTCTTTTTCTCTCATTTTTTAATTTTTATTTGGGCCTTTTCTCCTTTTTATGGCCTCTTTCCTTTCTTTTTTTTCGTCCGGAGTCTCATCCCGACTTGTGGGGGAATCATAGTCTCCATCATCCTTTTCCTCACTTGGGACAATGCTCTAAAAATGAAGATCATCACACTATTATTTTCTTACAACTCAACAATTACAACTCGATACTTAGAACAAAATATGACTCTATATGAATGCCTCCGGCGGTGTACCGGGATATGCAATAAATCAAGAGTGACATGTATGAAAGAATTATGAATGGTGGCTTTGCCACAAATACGATGTCAACTACATGATCATGCAAAGCAATATGATAATGATGGAGCGTGTCATAATAAACGGAACGGTGGAAAGTTGCATGGCAATATATCTCGGAATGGCTATGGAAATGCCATGATAGGTAGGTATGGTGGGTGTTTTGAGGAAGGTATATGGTGGGTTTATGATACCGGCGAAAAGTGCGCGGTATTAGAGAGGCTAGCAATGGTGGAAGGAAGAACGTGCGTATAATCCATGGACTCAACATTATTCATAAAGAACTCATATACTTATTGCAAAAATCTACATGTTATCAAAGCAAAGTATTACGCGCATGCTCCTAGGGGGATAGATTGTTAGGAAAAGACCATCGCTCGTCCCCGACCGCCACTCATAAGGAAGACAATCAATAAATAAATCATGCTCCGACTTCATCACATAACGGCTCACCATACGTGCATGCTACGGGAATCACAAGCTTTAACACAAGTATTTCTCAAATTCACAACTACTCAACTAGCATGACTCTAATATCACGATCTTTATATCTCAAAACAATTATCAAGCATCAAACTTTTCTTAGCATTCAACACACTCATAAGAAAGTTTTTACAAATCTTGAAAACCAAGAATATTAAGATTATTTAAGCAAATTACCATGCTATTTAAGAATCTAAAAATAATCTAAGTGAAGCATGAGAGATCAATAGTTTCTATAAAACAAATCCACCACCGTGCTCTAAAAGATATAAGTGAAGTACTAGAGCAAAACTATATAACTCAAAAGATATAAGCGAAGCACATAGAGTATTCTAAAAAAAATTCCAAATCATGTATGGCTCTCTCAAAAGGTGTGTACAGAAAGGATGATTGTGTTAAACTAAAAAGCAAAGACTCAAATCATACAAGACGCTCCAAGCAAAACACATATCATGTGGTGAATAAAAATATAGCTCCAAGTAAAGTTACCGATGGAAGTAGACGAAAGAGGGGATGCCTTCCGGGGCATCCCCAAGCTTTGGCTTTATGGTGTCCTTAGATTATCTTGGGGGTGCCATGGGCATCCCCACGCTTAGGCTCTTGCCACTCCTTGTTCCATAATCCATCCAAATCTTTCATCCAAAACATGAAAACTTCACAACACAAAACTCAACAGAAAATCACGTGAGCTCCGTTAGCGAAAGAAAACAAAAGACCACTTCAAGGTACTGTAATGAACTCATTATTTATTTATATTGGTGTTAAACCTACTGTATTCCAACTTCTCTATGGTTTATAAACTATTTTACTAGACATAGATTCATCAAAATAAGCAAACAACACACGAAAAACAGAATCTGTCAAAAACAGAACAGTCTGTAGTAATCTGTAACTAACGCAAACTTCTGGAACTCAAAAAACTCAGCCAAAATAGGAAGAACTAGACAATTTGTTTATTGATCAGCAGCAATTGGAATCACTATTTTATCACGTTATGGTGATTTTTAACAATTATTTTCATGAACAGAAAGTTTCTGGAAATTACAGCAAGATCAAATAACTATCATCCAAGAAGATCCTATAGGTTTAACTTGGCACAAACACTAATTAAAACATAAAAACACATCTAACCAGAGGCTAGAACAAAGATTTAGTCCTAAACAGAAACAAAAAAGCAAAAAAACTAAAAATAAAATTGGGTTGCCTCCCAACAAGCGCTATCGTTTAACGCCCCTACCTAGGCATAAATTTCGATGATGCTCACATGAAAGACAATAATTGAAGCACAACGAGAGCATCATAAAACATGTGAAAAACACATATAAGTCTAACATACTTCCTATGCATAGGCATCTTATAGGAAAACAAATTAGCAAGACAAGCAAGATCTATCATATGCAAGGAAGAAGAAAGAAACAATAACGATCTCAACATAACGAGAGGAAATTTAGTAACATGAAAATTTCTACAACCATATTTTCCTCTCTCATAATAATTACATGTAGGATCATAAGAAAATTCAACAATATAGCTATCACAAAACATATTCTTAACACGATCCACATGTATGCAAAGTTGACACTCTTCCAAAATAGTGGGATTAACATAAACTAAAGTCATGACCTCTCCAAACCCACTTTTATCAAAAACTTCATAAGATTGAACATTCTCCAAATATGTGGGATCTAAAGTTGACACTCTTCCAAACCCACTTTCAATATTATTGCAAACATTATTATCAATCTCATAATCATCATGGGGATTAAATAAATTTTCAAGATCATAAGAAGAATCACCCCAATCATGATCATTGCAACAAGTAGTAGACATAGCAAAACTAGCATCCCCAAGCTTACGGTTTTGCATATTATTAGCACAATTGACATCAAGATAATTTATAGCAACATCATTGCAATCATGCTTTTCATCGAAGGAACTACCAAGTATGGGTGCAATAGCAACGATCTCATGTTTAACATATGGAACTATAGCAAATTCATATTTATAAATATTAGCATCATGGCCACAAGAATAGCAAGCATCATGTTCATCAAGGGATATTTCAATCAAATCACCGGAATCATAATTATCTATAGATTCATGCATATCATTATTTTCTTCCAAAGCAACGGTCATTCTTTCATTAAATTCTTGGACATAGACATTATGAGCAAGGTTTTCATTGCAATATTTAAGTATGACGGAATTTTCAGATTTGTTGAGAGTAAAATCATACTTTTCAATCAAAGAAGCAACTTCATGAGGACCCTTAAAAATGACAAATTCTTCTATTTGTTCGATATCATAGTAACTATAAACACCCTTTGCATAAGAAGATAAGATTTCATTATAATTGAACTCACAAAAAATAAGAGAGAATAGCCATAAGTATTGTGACATAAAGTGAAATGAAAGCCCATAAAGCAATAACTATCGATATAAAAGCATGATGCAAAATGGACGTATCAGCAGATCACATCTGATGGCGTTGGCGAGTACAACTCCGACGAGTCTCCGGTGATGTCCCCGCCGTCATCGTCCTCATCGTCTGTCTCCGCGAGTGCCCAAAACCGGCCGCCAACATGCCCTAGTCCAGGGACGACGGCGGCCGCCGGCCGGGTCGCTGCAGTCGCGGTGCGAGTCACCCCCATCGTCACCGCGCTATCACCTCCCTCTGATGATTCCAAAGACTGTGATTTAGCAAATCAATTCCTACCTCATGAACTATTGCAGGAGAAACTATGGTACACAGGACCGAGGTGCAACTAGGGATGTAAATGGTACGGAAAATTTCCGTTCCGAATCCGTTTCCGCATCCGTTTCCGCATCCGTTTTTGAGGATATGGTATGCACTTGTACAAATCCGGCGGATATGGATCTGGATACGGATTTTGGTCAACCAGATATCTGGCGGATATGGTAGAGGATATGGTATTGATAATATCCGGCGGATGTGGATTATCCGGTATTTTTTGCGGATTATCCGAGGCTATCAAACATGATTATCCGATAAATTTAGCCCATCAACAAGCCCAAATACCAAGTATACTACTAAATAAAATCACCACAAATAAGTAGTGTTTAACCTAATCCTAGTACTAGCACCGTAGACTGTATGATCACTAGCAGGCGGCAGCCGTGGTCATCGCATGACGTCGTCTTCTCTAGCGGCCGGTCCGACCAATGGAGATGAGCATTCTGTTTGAACATTTCATGATTTTCTAGGTGCAATGAACCACGTTAGTTTAGGGCATCTCGCCATCTCCAAGGTATGCATCCACGCCATGCTACCAAGCAGCTTGCTCTACGTGCACAGCTGGTCGTGGTGGCAGATCACCATGCGTAATCAGCACTGCTCACAGCCATGATCAACGCCCGTACAAGACAAAGGGCAAGTCCAGGTCAAGCTACGGTCCCTGCGTGATGTGCGTCAGGAGGGCAGTCTGCGTACATATATACGCCCGCGGCGCGTCGGGATGACGGTCTGAGTACGTATATGCCGGCGTCAATACGCTTACTTGCACATATAAGTCAGCCAAGTATAGCTGGTAGACTTGTGAACACATATGTAATAGACTTTTTTAGAGTACGCCAAGGGCGTAATAGACTTGAAAACACTAAGTTGTAGTAGTAGTTAGAATTAAGTATTTATAATAAAATACTAGCCATTTATAATAAATAAAAACTTCAATAAAACTTAGAACTAAGTACTATTTCTTAAGTAAAACTTTTGTCTTGCACTGTGTCTAATGCCATCATAATTTTATCCGTCCTGCTTATTGTTCTCATATTAGTGTGACTTATGGCTTTAAAATGCTTGGTCACTCTCTAGTGCTACGGGGTTGGATAAAAATCTGTGTTCATATTGTTTTCATAGTAGTAATTAAATCATGTCTTTTTCACGTATTACCCGATATTTTTTGTCCGTTTTTGGTCCGAGTCCGCTCCGCATCCGCTCCGAATCCGTAATCCGATACAATCCATATTCGAATCCACATCCGGTCATTATCCGATCCGCTCCGAATCCGACAAAAAAATATGGTAAAGGATATGGTAAAGGCATTATCCTATCCGATCCACTCCGTTTACATCCCTAGGTGCAACACTTATATCATGGGAACAAGTATGCAAACCTAAATCTCATGGTGGCCTTGGTGTTCTTAATTTGCACATCCATAATAAAACTCTGCTCATGAAATTTCTGCATAAATTCCTCAATAAGGATGATATTCCATGGGTTAACATTATTTGGAAATCATACTACCAAAACTCATTACCTGGAGAAAGAATGATTGGATCCTTTTGGTGGAAAGCAATTCTCAAGCTTCTTCCAACATTCAGCCAATTACATGTTTGGAAAGCTGGCCCTGGAGACACTATAAGATTTTGGGCAGACAGATGGCAAGACACCCCACTACAGATTCAATACCCAGAGATGTAATCATTTGCAATCAACAAAGAAATCACACTTTCCAATGTGCAACAACTAGAAGACCTCGGTCTGCTTTTCCACAGGCCATTATCTTTGCAAGCTTTTAACCAGTACAATGCCATTGAAGAGATCATCATGAATAGATCAATCACAAGTGATAGAGATTACTCGTCCTCTGGAGGTAGCTCTATGAAATACTCTTCCATGAAATTATACAAAGTACTCATGGGACCAAGCACAGCTCACTTCATCTTTAAGATGCTTTGGAAAACGGCCTGCAGACTCAGACATAAAATCTTCTTCTGGCTCCTTCATGACAAGATCAGTGTACTAGGAACATGCTACACCACAGAAGTATGTATCTAGAGGACTACAGTTGTGCTTATGTGGTGAAGGCACTGAAGAGACTATTATACATCTATTCTGGGACTGCCAGTATGCTTGGACATGTTGGAATACAATCATTCCCAACTAAGACAGATGATGTGAACTTCAACACACACAAATATGAGCAATAGCACTAGCCTGGTCTCGGCGAGTTAGACAGGGCGACGGATGCACTCTTCTTCCTCACTGCCTCATTGGCGACAACCTCCTTTGAATGGTTGCCTAAACTCTTCACATTGAACCACTAATAACATTGTTGAACAAAAAAATCTTCAAATTGCTATTATAAAATGACAAAACTGAAATGCACCTAGCAAATTAGTGGTACAACCCACCCTTTGTTACCGAAAGAGCAAATTATAGTAAAAGTCATGTCTCGGTTTTAGCCCGGTTTTCCGTCAATTAACCAGGCAATTCTAACTTCTTCTTAATCAATGAAAATGGCAAATCTTTTGCCTTGTTTCAAAAAAAATAAAGGCATGTCCCTGTTCAGGAAAGGAAAATAATCGTAGTTACTTCGTTCACATATGATTTCATTTAGGCATTCATGTTGAGCCATCTTGAGAACATTTCTATGCAAGACAAAACCCGGTGTCAAAGATATGCCCCTTTGAACTCGTCATAACTTTCGCGGCCGAGCTCCGCTTTGGGCTATTCTTAATCATTTTGTTCTTCTCGAAGAGGGCCATCAATGGTGAACTCCAATTACCAAATTTGACTTCACATTCCTATAGATTCAACTCATTCTTTGTGATACTTCCTATTTTGTTCCCTGTGCCACTTTTGAGCGTCAACAAATTGGAACCCATCTCATATATCTACATGTTCCTTATAGTTCCTTTCAAATACAATTTCATATAGTTAGCATCACTTCTCGACCGTGTTTGGTTTTGTGTCATGGGTGCAACGAGTCATCTAATGTACCTAAAAGGTAACTATTGGTTAATGTGTTGTGGAATCATCATTACAGAACATGTTCACTCATACTATTTGATGCCTTATCTAGGAGAAGACCGTTGATGACCCACAAGTATAGTAGATCTATCGTAGTCCTTTCGATAAGTAATAGTGTCGAACCCAACGAGGAGCAGAAGGAAATGATAAGCAGTTTTCAGCAAGGTATTCTATGCAAGCACTGAAATTATAGGTAACAAATAGTTTTGTGATAAGATAAATTGTAACGAGCAACAAGTAACAAAAGTAAATAAAGTGCAACAAGGTGGCCCAATCCTTTTTGTAGCAAAGGACAAGCCTGGACAAACTCTTATATAGAGAAAAGCGCTCCCGAGGACACATGGGAATTATCGTCAAGCTAGTTTTCATCACGTTCATATGATTTGCGTTCGGTACTTTGATAATTTGATATGTGGGTGGACCGATGCTTGGGTGTTGTCCTTACTTGGACAAGCATCCCACTTATGATTAACCCCTATTGCAAGCATCCGCAACTACAAAAGAAGTATTAAGGTAAACCTAACCATAGCATGAAACATATGGATCCAAATCAGCCCCTTACGAAGCAACGCATAAAGTAGGGTTTAAGCTTCTATCACTCTAGCAACCCATCATCTACTTATTACTTCCCAATGCCTTCCTCTAGGCCCAAATAATGGTGAAGTGTCATGTAGTCGACGTTCACATAACACCACTAGAGGAGAGACAACATACATCTCATCAAAATATCGAACGAATACCAAATTCACATGACTACTAATAGCAAGACTTCTCCCATGTCCTCAGGAACAAACGTAACTAATCACGAAGCATATTCATGTTCATAATTAGAGGAGTATTAATATATATATAAAGGATCTGAACATATGATCTTCCACCAAATAAACCAACTAGGATCAACTACAAGGAGTGATCAACACTACACTACAAAAAAAGACACATCCGTGACATTTTGGGCCGAACGAATTTTTTTTCTGTCATACATATGACACTTCTATGACGATAATTGTGACAAAACCCGGTATCATCATAGATGTGGTGGGCTCCTACTTCTATGACAAAAAATCATGACAGAAAATGGGCTTTTCGTCCTGGGCGGGCCGGAGACGCTGCTGCATGACATTCTTTGGGCCGTCCATGATGGAAAAAACCGTGGTAGAAGCGAGGGGGAGGAAAATTTCGGGGAGTTCCCGGTTACGGTGGGAGGTCGGGGGCCGAGCGATGCGCGTTTCTCTCATACACGTACGCGCGTGTGTGCGAGGCGCTGGCTCTAACTGAACCCGAGCAAGGCGTTGGGCTCTAACTGAACCCGAGCGATTGCACTGCAGGCTACGCGTTACTGAACCCGAGCGATCGATCGATGGATGTTAACTGAACCCGATCGAGCGATTCCTTCGCTACTGCTGCTAACTGAAGTCGATCGATTGGATGAACAGTGAGCGTTGCGTGGGGGGTTTGGATGAACAGTGAGTGGTGGCGTTGCCTCTGGATGAACAGGACCCCGTGGTGTGGTGGAGGGCTGGATGAACAGTAGACGATGGAGGGGTGCCCGTGGAGGGGTGGATGAACAGGACCCCGTGGTGTGGAGGGCTGGATGAACAGTAGATGGTGGAGGGGTGCCCGTGGAGAGGTGGTTGAACAGGACCCCGTGCTGTGGAGGGCTGGATGAATAGTAGACGGTGGAGGGGTGGTCGAACAGTAGCCGGTGGAGTAGCGCGCGGTGGAGGCTGGATGAACAGGAGCCCGTGGAGGCTGGATGAACAGGAGCCCGTGGAGGCTGGATGAACAGGAGCCCATGGAGGCTGGAGGAGGTCGACGGTGGAGATGAACAGTATCCCGGGGAGTCCCGTTTTGCGGTACGCCACACCCCTCCCGATCAACAAGACCCCCGTTTCGACCGTAGGAGGTCCGTTTCGTCCGTTTTGCGGTATGCCACACCCCTCCCGATCAACAGGACCCCCATTTCGACCGTAGGAGGTCCGTTTCCTCCGTTTTGCGGTACGCCAGACCCCTCCGGATGAACAGGATCCCGTTTCGAATGTGGCCGGTCGAACACAAGGCTGTTTCCTCCTTTTTGCGGTACGCCAGGCCTCGTTTCCATCGCATGTTCCATCCAAGCCCTCCCGATGAACACGACCACACATTCTGTTGCCTCCCCATGAACACGACAGCGACGCTGTTTCTCCGTTCCGACCCAGCCATGTACACGAGCCCTGGATGTACGTATGCACGAGTAGGCGTTCGAGACCCCGCCCGTATGTACACATACGTGGCCGTATTTTCTTTCTTGCACCCTGGCCGCTATACATACATGTACATGCTACGTGCACGCCTCTACTACGACACGTGTGCGCCTCTACATCGACCAGTATATATGTATGTACACGTTCACGACCAGAATGACAAAGCTACGTACGCTTCAACCAGGTGGGTCCCGACTGTCAGGCACTTCCTTGCATGCGAAGATGTAGCTGGTGGGTCCCAGCAGTCAGGGGCAAATGTTTTTTTTCGCAAAATACGGTGGCCCGTCCGGTGGGTCCCTGCTTTCAGGTGGAGGAATAATTATTTTGCACGTAATAAGGAGGCACTTCCTTGCTGTGGCCATGGACCAAGCTGTCAGCCTCTCCACGTACAGTCCACGTCCGATGGAAGCCGTTCCTTGACCATGTTGACCACGCCGCGCCGAGAGCACCAGGGCGGTGGACGACGGCGAGGCCTAGGAAGGGGACGACGCGGAGCCGGGGAAGACGCGGCAGTGGATGCCCACGCATAGAGGAGTACGAGGGTTCACTGGTTCGCTGTGGTGTGAGGCTGCCATCGCCGCAGAATAACAGGGGGTGTGGGTGAGTAAAGGGATGGCCTGGCCAGCGGTGGGAGTAGTAGGGGCGGTGAGGCCTCCGCCGCATCTCATTCGGCCGCGGGAGGCAGGAGCACGAGGTACGACCGGCGCTGGTTTGGGCGGCTAGAGCAAAAATACCAGAGGTTGAAGAAGCACTACGGCCGTTGGATGGACATCGTACGGTCACTGGAGCCAGAATCGTGCATATTGACTAAGTTGACAAAGCCCTCCGTCCCCGTCAACTTAGTAGGCCCATAAATCAGCCTCCCACCAAGGTGGGTCCCAGCTAGCAGGGGGTATCCATTTTTTGTGCGTAATAAGGAGGCACTTCCGGTGGGTCCGAGCTGACAGCAGGGGGAACGTTTTTTTCGCGAAATACGGTGGCCCGTCGGGTGGGTCCCAGCAGTCAGGGGCAAACGTTTTTTTTGCGATATACTGGTGGGTGTCCGATGGGTCCCTGTTGTCAGGTGGAGGAATAATTATTTTCCGCGTAATAAGGAGGCACTTCCTTGTGGCTGTCATGGACCCAGCTGTCGCCCTCTCCACGTATAGTATTCTTCCGATGGAATTCGGTCGTTGGCCACATTGACCACACCGTGCCGACATCACCACGGCGGTGGACGACGGCGTGGCCTAGGAAGGGGACGACGCAGAGCCGGGGAAGACGCGGCAGTGGATGCCCACGCGGAGAGGAGTACGAGGGTTCACTGGTTCGGCTGCGCTGCCGTCGCCGCAGAATAACACGGGGTGTGGGTGAGTGGAGTGGAGGGATGGCCTGGCCAGCGGTGGGAGTAGTATGGGGGCGGTGAGGCCTCCGCGGCAGCACAGCCTGCCATGGGAGGCAGGAGCAGGCGGCACGACCGGCGCTGCTTTGGGCGGCTGGAGCAAGAAGACTAGAGGTTGAAGAAGCACTACGGCCGTTGGATGGACATCGTACGGTCATTCGAGCTAGAATCGTGCATATTGACTAAGTTGACAAAGCCCTTTGTCCCCGTCAACTTAGTAGGCCCACTATACTGGGTCCCAGCTAGCAGGGGGTATTCATTTTTTTGTGCGTAATAAGGAGGCACTTCCTTGCGTGCGAAGATATAGCTGGTGGGTCCGAGCTGTCAGCGGCGGTAACGTTATTTTCGTGAAATACAGAGGCCCTTTCGGTGGGTCCCAGATGTTTGGTGGAGGAATCATTATTTTGCGCGTAATAAGGAGGCATTTCCTTGCGTGCGACCATGGACCCAGCTGTCAGCCTCTCCACGTACAGTCCACTTCAGATGCATGTCGGTCGTTGACCACGCTGACCACGCCACGCCGAGAGCACCAAGGCGGTGGACGACGGCGAGGCCTAGGAAGGGAACGACACGGAGGCAGGGAGGACTCGGTAGTTGTTTTTGTTTCCCACGCGGAGGGGAGTACGACTGTACGAGGGTTTACTGGTTCGTCTGCCGTCGGCGGAGAATAACAGCAGGTGTGGATGAGTAGAGGGATGGCTAGGCCAGCGATGGGAGTACGATGGGGCGGTGAGGCCTACGCGGCAGCACAGCCGGCCGTGGGGAGGAGGGAGCAGGCAGTCCCGGCGGTGCTTGTTTGAGCGGCTGGAGCAGGAAGAGCAGAGATTGAAGAAGCACGACGGCCGTTGGATGGACATCAAATAGTATACAGGCCATCTGTGGAAAGCCTCAAATCTATGGAAAACAGCATACAGCCCATCTGCCATTATTTCAAATAATTTACAGCCCATTTGCTAATTCTTACGGGTTTTTTTGGAGCCCATATTCTTTATGTTAGCATTACAGCCCATATTGTGGCCACGGTTAAAAAATTATACGAAATTTTGCATATGTCGGTGTGGTCTGACTGTTTTTAATCCCGAAATTTTGAGTCACATGCAAACTGATTTTAAAAATAAATGTATATCAATATAAAATCCAATAAATTGTCCACGCATAAAAATCAATGCAATTTAAAATCTCAAAATGAAAAAAAGATATTTGAAAATAATTGCCGGTTTGATGTGTTTTAAAAATGTACAGCCCATTTCCCATTACTGATAGGCCATTTTCTCGGCCAGCCGAATGAAGCTCTCCTCATCTTGAAAGATTTGCAGCCCAACAGGCCTGATAAAGCGACTTACTTGACAAATCACAAAAAAACTTGGCTAGCCATTTGCAGAAAGAAAAAAACTACTGGGCTGGTCTATGGTAAACATAAAAGAAAAGGATGTCTAGACAGGCCAGAGTGTCCCGCACAGCCCAGTTGACACCCTGCTTCCGTCTCAAAAACAAATTAGGTAAATGCCACTCCAATTATGGCGATTCATAAAAATGCCACTGCAATTTCCAAACTTTGAAAAATGCCACTGCAATTTCGCCACTGCAGTATGCAAACTTTGAAAAACGCCACTCCAGACTATGAAAAATGCCACTAGAAATGGCATGAAATAGCATTTTTCAAAGTTTGGAAATTGCAGTGGCATTTCTCGGATACACCAGATTTGGAGTGGCATTTATCAAATTAACCCAAAACAAAAATAACTAGGCGAGCTGCTGGGTCCCTAGTGTCAGCTGCTCGCTGTGCAATTCTCTCGTTTATTGACTACGTTGACAATGGCATGGGACCCAGATGTCCGAAATCCACTAGGAGGAGCCATTTTTTATTGGCTTGAAATAAGGAGGCACTTGCTTGCGCACTGCCATGGCCTTGGCGGGTCCCTGCTATCATCCTCTCCACGTACAATCATCTCCCGATTGTGTATGCGTCAACTTGCTAGGCCCACAAGTCAGCCTCTAAACCGTGGAGGACAAATACAACCCATTTAAAAAAAATAACAACCCATTCCATACATTCAAACGGAAAGTTCAACATTCAGAGCAAAGTAACAGGTCTGATCCACATATAGAGTACTGAACTTCCATGTTGACAACCATCATAGCCAAGTTAACTATCTACTCCCACTAACACTCTAGTAGCGTACAAGTACTAACTTACTCTTAGCTAACTAGACGATGTCGGCCGCCATCTGCTCTCCATGCTAAACGCCGGCACCGGCGTCCTCTGCCTCGCCTCGGACTTGCCAGAGGTGCGATAGGGCGCGTTGCTCGCTCGCGTTGGCACTTTCCATGCCGGCGTGGTCCACCGAAGCTTCGGCTTCCAAGCGGGAAACTCACTTGACGAGCTGGTAGTAAAAATCGGCGTCGTGAACACGTGCGTGCTCGACAGCCTCCAGGGCTATTTGCCAGGCGCCGGCCTCCACGTAGTCGGCCCAGTTTGCGGGCGCTCTGCTCCACGTAGTCGGTGCACTGCTGCTCCATGTCCCGCTGGTGGCGCAAATCGGTGATACGCTGCTCCTCCACCAGGCGGTCGCGCTCCAAAAACTCCTGCTCCTCCGCCATGCGGTCGCGCTCCAACAACTCCTTAATCTCCGCATTGCCATCTAAAGACAGATAGAATGCCTCCTCCCTCCGTCTGCCTTCCGGTGAAAACCCGAACACTAGTTCCGGCGGTGACCGCCTCCGGCGTCGCCTACCGCGGACGGGCGGGGGCATGGCGGACGTGGCGAGCGACGTCGGGCCGGTGGGGGCTTATGAGGATATGGCGAGTTGGATCATGGTGGCACCGGAGAAGGCCGGGAAACAGTACTTATAAGCGGAAGGTAGCGCGACGATCATCGGAATTCAATGCATAATGGCTTAGCGCGCCAGCTTGCCGTGGAAAACTAGAGAAACTGAAATTATGACTGTGCCGTCCCGTCCCGTCTGGGTCGCACGCCGGCATGGCTGTCAAACGAGTGCACTCGAATCATCTCCCTCCTTGTCAATAATGATTCCACGGATTTAAAGCGTATCTTTTTTCGCATCAGTTAGCTGCCTTAATTACGGCCTGCTGCATGCAGGCACTCAGAATCGCTTGCAGGCAGTACGCGAAGCAGCATGCAGCCACTTAAATCGTTGGAATTAATTAGGCTTAAACTTATGCATGCCGAGCGCATGCATGCAGCCACTTAAATCGCTGGAATTAATTAGGCTTAAACTTCTGCATGCCGTTAATTATTGCCATGCCTTGGTCTTGCTGCTTTGCTCACGGGACTAATAAACCCGGACGGAGGGAGTACCTTGGTTGGTGAGAGGTTTGAATTAAGCCCTGCAAACCGGAAAGGAGGTACTAGTACGTGCGTTATCCGCTATTTATTCGTGTAGGATCGAGTAGGTCGTTTCTTGAATTGAGCCCTGCAAACCGGAAAGGAGGTAGTACGTGCGTGATCCGCTATTTATCCATGTAGGATCGATAGTGTAGCTTGTCAGTTTCTTCAGAGGTAGGCATTTTTATCCGTGTAGGATCGATAGTGTAGCTTGTCAGTTTCTTCAGAGGTAGGCATTTTTATTCAAAAAACTGCCACTTCGCATCTGGTTCAACATTAGGAGCATGTTTTTTCCAAACCTTTATATCCAATTGAAACTATCCATGTTCACAAAAAGTCCAACTGGATAAAAAGGTTTGAACCAATTGGATATAAAGGTTTGAACCAATTGGATATAAAGGTTTGAAACTATCCATGTTCGTAGTGATGGAAAAGGTGAAATCGATACAACCGAAATTGAGCATCCAATCATTGAATCATGTCCTGCACCTCCAATGTAGGTCCACCCTGCCAATAAATTCACATGCAAACCACTAGTATTACTATCTAATGACAGTACAAAAAGAGTAGCAAGATAGTAGCAAACCATGTACCTTCGTAATGAACAGCTCATAGTGCCACCAATTGGATATAAAGGTTTGGAAAAAACATGCTCCTAATGTTTAACCAGTTGGACTTTTTGTGCAGTTCCACTAAAATCGAGCATCCCTGTTTGCATAGATATTGAAAGTGTGATTACTCTAAAAGTGGCACTAGTTGAAGCATAGAATCACAAATATAAGCATTCCAATTTCTTAATGGGAAAATGTAGCAAGACTGTTTCTAACCACCTGTTTGAAGGAATAAATAAAGCAACAACGGCTGATGTCAGGAAGGCATACATAATTTTTTCTAGAAAAGTGAGCCATTCCTGACCTTTCCTCTTCTTTTAAGCAAATTTTGTGCAGTTCTACTAAACTAAAATCCCATCACCGCCTTGACAATTCAGTGACATTGTACAAAAATGACTTAACATTACATCATGATGTCAGGTATGTTGTCGACAGGCATTAGAGACAAACATACAAACCTCCTCAAGAGAACAGCCGAAGGAGGAGGTGCCCACTCTTGACCTTTCCTCTTGTCTTCATAATTGTCTATGCAGTTTAACCAAAATAAAATGACATCAGCGCCTTTGCATTTTGGTGACACTGTACAAAAATTAACTTATCTCATGAAAGTGAGGTATGTAATCTATAAGCATTAACAGTGCAAAAATCTGAAGGTAGTAACAAGTTCCATCGTTGGTATACTGGCTGTGCAACAACATTATAATGCCTTAGCTGAAAAATCTTTAATACATCCACAATCAACAGCTAACCCTGAAATAATCCAGTGACACTAAATGGCATTGCTTAAATTTATCGGTGGCATTAGACTGAGAGCGGCATTAGTTAAATGTGGCATCACTTTAGCAGTAGCATTGCTTGACTTGACTGCTGGCGTTATACTAACAGCAAAAAAGTGGCAATAAGAGCATGGGCCATTCGGACAGTAGGCGCACCAGTACGATGTACCTCCACGGACGCAGAGTGGTGAGGGAGGTATGGTTGCCCAGAGCAACAAATATCCAGGCAGCATATGTGGATTACGTCCCATTTGTGTTCTCTTTAGCCACCTTTTTCCTATGCGAGGACAATAAACCGATCGACCTGGTCATTCTCTATTGCGTTGTCATGCCTTTCTACCCTTGTTCAACCAAGAGACACGAGACTCATTCCTTAGCTACTGATTTTCCCCTTTTCAACCTAGATGCGGGTTCGATGCCTACTCTCTTGGACAGTACAGTCTCCCTTCCTTTCCTTATTCAACCCAGACATGGATTAGTCTGCATGAAGTAGGGTTTCCTTTAATAGTGCAAATTATGGTTTTCGTCTGCGTGGCCAGCAGAGCAGAGGATAGCAAATTGGGAAGATGGTGGAGTGGAAAAAGATCCACATGCAACGACGTGGCGATGGGGCAATAGAACAAGGTTATGGTTCAAAAAGAGGTAGCATACCTAAGGGTCGGCGGGAAGTGGCTTCGCTCGTGGTCGTCGTCCTCCGTACACACTACGGCAGCGAGCTTGGGGACAAAGGCCATCCCGCGCGGGCGCTAGGTCTGAGAGGACGACCTTGTCGTCAGTGCGTGACCTTGCTCGCCGACGACGAGTGCGTCAACGTTGCACGTCCTTTTCTTCCCCGACGGATCTGTGACCACCGATGAGGAGGGAGAGAGGGGCCGTCTTTTTTAGATCTGGAGAGAGGGTGGTAGTGTGAGAAGCAAGCGGGCAACCCTTATCAAGAAAGCGCTGAAGCTCCAGCCTATATATCTTTTTTATACTACTAGTACTGGAGGTGGAGTAGTGATAGAGTAGTTTATATTTTCTCTACGTACAGTACCAGTTAGTCGTGCTTCAAAACTGATCGGCACGCCATTAAAAAAAATAAAGGTCGATAACCAATGTGGCACCTCGGGCCATGTCGGGGAAATTGCCTCCACGAGCACCTATGGGACCGGAGCCCCTTTCGGTTCGGTGGGGGGCGGAGGCTGCACGAAGAGCGGATCGAGGCGATGCACACGAACGATTTTTACCCAGCTTCGGGCCGCACGGATGCATAAAACCCTACTGCTGCTTGTCTGATTGTATTGGGTTCTTGCTTGGGAGCGCAAGATGCTACAGTACACTCGAGAGTGAGCGTGAGTGTTCGTCTAGGGTTCCCCCCTCTACGTTGCGCATGGGCCTCCTTTTATATGCTCAAGGGGTCACCAACAGGTAGCAACGCAGGCAAGGATAAAATCGGGAAAGCGCTGCGGTGGGTACAGCTGTTTGCATAGTGGCTGTACAGTGTATCATACCTAACTCTGACGGCAGGGGACAAGGGCATTAAATGCCTGTCTGTGTCGTCCAAACAGTGCAGAAGTGGACCGTTAGGGACGCCCCCGTTCGCCACGATGGCTACCTTGTCAGCAGCCGCTTGCCACCGCATACCCCTAGCTGCACAGCCTCCCGCCACGTGCGCCTGGAAGAACCCCAGAGCGACACGTTGGTGGGTGAGCTGGAGCGCGGGTGTGTGGTGGTTGCTTGCCGCGGCAAGCACCTTGCCGCGACTATTGCCTTGTCGTGCCCGGAAGCATGTCGCTCGCCGGGCCTTGCCGCGCCCGGAAGCTTGTCGCTCGCCGGGCCTTGCTGCTGCGTGGGGCGCGTCGCGACAAGTTCTTTGACTAGTCTTCCCGGCAAGCTCCTCTTGCTGGGGCCTTGGTCGTCCTTCCCGGCAAGCTCCTCTTGCCGGGGCCTTGTCTTCCTAGCTTGGATACTTTGTTCTTGAATGGCCCCAAAGGGACCGCAGAGGATCTTGGCGGACGCTTGGCAAGCCTTGCCGCGGGGCGCTGCGACTGCCCGTGCACAAGTTCGGGGTACTAAGGTACCCCTATTTTAGTACACCGACAGGAGCCCCCGGGCCTGGGCCATACACGGTGCCGAGCGTTGTTGGGCCAGGCCCAAAACAGTACAAGAGCACGCGCGGCCTGGGTCACGCCGTTTCTAACTCTGCATCCACCGCGGCTTCCCCGAACGGCACGCGTCGAGCGCGGCGTCGTGGGGGAGGGCGGCTCGCGCTCTCCCCACTAATGAAGGGAGGCGTGAAGGTGTGGTTCTTTTACTGCATGGGGCCGAGGCGCGGTTTTCGTGGCGCCCGCTCCCCATGATCACGGGGTGGGGAGAGGTCGCCTCATCCGTTGCCTCAGTTCTGCACGCTTGCCACGCGGCTTTCATGCGCTTGGGGTGGCGAACGGCGAAGGCGGGAAACCGGGCCGTCACGGGGCGAGGCAGCGAGTCGGGCCCAGCTCCCTGCTCCCCTTGCGTCTTGATTGGCTGAGCGGGGCGGCCGAGCCCCCACTCCGCTCCTTTATAACGAGCGGGAGGGGAAGGTCGGAGCCCGCATTCCTTCGTCTTCTCTCTTCTTCAGCTTCTGATCCCCTCCCTCTCATTCGCCATGGAGGGAGGGAACCCTGGTCATTCAACGGTGGCGGCAAGGGTCGCCGCTAGGCAACGCGCCCCTCCTCCTCTTGCACCCGTAGGGGTAGAGCCAGCCGTACGGGGAAGAGGGAGGGGGCGAGGTCGTGGGCGAGGTCGAGGACGAGGTCGAGGCGCTCGATGAGGAGGCGGACGGGGCGGCGCGCCGGCTTCGCCTCCGCCAGCGCCTCCTCCTCCCACGGCGGTCCATATCAGGGACGACCCTTGCGAGTTCTTCGTCAGGCTGCGCCGGGCGCCTCGCCATCGCCTCCGACTCCCGGCTCCATTTGCGAGTGCCATGGAGACGGAAGCGCCTGAGACACTGAATCTGCGCATGAGGGGCTGTGGAATCAGTGGCACGCGAGTCCACGTTGAATTCCCAGCCCCCGGCGTGATGTATCTTGGTCGAGGGTGGAAGTCGTTCGCCCGTATCCACAGCCTGATGGAGGGGTGCACCCTCCATTTTAAGCTGATGGAGGGCGATCTCCTCTCCGTCAAGGTCTTCGGGGACCTCGGGACTCGGGCACGGTGCTGCGTGGACAGCTCTTCCGGTAGCGAAGGCTCCTCCTCGAGCGAGAGTGACGAGGAGGGGAGCGACAGCGGCGACGAGGGCGGCGGACGCCAGGATGACGGGTCCGACTAGGTGTCGGGCGCCGCTCCGTGTGGCTCCAGCGACCCCATCATCCGTGTCGCCGGCCTGAACTCTCCGGGGTCGTCTCCTTGGGCGGCTGGCGTAGGGAGGCTGCGGAAGAGGAAAGGGCGGGCGGCAAGGCCGTCAAGTCGGAGTACGCGTCGCCTTCGACAGCGTGCTGACGTCCTGCCGCCTCGTCTTCCAGCTCTTCTTCCGGCACCGCCATCACCCTTGTCCTCGGCGACGACCACCGGGATCTTCTCTTGGTGTCTTCTGGCACCCGTAGCTCGCGTAGGCGCCCCTTCTGCTCTCTTCGCCTCCTTGACCTACCTCCTGAAGAGGGGGGACAGGGGAAAAGGATTACAGGCACCTTATCTCTTTTTAATTTGTAAGCCCTCGGGCCTTAGCTGCATTTAAAGCTTGTAATCCCCTTATTCATCTTTTTCATTCTCTATGGACTGTACCTGAGTGGAATGTTTTTTTTAATGAAAAGGGGATGCTTGCCGGGTCACTTGTCTCGCGGGTGGAACCCACGTCAAGGAGGGAATCCTAGATATCTTTACGATAGACATTTCCTTGCCCGGCAGCAGGCCCTGCCGTCTTCCCACGTTGCTCGACCTGTCCCACACCTTTGGCGGAGGCAAGGAGGAGGCGGGTTCGGGCTCCTCGTTTCGTCCATTGGCTGCCGCGACTACGACCAATCCTGGCCCCAGGGAACGAGCCCTGGGGCCTAGAGTTAGGGAGCACGGCAGCTTTTAGGAAGGAACAAGGTTTCGCATACCTCAGTCCATAAGAGAATGCATGATAAGGGATGAAAAACTTATCTGGGATTGCAGACCCCGGCAACTCTGGCTTGCCGGGGCGGATCTTGCAGCCCCCGGCAACACTGGATTGCCCGGGCCCAGATGCTGGTCCGTCCTTCTTCTCCTTCTCGTCCCTCATGCGGTCCGGCAAGGATATGCAAGTCCTGCGAACTAAGAGTAACGATAGGACGACAAAGGGACGCACACCCGACCTCTAAGTTAGGGGTTAGAAGCTGTTAAGCACTATCGACCCTAACCAAGGACGAGACTCGACTCAGCATGCATGCTAAAACTTAGGGCGTCAGCGCTTCTCTTATGCTCAGGGTCTGCGCCTGGCTTTGTACAAAGGATTACATGCAACAGCGGCAAGACTTGTACAAAAGGGTGGTTGCCGGACAGGGTCCGACAACCGCGCCTTACGGGTAAAACTTGCGAAGATGCTCTATGTTCCAGGAGTTGCTCACCGGAACGCCATCTTCGGTCTCAAGGCAGACAGCTTCGGGCCTAGTGACCAGTTTCACCCAGTAAGGGCCTTCCCACTTTGGCGTCAACTTGTTTGAATTCTTGGCCGACTGAACGCGCCGAAGAACAAGGTCGCCTTCCTCGAAGCTTCTGGCCTTAACTTTGCGGCTATGGTAGCGACGCAAAGCTTGTTGGTAGCGAGCAGCTCGCACAGCGGCCTGAAGACGATCTTCCTCAAGGAGCAGCGCGTCATCTTGCCGCAACCGCTCTTGCTCAAGCTCATCGTAAGCGAGCACTCGAGGTGACCCGTATACGAGTTCCGTGGGGATAACTGCTTCTGATCCATAGACTAGAGCAAATGGTGTCTGGCCGGTGGCTCGATTTGGCGTCGTCCTGATCGACTAAAGAGCCGCCGGCAGCTCCTCGATCCAGTTTCTTCCACACTTATGCAGCCTATCGAAAGTCCTGGTCTTGAGCCCGTGCAGCACTTCAGCGTTTGCCCTTTCCGCTTGACCGTTGCTCCTAGGGTGAGCAACAGAAGCGAAGCAGACTTTGGCGCCGAGATCTTGGGCGTACTGCATGAAGGCGCGGCTCGTGAATTGCGTACCGTTGTCGGTGATGATCCTGTTAGGGATCCCGAAGCGGCAAACAATCGACCTGAAGAACTTGACTGCTGATTGTGCGGTCACCTTCCTCACTGGTTCCACTTCCGGCCACTTTGTGAACTTGTCGATTGCAATGTACAAGTACTCAAAGCCCCCGACAGCTCGGGGGAAGGGGCCGAGGATGTCGAGCCCCTAGACCGAAAATGGCCAGGATAAAGGGATCGTCTGGAGAGCTTGAGCTGGCTGGTGTATCTCCTTGGAATGGAACTGGCACGCTTCACACTTGGTTACTTGTGCAGTTGCATCCTGGAGGGCTTTGGGCCAAAAGAAACCTTGCCGGAACGCTTTGCCGGCAAGTGCTCTTGCGCCAATGTGGTGACCACATATGCCTCCGTGTATCTCTGCCAACAGCTTTCGTCCGTCTTCCCGGGGAATACACTTCAATTTCACGCCGTTGAGTCTTCTTCTGTACAGTGTGTTGTCGACAAACTGGTACATACTTGACTGCCGGGCTACTCTTTCCGCTTCTTCGGGCTCTTCGGAAAGTTCTCCTGTCTGAAGGAAATGGACAATCTACTGCGCCCATGCTGGAGCTTGCGGCTCGACAACAAGGACTAAAGGCACATCTGCTGCTGCGGGAACATCCGCTTCTACGGCGAGAATTAGGGGCTCAGCCGGAGCCTGATGTTCCTCGGCAAGCTCACCGGAGCAAAACTTGTCGGGAGTGTCTGCTTCAACGGAACGAGCCCTGGGGCTCGCCGGAGCGGACGACTCCTCAGCATTTTTGGCGTTGATCTTGGGGACCTTCTTGGCGGTGGCTGTGGGAAGCTCTGCCGGAAGATAGTCACCAGAAACCAACTTCCTCTTCTTGCTCTGTCCAGTCGATGGAGTTACGGATGGTTGAGTCAGCTTGAGCACAAAGATTCCTGGTTCCACAGGTAATTTAAGTGCTGCGCACTTTGACAGGCCATCTGCGATGTCGTTCTCAGCTCTTGGAACATGTTCCATCTGTAGGCCGTCAAAGCGCCCTTCTAGCTTCCTCACCTCATCAACGTAAGCTTCCATCAACGGACTCTGGTAATCCTTATTCACTTGGCGGACGACAAGCTGCGAGTCACCCCTGACAATGAGCCTCTTGATCCCAAGGTCTGCCGCGATCCTGAGACCGGCAAGCAAGCCTTTTTCATACTCTGCAGTATTGTTGGTTGCTTGCTCCTTGGGAAAGTGCATCTGGACTATGTACTTGAGGTGCTCTCCGGTGGGTGCGATGAGCAGCACGCCAACACCGGCGCCTTGCAGCGAGAAGGCACCATCAAAGTACATCAGCCACTCTTTGCTTGCCTCGTCGACAGGGATGCTTGTCTCTGGAATTTCCTCATCTGGGGTTGGCATCCACTCCGCTATGAATTCTGCCAATGCTCTGCTCTGGATGGTTGAAGTGCTCTCGAACTTGAGGCCAAAGCTTGACAGTTCCAGTGCCCACTCAACAATCCTGCCTGTTGCTTCTGGATTCTGCAGTATCCTCTTCAGCGGGAAGCGAGTGACAACTGTGATCTCATGTGCTTGGAAGTAATGGCGCAGCTTCCTCGAGGCCCTGAGGAGGCCGAAAAGCAATTTCTGCACCCCAGAGTACCTTGATCTAGCCCCCTGCAGAAGGGAACTGACAAAGTAAACTGGGCGCTGCACCATTTTCTTCCGCACCTCTTCTTGCGGTTGCGCAGATTCATCCTTGACGGGACCAGAGCTTGTCAGGGAAGCCCCCTGCTTGTCGCTGGACGTGCTTGGCGCGGTTGCGGGCTCATCGTCTGCTTCCCTCTCCGCTACTAACGCAGCGCTAACCACTTGATTAGTTGCCGCTAGGTACAGCAGCAACTTCTCTTGTGGCTTAGGCGCGACAAGTATTGGAGTGGAGGACAGGTATGTCTTCAAGTCTTGCAGCGCAGCCTCCGCTTCCGGAGTCCATTGCAAGGGACCTGCCTTTTTCAAGATTTTGAAAAACGGTAGGGCGCGCTCAGCTGACTTAGAGATGAACCTGCTGAGAGCCGCCACGCAACCGGCAAGTCTTCGCACATCCTTGACACGCTTCGGTGCTTCAATCTGCTCGATGGCCTTGATCTTGTCGGGATTGGCTTCAATCCCTCGCTAAGACACGAAGAACCCGAGAAGCTTGCCGGAAGGGACTCCAAACACACACTTCTCAGGGTTGAGCTTGAGGCTGATCTTGCGCAGATTTGCAAAAGTCTCTTCTAAGTCTTGAACCAGGGTTGCCCTGTCCTTGCTCTTGACCACTATGTCATCCATGTAGGCTTCCACATTTCTGTGGATCTGCGACTCAAAAGCGGTATGGACTACCCTTGCAAATGTTGACCCCGCATTCTTCAAACTGAAAGGCATCCGTTTGAAACAGTATGTGCCACATGGAGTGATGAATGCGGTCTTCTCCTCATCTTCTTCTGCCATGAGAATCTGGTGGTACCCCGAGTATGCGTCAAGAAATGAAAGCAAGTCACATCCGGCCATGGAGTCAACAATCTGGTCGCGGCAAGGGAAATGGGTCTTTGGGACAAGCTTTATTGACATCGGTGAAGTCGATACAAAGCCTCCATGTGGGGACCCCGACTCATAAGTCGTGATCACCGAATGCACGTGTATAGTGATCCCAGAGATCAATGCTCACTGAACACACAGAAGCTGAATAACAAGAGTCTTACATCCATACATACCGTATTGCACAAGTAGGACCATTATGGTCAAGCCTTGAGTATAACATTGCAGCGGAAATCTTCGTCGATAACTTGGACCCATGCCATCTGCCTTAACCCTACAGGCATTCTGACTGGGAAAGCGGCCTAGCTCGCACGATCTTCACCAAATAATTCTTCAATATGTCTTGTCTTTCATGCCTGGCCAATAAAATAACCAGTGGCAAGCCAATGAGTACTTTGAATGTACTCGCAAGCAACCCATGTTTTGGTTCAAGGAACACAATGCATGATATAGGCAAATTTTTCGGAAAGCTAGTTTTGAGTGCAATGACATGTTCAACAACTTGTAAGACATGCATCAGGAGAAATTCAAGTAACCATGAGGACAGGTTACAGATATCAACATAAATAGAGTGGGCACCAACCCAACTCAATCATGTCAACTCCTTGACTTGACCCAAATAGTTCTTCCCACTTATCCATCAGACACACTGGTTCGAAAACACGTGGACGTAGCCCAAGAGCGGTTACCCAACTGTCCTTGACCGTGGACACGGCTATTCGAATAGTTTTACACTCTGCAGAGGTTGCACACTTTACCCACTAGATCCGGGGAACTTCCGTGTCATCCACGACCCGCGGTACCTCAAGTACCCGGGGTGGGGTAAGCACCCGATCACTACCTTTCCCTAGACGACACTAGCAAGGAGTCCACTCGTTGTTCCGTATCCTCACGATGTACATCATACGATACTCACTCTAGATCGTAACATCCGAGAGGGGACACAAAGGTGTATCCGGTGCCCTGTGAAAACAGTCATGGCCGCCCTACCTGGCACGACCCTGTCCTGAGAGAGCGCACCAACAACTCTCCCGTCACTAGTAATGCGGGCTCCAAACTAGTATCGTCCTAGGTAATCAATAATGCCCTTTCCCATATAAGGGTAGAGTGGTTGCGCATGTATGGTTGGAATAACGGTCGCAACTTAAACCAATCCGTTTTTGAAAACAACTCACACACATGCCTCAGTACACCACTTCGTCATCAAGTGGTTACCCATCTCATCATCTCCCTCGGGCATAAGTGGCACCCGATGGGGTTTTCGAAAAGTCCTTTGAAAATATTTTGCCTCCATCACCATGCATATTCCCGTCCCCTTTTGCGTAGCTCTACTTTGCATCCTATCTACTCCCACCGGCATAACCCTCATAAGAAGGTAGGGTCATGCACAATGCAAGTATCAACGAGAAAAGTAACAGAGGCAATACACCAAAGTGGTTACCCTTTCATCATGATTCCGATGCAACAATAATAAGTGCTATATGACATGCATAAAAAGGGTTTCATAGACATGGTCAAAGGGCTGCTTGCCTGGTTCATCAAAGTCTTGAGATCTTCTGGTCCTTCTCCAAGTACTCCGTCTACTTCGTCAACTAACGTCGGAAACAATCATAATAAGCAACACCACAAGGCAAAAATAAAAGTGCTCTAAAAATATGAAGATGACTTTTCTAGGATACCTCTAGTCATATGAGGAATGACCAAGGTGATTTCAATGGAATTGGATAAGTGGATATTTCCAAACATTTTAATATGATGGGATCAAGGGGTTTTATGGGATTGCAAGAAGTGTACAGAAACATATTTTTGAAAAATGAGCAAAGGCACCCATTTAACAAAGAATGATTTTAGAAGCATCTAGGAATTGGTTTCACTGGATTTGGAGCTCAAATGAATTTCCTATGAATTTGCAAAGTTGATAAATATGAAGAAATGGCTCAATAATTTATGTGGCACAGAAAGTATTATTAAAAATGTTCATAAACTAAGTTATGAACTTAGTAACACCTAGGAATTTGAATCATGGGATTTGGATCAATTTTGAGCCTTATGTGATTTTCTAAAGTTTATGACAGAAATGGAAATATGGGATTTGATAAACGTTTGTGAAGAAAATCTTTATGGAAAAATGTGCAAATTGCACCATGTGATAGATCAGGAATTTAGAAACATTTAGAAATTTGAATCATCAAATTTGGAGTTAGATTGAATTGTTTATTGATTTTTGAAGTCCACTGGAAAAAGAAAAAGGGAAAAGGTTTTAACCTTATCCTGTGAGTTGGGCGGCAGATAGACCGTGGGCCGGCCCAGCTGCGTAGCCGCGCGGGAGAAGAGGCCACGTCGAAGGCGGTTTTCCGGAAGTACGCCAACGCGCAGGGGCAGGCGGAAACAAGGGAAGCCGCTTCCACTTAAAACGGGCGGGCCCGCCCTCTGGGTCGCTGACGAGCGGGGCCCGGTGCCTAGGCCGTCTCCTACCTCCCGCTCGAACAGAGCAAGGGCAGGGGAGGTGTGGCCGTGCGGGCGCCGGTGATCCCCCGGCGGTACCGGCCACCACCAGCGACGCCCGGCGTACTGGCGTGCTCAGGAGAGGTTGCCACATCCTCCGAGGTGCGCCACAACCGCAGGGGAGGCCAGACGCTAGCGTATCCTCGGCCGCGGCGGGCAAGGCCGACGATGGTGATGGAACACGACGGCATGGCCATGGAGAGAAGAGGGAGAAGCACGAGACGGGACCGCGGTGATGGTGGGAGTGCTCTGGTGCGGTCTAGATGGGAGGAGGAGGAGAGGGGGGCACGGATTTAGGCGGAGTCCGGCGGCTCGGCTCCGGCCATGGGGAGCGATGGAGAGCTCGAGGAGGGGAGTGGGCTGGTCCAGGGGTGCGCGGGAGGGAGAGAGAGCCAAAGGAGTAGAGAGGGGGGCTCGGGGCGGCCTCAAATAGGAGGGGGCGAGGTGCACAGCGGGGTCTTGCGCCGGCGAGGCCGTAGCCGTCACTAGGGGCCATGGGAGGGCTTGGCTTCGAGTCTGGGGTCTTCCTGGGCGTGGCCTACGACCAGGGAAAGAGAGAGGGAGAGAGGAGCAAGCGCGAGGCGGGTCCCGAGCGAGGTCAGCGAGTGGCGGAGCTGGGCGGCGCTCTGTCGCCTTCGAGGCGGCCAGGGGGGAGAGAGAGAGGAGAGGCCCGACCTCGTAGCGTGTTGAGGACGTCGAGGCGGCCTCGGGAGACATGAGGGGGAGGGCCGAGGTGGCCGGGGGTGCTTGGCAGGGGGCGGCTACAGTGCGGGAGCGCACTGTAGCACGCTCTGGAGCACGCCAATTGCATGCCATGGCATGCTTTTGGCTTGTAGGGCGTGGCCACTTGTGTCCAATAGCCCTAGGGGGGAGTAAACAAAGGGGAGGTGGCCTTGGATGCCCTGGTGAACCACTAGAATGAGGAGGGAGGTGAGAAAGGAGAAGAATGCTGCTGTCCAGAGAGGGAAATGAGGGTTTTCACCCCCAAATAGTTGAGCTGGAGTGCAGCCATTGCTACTGGAGGTAGGGGAGGACTAGGATGAGCTGTGGTAAAAATTTGAGCTCAAGGAGATTAGTGGAAGGGGTCTAAACAGGGATTTTAAGTTTCTATCAGAAGGTGTTTGATGGTGGTTTGGGCAAGTAAATTAATTCCACTTGCCATGAGAATTAACAGGATGAAATTTCACATAGAAGTAGAGTGTTCCACCAAGTTTGAGCTCATTTGGGCAAAGTTGCCAATGCAACTTTTGTGAACCCTAGAAATCAACAGAAATGGTTTTACCAAGATTTAGTCATGCAAATCTATTCTCCTTGATGCACCACTTTGTGTAGTGTCATCATTTGAGGATTTTACCATGCTCACAAAAGTTGGGGTCAAGGAGAAAAAGTTGGCAGTACAAACTTGTTCAAATTGGATTTTGGTCAGAGAGGGTTTTGGGGCACTTTGACCAATATAAAATTCTCTCCAACTTGTGCCATTTGGTCTAGATGCATTATTACACCATTAGAGAATGTGCACCAAGTTTGAGAGCATTTGGACATGTTTGACAGTGCAAAGCTGTTCAAACTTGAAAAAGGACAGAAGTGGTTTTGAGATGGTTTCATGGGGTTGTACTGTTCTCCATGACATGAGACTTGGCAAGATCATCAAAAATGTCATATGTGACATGCTAGAATTTTCTTGGATTTTTATGGAAATATTTCCTGTAGAAATATTTCAAATCCTTGAAATGAGCAGAAATGGTTTTGGGAGGTTTTGTCCAATATTTTGATCATGACCAGGTATTGAAACTCATATATATGGAAACTATATGTCCATTGAGTCTCCATAATTTTTCTCAAATATATTTAAAGCTTTAAAATAATTTTAACCTATTTAAGACCATTTCTGTCCTTAAGAAAAAGCCTTTAAATAAAATAGGAAAATAACTTTTAAAATTATATTTTTGTGGTTTCTGGGTATCCTATATCTAATAGGAGTCAAAAATATTTTTGGAAAGATTTTTACTTCCCTTAATTAAGTACTTGCAGTGCAATCCTCAATCAAGGGGGTTTTTGGAAAACTATTTTTAGAAAATACTTTTTGGCCAAATTATTTTTGTAAGAAAATACTATATTGCTCTATACACATGGCATGATCATTGGGAAAAGGTTTTGGATCAAGTAGAAGGAGTATAAGAGTTGGGGGATTTATTTGATTTTTAGAGCACTTGCAAACAACACACAAAAAGCAAATCAAGCAAAGTCCAAAACACTCAAAAGTTTTTGTCAAACCACATTTTATCATGATTTATTAGCTTAAGTGTTGTGGCATGAAAATCAGGGTGTGACAGACCTACCCCCCTTACAAGAATCTCGTCCCCGAGATTCCCAGACTAGGCGCGGGAAGGAATACGGAAACTTGGGGTAGTCTTCACGTCCCCATACTGCTCCTGCTTCCGAGTGGTGCTCCATCGAATCTTGAAGTACTCGATGGCGTGGCTTCGTGTTTGTCGTCCTGCTTGATCCAGATTGCAATTGGGGTCTCTCGCGTATAATGTATCCTCGTTATTAATGTGGGTTGATGACCTGTTCTATCTAATAAAATGATATGCCTGTGATAAACTTACTAAATTTATGAATGGCTTTCGAGTCGCTTCTCTGAGTGAGTGGTGCGACGAGGCAAAAAAATATTTTCCGAATACATAATTGTACGTGCATTGCAACAGGTTATCGGATGAGGCCAATCAACAATAGTAGTACACTATTTGTACTAGCTTCACATGCTTCGCGCGTCGGGCGGGTGTTTTTACCGTAGCCATATGTTATTGTGTTCGCAGTACGTAACCAGCACCTCGAATCCTTGATACTAGTACAATATAGTAGGAGTAAGTAGTAGGAGTAGTAGGGTGGCATGGGCTAGAACAAGCATTCACGTCCAGGAGTACGGCACACGCCACCACCACGACATCCATCTGACACCATATTATTTCTTGGAGTCCGTGCTAGAGCAATCTCTTCAACCTCGTCGTTTCTCTAACTTCAGCCATCGCGCGGCGGGCGAGGTGGGGGTTTGCCGATAGTCGGTTTCCTTAACTGCGGTCCCACTTGTAAGGCCAACTCCAACGCATGACCCCAAACGGACCTCCGTTTTGCACGAACTCCAACGATAATTTTGACTAGAAAAGCAAGACCAAAGAAAACAAGAACCACAACAATACATTTTACTACTCCTGTAAGTTGGATTAGTGCCTTCTCGATGCATTCATTGTTGATCTGCGGAGGCTCGATCTTGCGTGCTTCTTTCTTCTTCGAGTGTAAAGAAGTAGACGTTGCTTCCTCGCATCTAGTCTCATGTCTAGCCTCTATTCTAGTAGGAGTATCAACAAGTGCACTAATCTCATCTCTAGCCTCTGTGCTACTAGCTAAAAGTGATAGAACATCTACTAAATTGCGCTCTATCAATATATGGATGTACTCTTCTTCCCAATACAAAAACTTGCATCCATTCTACTCCCTTTGTTGCACAATACATGCCTTCTATTTTTCAAAATATATATGTATCTAGACATGTATTAGTATATAGGTACATCCATTTTTGGACAAATGGAAGTCAAGTATTTTGGAACGGAGGGAGTACACAATAAAATTTTTAAGTTAGCACAACTAGTCTAATCTGAGAGCACAACCGAAGATTTGGTCAGGTTCTTCCTCCTTTTGCCGACACGTGGGACATCCAGCATCCAGGTCGTGTCATGAAAGAAAATAGAGTGGTAGTTGAAGCCACGAGATGTGCATCTTGGGTTAAACTGTAAATAGAATCTTACTACTCTTGAGTAACTCCAAAAGCGGCCACTGAAGATCTTTATTGGATTTGTTTTTCATCACCAGCACGTCGAGGTGAAATATGTGCAGGTTCAGTGGGTCCTCTTGCGTTTTCACTGACATGTGGGGCCGCATATGAGCAAATAGACGATGGGCTCCGCGCGCCCGCTGGCTGGCTGAGAAGAGAGATAGAGGAGGGCTGAGCACGGACTGCAGGAAATTTGTTCTACGTACCTCGATATAGGCTCGATATAGTGGGGTGGCATGGGCCATAACTAGCATTCACGTCTAGTAGTACGGCACATGCCACCCACACGAGTCCCATCCGACACCAGTTTTCTTGGAGTCCGTGCTACAACCATCTCTTCTTCCTCCTGTTTTCTCAGCCATCGCGCGGTGGGCGGGGTGGGGGTTTGCCGATAGTCGGTTTGCTCAACTGCGGTCCCACTTGTAAGTGAAAATGCAACACCGCACGCATTCCCGCTTGAGCGGCGTGCTGGACCAACCGTGTGGGGGTGCGACGCGAACACGGCAGACTTTTCCTTTTGAACTCGTAACTTGTAAAATCTGGTTATGCTCCATGGCGCGACCGATAGATAGAAAATAACGATTTTTCCTAGAGTAATGAGAAGTTTGGTTCTGGCGCCGTTCATGCATGGAGTACGTACGAAAATTATGAAGTTGATGCGAAAGGTAAGATAATTACTGTAGTATCATATACTACTACATGGATTTGACGGAAAGATAAAAATACATACGGATCCATCAACGTTCAACGACATCCTCACGCCCTAGTGCGCCGGGTCACCAACCGACGTGTGAGGAGCAGCGGCGTTGGCGGCGAGCTCAACGTGCTTCTGAACAGTGTCGTCCAAGGTTGCCCTGCGCTCCAAGAAGGCCAGCGTCCTATCGTCCTCCTCTTGCATGTAGTAGTTCTTGTGGACGATTTGCACGTAGACGTGGGTGATTATGTCGATGGTGTCTTGCTGCACCAGGCGCTGCGCGGCGAGCGCAACCTCGAGGTGAACATTCTCCGGTGCGACGGCGGGCAGTCGCAGGGCCACCAATGCGTCGAAGAGGTTGTTACCATAGTGGCCGTTGAGGGTGGCGGGCATCGCAGAGCCTGGGCGCGTCGGCTGGAGGCTTATGTCAACGTCGTCCGCAAGCTTCTTGACGACGGTGAACTTGTCGAGGAAACCGACGAGGACCTTGTCAAACAAGGAGACGAAGCTGTCGTCCAAGCGGCCCCTCGCCCTGGCGGCCTCAAGCAATACTACCTGGAGACGTTCCTCGGTGCCGGGCCGCAGGCCGGCGTCGTGGACCATCTGGCACAGTCCGGCTGATGCTCGCGCTCATCGCTTCCATGGGTCTAGCGTAGCTTCTAGTCAACTGATCTTGCGATTCGAGTGATCACTCTTGCCCCTGGTTAGCGTGCGTAGGATTTCGTACTACTCCTCGGCCCTCTACTACACCTGCCTTTGGCTGTATGATAGGTGGGCCAGCCACCCCCTGGGCCCACGTGTCATTCACCCAAAGGCAATTGCCGTAAGTCAATGAAGATGCGTCCCCTCCGTGCCGGTGCAGTATAGTCATCTCACCGGGCATCTAGTTGGGGCCAAACGAGAGAAGTTTGATGTTTACTGGTTTATTGGTCCTCTTTGCATTTTGCGCCAAGTTTTGACCTTTGATTTAACTAATAAAATGTAAATGCATGTAAACAAAAATGTTGTGTAAGTCACCTTACGAAAATCAAATAATCCCAAAATACTTAGGCACGGTGCAATAACTCCCTCCTTGTTTCTTATTTCGTGACATATCAACCAATCAGAGATGTGGGCCGTGCATGCTTTCAATGACATGAGACTACTAAACATGACATGCAGTGTTTAGTTCATTGCATGTAATCCTATTAGTACTCTAGTTAGCAAAAAACATTAAGTTCTCTCGCCGATAGGAATAAAACACCATGTATTTATTTACAGAGGGAGTAGTACATTTTTTGTGACATGCATTACTAGATATTGCTAGTCAAATACTAAAATCCAGATGGACGTGGTAGTGCTCCTAAATCCAGACGGTGGTGCTACTAGTACTAGTAGTAGTACTACCAATGTAGTAGTATGAGTACTAGCACTGTACTACCCGTTGGTCAAATTATTACGTGCTGCTCCTCACAGTGAAGTGACAAGACCCTGCACCGAAGATGACACCTGAGTATAGGCGCCATGTTCGGCATACCATAGTCAGCCTCACCATCTGCAGTCACTATCATCATGGCTGTAGAGCTAGCCTGCTTACAACTAGCCTTGTTCGACATAATTTCCCGTGCATAGATGTAACGCCCCGGATCTGATGCGCCAGGTGTCCGTCAGTTATTCGCCGTCGTTGCCATGTCATGTGCTTGCGTGTCGCTCTTTGCCATGTCATCATCTGCATTTCATATCATGTCATCATGTGCATCGCATTCGCATACGTGTTCGTCTCATAAATCCGAGCATTTTTCCCGTTGTCCGTTTTGCAATCCGGCGCTCCTATGTTCCCCGGCGTCCCCTTTTACATTTCTTTGTGAGCGGGTATTTAACTTTCTCGGAATGGACCGAGGTTTGACATGTGGCCTTGGTTTACTACCGGTAGACCGCCTGTCAAGTTTCGGGTCAATCGGAGTTCGTTTGGTACTCCAACGGTTAACCGGGTAACCGTGAAGGCCTCGTGTGTGTTGCAGCCCAACACCCCTTCAAAACATCCCAATAACCCATCTAAGACACTCCCATGTCCTCCGCCGTTCGATCACGATCGCGTGGCCGAAAACCGCTCTCCATTTGGAGCTTCCTAGCCCCCTCTACCTATAAATATGTGCACCCCTCCTCCAAATCCGGGCAAACACCCCCAAACCCTAGCTATTTTTTCCCTCCGCGCCGCCGGACGTGTCCGATTCGGGCCGGACACGCCCGCCGCCACCGCCCGACGAACCGGGACCCGCCACGTGGCCTCGCCGCATCCCCCGCGCCGCCGGCCCGCGCGCCCGCTCCCGGCCCCCACGGCCCGAGCCGCGCCGCCCCGCGCCCGCGCGCCCGCCGCCGCCGCCGTTCCCCGCCGTCGCCCGCGCCGCCGCCGCCAAGCTCGCCGGCCGCCGCCCGGCTTCGCCGCCCGTGACCCGCGCCCGCCACCGCGCCGATCCCCGCCGCCACCGCCCGGCGCCGGATCCGGCCTCCCCCGAGCCGCAGCCGCCTCCTCCGGCGACCTCCCCGGCGGATCCGGCGAGATCCGCCCGGTGAACCTCGGAATCCGCGCCGGAACGGTTGACTCTCGTCCCCCCCGATTTTTGCTAAGTCCCAAGTTTTCCACATCATCATCGCTTGTTCAACGTGCCGTAACTTTGCATCCGTAGCTCCGTTTCGCGTGTATAATATGTCAAATTGTTCGCCACGAAGAGTGCATCATTGCATTCCATTGCATAATTTTCATTTGAGGTCATCTTGGTGCCCGAAATGCTGTTAGAAGAGGGCTAGTTGATGTTAGTTGCTGGATCTTATCTGAACATGCACTTTTGTCATTTTTGCCATGATTGATGTGTACCTCCTATGAAGTTGAGTCCTACATGAGTTTTGTAATATGCCATTTTACCTTTCCATAGAATTTTGCCATGTATTTTTGTGATCTATGTGGTGACTAGCACAAGCATGCAAACTAGGCAACTTGATGTTGCTGATTTCAGAGACTTAGTGATTTCACCAAGTCCCTGACTGCTGTTATTTTCATGCCATGTATTCATGTTGTTTCTGAGAGATTTATGCATAATTTGAGCATAATCAGTAAGTGTGTTTTGAACTTGAGTATTTTCTCTATCCATCCATGCCTTTGTTTGTAATTATGGAGTGCCATAGCTTGAGTCAATCGAGCTCTACTTTTGCTACAAAATGTTGCTGGCAGATTGTTTACATGTTATTTGATTTTGCCAACCTTGGTGTAGTTGATCCTTGCATGATATGATGTTTTTCTTGCCATGTCTAGTTACTATGCCATGTCTTCTTGATGTATGTATGCTTAGTTTATCATGCAATGCTCTGTAGTGAGTGCATCGAGCTCACGAACATGCCTACTCGTTATCAGTTTCTGCCATGTCCAGTTTTCTGCTAAGTCTGAAACCTGTTATGAAACTTGCTTATTTGACATGGGTGTAATCATATTTTTTGATCCTTTTTGGCTTATGGTCAGTAAGGGACTTTTGTCAAGTGATTTGAGTAGATTCATGCCATGCCTTACTTTTCTATGTTCTGGTCCTGTAGCATGTTGTTTCATTGCTCTGAACATGTCATCCTGATGTTAGTTTCTGCTATGTTGTTTATTTCACTAACCTGTTATCTTGTGCACTTTTGCCATGCTTGTTTGGACCTGTTATGATGTGATCTAGCCGTAGCTCAGTGTTCATCTTTTATCGAGCATCTTGAGTAGTTTACTGTCATATGCTTTGTTGCCATGTTTGGGTGCAGTAGCTTAATTAATTGTTGCTTGCTAAGTAGCATCATGCTGTTAATGGCAGATTCTTGTCATTTTTGTATTGCTCGTCATTTGCAAACCGTGCATCCGATTCCGGTGATCTTTATATCGATTTCAACCGAAATCACCTCACCTATCCAGTGGCATACTTGGATTGCAAAGATTATGCGTTGTTCATCTTTTTCCTTCCGGAGCACGCATATGCATTGCATATCACATCTCGCATATCATGCCATGTTTTGCATCATGTTGCTTGCGCATTGCATCGTGGTTGATATTTGTTCCTTTGCTTGCTCTCTTGTCTTGGGTAGAGCCGGGAGACGAGTACGTGAACGAGGAACCTGTTGAGAACGCGTTCGAGGACCAAGCTTTCGACAACTCTGAGAACCTTGCAGGCAAGATGACCATACCCTCGAAATCACTTCTATCTTTGCTTGCTAGATTGCTCGCTCTTTTGCTATGCCTATGCTGCGATACCTACCACTTGCTATATCATGCCTCCTATATTGCCATGTCAGCCCCTAACCATCCATGTCCTAGCAAACCGTTGATTGGCTATGTTACCGCTTTGCTCAGCCCCTCTTATAGCGTTGCTAGTTGCAGGTGAAGATGAAGTTTGTTCCTTGTTGGAACATGGACTTGTTGTTCCTTGTTGGAACATGTTTACTTGTTGGGATATCACAATACCTCTTATTTAATTAATGCATCTATATACTTGGTAAAGGGTGGAAGGCTCGGCCTTTTGCCTGGTGTTTTGTTCCACTCTTGCCACCCTAGTTTCCTTCATACCGGTGTTATGTTCCCGGAGTTTTGCGTTCCTTACACGGTTGGGTGATTTATGGGACCCCCTTGACAGTTCGCTTTGAATAAGACTCTTCCAGCAAGGCCCAACATTGGTTTTACCATTTGCCACCACCTACTCCTTTTCCCCCGGGTTTTCGCGAGCCCGAGGGTCATCTTTATTTTAGCCCCCCCGGACCAGTGCTCCTCTGGGTGCTGGCCCGAAATGAGTAGACTGTGGGGCCACCACGGGGAAACTCGAGGCTTGGTTTTACTCGTAGGATGTCTCATACGGATGTGCCCTGAGACCGAGATATGTGCAGCTCCTATCAGGATTTGTCGGCACAATCGGGCGGCTTTGCTGGACTTGTTTTATTGCTGTCGAAAAGTCTTGTAGTCCGGGATCCCGAGATTGATCGGGTCTTCCCGGTAGAAGGAATATCCTTCGTTGACCGTGAGAGCTTATCATGGGATAAGTTGGGACACCCCTGCAGGGTATTATCTTTCGAAAGCCGTGCCCGCGGTTATGAGGCAGATGGGAATTTGTTGATGTCCGGTTGTAGAAAACCCGAAGTTGACCTTAACTAAAACACATCAACCGCGTGTGTAACCGTGATGGTCTCTTCTCGGCAGGGTCCGGGAAGTGAACAAGGTTGTTGGAGTTATGTCTGACGTAGGTTGTTCTAGGATCACTTCTTGATCACTACTAGTTTCACGACCGTGCTTTGCCTTCTCTTCTCGCTCTCTTTTGCGTTGTAGCCACCATATGCTAGTCGCTTGCTGCAGCTCCACCTCACAACCCCTCTCCTACCTATAAGCTTAAATAGTCTTGATCTCGCGGGTGTGAGATTGCTGAGTCCCCGTGACTCACAGATTCTATCACAACAGTTGCACGTACCAACGATGCCAGTTCAGATGACGCGACCGAGCTCACTTGGAAGTTCGACGAGGAACGTGGCCGTTACTATGTTTCCTTTCCAGATGATCAGTAGTGGAGCCCAGTTGGGGTGATCCGGGGATCTGTTTAGCATTTGGGGTAGTCTTCTTTCATTTTGGTACCGTAGTCGGACCTTTAGTGTAATCTGTATGATGGATGTTATTTATGTACTTGTGTGAAGTGGCGACTGTAAGCCAACTATGTATATTTCCCCTTATTTATTACATGGATTGTGTGAAGATTACCTCACTTGCGACATTGCTTTCAATGCGGTTATGCCTCTAAGTCGTGCCTCGACACGTGGGAGATATAGCCGCATCGAGGGCGTTACAGTAGATGCCCGTGCATTGCACGGAACACCAAGACTGGGGGTGGACGGCTCCGGCAGCGGCCATCGCACCAGATTTTTCCATGGCCTTCTACTCCTAGATGTGGTGGGGAGGAGATGAGGCTGATTGTGAGAGACAAGGAGTTGTTTGTAAATAGGGAACAAGTGCGGGTATCTTTTTGCAAAAATGGAGAAGCTTGGTTTGTATGCGTCAGATCTAGATCCGATGGCTATTGGTGAAAGATGGGAGGCACAACATCATCACCAACTCATGACATGTTTGATTCGCAGGATTTTGAAAACGCAGGAATAGGACACAGCAATATTACAAGTTTCAGACTGATATTACAAATGCTAGGAGTAATGCTGCACCTACGAAGAGGGAATTACTAGGAAGTTTACGTAAGAACTTTCGTTACTTTAGGTGGATGCCGAATTATTGTACAAACTAAAATCCACCGCCCTGACAAGTCACTAATGGGCAAATAAGTTTTCGAGTCTCTGGCCACTTGATGTTTCAAAAACAAATTCAGCTTCTGCGAAGACTTTGTCATTTAGGCTTAGACGCTTGCGGTGATCAGCACGCCATTCATTGTTGCGCCAAAGAACGCCAAACCTCATTAACTTGAGCACACTTGCCTCCAGAACAAAGAACCTGGTCAATTTAATCTCAGATGTGCTACCTCGGTAGTTGATCAAATCAATTTCTGTAAGATGGAGATCAAGGCATTCGATGAGATTGATATAGTGCAGCACATTTTTCACTTTCGGGTCTTTTTTTATATGCAAAAGAAGAGAACATATTAGAGCAGCTAGCTGCATAAGATTGCCGTGTCATCAAGAGGTACCAATATCATTCGCTCATACGATAGGGTTGGTTGGCTAGTGGTATTTTTCACTCTCTCTCTCTCTCTCTCTCTCTCTCTCTCTCTCTCTCTCTCTCTCTCTCTCTCTCTCTCTCTCTCTCTTTCTGTTTCCTCTCATTTAACTAGGAGCACGTGAAGAGCTTGGGCATTTTTTGCCTTCCACTATGTGGCCGATGCCATATTTTGGAAAAGTATGCCACATAATACGCATCGATGTCAAATCAAAAGATTGTCGCACCGCTCTCGCGATGTGAGAGAGTTGGCACCGCTGTGCACACAGACCCACATGTATAAACAAATCAATCAAACCAACTACACCAGCCTCTCACTCTCCCAAACAAGTGTTTTTATTGCCTCAGTCCTCTCTCTCTCCAATGCAGTGTTTTTTCATTGCGTGAGTTAATTTCGCACCGGAGCAAAGTAGGTGATCTAGATTGGGACACCAGGTGAGCAATGGAGGGGCATTGATGCCAAATGCATCACAAGTAAATTTGGCACATGTTTTGGCCTACATAGCCCACTTTTGTACTCCCTCCGTCCCAAAATTCTTGCCTTAAATTTGTCTAAATACGGATGTATCTAGTTACATTTTAGTGTTAGATACATCCGTATCTAAACAAATGTAAGACAAGAATTTTGGGACGGAGGTAATACTACCTCGTATTTAGTATAAAATTTTGACCATAGATTTACCTAAGAAAATGCCAATGCATGTCACTAAAAATTACACCATTTGAAATTATGTTCAAATACGAATCCAACGATATAGTTCTTAGTGACATGCATTAACATTTTGTTAGTTAAATCTATGGTCAAATTTTGATACTATAAAATTGGAAGAGTAAACCAGGACGGAGGTAGTACTTGCTCTTAGGGTAACCATAGAGTTACTTGAGTAGTCTAAGTTACTTTCCACTATGACTAGCCTAGGCTACTATAGTAGTACAGCATAAAAACGATGCAGGTGATCACGTGAGAAAAAAATACTAAAAACATTTCTTTCGTTGTAGTGCATAGATGCAGTTTTGAACACTACACTTGTCATCGTAATTTGGGAAAATAACGAAAAAATTGAGCTACGTTGTGATTACCGTTTACTTATAGGAAAGAAGTTTCACCTTGATGAGTAGCTTCTCCGTGCACGGAAAGCATGTAAGGAATCCAACAACTTGATCCAGATTGGGGCCGATAGATTTTAGTGCTAAGATCTTCACTGTGCGCATGGACTGGGTCAAGCTTGTGGGAATCATTTTCTGGAAAACGGTCGTAAATACATCAAGAAGAAATTTAAAAATGTGAATTTCAAGAAGACGGAGAAGAAGATGAGTGTTGTACCTGAAAGATTACAGATCCAATAAAGAGTTCAGAGAATTTGGCAGACGAGTGCACCAACGCTGTCAATTTCGGCGCGTCAATGACCCTGATTTTTGTTGGACCTTCTAGATCCGATACAAGCAATCTCTCAAGGAAAGGCGCATTCTCAATGACCATAACGTGGAACGGCTGGAGTGATCTCTTCCCAATTGATGTCTTGTTGCAGGGCCAGCAAGACACATAAGTCCATCGGAGATTCGTCGAGGTGATGTGGAGGCTAATGAACCCGTGGATCTGCTCAAGACGAAGGTACTCGAGCGCAGTACAGCTGCGGAGCAGGTGCTCCATAGCCTTCTTCGAGATGACAACATCGAAGAGGTCGAGCTGCTTGAGTTGAGGGAGAAGAAGAGCGGGCATGGCATTAATCTGGGGAAGATAGCAGGAGCTGAAGCTGGCGCGGCGCAGCGTTGGCGTGAGGCGGAGTGCGGACGGCGGCAGAGAGTGACATCGTCCAGCTTCAAAGTTGAGCTCCTCGAGCTGATCTAGGGCGGGGGATAAGAACCACTCGTCGAACTTGGGTTGGACCTTGCAGTTGGTACTAAACATGCGGATGTCAAGGCGTTTGGCTGGCCTAGGGTGCAATGAAAGGATCTTGGAGACTGCGGCCATGCGTTTGCAATCCCTATCGCAGAGGCAGCTGTCGATGGTGAGGTTGAGGGGGATGCAGCGCCAGAGGGGGCGCCACCGCCGGGAGAGCAGGGCGGTCCGCACGGCAGATTTGGTGGGGAGGAGGCCGATGATGATGAGCAGCATGTCGTCAGGGAGGCTGCTGATGAAGTCCAGGCTCGCCAGATGCAGTTTTGGCTCGAGCCGCCTCCGCTTGTTGGCTGCCTCGCCGTCCATCTGAACCGGTGGCGACGCCGGTGTACACGTGTGCTGGTGTGTGTTGTGTGCTGGGTGTGCGCGAGTGCGTCCTTCTATGCATGCCGCCGCGCAGTGGTGAATTGTGCGCGAGTGCGTCCTTCACGCGCAAGAAGTTTGTCCTCAATGCGCCCTCAATTTACTAGCGTGCGGGGTGCTACCCCGAGTGGTTTCAACTTTGTTTACTTCACCGCGTGTCAGATGGGCCTCTAGTTTACTTATTTTCACCCACTGCCACATGGGCCAGCACACGAAGATACAAAACATGAGCTGACAAGGCAGCATGTGGATTGGTTGACCGGTCAACTAAACAATATATGGAGCTATACGCTGACACAGTGAGCATATAATCCATCGGTATAGAGAGTTCGAGTGAGAGGGGAGGCCCGTGAGAGATAGCAGAGAGAGAGAGAAAGAGCTACTCCCTCCGTTCGATAATGTAGTTCCAACATTTTTTTAAGTCAAACTTTTGAAACTTTGACCAAGTTTATAAAGAAATTACTTATATCTACAATACCAAAGATAAATGATAGTATGAAGTAAGTACATGCTGTGATGAACCTAATGATCGTTCCAGATGTAAATGTTTTTCTCCACATATACCTGGTCAAACTTTTCTGAGGTTTGACTTTTCAAAACATCCATATGCTTATGGACGTGACGGAGTCCCTAACAAGAGAGAGAGAGAGAGAGAGAGAGAGAGAGAGAGAAAGTGAAAAAAGTGTGTGTGCGTGTGTGAAAGAGACATGGACAACACACGACAAAAGTAGAGAAAAAGCGTGCGTGTCTTATGCAAACATATCACACATGCATCTTCGACAACGGAGGCAAGGTGAGGAGATAGTGTGTGGTTGTTTGGAACCGAGAGAGCAAGACCCCTAGCACGTGGCCAAGAGGGGTCTGACAAACAAGGGAGAGAGGTCGAGAGAGACGTACGGAGAAAATGCAGACATGGGGAGGATAGAGTGCATGTTTGTCATAGAGAGATCCCTTGGAGATCGTGATGGGACTACATGGGTGGGAGATCGAGTGACAAGGTGTGTGCGCGATAGAAGATGCCCCGAGAGATATCGAGATAGACGTATGGATGGAAGGAGACAATACGTGTTCCTGATGGCTAGTAAGAGATAATCATACTTAGGAGGGGGGGAGTGCTTGCGCCTATGATGGATTGAGGGATTATGGTACTTAGGGGGGTGCATGTCACATGGAGAGAGAACAAGGGCGGAGAGTGTTGGATGGGTCTATATGTATAGCGCGAGCGAGACATGTGTATGTGCGAACCAGGGAGATATAAGGCCAGTTTGGCTTGCATCCTGAGCATCTTTTGCCTGGCCTGGGGTTGTGGCTGGATTTCATGCACGCTTGTTTGGTTGCTACCCTATGAAAAAGAAAGCCCGCCTGGCCTGGGTTCCCTTGCACTTTAATTAGCCTGGCTGAACTCCAGACACTGTAAGTAGCCTGGCCCAGGCGACCGATTTCGAACGCCTGGTCGTGCCTGGTCGCGTGGCCACGAGGCTAACAGCAACATGGATGGATATTAGCATTAAATAATTGATGCATGGATTGATTGATGGGACGTTGATGCTTTGTCTGGCCCAGGCATGAACCAAACGCTTCAGCACCACACAAGCCTGGCCAGGCAGAAATATTTTACATCTCATGTCCACACCAGGCAGTACCGGCCATCAAGGCATGAGGGTCAGGTCATGAACCAAACTGACCAATAAAGTTTGAGAGAGATTGAGGAACCCCGATAAGGCTGAGTGGTGCGTCAGATAGCTGAGAGGGGGAAAGAGATATTCCATCCGCTCGATAATGTAGTGCATGTAAATTTTTTAGAAGTCAAACTTTGGAAACTTTGATCAGGTTTACGCAAATGTTATTTATATCTACAATATCAAAGATACATCATACAAAACTACATCTCATGGTGAATCTAATGGTATATGTTTGTCGTACTAGATGTAATTCTTTTTCTCCATGTACATGGTCAAACTTTGTGATGTTTGACTTTTCAATAAATCTATATGCTATGGACCGAGGAGAGTGCCTCAGTCGAGACAGATCAAGTGCGTGTGAAGGAGAATGAGTAAGTGTGCAAAAAGAGTATGTGTGTGAAAGAGAAAGTGACAACAAACGATATATTAGAGAGAGTGTGTGTTTTTTCGTTTCTTATGCGAACATATCACGCATGCATCTCCGAGATGGAAAGCGAGGCGAGGAGATACACGAAGATAGCTAGTGTGTGATTGTTTGTAATGGAGAGAGACACCCCTGTAGCACATGTCCAATAGAGGTCTGGCCAACAAGGAACAAAGGTCGAGAGGGACACATGGATGGCATGGACGCATGGGGAGGGAGAGAGGGTGTGTTTGTGATAGAGAGATCCCGTCGAGATTGTGAGGGGACTGTATGGGTGGGAGATCGAGGGAGTGCGTGCGCGATAGAAAGATGCCCCGAGAGAAATCGAGACAGACCATGCACATGTTTGTAATGGAGACTAAGATTAGCTAGTCATATACATATAGGGGGGACTGCGTGTGCCTACAATTGAGTGAGAGACCTGTTGGGTAACGTAGCTGAAATTCAAAATTTTCCTACGTGTCACCAAGATCTATCTATGGAGAAACTAGCAACGAGGGGAAGAAGAGTGTCGGTGTCAAAACCGGCGGATCTCGGGTAGGGGGTCCCGAACTGTGCGTCAAGGTCGGATGGTAACAGGAGACAAGGGACACTTTGTTTTACCCAGGTTCGGGCCCTCTCGATGGAGGTAAAACCCTACTCCTGCTAGATTAATATTGATGATATGGGTAGTACAAGAGTAGATCTACCACGAGATCAAGGAGGCTAAACCCTAGAAGCTAGCCTATGGTTACGATGATGAATAATGATCGTTGTTCTACGGACTACAACCCTCCGGTTTATATAGACACCGAATAGGGTTAGGGTTACACAGAGTCGGTTACATTGGTAGGAGATCTCGAATATCCGCACGCCTAGCTTGCCTTCCACGCCAAGGAAAGAACCTTCCGGACACGGGACAAAGTCTTCAATCTTGTATATTCATAGTCCTGGAGTCCGGCTGAAGGTATAGTCCGGCTAGCCGAACACCCCCTAATCCAGGACTCCCTCAGTAGCCCCCTGAACCAGGCTTCAATGACGATGAGTCCGGCGCGCAAATTGTCTTCGGCATTGCAAGGCGGGTTCCTCCTCCAAGTTCTTCAAGAAGATAATGAACACCAGAAAATAGTGTCCGGCTCTGCAAAACTAATTTCCACGTATTGCCATATAGAGAATAATGCAAACACAAATCAAATCTGCTGACGTATTCTGCAGTGCGTCATAACACCGCAACCAAGCTTCCTGTATAGAATATTTTTACTATTCTACCGCAGCACGTTCAACGAGGCGGTTTCCTTGGCATGTCTTGTCGAAGCAGAGATCGTGTGCCCCTTTTAACGGGATTCTCATTAATACGGACGTGGGTAACCCAACCGCGCCATTTACCACGGTGCTTGAGCGGCAAGCGAGTTTTATGAGGCAGGTGGGGACGCATAACGGCATCCGCCTATATAAGGGGATAAAGATCCACCTTTTTCACCTACGCCTTCTTCCTCCTCTGCCTATCCATCTCTTGCGCACCCAAGCTCCAACGCCCAAGTCCGCCCTTTCGTCCTCTACCTACTCCAGCGATGTCCGTAGCAGGGGGCAAGTGGATGGCTTCCTCCGTCACGGAGGGACAAATCAAAAAGCTTAGGAAGGCCCCGATATCTGTCCAAGGACATCCCGCACCGGCTTCCCGAGGCAGGGCAACTTCTTCCTACCCCTAGGCCTGATGAGAGGGTGGTTTTCCTCCCCCAATTCCTCCGCGGACTGGGCTTTCCGCTCCATCCTTTTGTCCGGGGGCTCATGTTCTACTATGGCCTAGATTTCCACGATCTGGCCCCGAACTTCGTCCTCAATATCTCGGCGTTTATCGTCGTGTGCGAGGCCTTTCTCCGCATCTGCCCCCACTTCGGCCTCTGGCTCAAGACCTTCAACGTCAAGCCTAAGGTGGTGTCCGGCACCCAGGCGGAGTGTGGAGGAGCTATGGCTGGCCGAATGGCCAACGCCATCTGGTTCGAGGGCTCCTTCGTGGAGACCTTGAAGGGGTGGCAGGCTGGGTGGTTTTACATCACCGAGCCACGCGACGCAAAATGGGCCGCGGCCCCTGAATTTCGATCCGGACCCCCCACGTGCCTTAAGTCTTGACAAGAGACGGGCTTATCGTGGGGCAACGAGAACGAAGTGACCGGACTGCAAACCTGCATCCAGTCCATGGTGAACAAGCCAATTCGGCATGTCAGCATAATCCAAGTTATGCTCGTTCGCCTGATCCTCCCGTGTCAACAACGGGATTTCACTTTGTGGGAATACGACCCGGCGCAGCACCGAACCCTCGATAGGCTCTTCGATACGACGTATGAAGACGTCTGGAAGATGCTGACCAAAAACGCCGAGTGCCCCACATCCGCCTCCGAAGATCGCGGATATAGCTCGCAGCGTGATGCTAAGGAGGTAAGCTATTCATACCTTTTACAGGTTCATTAAGCTCCTCTCTATGGATTAACTCCATGCGGGGTCTGAAAAACTCCCTTTGTCTTTGACAGAAGTGGCTGAAGATAGCCGGACCAATTAACTGTCCGGCTCCTCTGCCCGAAGACCAAGCCCCAGCTCTTCTAGAGAAGATGTTGTCTCCGGCGCCGTATGTGGTGCCGGAAAAGAAGGTCAAGAAGAAGAAGACCACCGAGACTCAAAAGAGTGCCCGTAATGTGGTGGTGTCGAGCTCGTCATCTGACGAGTCCGCGACGCCCTCCTCTCGTGACAACGAGGAGGAGGAAGAAGAAATCCCTCCCCCTCCAAAGGGGGAAGGAAAGAAGAGGAAAGCTGCCCCAGCGGGGGCGGCTAAGGGGTCCAAGAAGAGGAAGACCCCTCCGCCGAACTACTCCCCAGCCGCCCATGAGGACGAGGAGGAGTGGCCGGAAAGGACCAAGCTACCGGCGAAGTCGTAAGTATTCGGATACCAGAGTAACTCATGATATTTTTCACAGCTTTCCCTTATGTTAAATATAATTGTGCAGGCCGCCCCGGGCCGCACTCGACATTTCGTCGAGCGGCTCCCTGGATTCGTCGGAGATGGACTCCGTCCCTCCCGCGGTCTCCCCCCGCAAGGCGGACGATGCCGAAGCAGCGTCTCGCCAAATGGGGCAGGAGGAGGTGGTCCTGGAGGAGCCGCAAGGCAATCCTCAGGACCCCAGGAGTAAAGGGGATAAAACCCCCCAGGGCTCCCAGTCCGGCTTTGCGCCGGACACCGTGCCGGACTCGACCGTCCTGGCTCACGGTGGGCGAACTTCTTCCAGAAGGAGTAAGCCATTCGAGCCGGCGACCTCTGTCCAACCAGAGGCGCCGGACAATTTGCTGGAGGCGCTTGAAGGTGCCACCATCGACGAGGAGCACCGTACTGTTATGAGTACGGTGGTCCAAAAGGTTCATTCCGCCAAGAGCGGGCTGAATGAAGCTTGCACCAGCCTACTAACAGGCTTCCAGGTAAGCAAAAAATATGCTGAATCAATTACCGCATAGACAGTAGCCCCTGATGCTCTGTTCGGTGTTCGGAAAGATAAGCCGAATAGAGGATCCAATAATTTTCGCAGGAGTCTAACTATAGAAAGTCAAATATGCGTATGCAGGCTTCCCTGCTGTCCATCGCCGCACTAACTGCGCAGGTGGAAGTCCTGAAAAAGGACTTCGAGCGGTCCAAGCAAGAGCTCGGCCTTGCCAAAAGGCAGCTCGAGGAAAAGGAAGGTAGCATACCTCCTTAAAAAAAGTTGCCTATAGAGAGGCTTGATTGCAAAAAATAACAGGATTGAACTGCCTATTGTAGGTGCCGCGACGGAGGTGGCGACCCTAAGGTAGGCGCTTGCTGAGGCCGAAAAGAGGGCGGCCAAAGAGCGCACTGAACGAGAGAAGCTTGGGGGCCAATACGAAGAGGTGCAGCAGAACTGCAAGCTCTCATGGAAAAACATGAGGGTTTGGAGCTCGACGTGAAAACGCAAGCCACCGAACTCGCCTCTGCCGTTGAGGCCACCAAGAGTGCCAAGGCCGAAGCCCAGAGGGCCCACCAAGAGTTGGAGGATATGAGGAAGATAGCAGCGGGTAAGGCATTCTCAATGCAAAGTAGGAACATAAAAGTAAAATACCTATTACTTACCCGGATCCGGAGTTCTCCAGGGGCGTTCTTCGATGACCCCGCAGTGCATCCGACGCCGCCGCATTCTTCCGGAGCGAAGGGAACAGCTCGATGGAGAGTGTTTTTGGTCTCAGTATTCTGAGGCCGGACACCCTGTGCCCTTGAGCGACCAGCTGAAGCAGCTGGCCGAGATCCATAAGGCGGCCGAACAGGCCATGAAGGGCTTACTAGTCCGGCTGTGGCCTGGAGAGGCCCTGCCAGGGAGCTACTTCGGGCTAGTGCGGCGGCTGGTGGAGGCCTGTCCACGACTTGAGGTCATCAAGCGCTCTGCCTGCATTGAAGGTGCCCGGAGGGCCCTTGCCCGTGTAAGGGTACACTGGGGTAAGCTCAACGGCGAGAAGCTGGTGAAGGACGGTCCGCCGCAGGGGAAGGAACATCGCAAGCCCGAGAACTACTATGAGGAAGTTCTTGCCGGATCCCGCCTTATCGCGGATGAATGTACCAATGATGTAATCTTTCAGTGAACTCGTTCGTTTCTATCATGTACGCCGAAAACTTGTTCGTATGCGCTTTAAGCAATGCTTGGAATTTAAAATATTGTTTTCTGTGCGGCCGTTTATACATAATTGAGAGATGGCGAGTCGTCGGCTTCTGCCCCCATGCAACTAGTGCTGAGGTGTTCGAGATAAACCTGCGGGCTCTTGTTCCCATAGTTGGGTCCTTCGAGGGAGGCCCGCAGCACAACGAACCAGGCAATCGGACTATAATGCTGGAACACTCTCACTTAGCCATAGAACTTTATAATTTTAAATTTCGGCGAAGCCCCTAGTTCGGAAGGCCGAATTCGGGGCACTATCCACGCCTTTAGCCGGATTTAACCAGCTCTCCGTTCGAAAACGGCATAAGCCTTTAAGGACTCAAAAAACCTCTCGAACAGCGACCGGCCTCACGCCCTATCATGACAGTCTGTTTTAGCTTTCTCCACTGAGGCGCTCACCCACCTGATCTGGGGCGCAATCGCAGCGGTTCTCCTAGTGCTACCTTAGCCGATAAAGCGGAACGTAAGGTACCAAAACATAGGAGCCGGGCAAACCCAACATATGACCAAAGTCATGACTCGGAGCCGATGCATATAGTGCTATAAGTTCGGGGTGCCGCACTTGGGAAAGTGTGCGGACTTCTCACGACCAGATAGAAGGGTAATGAAGCCCCTGGCGTGGTTTGCCGTACCATGGTGTACGGGTGCCAGCATGTTATAACATAAACATACATATATTAAAAGAAAATAATGCAAAAAATAGGCAAAAGCTATGCATTGTTTATAAGAAGGCTGTTTGTTTAAGCCGAACGATACAAGTAGTGCAATAAGCAAAAAATATTTTAGACTATTTGACATGTCCTGACCAGGCGCAGGCCGTGGAATTTTAGAAATAGATATATTGCTCGAAATGGAGACCACCTGAGAGTTCCATAATGCGGCGTTGCTTTGTCTGCTTTCCTGGGTCTTGTATCGTCTGTGCGGCAACATCGCCGAACCGGTTGTCCAGAACGTGGAGTCCTGAAAGTAAAGAAAGAATCCGGCAGCCCCTAGTACGTTTGACGCCGTATTGTAGGTGTGCCGTTAATGTCCCCCTTCCCCTGTGCCCATGGAATTTGAAGGGCATAATTGTGTACTCTAGGTACTGGCTTCGCTATGTAGCGATGGCCAGGGTTGGGGCCGCGCTGCTATGCTTGCTCCGAACGCGCTAGTTGGTCTTGCTGCAGATTGCTCCAGGCGCGCTTTGCATTGTCCGGCTTTTTAGCGGTCGGACTGGAGAGTTGCCTTAAAAGGCTGCTTTGAACCTCCGCTGCGAGTGCCGCCGTGTGCTCCTCCGTCCGGATGGAGCGTTCGGTGTTTCCGCTGACCGTGATTACGCCTCGAGGGCCTGGCATCTTGAGATTGAGATATGCGTAGTGCGGCACCGCGTTGAATTTGGCAAACGCGGTTCGTCCGAGCAGGGCGTGATAGCCACTGCGGAACGGGACTATGTCGAAGATTAACTCTTCGCTTCGGAAGTTATCCGGAGATCCGAAGACCACATCAAGTGTTATAGAGCCTGCGCAGTTGGCCTCTACACCTGGGATGACGCCTTTAAAGGTCGTCCTTGTGGGCTTGATCCTTGATGGATCTATGCCCATTTTCCGCACTGTATCCTGGTAAAGCAGGTTCAGGCTGCTGCCGCCGTCCATGAGGACTCTTGTGAGGTGAAATCCGTCGACTATTGGGTCGAGAACCAATGCGGCGAAACCGCCGTGGCGGATGCTGGTGGGGTGGTCTCTTCGATCGAAAGTGATCGGGCAAGAGGACCATGGGTTGAACTTGGGGGCGACTGGCTCCATCGCGTATACGTCCCGTAACGCATGCTTCCTCTCCCTTTTGGGGATGTGGGTCGCGTATATCATGTTCACCATCCGCACTTGTGGGGGAAACCCCTTCTGTCCTTTGTTGTTCGGCGGCCTGGGCTCCTGCTCGTCGTCACTATCCAGCCCCTTGTCTTCATGTTCGGCTCTTATCTTGCCTGCCTGCTTGAACACCCAACAGTCTCTGTTGGTGTGATTGGCTAGCCTTTCGGGGGTGCCATGAATCTGGCACGAGCGGTCGAGTATTCGGTCCAAACTGGACGGGCCCTGGTTATTCTTTTTGAATGGCTTTTTCCGCTGACCGGATTTATAGCCTCTGAATCCGGCATTTACTGCCGTATCCTCATTCCTGTCGCTGCTAACGCGCGCTTTTGATTATTTCGACGTGACCTGCCACCTTTGTCCTTGTTATCCGGATTACCGGTTTTATTTGACAAGTTGTTGCTACGAGCTAGCCAGCTATCTTCGCCCGCGCAAAAGCGGGTCATGAGTGTTGTGAGGGCGGCCATGGATTTCGGCTTTTCCTGTCCTAGGTGCCGGGCCAGCCATTCGTCGCGGATATTATGCTTGAAGGCCGCTAGGGCCTCTGCATCGGGATAGTCAACTATCTGATTTTTCTTTGTTAGGAACCGTGTCCAGAATTGCCTGGCCGATTCGTCTGGCTGCTGAATTATGTGGCTTAGGTCATCGGCGTCCGGTGGTCGCACATAAGTGCCCTGGAAGTTGTCGAGGAATGCGGCTTCCAGGTCCTCCAAAGAACCAATTGAATTTGCTGGCAAGCTGTTAAGCCAATGCCGAGCTGGTCCTTTAAGCTTGAGTGGGAGGTATTTGATGGCGTGCAGATCATCGCCGCGTGCCATGTGGATGTGAAGGAGATAGTCCTCAATCCATATTGCCGGATCTGTCGTACCATCATACGACTTGATATTGACGGGTTTGAAGCCCTCTGGGATTCTATGATCCATTACTTCGTCTGTGAAGCATAGCGGGTGTGCGGCACCTTTGTACTGGGCTATGTCATGACGCAGCTCGGCAGAGCTGTGCTTGTGATGTTCGGCCCGGCCGGATTTATTTTGTCCGGACTGAAAATTTGGGCGTCCGCGCGATCCGTAGATCGATCTTGTTTGCCTTGCCTTATCCTCCAGTACGTCTCGCAGGTCTGGCTCGTTTTTCGGTGCCTTGGTAAAGCGGCGGCCGGGCATGGCTTGTTTGGTTGTTCGGCAGGTTTCTCTGTCGCGGCCACGAGGTGGCCGATCTGCCATGTCTTGTGCTTCCTCCTCTTATAGGGGGAGCGGCCTGTGCTTAGGATAATTTTTGGAGGGGCGTCCGAGTTCATACTCTTCGGCCGCAAGGACTTCTGTCCATCTGTCAGCTAGCAAATCTTGATCAGCTCTAAGCTGTTGCTGCTTTTTCTTTAGGCTGTTTGCCGTGGCTATAAGCCTGCGTTGAAAACGCTCTTGTTCGGCGGGATCTGATGGTACGACGAATTCATCGTCGTCGAGGCTTGCCTCGTCTTCGGAGGGATGCATATAGTTATCATCCTCAACTTCTTCTTCTGTCGCCTTCTCATGAAGGCTGGCTTCTCCATCTTCTTGTGCCGAGTCTTGCTGGGGTTGGTGCTCTTCGGCGCTATCCGGGGTAGTATTATCCCCTGTGCCGGAATCGCCATTCTTGCTTTGGCGGGATTTAGAGCGGCGCCGCTGACGCCGGCGTTTGGGAGGCTTTCTAGAAGTGCCATCCTTCGCTGTTCCATTGCCATCTCCGTCTTTCGGAGCGTCCACCATGTATATGTCATATGACGAGGTGGCAGTCCAGCGCCCTACAGGTGCTGGTTCTTGTTTGTCTCCTCCTTCGTCGTCCATACCGTCGAAGTCTTCGGAGCCGAAGTCAAGCATGTCGGTTAAGTCATCGACAGTGGCTATTAAGTGGGTGGTGGGCGGGCTTTGAATTTCTTCGTCGTCCGAATCCCAACCTCGCAGGCCATAGTTCGGCCTGGGCTCCCCTGACAAAGAGAGAGACTTAAGAGAGTTCAGTATATCACCAAAGGGTGAATGCTGAAAAATATCCGCGGCGGTGAACTCCATTATAGGCGCCCAACCTGATTCGATCGGCAGGGGCGAGGGAGTTTCGGGCCTCGGAAAAGAGTCCGGTTCCTCGGAGTCACGGGCTATGCGGAGTGCGGGGCTGTCGTTCGGCTCGATCGCCTTTGAGATCGCAGCCCCTGAGGTGACGTCCAACCGTTCATCCTCAACGAACGCAATGGGCTCCGAATCGAGGGTCGGGGCCGGAGCGTATGCGGCCTCCAGGACACTATTCGGGGGCAGAGCTATATCATGTCCCTCGAGATAGCGCGGCGCGCCTGGCTGTGGCTCGAATCAGTCGAAGATTAAGTCTCCGCGGATATTTTTCGTATAGTTTAAACTTCCAAACCTGACTTGATGGCCAGGGGCGTAGCTTTCGATCTGCTCCAGATGGCCAAGGGAGTTGGCCCGTAGAGCGAAGCCGCCGAAGACGAAGATCTGTCCGGGGAGAAAGGTCTCACCCTGGACCTGAAGGCGACGACACAGAGGAACTCTCAATGAAAGCACCAATGTCGGTGTCAAAACCGGCGGATCTCGGGTAGGGGGTCCCGAACTGTGCGTCAAGGTCGGATGGTAGCAGGAGACAAGGGACACTTTGTTTTACCCAGGTTCGGGCCCTCTCGATGGAGGTAAAACCCTACTCCTGCTAGATTAATATTGATGATATGGGTAGTACAAGAGTAGATCTACCACGAGGTCAAGGAGGCTAAACCCTAGAAGCTAGCCTATGGTTATGATGATGAATAATGATCGTTGTTCTACGGACTACAACCCTCCGGTTTATATAGACACCGGATAGGGTTAGGGTTACACAGAGTCGGTTACATTGGTAGGAGATCTCGAATATCCGCACGCCTAGCTTGCCTTCCACGCCAAGGAAAGAACCTTCCGGACACGGGACGAAGTCTTCAATCTTGTATCTTCATAGTCCTGGAGTCCGGCTGAAGGTATAGTCCGGCTAGCCGAACACCCCCTAATCCAGGACTCCCTCAAAGAGTGCATCTACATACCCTTGTAGATCGCTAAGCGGAAGCGTTCAAGTGAACGGGGTTGATGGAGTCGTACTCGCCGTGATCCAAATCACCGATGATCCTAGTGCCGAACGGACGGCACCTCCGCGTTCAACACACGTACAGCCCGATGACGTCTCCCATGCCTTGATCCAGCAAGGAGAGAGGGAGAGGTTGAGGAAGACTCCATCCAGCTGCAGCACAATGGCGTGGTGGAGGTGGAGGAGCGTGGCAATCCTACAGGGCTTCGCCAAGCACCGCGGGAGAGGAGGAAGAGAGAGGCAGGGCTGCACCAACAGGGAGAGATCAAATCGTGTGTTTTGGGCAGCCCCTAGGCCTCATATATATATGGGAAGGGGAGGAGGGTGCACCCCCTCTAGGGTTCCCACCCCTAGGGGCGGCGGCCATCCCTAGATCCCATCTAGAGGCAGCCAAGGGGGGAGGAGTGCCTCCCAAGTCAAGTGGAGGCCCTCCCCTTAGGGTTTCCCCTCTCCCATGCGCATGGGCCTTGGGGGGGCTGGTGCCCCTGGCCCATTAAGGCTAGGGCGCCCCCTTACAGACCATGCTACTGTATTGGACGTGGTGGAACAAATTCCGGACCTCCGGACCCCTCCGGAATCCTCCGAAACCTTCTGGAAGCTTCCCGGTACAATACCGAAAAAACCCGAACTTTTCCCGGAACCCGAACAACAACTTTCCATATATAAATCTTTACCTCCGGATCATTCCGGAACTCCTCGTGACGTCCAGGATCTCATCCGGGACTCCGAACAACATTCAGTAACCACATACAAACTTCCTTTATAACCCTAGCGTCATCGAACCTTAAGTGTGTAGACCCTACGGGTTCGGGAACCATGCAGACATGACCGAGACGTTCTCCTGTCAATAACCAACAGCGGGATCTGGATACCCATGTTGGTTCCCACATGTTCCACGATGATCTCACCGGATGAACCACGATGTCAAGGACTTAATCAATCCCGTATACAATTCCCTTTGTCTAGCGGTATTGTACTTGCCCGAGATTCGATCGTCGGTATCCCGATACCTTGTTCAATCTCGTTACCGGCAAGTCTCTTTACTCGTTCCGTAACACATCATCCCGTGATCAACTCCTTGATCACATTGTGCACATTGTGATGATGTCCTACCGAGTGGGCCAAGAGATACCTCTCCGTTTACACGGAGTGACAAATCCCAGTCTCGATTCGTGCCAACCCAACAGACACTTTCGGAGATACCTGTAGTGCACCTTTATAATCACCCAGTTACGTTGTGATGTTTGGTACACCCAAAGCATTCCTATGGTATCCGGGAGTTGCACAATCTCATGGTCTAAGGAAATGATACTTGACATTAGAAAAGCTTTAGCATACGAACGACACGATCTTTGTGCTAGGCTTAGGATTGGGTCTTGTCCATCACATCATTCTCCTAATGATGTGATTCCGTTATCAATGACATCCAATGTCCATGGTCAGGAAACCGTAACCATCTGTTGATCAACGAGCTAGTCAACTAGAGGCTTACTAGGGACATGGTGTTGTCTATGTATCCACACATGTATTTGAGTTTCCTATCAATACAATTATAGCATGGATAATAAACGATTATCATGAACAAGGAAATATAATAATAATCAATTTATTATTGCCTCTAGAGCATATTTCCAACAGTCTCCCACTTGCACTAGAGTCAATAATCTAGTTCACATCGCCATGTGATTAACACTCACAGGTCACATCGCCATGTGACTAACATCCAAAGAGTTTACTAGAGTCAATAATCTAGTTCACATCACTATGTGATTAACACTCAATGAGTTATGGGTTTGATCATGTTGCTTGTGAGAGAGGTTTTAGTCAACGGGTCTGCAACATTCAGATCCATATGTACTTCGCAAATCTCTACGCTATATTTGGAGCCATTTCAAATAACTGTTCTACTTGGAGCTATTCCAAATTGTTGCTCCATTATACGTATCCGGTATCTCTACTCAGAGTTATCCGGATAGGTGTTAAGCTTGCATCGACGTAACTCTTTACGTCGAACTCTTTATCACCTGCATAACCGAGAAACATATCCTTATTCCTCTAAGGATAATTTTGACCGCTATCTGGTGATCTACTCCTAGATCACCTTTGTACCCTCTTGCCGGACATGTGGCAAGGCACACATCAGGTGCGGTAGACAGCATAGCATACTATGGAGCCTATGTCTAAGCATAGGGGACGACCTTCGTCCTTTCTCTCTGTTCTGCCGTGGTCGAGCTTTAAGTCTTAACTTTGTACCTTACAACTCAGACAAGAACTCCTTCTTTGACTGATCCATCTTGAACACCTTCAAGATCATGTCAAGGTATGTGCTCATTTGAAAGTACCATTAAGCGTTTTGATCTATCCCTATAGATCTTGATGCTCAATGTTTTAAGCAGCCTAATCCAGGTTTTCCATTGAAAAACACTTTTCAAATAACCCTATATGCTTTCCAGAAATTCTACATCATTTCTGATCAACAATATGTCAACAACATATACTCATCAGAAATTCTATAGTGCTCCCACTCACTTCTTTGGAAATACAAGTTTCTCATAAACTTTGTATAAACCCAAAATCTTTGATTATCTCATCAAAGTGTACATTCCAACTCCGAGATGCTTACTCCAGTCCTTAGAAGGATTGCTGGAGCTTTGCATACTTGTTAGCATCTTTCAGGATCGACAAAATCTTCTGGTTGTATCACATACAACCTTTCCTTAAGAACAAGGAAACAATATTTTGACATCCTATCTGCAAGATTTCATAAATAATGCAGTGACTGCTAACATAATTCCAACAGACTTTTAACATCGCTACGTGTGAGAAAGTCTCATCGTAGTCAAATCCTTGAACTTGTCGGGAAACACCTTAACGACAAGTTGAGCTTTCTCAATGGTGACACTTACCATCATTGTCTGTCTTCCTTTTAAAATCCATCTGTACTCAACAACCTTACGACCATTAAGCCATTCTGCCAAAGTCTACACTTTGTTTTCATACATGGATCCTCTCTCGGATTTTATGGCCTCGAGCCATTTATCGGAATTCGGGCCCACCGTCGCTTTTTCATAGCTCATAGGTTCATCGTTGTCCAACAACGTGACCTTTTAAGACAGGGTTACCACTTAGAAGTTGTACACACCCTTGTCAACCTATGAGGTTCGATAGTAACTTGATCTGAAGCTCCATGATCATCATCATTAGCTTTCTCTTCAACTGAGGCAGGGGCCACAGAAACATTCTTCCTGTGCTACGCTACTCTCTGCTTGAAGTGAAGGTTCAACAAACTTATCAAGTTCTATCTTCCTCCCACTCAATTCTTTCGAGAGAAACTTTTCCTCGAGAAAGGACCCGATTCTAGAAACAATCCCTATTGCTTTCGGATCTGAATTAGGAGGTATACCCAACTGTTTTGGGTGTCCTATGAAGATGCATTTTCTCCGCTTTGGGTTCGAGCTTATCAACCTGAAACTTCTTCACATAAGCGTCGCAGCCCCAAACTTTTAAGAAGCCACAACTCAGGTTTCTCCAAACCATAGTTCAAATGGTTTCGTCTCAATGGAATTACGTGGTGCCCTATTCAAGTGAGTGCGGTTGTCTCTAATGCCTAACCCATGAACGATAGAGGTAATTCGATAAGAGACATCATGGTACGCACCATATCCAATAAGGGGCAACTATGATGTTCGGACACACCATCACACTATGGTGTTCCAGGCGGAAACAGTTTCCACAGTGTCTTGTCTGTGTGCCAAACTCGTAACTCAGATATTCATTTCTATGCTCATATCATAGACATTTCATCCTCTTGTCACGAAGATCTTCAACTTCACTCTGAAATTACTTGAACCATTCAATAATTCAGACTTGTGTTTCATCAAGTAAATATACTCAGTATCTACTTAAATCATCTGTGAAGTAAGAATATAACGGTATCCACTGCGTGCCTCAGCACTCATTGGACTGCACACATCAAAATGTGTTACTTCCAACAAGTTGCTATCTTGTTCCATCTTACTGAAAACGAGGTTTTTCAGTCATCTTGCCCATGTGGTAAGATTTGCATATCTCAAGTGATTCAAAATCAAGTGAGTCCAAACGATCCATCTGCATGGAGTTTCTTCATGCATATACACCAATAGACATGGTTCGCATGTCTTAAACTTTTCAAAACGAGTGAGTCCAAAGATCCATCAACATGGAGCTTCTTCATGCGTTTTATACCAATATGACTTACATAGCAGTGCCACAAGTAAGTGGTACTATCATTACTATCTTATACCTTTTGGCATGAAAATGTGTATCACTACGATCAAGATTCAACAAACCATTCATTTTAGGTGCAAGACCATTGAAGGTATTATTCAAATAAACATAATAACTATTATTCTCTTTAAATGAACAACCGTATTGCGAAAGACATAATCCAATCATGTCTATGCTCAACGCAAACACCAAATAACAATTATTTAGGTTTAACACCAATCTCGATGGTAGAGTGAGCGTGCGATGCTTGATCATATCAACCTTGGAAACACTTCCAATACATATCGTCAGCTCTCCTTTAGCTAGTATCCGTTTATTCCGTAGCTTTTATTTCGAGTTACTAACACTTAGCAACCGAACCGGTATCTAATACCCTGGTGCTACTAGGAGTACTAGTAAAGTACACATTAACATAATGTATATCCAATATACTTCTATCGACAGCCTTCTCATCTACCAAGTATCTAGGGTAATTCTGCTCCAGTAGCTGTTCCCCTCATTACAGAAGCACTTAGTCTCGGGTTTGGGTTCAACCTTGGGTTTTCTCCACTAGAGCAGCAGCTGATTTGCTGTTTCATGAAGTATCCCTTCTTGTCCTTGCCCTTCTTGAAACTAGTGGTTTCACTAACCATCAACAATTGATGCTCCTTCTTGATTTCTACTTTCGCGGTGTCAAACATCGTGAATTGCTCAAGGATCATCATGTCTATCCCTGATATGTTATAGTTCATCACGAAGCTCTAGTGGCTTGGTGGCAGTGACTTTGGAGAACCATCACTATCTCATCTGGAAGATAACTCCCACTCGATTCAAGTGATCGTCGTACCCAGACAATCTGAGTACAAGCTCAATGATTGAGCTTTTCTCCCTTAGTCTATAGGCTAAGAAACTCGTCGGAGGTCTCATACCTCTTAACATGGGCACGAGCCTGAAATTCTAATTTCAGCCCTCGAAACATCTCATATGTTCCGCGACGTTTCAAAAACCGTCTTCGGTGCCTCAACTCTAAACCGTTCAACTGAACTATCACGTAGTTATCAAAACGTGTATGTCAGATGTTCGCAACATCCACAGACGACGTTCGAGGTTCAGCACACTGAGCGGTGCATTAAGGACATAAGCCTTCGATGAAGCAACGAGGACAATCCTCGGTTTACGGACCTAGTCCGCATAATTGCTACTATCAACTTTCAACTAAATTTTCTCTAGGAACGTATCTAAACAGTAGAACTAAAGCGCGAGATATAATTTGCGAAGACCTTTTGACTATGTTCAGGATAATTAAGTTCATCTTATGAACTCCCACTTAGATAGACATCCCTCTAGTCATCTAATTGATTACATGATCCGAGTCAACTAGGCCGTGTCCGATCATCACGTGAGACGGACTAGTTATCATCGGTGAACATCTTCATGTTGATCGTATCTACCATACGACTCATGCTCGACCTTTCGGTCTCTTGTGTTCCGAGGCCATGTCTGTACATGCTAGGCTCGTCAAGTCAACCTAAGTGTTCCGCGTGTGTAAATCTGGCTTACACCCGTTGTATGTGAACGTAAGAATCTATCACACCCGATCATCACGTGGTGCTTCGAAACGACGAACTTTCGCAACGGTGCACAGTTAGGGGGAACACTTTCTTGAAATTTTTAATGAGGGATCATCTTATTTACTACCATTGTTCTAAGCAAATAAGATGTAATAACATGATAAACATCACATGCAATCAAATAGTGACATGATATGGCCATCATCACTTTGCTCCTTTCGATCTCCATCTTCGGGGCTCCATGATCATCATCGTCACCGGCATGACACCATGATCTCCATCATCATGATCTCCATCATTGTGTCTTCATGAAGTTGTCTCGCCAACTATTACTTCTACTACTATGGCTAACGGTTAGCAATAAAGTAAAGTAATTACATGACGTTTATGTTGACACGCAGGTCATAAATAAATTAAAGACAACTCCTATGGCTCCTGCCGGTTGTCATACTCATCGACATGCAAGTCGTGATTCCTATTACAAGAACATGATCAATATCATACATCACATATCATTCATCATATTCTTCTTGGCCATATCACATCACATAGCATACCCTGCAAAAACAAGTTAGACGTCCTCTAATTGTTGTTTGCATGTTTTACGTGGCTGCTATGGGTTTCTAGCAAGAACGTTTCTTACCTACACAAAACCACAACATGAATTGCCAATTTCTATTTACCCTTCATAAGGACCCTGTTCATCGAATCTGATCCGACTAAAGTAGGAGAGACAGACACCCGCCAGCCACCTTATGCAACTAGTGCATGTCAGTCGGTGGAACCGGTCTCACGTAAGAGTACGTGTAAGGTTGGTCCGGGCCGCTTCATCCCACAATGCCGCCGAATCAAGATAAGACTAGTAACGGCAAGATAATTGACAATATCGATGCCCACAACTACTTTGTGTTCTACTCGTGCAAAGAATCTACGCAATAGACCTAGCTCATGATGCCACTGTTGGGTAACGTAACTGAAATTCAAAATTTTCCTACGTGTCACCAAGATCTATCTATGGAGAAACTAGCAACGAGGGGAAGAAGAGTGCATCTACATACCCTTGTAGATCGCTAAGCGGAAGCGTTCAAGTGAACGGGGTTGATGGAGTCGTACTCGCCGTGATCCAAATCACCGATGATCCTAGTGCCGAACGGATGGCACCTCCGCGTTCAACACACGTACAACCCGGTGACGTCTCCCATGCCTTGATCCAGCAAGGAGAGAGGGAGAGGTTGAGGAAGACTCCATCCAGCTGCAGCACAACGGCGTGGTGGAGGTGGAGGAGCGTGGCAATCCTGCAGGGCTTCGCCAAGCACCGCGGGAGAGGAGGAAGAGAGAGGCAGGGTTGCACCAACAGGGAGAGATCAAATCGTGTGTTTTGGGCAGCCCCTAGGCCACATATATATAGGGGAAGGGGAGGAGGGTGCGCCCCCTCTAGGGTTCCCACCCCTAGGGGCGGCGGCCAGCCCTAGATCCCATCTAGGGGGTGGCCAAGGGGGGAGGAGTGCCTCCCAAGTCAAGTGGAGGCCC